>JBAPLH010000135.1:0-1200000 GCA_037897445.1 Ceriops zippeliana | reverse complement strand
TAATTTGGTTGTTGGGTTTCTCTCTCCTTCCACTAATCTGCTTCGATTTAGCCGTTGAGTTTCTCTCTCCTTCTGCCGGTTTACTTCAATTTGCTTAATTCACTGACCTCTCCTTTTTTTTTGTCGACGACAATGTTTTCTCTCTCTCTGTTTTTTTTTTTTTTTGCTAACCCTGTACTCTCTTATGTTGGCCTTTATATACTCCTCCATAAAATCCTAATAGGGCAAATTTATTCTCTTGCCATTCCATGTGGCTTTTACATTCTTGCTCCTCCATGTGGCTTTTACCTTCTTACACTTCCATGTGACTTTACTTTCTTGCACACTTAAATCTAGTTGACAATAATTACAACCTATACAAGACTATGAGAATAACAGGGTTTATGACATTTTATTCCCTTGAGATATATTACCCATTTTTTGATAATGATTGCATAACTTGCAAAAAGAATATGAATCTTAAAATAAAAATGGCCAATAAAAACTATACTTTGCCACTTTTCTCGTTGTCAATAAACATAAAAATGACAAAAGTTGAGAATAGAAATAATTTAATTTTTAAAGACACCTTTTTATCACTTGATTTGCATAATATTGCTATAAGCATAAGTTTTCCCACAAATAATATTTGACATCATTGTTGATTTTATCCTTTATACAAGCAAAGAGGTAACATATTAGTAACCAAATAATTTATAATAGGCGATGTCACACTCACAGAGAACAATTGTTTGTTAAGGAAGATTTTTTGTAAATGAAGTTCATCTTTTACATGAACTAAATGACTTAAATGATTTATAACATAATTTTTTGTCCCACTTTTGTCTTTGATCTCCAAATCAAATTCAATTAAGAGAAGTATCTTTCTTACTAATCTTAGTTTTGTCTTTTTCTTTGTCATCAAATAATAAAAAGCTATATAATCAGAGTAAACAATAACTTTAGTACCAAACAAATAAGATCAAAACTTGTTTAAATAAAAAACAATAACTAATAATTCTTTTTTAGTAGTAGAATAATTTCTCTAGGCATCATTCAAAGTTTTTGAAGCGTAATAAATGGCCTGAGATACTTTTTCAATTCTTTGACCTAAAACAATACCTATTGCATAATCACTTACATCTCACATTATTTCAAAAGGAATGTTTTAGTTAAAGGGTTGGATAATTGGGGTAAAAGTCAATAGTTTCTTCAGTTTATCAAATGTATTTTTACATGCCTTATCAAACTCAAAAGTCAAATCTTTTTGTAGCAATTTGTATAGGGGTAATGTTATTTTGAAGGAGCTCTTGATGAATCTTTAGTATAAATCCATATGTCTAAGAAAAGAATAAACTTTCCATACACTAATAGGATAAGGTAAAGTTTGAATAATATCAACTTTAACTTTATCTACTCAATTCCCCTAAAAGAAATAACAAGACTCAAAACTATATTTGTTTAACTATAAAAAGGCTTTTTCAAGAAATAATATAAGGTTGGTCTTTATTCATCTTTAAAGAACAAAACTAAAATTATGTAAATAATTATCAAAGAAATCTCCATAAACTGTAAAATAATTTATGAAGACTTCTATGATATGTTCAATATAATCTAAAAATATGCTAATTATACACTTTTAGAAAGTAGTTAAGGCATTAGAAAGACTAAATGGCATGTAGATATACAAAAGTCCTTAATGGGCATGTAAAAATTATTTTCTCTTAATCCATTAAAGTAATTACAATATGAAAAAACACTTGAATAACCATCAAGAAAATAATAGTAAAAATGAGTAGTTAGCCTTTCAAGTAGTTGATCAATAAAGGTAAAGGGAAGTGATCCTTACAAGTTACGAGATTAAGTTTTCTATAATCCATACAAAGCCGCAACTTATTATGAACATAGGTAAAAACTAATCCTTCATTTTGATTTTTTTAAATAGTTATTCTAGTTTTTTAATGCTAGAAATTAAAAATCATTATCAACTAGCATCATATCGACACTAATTAAAGGATTTTTATTCATTTTGTACACATTTTCATAAGTAAATGACAAAAGATTTTGAAGATCGCATTCTTTTGTTAATTTTAAGGTATTTATTAATTGACATTCCATAATTTACATATGTGAAAGAACAAGTGAATACTTTTATTTTAAATGTCACGCTCCATACGATTAATTTGATATATAATAAATCATGAAAAAAGAAATCTTACCTTAACTTGTGGTGTAAGTTAGAAAATTTGAGTTAACAATAACTATGAGTACTTGCAAAAATAATGAAGAGCTTGAAGCATAGATGATAACAAAAGCTTAACTTAATAGAATCAAAACTGTGAAGCTAATTTGTATTGCATAACAATACAAACCTTTGCTTCCCCCTTTAGCACAAAGTTTATAGACCAATTGCTCTAAATAATCGGTGTTGAAACAGCTTTCTCAATATAGTATTAATGCATGATAGATGATATAATAACACTTATCAGCTATTCTACTAAAGAAATTAGAGATTACTTTAATAAATGTGGATTGTGGAGCAAAACAAAAAGAAACGTGAAAGCAAAGTTGACTATTTTATTGTAAAGATAATGTTACAATGCATGGATTGTTTTATTAAGCTGTTGGCAGGTAACTGTATCGGATAAGCTAAAAATCCTTTCTGTTCTGACTCATTAGTTATAGCCATCCAAACATGTGTAGTATCTAGCTAATGGAACATTTCATTGTCATTTTTTTCCCCTTATGAAAACAGGTTTTGTTTCGATGTAATTAACAAATGAGTGGTTCATGAATGACTGGCCTCAATTCTACATAGGTTAATTAAATTGATTCACTAAATATAAAACGTAGGGTGAGATATAGGTCGAATCCTAGACCACTCTTATAGTTAAATCCTCTGAACAATTTAATTGAACCCCAAAGAAAAAAAATAAAATCGTGTTGTCTTGGATACCACAAAACCTTACAAATAAATCGACCAATTAACACCAAATGTAGTTAATTTGAACCAACAAGAGAAACACCACATACATTTAATTATAGCATAACATATTATGTCCCTACTCCCTACGGGAAACTTCAATATGGTTAAAATTCTACACTTTGATTTTAGGTGTGAGATTCAAGTCTCATGAGAGAAGGTATGAAATTTATGAACAATTAAGGTGAAAGCTACTTTTCTTATATAGTTGATGATTTAATGAACATCTCAGTAGACAAAAATAGACATCAAACGTATTCATGAATGTAGTGCTATATACCAAAGTTTGTTGGGTGTTGCAAGCATCCATAGGCTTTGTTTGTATGTAAAAATATTTTCCATCAATCGTTTTAAGAACGAGACCTAGATCAAAAATCATTTTTTTTTATCCAATAAAATTATGGATGATGTTTTTATATAAATAAAGGTGATATTCGAGTTTGAAACTTCACTCTAAACAAATGGCTTGACCGACAACACACAGCATGTCCGGCCAAGAGTTCGTGACTTGCATGTTGTGTGAGTATGTGAGGTTTTTGGAAAGCAATTGGAGTAAAAGGACTAATATTGGGGGTATTGAGAATGAGCTTTTCTTATTTTGACGCTGTGAAGATGAAAGGAATTAATTAACTAGTTTTCTTATCCACTCTATGGCATGTTGTTGTATATTATTTGAAATATTGAGTTGTATATGACTAAATGTCATGTATGAGCATCATTCAATTTTACATAATTTTCATTATAAATATATGCACATTTTTTTATAGACGATTTCCATTATTAGATTTTGCCAAAATATATAATTTGTTACAAATAAATGGAAAAAAAAAGGCAAATAAACTTTATCATAAATAATCTAGAAATACAATGATATACCACAATTTTCAACTCCAAGATCTGTTAGTAGCACACACATTGAAAGAAAAAGGAAGTAAAATCAACTTTGAAGCCTTAGGATACCAACATCGAAAGACAAATCTATTATTATGAAAAATAATCACAACATAATCTATAAGAAAAAGAAATGAAAAGAAGAAGAGGGTATATCAACTCATCATGTATAAATGTACAATAATGGTAAAATATACATATCTCTCCCACCCAATTTTTGATTTGGAATAAACCTGCAACGTAAATTCCACAAATATATTAACCTATTTTTGAAAAATTGCATTAGATGTGACAATATAAAAAAGCATAAATTTGTAATTCATGTGCCTAAATGTCTCGAATGCATCAAACTAGTTCATGGTATGAAAAGCATTGACACGAATTTTTTGGGTTGTTTTCGTGCCTATAGAGGAGATATGGTAAGACGAGGAGAGCAATGATCTTGAAACACGCAAGAGCCCACAAAAGGAGTACATAGATATATGAAAGGAGTTAGCTAACAAAAAAATTTTGAGCAGCAATCATTAATAATTTTAGTTACCAGGACGTTCATTATTATTTTACTTATAATTGTAACGTGACAGTGTGACTATCTGTTTTCTTTTCACATTCTACATTCAATTAACAAATCCTTCTTACACCATAATAGGTATTTATTAAATTAATTCACTTATTTATTTCTATGTATTAGATTGAGCTACAAAAGGAATTCAGTAGTCACAAATATTTATTGCTTTAAATAGTAAAACTCTCAAAATTTCAAAAAAAAAAAAAAAAAGAGGCAGGGAGGTTTACTTATTTAATTCAGTGAATTTAATTTTAAAATTAATAGCTACCCGTTATGCCAATAGTCAAAGTCATAAAACTTTATTACCCTAAATAGCAAAACTCTGAAAAATAGCCAAAATGGGAATATTAACCTTTAAACCTGCACGATGCACAAGAATTTTAATATGAAAACTAAAAATTTTAAAGTAAAAAAATTGAAAAAAGGCATACACTTTCAAAAATTTCTTTAAGCCGGCACAATGCGCCCACTTGATGGAATTTCATCGTTGCCTTGAGGTTTGACGAAAGTTGATTTCAACTGAAAGCAGATCAAGGTTACGTGTAAAGGTAATGAACTCCACCAAAACGTTTGTCCACAACTGATAATTCTCCTTCAAAGGTGCTGAAAGCATGCACAATGTGAAAGATCTGACCCAAGCAAATCAATCACAGCCCATTTTCTTATGATGCCAAAAATTTCTTACACTAGGGGTACCGGAAAGTGTCAGTTTTGCTTGTCCTTTGGCAATTTTGTTCGTGCCTGCATTTTCAACTCTTAGCATTTTTCAGTTTAGGTGTTTTCCCCTGCATTTGCCACAAGAATTTCTAATGTCATCGGGCCCACCATTTGGAGAAAGGCCAAGGGGATCCAATTGAGAATCGCCTGCAACGTCTTAGAGGAGTGATGCTAACTTCTACAATTGAACTTGCTGCCTATATCTCTCATTTATCACTTGAGTAGAAAGAAGGGAAATCAAATGGAGAGCTGGGGTGGTTGTTAGTTGGGCATTGTTACTTGGATTCGCCCACCATTTCTCCAAGCCTGACTTGTGAGCTTGGAAATCCGTGGGACAGATGCATAGTCGCTATCTTTGTCTTATAATGAAATCAAAAAGAGCAGGATTTTTGAAAGATTATGGTCATTCATCCAGTTCAAAGCAACAAAAACAAAACTAACAGAGCAGCAACCTAGTGCTCTTCGCAGGAGCTTTGAAAGATCATGTGGTTCACTTCTGGTTGCAATCTTTGGTGTTTCCCCTTACACCAAAACACATATTTCCGAGACTTTTTGGACGATGCGCATTCACGAGAATCCCCTTTCCGTAACCGAAGAGAGTTTACAGAGACTTCAGCCGTTTCATCAGTCATTTCCCCTTTCATTGTCTATGTTCTTGGCCAAATAGCACAGAAAACTTCAGAGACCAATGATTTGGTTAATACTCTTTTTTAGTTTGAACTTTTACCATGAAAACTAAGGTTACTATCCAAATACTACATGGTCATTCCTACTTGCAATCGCCATTCACGACATGAGATTTTAGAAAGATGAAACATTCTTAGGAGCTTCTTCTACTGGAAATTAATGTTGGGTACCACATTTGTAGCTTTTTAGCCCAAAATAACAATCAACATTAAATAATTTCCCCAGTTGCATTATTGACATAGACGACAACATCACACGGAAAGAAAGGCATGAACTCGCATACACAACATATTCAAGAAAATTTTCTTACCTTATCCACACCATTTTTCAACTCATTCACTTGAATTTGTGAATCCATAGCAAACTTTTCCGTAATTTCCCTTAAATCCATCATTTTGCAACCTTCATTTTTACGTATGGCATGTTATAAAAGATATATTTTTTTATCATCCTATAAATTATATTGTAATTACTATTTTGTAATTTATTTTCTTATTTTTATCAAAATTAGGAATTTTAATTAAATTATTTTAAAAAATATGTGAACTACTCGAAATTCTTTATTTTATTTTAATTTATTTTAGAATATTTTCTAATTTAGTTTAAAGTAATTTTTTCAATTAGATAAATAGTTTTAGTTATAAATACATGTAAGCTTATGGGTTAAGACATCTAATAAATAATAAAATTTTATGAATCATTTTATTCTTTTTTAACAATTATTTTGATGATTTCCAAAAATTCTTATTAAAAGTTCAATTGAATTTTGACTTTTTGTTATCCATATCTCACACTTTCATCCCGCATTAAGTGATATCATAACTTGGATTTGCTTTATTTGATATCATCTGACTTCCCTACATGTCTGTCCTGCATTAGGTGGCATCAGAGCAAGTTTGACCTATATTGACATTATCTTACGAGATCTAAGGCAATTTCTTCAACTACAAAGATTGTTAAGGAAAAACTCTATCTAAAGTAATTTTATAAGATCATGAATACAACAAGTTTTGTATTGTAGATATCGCTCACAATCAGTGTGTTCATACTTATATTTCTAAATTCAAAAATATTTCTTTCTTTAATGAAAAATTTTTCATTAAAGATTTTTTTAGTTGGTTAGTAGAAATTGAAGTTTATTTTGAATACAATGATATTTATGACGAGGAGAAAATGACTTTTGTGTATTTTAAATTTCAAGATGGTGCAACTAAATAGTGGAATTATATTCAATATTTTTAATTAAGGTTTGATAAGTTTTAAATTCAATCATTGGTAGATATGAGAAATTTATTAGTGTTGGAATGTTATAGTGATTATATGTTTAACGAGATGTTAGAAAAAACTAAAGAGAAATTTAATTCTTATTTTTTACTAACTGATAAATTACATGATAATATATTTGCTTACAACAACATATTCACACATCAAGAGTCAGTGGTTTAAACAAAAGAAAAAATATTAATTAATAATCACATGTTGATTGAGGTAGACAATTACTTTTATATTAATAGAAAATTCAATGAGAAACAAGTATCGTTTGTAAATTTTATTGACTTAAGTCAAACCCATAACCTATAAGTCCTAAGATTTTGTTGAGTTTTCATCCTAGTATATTGATTTTCTTGGAATTAAATATAAAAAATATGATAGTTTAGTATTAATTGTTCACATGATGATTTACTAGAGGAATTATTAGGTTATATTGAAAATACTTATTTATTCAAAGTAATTATTTCTATGGTATGGAAGATGTCAATTTCTCATTATCAAGTTAAAGGCAAGTTTCTTTTCAAATTAAGGAGTCTGACGTAGAACATGTTATAAAGGATATTTTCTTATCATACTATAAATTATATTATAATAATTATTTTGTAATTTATTTACTTATTTTAGCATAATTAGGAATTTTAGTTAAACTATTTAGGAAAAATATGTGAATTACTCGAGATTTTTTTTATTTTTTAAACTTATTTTAGAATATTTTCTCATTTAGTTTAAAGTATTTTCCCAATTAGATAAATAATTTTAGTTATAAATACATGTAAACCTATGTGCTAAGACATCTGTTAAATAATAAAATTTTATGAATTATTTTATTCTTTTTTGAGAGTTATTTTGGTGGATTTTAGAAATTCTTATTAAAATTCCAATTGAGTGTTAGCTTTTTATTATCTATTTCTCACATTTTCATCTTGCATTAAGTGGTATATAAAAACTTGGATTTACCTTATTTGATATTATTTAACATCCCCTCGCTTTCGTCTTGTGTTAATTATGTAAAACCTCTCTTTCTCCTCCATCTTTACCATCTACTCTACTTGACTCTACAAAATCCCAACATTCTTTTAGGGTTGATGGAAACTTTTCAACTTGCTAATTGAGTAGACCTTTATTCTTTAAACGCCACCCTCCTTACTAAACTAACCCTTTTGGGACTCATAAGATTAATGTTTCTTGGACTAATAAATTAGATTCACACGAGAAAAATGGAACAAAAGGTTTTACCTTGAATTCTTTAATCTCGATTGTGCACATGCAAAAGTCTAATTATGCAAAATTTCAATAGAGATGCAGAGTGAAGAACCATAAGTTAAAATTTTTTCATGACTATTTGATAAAGATCTCTCATCTAAACAACCATATGCTGTAATTTTTAAGCTTGAAGAGTACTCTGCAATCTTCTTTCTAATGGCCTTATTGATGATATCATCCATGTTGATCTTTCCATACTATTTACAACCAAAACCATCATCTCTATTAGCTTTGTTCATTCCTTTTACCACCTTTTTATATTCTTTTTTGCTTGCATTGTTTGTTTGGTGATACTCTAAAGTTCTAATGGTGCTCTATTTTTGCATAACTAGGGAAGCAAAGCTATGTATGCCAAGATTGAAAAGTTAGTTAAAGTGGTTATATCTAGTGGCTCTCTCTCTCTCTCTCTTATCAACTTCAAGCAGCCATCTTTATGCCAAGATTCAAGCTTTATTTTGAAATTTTAATATTACTTAGTTTGAATTAGAACATAATCATGAACCACTATAGTTAATTCAAAATTTAAATTTTAAATGTTAAAAGATTACCAGGTGTATTAATTTTAAATTTTATATTTCAAATCTTTATATATAATGAGGATTTAAGTTATTAAAAATTAAAGTTGTTAAGCATCAACTATCTCTTGTTTTCTTCCTTTTTTGTGCTCCTTGTAACTAGAAGGTTACTTTTGTTATAAGTCATTATCCTTGTATGCCAGAAAATAGAAATCATATTTGAGGTTTATACAAAATAACCTTCAAATTGGTATCAAAGTTAAAGATTCTTATTAACCTTATGAGTTGTATGAGAACAATCACTCATAAACATTTGTGAGAAATTATTCCAAACACTTAAGAGATAGTTTCCATTGCATTGACAAGCTTATTTCCCTTATCACTAACTAAGTTCATTAGTGAAAACTATACACAATATATTATAATGATTAAGGTTTATTTGAGGGTCTTTGATCTTTGGGAAGTAATTGAGAAGAGCATGAAGTTAGCTGCCTTTCTTACAAATTCAACACTTGCTTAACTAAAACATCATAAGGGTAAAAATCAAAATAGTACAAAACCCCCATTTGCATACACATAACAATTATTAAGCTGAGAATCAAAATAGTACAAAACTCCCATTTGTATACACATACCAATCATTAAGCTAATTTTTAATAAAATTATGACGTGATATTACAAAGTAAGATTAAAATAGACTAAAGAAAAAGTAGAGGGGTAGTTAAAAAACAACTATGTAGCAATTGAACCTTAGAAGTGAATTTCAAATTTTGAAGATGAAATAAATAAAAATAGTTAAAAACTATATTGAAGACTAGTAAGAGTGGTTAGTCAAATTAAGGCAATTACTCTCAACACTATTAAAGGCCACAATAGGTCAAACAAGAAGCTTAGCCAACAAACGAAGTTTAATCTATAGATAAGTAGCTTTTTATGGTAGTAACAAGCACTAACTCTTTTGATCTTGGAATTTGGTTAGTGATAGTGGTTACACAAACCATATATCATCTAATCCCAAGATATTTAATGTGCTTGACAAATCCTTTAAATCAAAAGTAAGGATTGGTAGTGGTAAATTGTTGTAAATGCATAGAAAAAAAGAATTTATAGTGTATACAAACTTAGGTACCAAAGTCATTCCAAATGTTTTGTTTATTTTACACATCTATCACAAACTATTAAGTGTTGGTCATCTCATAGATAATGGGTTTTCATTGCTATTTAAAGATCATAGATGTGTCATTTATCATTCAAATGGTAACAAATTAATCACAATGCCCATATTGGAAAGAGTTTCATTTAGACACCAACAATGCAACATCTTACATTGTTGTTATTAACAGTGCAACTCTTTGGCATAGAAAACTTGGTCATTTCCACCATATAAGAATTCAAGCATTAAAAAATATACAATGAGCTTATAACTTAATTAATGTAGATTAATTTGATAAACCTTGTAATATTTGTCGACTAAACAAGTAGATTAGGCTTCTCTTTATACCAAATAAGACAACAGAGCTTGAAGCATCTATAATTGGTCCATTTAGATTACTATAGGCCAATAAACATTTGCTTTTTGAATGGTAACAGCTATTACATCATATTCATTGATGATTCCACTATGTATTATTTGATTTATTTTCTAAAAATCAAATAAGATATAGTTGTTGTCTTTAAAAAATTCAAAATTTGGTTATAGAAGAAAATTGTGTAATTTAGCCTATTAAAACTAATAATGGTTCTAAATATATATCAACAGCAGGTGTAGTAATTGTTATATATTTGTTGAATAAGTTGCATTCTGAAGCCTTGTCTAACTTTATTCCATATTAAGCCTAACACAATTATAAGCCATCTTTTAGTCGTTTAAAACTTTTTAGTTGTATCTATTATACTTATGTAGTAAAATTAAAAAGGAGTAAGCTAGACTATAATGCCTTATTAGTTATATTTATTGGCTACACTAATACTCCTAGTAATTGTAAAATCTTTAATGTTATTGCAAAAAATGTTTCTGTCAACAGAAATCTTACATTCTGTAAGGATGTAAGATGGAATTGATAGACTTTAATTTTTAAGTATGTAAAGGAACCTCTACACCAATATTTAGTCATAAAGTCAAAAATCATGCAATATGCTTGATGATGCAGAAGATTTTCTAATTAAAGGTATAAGACCCTTAACTGATATCTATCATAGAAATTATGTAGCTAAGCTAAATCTTATTAGATATCAAAAAACCTTATAGAATGTAGCACAAAAATTTATCATGTAAAAGGACTTAAAATTTATTCATAAAAATTATGCTTGAACCTTGGTCCTTAAACTTGTAAGTAAAAAGATCATTGTATTAAATTAAATCTACAAAACAGAGTACAATATAAATGGAATTGTTTACAAATTGAAAGTCAAGCTTGTAGCCAAAGGCTTTACATAGCAAATAGGAGTGGATTGCATTAAAACCTTTGTATTAATGGCTAAGCTAGACACTATAAAGTTATTACTTGCAATTACTGCTCAACAAAAATAACTAGTGCATCATTTAGATGTTAAGTCAACCTTCTTAAATGGAAAACTTCAAGAGAAAGTTTATATCAATCAATTAATAGGGTTTGTCAAACCATAAGAAGAAGACAAAGTTTACCCTTTAAAAAAGTCATTTTATGTATTAAAGTAGGCTCTTAAGGTTTGGTACTTAAAGATTCATGAGTATCTAATAGGTGTAAGTTTTAACAAAAGTTGTAATGATGCCACTTTTTATGAAAATAAAGAGAAAAGGCATTTTCTATGTGCTTCAATATATGAAGATGATTTGATGATTATTGGTAACTTATCAAATCTTATATCTTAGTTCAAAAAGATTATGTATAGTAGATTTGACATGTCTGATCTTAGTAACATGAATTATTTCTTAGGTTTAGAAATTCAATATTGTGAGCATAGCATTTTGGTACATCAAACTAAGTATGCGAATCAAATGCTACAAATATTCAACAAGTTAAACTACAAAATCTCTTTTGTGCCCTAGTCATTTGGAAGCAAGTTTTCAAAGCAACTTTGGTTCTTATTTGTTGAGATTTAAGGTAACTTGCATTTTATTCTCTTTTGCTGTCCTATTAGGATTTGAAGCTATGTTATACATATTCATAAACTAGCAGGAAAATATGTCAATGACACAACAATGGTAGTTGATAGAGACTTCTGGCTATGCAAACCTATAGTCAAACTCAAAATGCGAGTTATATAGTCTTTCCCATCCCATAATTATAGTTCTTCTGCCCACAATGACAGAAGCTCTTATAGAGGCCATTTCATTCTTGAGTTCTGATTTTCATCCTTCTCTCATACCATGACCATTCTAAAACCTCATGGTGTGCAATCTTGATTCCTTTTTTCAAATCCAATTTGTCTCCTAACTAGAAGTAACAAATTTAAAAGAAAAGACTCATGCATTAATTAAGGAAGGAAAAGCATCCCAATCTTGTGGCATGTACGAACATGAACTACTAACTGGCATTTAGACTAAAAAATTAGCCTAAAAGTGGAACTTCTACCTTCTGTTTTAACACTAACCTTAGAAATCAAATCAAAACTCCCATATGAGTCTTTACATGCAACCATAGCATAAAATAAAGCATAAGCTAGGATCCATTTAAACTTCTATACAAAAGCATCCAAACCACCAATGACTATAAGTAAATGAAAAACTCCAAGATGAAACTAGAAAAGAAAGCTCCAAGATGAAATTAAAAAAGAACTTAAAAGCTACTAAGATCTATTAGTTTCAATTATAGGGTTGTTGAGTTGGTTTTTTGCTTCTAATTTTACACCAGTGATCATATCAACAACATGAAGCTAAACCAAGAACAACAATGGCAATCACAAAGAAGGGAGTATAGCTTAAAGTGTAATAGAAAGTAGTTGATTTGCCTTTTATTGATCGATTTTCATAATACATATAAATAGTAAGTTTGAAACTTAAAATTTAAATTAATATGTTATTGAATTTGCACCTATACAACTTGAATTTCTAATTTAAATTTGAATTAAAATATTCAAGTACAAACTTTAAACATATAGACTATCATACAAGGATTGTTTTGTTTGATTGATAAGTTATTGATATTTCTAAAAGCAAAAAGTCTTCAGAATAAGATTAGCTTATGTCCTTTAACCATTCAACAGTCATAGCCAACTTTTATTTTTTTTGGAGGGAAGCTTGATTAACAGGGTGACAACCACATAAGACAACAAAATGGTGGCACCATTAGGACCTTCACTCTTTTTTAATGCCATAAGTTTACATACTTGAATTCCTTCTTAGCTCCTTAAACTTAGGTCTATGCCAACCTTTAGTGAAAATGTTTGTCATTAAATCTTTTAGAGTTACAATGAATTATATTTGCATCATTATGCTTTTGAGCTTCTTTGATGAAATGAAGTTTGATTTAAAATGTTTAGTCTTTCCATGCAACACTAGATTCTTTAATATAGCAATGATGAACTAATAGTCACAAAAAATTGAGGTTACTTATATTTGTTCAAGCTCTAAAAGCACTTTCTTAATCCATAAAGTTTGATTCATTGCTAAGGATGTTGCAATATCCTTAGCCTTAATTATGGATTGTGCCATAGTTGGTTGCTTCTTTAAGCTCCAAGTAAATGCTCCAAATCCTAATGAAAATGCATTTCCAAAAGTACTTTTCATGTCATCAAGTGACCCCTTTCATCATTGTCTAAAAAAACTAATGAGCTTCATTTCTTTACTGCCTACAAACATAATTCCCAATTCAGAGGTGCCTTTTATGTATCATAATATTTGTTTGACTGCTTTAAGATGTGTTTCTCTAGGGGTATGCATGAATCTAAACAGGAGATTCATAGTATACATGATATCAAGTTCTGTGGCTAATAAGTATAGCATATAGCCTATAATGCTTTTGTAATTATTTTCATTTATTTTAGGACCATTATCTTCTTTTTAGAACTTGTCTCTTGGGGTAATAAGTGTTTTTGTGCTTTTGCAATTTTCCATATGAAATTTTTAAAGAATTAAAGTTATATACTTCATTTAGTTTACAAAGATCCCTTATTATGACTAATAAACTTGTAAGCTAAGAAAGTAATGTATCCTACCTAGTCAATCATATCAAACTAATTAGCATGTCCTTTTTAAATTGATGTATAACATTAAGTTGTTTCCAATAACCATAAGGTCATCAAGATAAAGATATAGATAGAGAACATGAGGTTTTTCTTTTTTGACATAGTGAGTTACAACATAATAATTCTTACTAAAACCTAGCCTTTGTAGGCACTTATGGATTCTTGTGTACCAAGCTCTTAGTACCTTCTTGAAATTGTAAAAAGCCTTTTTAAGCAAGTACACCTTGTTTTCTTTGCCCTTTTTAACAAATCCTATAGGCTAATCAATATAGATATCCTTTTAAAGCACATCATTAAAAAAAAAAAAAGATTTGACATCTAGTTGGTGCATAGACCAACTTTTGGATATTGCTATTATAAGCAAGAGTTTGATAATGTCCAACCTAGTAACAGGTGCATAAGTATCAATGTAATCCATCTTAGGTTGCTATGAAACCCTTTGCCACAAGTTTGGCTTTCAATTTATTGATCGAAACATCAACATTTAGCTTAATTTTATAAATTCATTTTACTACTATTGATCTCTGGTCATATAATTTTAAAACTAGTTACCAAGTGTCATTTTTATAAATGGAATCTATCTCTTTTTGCATTGCTTTTCTCCATTCTACAACTCTAGATACTTTTTGATATAAAGTGGGTTTAAGAATTACTATATTGTATCTCATAAATGTCTATAAGGTTTTTTGTTCCCTTTACAGGTAGATGATCAATATCCTTTCCTTTTGATAAATTTAAATTTTGTTCCTAAATCTACAAGTCATGGGAAGATGAATGTTCCTTAGATTGAGCCTCAAAGATATCTTAATTCCATTTTTCACTTTAATGAAATTTGAGATCTCTATTAATAAAAATTTTGCCAAAATTTACATCATAGATTTTATATTATATAAAAGTAACTAAGTAACCTATAAGTATTGCACAAAAATATTTATAATCAAGTTTGGTTCTTTTACTTTTAAGCACATGTGCATAACAAATGTTGCTAGACACCTTAAAGTAGCTTAATAAAGGTTTATTGTTAAACCAAGCTTACAAGAGAGTTAGGTTTAATAGACTTGGTGGCAGTCCATTCAAAAGATAGAAAAAGGTTATAATAACTTCAGCCCATAACTTTTTAGGTTAGTCATTATCTATTATCGAGCATTTAGCCATCTCTATTATAATTTTATTTTTCCTTTCACAAATCCCATTTTATTAGGGTGAGTAAGGGTTGTCAACGATTGTTGTATGACAATAGTATTGCAAAGTGTTTTAAAGGAACAAGAAACAAGTTTTGAGTCATTATATGTTTTAATGGCTTTAATCGAATGACCAAATTTCTTTCAATCTATGTTTCAAGGTTTTGAAATACAACGGTCACTTCTAACTTCTATTTGAGGAAGAAAGTCCAATGGTACAAAAAAAATTTATTAATAAAAATAATATAGTATATATGCTATCATCTAAAGAATTGGTTCTTATAATTTTACAAAAGTTTGAATGGATTAATGACAACTTTTTTTTAGCTTTAAAAAGCTAAGTTGAGAGGAAAAGAAGTCTAGTTAACTTCTCCAATTAGTAAGCTTTGCATACATGACCTATAACAAAATAAGTTATATATCGAGCAAATCATACATTAACTTCCTTTATTGCAACTTTTGAAGTGTTACATAGCAAAAGTGATCAAGCCTTCTATGCCATAAAGATAAATCACTTGTCATGATAGGTAAGGCAAGGTATGACAATTTCTTTATGTCTAGATTGAAGCTTTCTGTATCCATAAGCACACTAACTAGGTATATATTTGCATTATTATAGATTATGCAACTTCTATCTCTAAATAGTAATGACAAACCTTTCTCTAAAAATTACTTAACATTAAGTAAATTTTAATTGATATTAGGCATAAAAAGAACTTCAATGATGTATTTGATACTTATATAAGTTTGCATATTACATATCAAGGTACCCCCTATTACAAATCATGGCATTAGATTTGAAATTCTAATCAAGAGTTTTGAAAACTTCAAGTATTAGAGACATATGGTTGTATAGTCACTATTTACCAACCAAACTCTTACAAACCTCTTCCTAGCATTTAATGTTACTACAAATAAGTGGTCTTTTATAAGTTACTCCTATCAGTAACTTGAGCCTTTTGACTAGATTATTGAAGCTTTTATTAAGGTTTGCAAATCTTCTTAGAATGCCTCATTTTGTTGTAATTTTAGCAAAATTTAGGCAAATGATTTGTTCTTTTGTAATACTTACATGGTGAGTATTGTTATTTGCCAATGCCTTTGGTTGTCTCAGCCTCTTTATCAGTTTGCTTACCTTTATTTCTCTTTTTAGCTTAACTTTTTTATTTGTAAAACGTTTAAAAAGCTCCCTTAATTATGTCTTATTGCCTCAAAAGCCTTTTTTGCTCCTTAGCTTGAAGTGCACTAATTAACTCACCTAAAGAAATGACGTAAAGATCATTTAAGTTTTTTAAAGAGGAGATTTTAGATTCAAACCTCTTTGAAATGCTTACAAAAACCTTTTGGAATATATTTATGTTTAGAAAGTTCTCTTTTAATATCCTAATTTAGTTGACCACTTTTAGTAACTTATCATTATAGCCCTATATTGTTTTTGTATCCTTCATTCTCATAAACTTAAATTCTCTCCTAAGATGAAAGAGTTGTATGGTTTTGGTCTTAAAGTTGCCATCATATTCTTCTCTCACTCTATCTTAAGCTTCTTTTGCTATGTCATAAGCCATTATCCTATTGAAAATAGTCTCTTTAACTACTATGTGAATGCAAATCAAAGCCTTATATTGCTTAGAAACTTGCTCACTATGATGTTTCAATTAAGTTATAGTAAGGTTTGCTAGCAAAAGGAAAGTTTCAAACCTTTTTTCTATTACTTCCCAAAGGTTATAAGCTCTTAGATAAGTATTCATTATGACAATCCATTAAATGTAATTTTCACTTATGAACTTTAAAGTTAAGGGTAGAGAAAAGTTGGATAAAGCCATATAGAATATGTGAGGATTGGCTTTCTGGTACTAACACATTTCACTAAGTTTTTAAGGTGTTTAAGCTCTCTTTGCCTCACAAATATTAGGCAACATAAAGATTTTAAGCTTTGATACCATTATTGGTTTTGATTGTAAGGTTATTGAGTTGGTCTTCTACTTTTGGTTTTGTATTAACAATCATATTAGCAACATGAAGCTAAACCAAAAACAAGGATGACAATCATAAGGAAGGGAGAATGGTTAAAAGTGTGATAAAAAAAAAAGCAGTTGATTAACCTTCATTGATCTATTTTCATAATATATACAAAAAATAAGTTTGAAACTTAAAATTCAAACTAATATGCTATTTAAGTTACAATTATACAACTTTAGTTTCAATTTTAAATTTGAATTGAAATTATTAAGTATAAACTTTAAATACGTAAACTAACATACAAGGATTGTTTTACTTGATTGACAAGTTACTAATGTTTAAAAAAGCAACAAGTCTTTGGACTAAGATTAGCTTATGTCAACTCCTTTAGCCATTCAATGATCATAACCAACTTTCAATTTTTTTAAGAGGGAAGCTTGATCAACAAGCAACAACCACATAAGATGACAAAATGGTAGCACTATTAAGACCTTTGAGATTAAGGGCATTATTCTAACATTTACCTAACATCAAAGTTGATAGAACATCCTTAATATACATCACAGTATGATATATTGACAAATAGGAAAGAGCAACATGCACAACTTACAAAGAAGTGAACAATCCATCTTAATTCCAAAGAATAATGTACAAGACAAATTCATAATATGTAATAACAAAGGATGAGAACCATCAAGAAATTTTATCAAGCAAGTTCATTTTTGTCCTTTATAGCAAAAAATTAATTAGGATAGTTAAAGGAGTAACTAGCTAGCATAACTCAATGCTTTAAAAACCAATAATTACAAAAGGTGAAGGAGAATCAATAGGGTCCAGCAATAAGGGTAACAAACCAAAACTTGCAATCTGTAAACAACAATAGCAGTAAGTTCGGTAACTTGCAGCAGCCGATGAAAAAATGTGTCCTGATAGTAGGACCAGCAACTTGTAGTAGCAGGAGGAGAAAACTTGCCTAAAAAATAAGGCAAGCAGCATAGGGTGTAAGGTAGGTAGCACCAGTAGCAAAGAAATGAAAAGATCCATATTCTGTACTAATAGTTTGTACACATTAAGTTATTGTTTTCTAAGAAAGTTTTCATCATAAAATCTTAATAAAATACTTGAAAAAGGGTGGGATACCTTTGGAGTGATCGAGAGATCATTATAAGTGGTTAAGAAGTAGTCCATCCACAAGTGATTAAGGAGTGATCCTTCCACAACATTATTGTATCCCTTGATAACAAGAGTGGATTATGTGATTTAAGAGTGATCCTATCATACCAAGGACGTAATTCACACATTATGGGTGAACCACATTGATGAGGACCATTGTAGGTTTCACATTAAGAGAAAGAGTGAATCAGTGTGAGATATTCTTGGGTCAATCCGAATTTAACCTCTGTGGCTTGTTAGAGTCGATGATTCAATTTTTAATTTTCTCCTGTGTGTAAGTGTGATCATACAAATAAAAAATAAATGCATAAGCACCCAAGAACACATGACAATTGTTACATGGTTCACTCACAACATGTGAGCTACATCCACAGTGTGATAGAATCCTTTTAAATCATATAATTCACTCTTATTATCAAAGAATAAAGTTTGGTTGTAAGAGGATCACTCCTTAACCATTTATGGAATGATCACTCCTTAATCACTTATAATGATCTCCCAATCACTCCAAGGGTATCTCACCCTATTATTTAATAAATTATCAAAAATTTATGGAAAAACCTTTCCTAAGGAACGATCACTCAATATGTACAGATTGTTGAAGCAGAATATGGATCTTTTCTTTCCTTTGCTGCTAGTGTTGTTTCACCTGCTGCCTTGGCAGGATCTCTCCTTTGCTACCAAGCATGTTTTCTCTTTAGTTGCTACAAGTTATCGGACTTATTGTTGGACATGCTTTCTCCTCTTACTATTGCAAGCTACCAAACTTACTGTCATGTATCCTTCTCTTGTTGCTATAAGTTGCTGAACTTGCTATTATTGTTGCATGCACACATTGTTGTTATTGCTTACAAGTTTTGCTATCATTTCTTGCACACGCTGCTATCGCTATCCATGCACTGCTATTGCTATCTACACAGTCTATTGTTGTTGTCCATACGCACTACTAATGCTGTCAATGCTGTTCGCATGTGTTGCTCCTACTGTTCATACCCACTGTTGTTGTTGTCCGTGCGTGCTGCTGTTGTAGTTCGTGCACGCTGTTAATGCTATTTATACACGCTACCACTGCTACTTGTTGTCCATATGCATTGTGCCTACTAATCATACATACCCGCTATCTGCACAAGTTGTGCCCGTTATCCACACAAGCTCTACCTGTTATCCATACACACTATACTTACTGTCCGCTTGAGCCACTGCAGCTTTCTTCGCATGCTATTGCTACTTTATCATGTTGCTATTGCTATCCCCACGCGTTGTAACTGTTTTCTCGTGTTGCTATTACTATCCCCACACGTTGCAACTATTTTCTCACGCTGCTGTTGCTCTCCCTACACATTTCAATTGTTTTCTCACATCGCTGCTATTCTTCCTACACGTTGCAACTATTTTCTTATGTCATTATTGCTCTCCTCACACATTGCAGCTGCTTTCTTGCATTGATGCTGGTTTGTTGGTTGATTCCTGGATCTGTTGCTGCACTTTCTGCAAATGACTGCTAATTCCTAGACCTATTGCTACATATTTTGATTTTTTACTTGATTCCTAGGCATGCTTCTATTGCTAAGAAGCCTCCTGAGGTGCTGCTGCTGCTAGTATACCCTCATGGACGTGTAAGAATGTGCTGCTAGTGCTAGAATACCCTTCTGAACCTATAGAGATGTCTGCTACTGCTGGGGATATACAGGGACATGCTGCTGGTGCTAGTATACCCTCTTGAATATACTACTAGTATCCCCTCCTAGAAGTGTAAGGATGTGTTGTCTATTGGAAAACCTCCTAAATGTGTTGGTGTGGTGACCAACTATTGCTATCACCTTTGTAAGGGCGTGCTGGTGCAATGGCTATCTTAGTAAGGGTTTGCTAATGTGGATGACTGGCTACCTTACTCTTTTTCTTTCCTTTATGGTTAACTACACCTTACTGCTTCTCCTTAGTGGTTACCGCACTCTCCTCGCCAGTTGCCTTACTGCCTCTCCTTGGTCGCTGCTTGCCCTATTTCTTTCTCTCCTTGGCCAGCTACCTTGCTACCTTTCCTTGGTGGCTACTCCTCTCTCCTTGGTCAACTGCCTCTTGCTTTCTTTCTCTCCTTCTTGGTTGGTTGCACCTTTGTTGGTGGCTGCCTTCTCTTTTTCCATTCACCTCTCTTTTTCCTTAGGTTTACTAGCTCACCTCTCTCTTTGGTTGGCTTTCTCAATTTTTTGTAGCACACACTTCTTGCAAGACATCTAAAGGTAGTTTTAGAGCCTTGGGATTAAGGCTACACGATCATTAACAGTCATCGTTATTCCCACATATTGCCCTACAATTAACAACTAGATTTGATTCCTAAAATTTAGGGTCGAAGGTCAACATTAACTTCCTAAAATTTAAAGTTAACAGTCAATCTTGACATCTAAAATTTAGGATCACAATCAACATTAACTCCTCAACGCTAAGGTTGACCCATTATCACCGACTTTGCCCAATGACCTCTTTGCATTTCAACAGTATTCATAACATCAAATTAACAAATATAGCCATGTAAGATGGTGTTAACAATAAATTCAATATTAGCCATCAAATATAGGCTCAGCACATGTAAAAATTGCCATGTGTTTTTGGGTATTTGTGTTTGATTAATATCCCTATAGCCGATGTCACATAAAGGAGAAAGATAAAAAAAATTGAATTATCAACTTTAACAAGTCATAGAGATTAAATCTGGATTGATTTGTAAAAATTTAAATAACTTACATTGATTCACCTCTCCTTTTAGTGTAAGACCTAAAAAGGTCCTTATCAAGTGGTTTCAACCAATTCCTCTATTGATCTAATTTACCTACTTTGATTTGAAGTTATTTGTTGCTGTGTGAATTTTTATCTCTACTGCTAATTAAGATCATAGATAGAATGAACATTGTTAACAACAAAGGCATCCCTACTTTTGATAGACAAAATTATAAGTTATGGAAGAATAGAATGCTCTCATATCTAATATCCCTGAGTCTTGATATGTTTAAGTCTGTTATTAGTGACTTCATCCCTATTGCTAAAGATGACGTTATGATGTTGGCTAATAAGAACAATTTGAAGTGTGATGAAAAGGCGAAAAATGCCTTATATGCCTCCTTATCAAATAAAGAATCACCAAAGTGATGGTGTGCAACATAGCTAAGCAAATTTAGGACAAATTGAAGAACATTTATAAAGGAGACAAGGTTGTAAAGGAAGCCAAGCTACAAATCTGGAGGAGTAAATTCGAAGATATAAAGATGCAAAATGATGAGACTGTGGATACATTCTTCACAAGAGTTAATGAAATTGTGTACTCCATAAGAGGCTATGGAGAGGAGATCCATGATGCCACTATGGTAAAGAAAATACTTAAAACCTTACTAGAAACTTACAACACCAAAGTCTTTTTCATAAAATATAGAGATCTAGATAGACTGCCTTTAGATGACTTGAAAAAAATATTCATGGTTTATGAAATAAGAACCCCAATGAAGAAAGAAAAGAAGTCTAAGATGGAGAAGGAGTTGGCTTTCAAGGCAATGAAGAACTTAAAGATTAAAAACCAAGAAGACGAATCTAACAACAACTCTGAAGAAGAAAATAGTGATACTGAGTTGGATAAAGTTATGGCATATATCACTAGGAACTTGAGAAAAGGAAAATGGAAGTATAAGAAAAAATAACCTTTAAAGTGCTTCAGATGTAGAACAATTAAGCACTTTATTATGGATTGCCCAAAATGAAGAGAAGCAAATAGTAAGGATGATGATGAGCCGATCCCAAGGAGAAGGACAAAGCAATTCAATTACTTTAAAGTTAAAAATTCATGTGCCAAAGGGAAAAAAATTCTTCATGTCCAAAAAAAGGAATTTCTTGAGCAAGTTAGATAAAAAGGATTCTAAAGAAGAAAATGATGATAATTCTGATGATAAGACTACAAAGGATATGCTGGTCGCTTAAGTAGATGATGATCAAGAATCTTTAAATGATGAGGAATCAACAGAAGAAGAAGAGGATGAATTAGTGTAGCAACTTGAGATTAAGTTGAAATCTTGTTTGCACAAAAATAGCAAGTTAAAAAAGAGGTAAAGCATTTCAAGAAGTTATATGAAAATTCTTTTGTTGGTAAATCTAATATCTAGGTAAAGGTAAAGGAGTTTAAAACAAAAAAGAATGAGTACTTGAAAAAAATTCAGAAGTGAGCGTACTTAAGACAAAGTAAGGTAAGATATACAAAGATCTTGATGTTAAGGTGATTACACAAGTAAGAGATGTTGACTTTGGACTGAATCCGAACTGAGGAAGCGTAAAGAAAGCTTTATACAAGCCATTGAAGTTAAAAGAAAGTCATCCTTAGCAAATGCTATCAAGAAGGATGCTACCAAAAAATTGGATAAGTGTTTAAGTAATCAAAGACCTCATTTCATGGGGAAGAAAAGACTTAGCTATATTGAAAAGCCAAGTGAAAAGGTAAAAGAAAAAAAGGAAATTGTGGTCATGCCCGTAAGCAAGTACAATGACATGATGGAGAAGAGAGACCAATCCCAGCTAAAATAGGTTAGGAAAGATGTGGTGAAGACTTCCATATAAAAGAGATAGATTATCAAAGATGGATAGAAGGTTGCCACAACAGTTGCTAAAGCAAGGAGACATAAACTTGGTAAAAGAAGTAAATCCAGGTTCGAAGAATTTTGTTGGAAATGTGGTAAGTACAGGTATAAGGCTATTGTTGGAATACTTAGCCTATTATAAAGAGGAGTGCAAGACAAAAGTCTAGGGGGAGGGTTTATTAAGAAAGGAAATAGTTTCAAGTGGAAAAAAGTCATATTCTACTGAGAAATAGTTTTGATTTGCTAGGAGAAATCAGTGAAAAATGTGAAAGGTTTGGACACACTGCCATTGCTTGTTTGAAATTATTGCCCGATCAAGGAGTGCAAAAGAGAACACAATAACCATTGTTGCCTGGTTAAGAAGTGAAAAAGAGAACACCTATACATGCTCCTATATTTGACCAAAGAAAAAGAAGAGGTAGAGAAACATCAATGGTTATAGAAGTAACCTTAAAAGCTTCCAAGAAAGAAAAGTCATGAATTTTGAATAGTGGTTGCTCTTCACACATAACAGGAGACTTTGAGTTAAAGGGAGTAGCAAAATATGATAGTGGGTCAGTTAAATTTGGCAATGATGGTGCCTTAAAGATTCAAGGTATCAATACTGCTAAAATTAGTGCAAAAAAATTGAAATCAAAGAAAGTGCTTTATGTTGAAGGGCTAAAACACAATCTCATTAGTATTAGCTAGCTTTTTCATGATGGACATGAAGTTACTTTCAACAAGAGTGGCTGTATAGTAAAGAGATTAAAAGATGACATTGTTCTTACTAAAGGTGAAAGAACAAATGAAAACTTATACCAAATTTCCAGAAACAAAAACACATGCTTTATGAGCACCAAAGATGATAACTTGTTGTGGCATAGAAATTGAGACATCTTGGATAAAAGGGGCTAAATAAACTATCCAAAAATAAAGTTGTGAGAGATGTACCCAAGTTGAGAAGAGAGAGAGATGCAATTTGTAACACATGTCAAAAAGGAAAAATGGTGAATGCTCCCCAAAAAAATGTGGAAATCCAAACAAAAAAGCCATTAAAGCTTATCCACTCAAACATTTGTGGTCCTATAAGACAAAGATTAACCAATGGGATAGAATACATATGTGGTGAATTTGAAGATTATTTGGAGAAGTATAAAGTAAAGCATAAATATGCTAATCCCTATATACCCCAACAAAATGGAAATGCCGAAAGGAACAATAGAAGCCTAGTGGAGATGGCAAGAACCATGTTAGTTAAGCATGGTACATTACATGGTTACTAGATAGAGGCTACCACCATTACAACTTAAATTCAAAATAGATACATGAAACCACATATTGAGAAGACACCCTGTAAGCTATGATATAAAAGAACAAAAAAACAAGTATAAAACACTTTAAAGTGTTTAGAAGCCCATACCTTATTAAAGTCAAAGGTAAGCATCTCGATAAATTTGATGAGAAGGCTTATGAAGGCATATTCATAGGCTATATACCAAATAGAAGAGGCTTCAGATGCTACAACAAAAGGTTGCTGAAAATGGTAGACATATTTGATGTTAAAATGATTAAAGATGGTGCTACAATGTAATCACAGTATAAAGAAGTTGAAGAAGCCATGTATGATAGTTAAAGAGAATCTAAAAGTGATAAATTTGAGGTCATTTAGAATAAGGAAGATGTTGATTCTCTCAAGTTACAAGTGATGAAGAAGAAGAATCAAGGCATTTCCAAACTTATAAAAGAGTTAGAGCTAAAGTTAAGGCCAAAAACATTATTGGCAAGAAAGAGGACTTTATGCAAACTAAAAAAAGACTAAGGGGTGGTGAACAAACCTTATTGATTTTTAAAGTTGACCCAAGTTTGTAGAAGAAGCACTAAAGCATAAGGAATGGATGTGTGTTATGAATAAAAAGTTTGAGCAAATTGAAAAGAACAACACTTGGTATTTAGTACCTAGACATAAAGGGAAAAACATCATTGGAACCAAGTGGGTGTTCAAAAATAAGCTCAGTAAAATAGGTGAGGTGGTAAAGAACAAGGCAAGACCTGTCTACAAAGGCTACTCATAAGTAGAAGGTGTTGACTTTGAAAAGACCTTTGCTCTAGTGGCCAAACTTGAAGTAATCAAAATATTCGTAGCTATAGTTGCTCAAAGAACTACAAAGTCTATCAAATGGATATGAAGTCTACATTTCTAAATGGAGAGCTTGAAAAAGAGGTATTTAACAAACAACTTAATGGTTTTATACTTAATCATGATGGCTCAAGTGTGTGCAGATTGAACAAGGCTTTATACGGTATAAAGTAAGCTCCAAGAACATGATATTCCAAATTGGATACATGAAGTTTAAAAAGGGGAATATGGACAACAACTTGTACATAAAGGATGAAAATTAGGGCCAGTTAATTGTTGTAATCTATATTGATAACATAATCTTTGCTGTAGAAAAAGAGGCCTTGCGTACTACCTTTACCAAGTAGATGAAAAAGAAGTTTGAAATGTCCATACTTGATGAAATGAAATTCTTCTTAGGATTACAAGTATTGCAAAGTAAGGCTAGAATTTTTCTCTTCCAAGAAAACTATGCTTGTGAGCTAAGGTTTAGGATGGAGAATTCTAAAAAAGTAAGCACTCCCACCATGGTTGGAACAAAGTTAAGTAAG
Source organism: Ceriops zippeliana (assembly GCA_037897445.1). Lineage (NCBI taxonomy): Eukaryota > Viridiplantae > Streptophyta > Magnoliopsida > Malpighiales > Rhizophoraceae > Ceriops > Ceriops zippeliana. The sequence continues at coordinate 1,174,387 of JBAPLH010000135.1, read as the reverse complement.
GATAAAAAAGGCAACATGGTTGATCAAAAGGAATACAGAAAGTTAATTGAAAGCATATTGTATTTGACAGCATCAAGGCCTAATCTTGTTTTTGCTGTGACACTTTGTGCCAGATTTCAAAGTAACCCCAAGGAATCTCATCTCGTAATGGCTAAGAGAATTCTAAGGTATATGAAAGGCACAACAAATTATAGGTTACTTTATGATAAAAGTGGACAACTTAATTTATATGGGTATACAGATGCAAATTAGGTTGAAAATTGTGATCACAAAAGGTTAATGTCCCGTGGTGCATTTTATTTTGGCATTAGATGTGTTTCATGGCATAGTAAGAAGCAAAATTCAATGACTCTAAGTATCGTAAAAGCTGAATATGTAGTTGCTACTCAAGTTTGTACTCAACTGCTGTAGATGAAACAATATCTTAAAGATATGAAGGTAGATGTACAACTACCATTGTTGATTGGTTGTGACAACAAAAGTGCCATCAATTTGTTAAAGGATCTTATCCAACACTCTAGAACTAAACATATTGAAATCAAATACCACTTCATTAAAGAAAAGGTGGAGAAAAATAAAGAGAGAACTAAACATGTTGCCAATATATTCACCAAATCTCTATCAAGAGACATGTTCCAGAAGTTAAGGCTAACTTTATGTATTTAGCCAACCCCTAGAAGTTGAGGTATTATTTACCCCTTTCTCCTTCTCTCTTCTATTATTCTTTGGAATTTTTGTCAAAATGGGAGATATTTTGCATAAATTTAAAAAGAGTATATACTGATCAAAAAGGGGAGTAGCTTGATGAATAAAAGGGGAGAAATTGTCAAAGGGGAGAAGCAAAAAAAGGGAGTGTTCTATTAATGGTAGGTCAACTAAAGTCAATGAGTCAAAATTGACCATTGACCCTAAATTTTAGATGTCAAGGTTGACTGTTAACCCTTGACCATTGACCTTCAATTTTAATAATCAAATCTGGCCGTTGATTGTAAACCAACATTTCGAAATCACCGATGATCATTGATGATCATATAACCCTAATCTCAAAACTCTATAAATAACCTCATGTAACTTACAAGATAAATGGGTACTGTAGAATTATTTGTAAAAAAAGGAAAACCTAATTATAATAGCCAACCAAGAGAGAAAGGCAAATAATGATAGTAGTAACCAACCACAACAAAGGAGAGGTGCAACAATCAACCACACCAAGGAAAGGTGCAGTAGCAGGATTCAACAGAAGGTGTAGCAAAAACTAGCAACTATAGAAGGTGAAGGAGAATTAACAGGATCTGGCAAAAGGTGTAGAAAATACCAATAACTATAGAAGGTGAAGGAGAATCAGCAAAATCTGACAAAAGGTGTAGTAAAAGCCAGCAACTGCAGAAGGTAGCAAGATCTGACAAAAGATGTAGTAAAACCAGCAACTACAGAAGGTGAAGGAATATTAGCAAGATCCGGCAAAAGGTGTAGCAAAAACCAATAACTATAGAAGGTGAAGGAGAATCAGTAAGATTTGGTAAAAGGTGTAGCAAAAATCAATAACTACAGAAGGTGAATGAGAGGTGCAGCAACAAGATCTAACATAAGGTGTAGCAAAAACCAGCAACTATAAACTAAAGGAGAATCAGCAGGGTCTGGCATCAAGGGTAGCAAACCAGAACCTTTAGATTGTAGGAGCAATAATAAGGGTAGTAAACCAGTAATTTGCAGCACAACCAGTAAGCATTCCCTACACCAGCAATACGTCAAATAGCCTGCAATCCTAGAAATTGCAGCATGTCCAACAACCTAAAACCCTAGAAATTACAGTGCGTTCAGTAGCTTATGATCCCAGAAATTACAGCACCTCCAACAGGTAATCATAGTGATTACAACTCGTATAGTAGGCAATTCTAGCAAGTGCAACATGTCCAGTAATTGTAGCACATATAGTAGCAACCTCTGACTAGCAGGAGTAAGCAAACCAGCAACTAAAAATTCCAGGAGCAACAACAAGCTTAAACACAACATGTAGATAGCAATAGCAGCACGTGCGGACAACAATAGTAGCCCATGCACATGCAGATAGCAAAAGTAGAACATGCAAGGAGCGATAACAACACATGTGTATAATAATAGCAACACGTGCGGACAGTGATAACAACACGTGCTAATAGTAATAACAGAAAGTGCAAGCAATGATAGCAACGTGTACAAGCAGCACTAACAACAAGTCCAACAGCTTGCAACAGCCAAGGAGAAAACATGTCTTGACAGTAGGACTAGCAACTTGCAGCAGCAAGAGGAGAAAACTTGCCCCAGCAATAGGGCAGGCAATATTAGTAGCTGGTGAGACAACACTGATAGTAAAGAAAAGAGAATATCCATATTTTGCACTAGCAGTCTATACATATTAAGTGATCATTCTCTAGAAAATTTTTCATCATAAACTCTTGATAAACTTGCTAAAAAAGGATAGGATACCCTTGAAGTGATCGAGAGATTATTGTAAATGGTTAAGGAGTAGTCCTTCTACAAGTGGTTAAGGAGTGATCCTTCCATAACATTATTGTATCCTTTAATAACAAGAGTGGATTATGTGATTTAGGAGTGATCTTATCATACCATAGATGTAACTCACACATTATGGGTGAACCATATAAAAATTATCATATGTTCTTAGGCGTTTATGTTTGATCAATATCTATATGGTTAGTTTCATATAATGGAGACAGAAAAAAAATTGGATTATTGGCTCTAACAAGTCACAAAGGTTAAATCTAGATCAATTTGTAAAAAGTGAATATATCACACTGATTTACCCCCTTTTTAGTGTAAGACTTAAAAAGGTCCTCATCACAAAGGAGAAAACCTACATATGAGAAAATCTATAAAAGAAAGAACCTGTAGATGAGAGAACTTGTAGAGTTAAGAACCTATAGACGAGAGAACTTGTAGAGGATAGAACCCGCAGAGGAGAGACAGCAGCAACGACAAAAAAAAGGAAAGACAACAACAATGGCAAAAGGAAAGAGACACAGTAGCAGTGGCAGAAAGAAAAGAAAAGAACCTGTAAAGGAAAGAACCAGCAGTGAGAGCTATAAAAATACTCATAAAGAGTTGTATAAATAGATAGATAGTGCTACAGAAACAAGCAAAAAATGCTACAAAAATAAGTAGAGAAAGCTGCAAAAATATGAAGAAAGGGGTGTAGAAACAGGTAGAGAGACCTATTTAAACAAGTAGAGGCAAAAACAGAAACAACTAGAAAGATTTATAAAAACAGGTAGAGAAAGCTACAGAAACAAGCAGAGAGAAACCTGACAGAGGCAAAGAAAAACCCAACAAAGGGAAAAAGTTAAGACTAACAACGGTTGAGAGTTTAGAACCAACAGAAAGTGTGAGTTGTTGAGAGTTTAGAACTGGCAAAGAATTGAAAATGATATAGGCAAAGATAAAGTTGTAAAACACGATAGAGAGAGAGCAAGGAGCACGATAATGAGAAAGCTGTGAATCGGTTGTGAATAAGGAAATACCGGTAGAGCTTGAGTAGAAACCAGCAGTAAAGAAGGAGAGAACGGCAAAAAGCTTGAGCAAATACCGGCAATAAAGGAAAAGATTAGTTTTCTGCAACAATAACTTATGCATATGAAAAGATCCTTCTCATGGGAGTTTTTGTGATACTCTTTTAATGAAACTTCTTGAAAAAAGGTGAAAAACCCTTGGAATGATCAAGAGATCATTTTAAGTGGTTAATGAGTGATCCTTCTATAGTGGTTAAGGAGAGATCCTTCCACAACATCAACTGCATCCCTTAATAACGAGAATGAATCGTGTGATTTAAAAATGATCCTATCACATTGTGGATGTAACTCACACATTTTGAGTAAACCATGTAAAAATTCTGTGTGTTCTCAAGTGATTATGCTTGCTTAATATCTATACAGTCATTCTTACATACAAAAAAAAAGTAAGGTAAAATTAGATCATATACTTTAACAGGTCATAAAGGTTTAATTACAACAAATTTGAAAAAAGTAAACATCTCACACAAATTCACCCCTTTTCCTTTTTAATGTGAGCCCCAAGAAAGTCCTTATCATAAAGGACTTTTTGCTTAGATAATTAGTGGACTTAGTTTAGTGATTAATAGGATTAAGTTTCTAATATCCTAGAAAACCACTGCTAAAAGTAAAATCATATTGCTTCCTTGACTAATTTTACTTTTTTTTCCTTTAATTAAGTAAAGTTACTCATATCTTGCTTAATAATTATGCTAATATTTAAGAGTTGAGTACATCAATGAAATATTATGCTCTTTTTTGCATCTTTTATGTTATGTAAAAAAGTTCTAAGTACAAAACTCTTTCTCTTCTTTATAAAACTCTAATTCTTTCACCTGATATAAGAGCTTATAAGATTACAAGATGACCTAAAACAAAAGAGACTTAAGACATTTTGTTATTAGAATCAAAAACATAAAAAACCTTATAACCTTAATAAAAAAAACTGCAAATAATGGCTTCCTTACTTTATCACCTCTTGTCTTCTCAATAGAAAATTATCCTATATAGATGGCCAAATAAAGAATTATTTAAAGACATTAGACCTCTAAAAAATTATAGAGGGAAAGGATCAATTTCCTTAGCTTCCTTAAAATCTAACCCTTCCACAGATAAGGCATTATAGTGAAAAGAAAGCCAATGTCTTTAAGACCTCAACATGTATCCACTCTATAGTGTCAAATGTTGTCTTTACAGGAATAATGACTTATGAAATAGCCAAGGTAGGATGGGATAAGCTCAAAGAGAAATTTTATGATAGTGACAAGACTAGGCACATTTAGGTTTCAAACTTCAAAAGAAAGTTTGAGACCCTAATAATAAAGGAAACAAAAATTGTAAAATAATTTACTAACAAGCTTATGAAAGTTATAAACTAGATCAAGCTATTGGGAGGAGACTTAAATGATCAAAGGATGGTTGAAAAAGTTCTAGTATGCTTATCAAAAAGATTTAAAACCAAAATTTTCTCTTTAAAGGACTCAAAAGATTTTAATAACTTTACCTTTACTAAGTTACTCAATGCATTATAAACATTAAGGCTTAAAGGTAAATTAGGTAAAAGGAGATTCATAAGGCTATATTGGTGTTAAAAGGTAAAGATCAAGATAGTAGATCAAATGCGCATAAGGAAAAAAAAAAGAAATAGAAGGAAGAGGGAGATGGAAAAGAAGTTAGAAAAAGAAAAAAAAAATTGGTCCTTATAAGCACTATAAAAAGACCAACCATTTAGAAAAAATTGTTGGTATAGACCAAACATTTAGCATAATATTTGTAAAAGAATGGGGCATATGGCTAAAGTTTGGAAAAATAAGCAAGTCATGCAATTTAGAACTCTACGTTAAGCTCAAGTTGCTGAAAGGAAGTAAAAGGAAGGGTTACTATTTATGCTGACTTACAAAATTGCAAAAACAAATCTCTGGAACTTGGCTAATTAATAGTAACAACACTCATCACATAACCTATGATATTTCCAAATTTAGAGATTTTGATCAAACCTTTTAATTCAAAGTAAAGATAGGCAACACAGAACATTTAAAGGTTAGAAGGAAAAGAACTATGTTCTGAATGCCTCATCAAATATGAAGTACCTTTCTAATTCCTTTATGTTCTACAAATTAACCAAAAATTATTAAGTCAATTAATGGAGAAACAATATGCACAAATATTTAAGAATGGAAAGTTCAAAATTATTAATCCTAAAGGTTATAATCTTATGATTATTACCATGCAAAATAAAAGTTTTAGTGTAAATTTAAATGAAGATAGAAGTAATTCTCACCTTAGTGCTCTTGATGAAAGCATGTTGTGACATAAAAGGTTAAGGCATTCTACCTTTCTTTTTGTGAGATAAATGCATGATTTAGTTTTGGGTTTACTTGCAATTAGAATTCAAGCTCCCATTTGCGATGTTTGCTTGAAAAAAAAATCTCAACTTCCCTTTTCTTAATCATAGGCTTAAAGAGCTACAAAGATATTATAATTGATCCATATAAAGCTCTATGGTCTAATAAGTGTTCCCTTACTCTATGGCAATAGATATTTCATTATTTTTATTAATGATGCAACTAAATTTTACTTCTTAAGACTCAAGTCTAAAGTGACAAAAATCCTTTTCAATTTTTGAGGTCTGCATTGAAAAGTAGACTTATTGCAATGTTATCTCACTTAGATTAGATAATGGGTCTAAATCTATAATGGAAATGTTCAATAAATTTTATAAAGAATTTGGAATTCAGCACCAACTCACTATGTCATATACTATCTAACAAAATGGAGTCAATGAAAGGAAAATTGGATATTGATACAAATTTTAAGGTGTTTATTATTTGAAAATTGCATGCATGCTTAAACACTTTTTTAGGCAGAGGTTGTAAATGATGTCAATTATCTACAAAATAGGGTTCCCACTAAAACCATAAAGGGAAAGACTCCATAAAAGCCCAATATAGGGTTAAAACCCTTTATAACACCTTAAGGTCTTTAACTATGTATGTTATATCTTAATATCTTATGCATAAAGGGACAAGCTTGATAACAGATCTCAGGTTTGTGTCTTTTTACGATATAACAATCAATCTAAAGCCTATAAGGTTTATAATTTGACAACTAGGAAAGTAATTATGAATAAAAGCATTAAATTCAATCAAGAGGCAAGTTGGAATTAGAACTTTATGTGGACTTTAATTGGAAAATTCATACCTTGCTTCAACTTCACTCCTTTATAAGTAAAGACAGATACTCTTATAACTAAGGTGGCTAATTTTGATCATGAACCAATGAAAAGAGTCAAGTCTTCAACAAATGTTTATGCAAGAGGAAATACAACTATGCTGAAAATAAAAAACTTTTCATAAGCCTCATAAGAGGATGTTTGGAAGGCTATAATAAAAGAGGAAATGCAAATGGTCCATAAGAACCAAAATTTGGAGTTTATTAATAGATCAATTAACAAAAATATGATTAGGGTCAAATAGGTTTATAAGATTAAATTGAATACAAATGGTTTAATCAATAGGTATAAAGCAAGACTCGTAGTCAAAAGTTATTCTCAATAATTTGGTACTGATTATATAACCTTTACCCTTATAGCAAGGTATGGAACAATCAAGTTGCTACTAGCCTTATCTGCTACAAAAGGTTGGAAAATTTTTCAGTTAAATGTCAAGTCAACCATTTTAAATGGAACTCTAAAAGAATTAATCTATATGGAATAGCCAAAAAGATTTCAAGTTAAAAGAATTAAAGACAAATTTTATGTTTTTAAAAACGTGCTCTATAAACTCAAACAAGCTCATCGAGCTAAGCATAGCAAGGTTAACACTTACTTACTTGCTTCAAGTTTTTCCCAAAGTCAAAGTGAGGTTATCTTATATCCCAAGTCAAAAGGAAATGACCTACTAATTGTGTTAATCTATGCAAATGGCTGGTCAATAATAGTAGTAGACCACTAATTAATGACTTTAAAGATTAAATGAAAAGGTTTTTGAGATGACTTACTTCGGTGAAATGAGTTATCTTTTAGGAATGGAGATTTGGCAAGCTTCTAATAACATTTTCATCAATCAAATGAAGTATGCCACTAAGTTATTGTAGAAGTATAATATGATCAATTATAAACCTATTCCAACCCTATTAAATCTATAAGAAAAGCTATGCAAGGAAAATGAATCAAAAGGAGTTGACAACACAACTTATAAAACCTTAATTAGAAGTTTTTTGTACTTAATAGCAACTAAACCTATTCTAATGTATGTCATAAGTATTTTGTCAAGATACATGCCAATTCCAACACATTTCAAAGTTACTAAAATAGTCCTTTAAAAGGGATTAAAACGATAGTATAAGTTTATAACATTAACAAAAATCAAATTAACTAACTTTTCAAAAAATGATTGGGTAGGCAATAACGATGAGCATAAATGGATACTTGTTTAATCTTAAATCTAACACAAGTAATAAATTATTACATAATTCATTATGGAAGAAAAATATACTGCTACTGTTATGACAATAAATCATGCAATATAGCTGAGAAAGATGCTAAGTGATTTGAAACAAGACCTAAATAAAGCTACTAAGATTCATGTTGACAACAAATAAACAATAGTTATATCCAATAACCTTATTTTTCATAGTAAAACAAAGCTCTTCAAGATCAAGTTTTACTTTGTTAGGAAAATGTAGCAAGAAGGAGAAGTAAAACTAATTCATTCCAACTTAGAAAATTAAGCTATTGATATCTTGACCAATCTTTAACTAGGAATAGATTTGAGCACCTAAGGTTAAAGATAGATATGAACATCAAAGAATCTAAGTAGTGTTAAAAATCTTGGCTTTCTTATTATTCAAACTACCTCATTAATCTTAACAAGCATGTGAAAATGTTACTCTGATAACAGGATGAGTTGATATCTATGAAAATGTTGGAAAGACTCTAAACAAGCATGTGGCAATTGCTGGCAATAGAATTAGTGGGGAAAGAATCGTTGTATTGCTAAGAAGATTGTAATACTTTGTATAAGGATGTATTGTATAAACCATATGCATTGTAATAGAATCAGTGTATTCTAGTATGTTAACATTCAATGATCATCATAGTGTAGAGATATAAATCATACAATTTCCTTCATAAATTGATCAAGTTAATTGATAAACAATTTTCCTTTTCTCTCTATCACTTCCTCTCTCTCTCTCTCTCTCTCTTTCTCACTCTCTCTTATTCTTTCAAAATCTATTTCTATAGATAAAACTTTAACTTAACTTTAAACTTGGTGTACAAGCATTGCGTAATAATAATTAATATAGGGAAACCATCGTTGCAACTTTAATGGGTTTGGGTCTTTTGTTTCTTTTCTTTAGGCCACTTTTAAGGGCTTGAAGAGGTTGAAATTTACTCTTAATTAATATCAAAATTATCCATTGATTTCATTTAGAGACCATAAATAGATAATTTATGTGGAATTGAAATCCAATCATTTTAAATTTTAAGTCATTCGAGTTATAAATATTTTTTGTTATGGGTCATTAGGTTCTAGGTCATAAAAGTTTCTAATATTTTTTATTTTACATTCATTGAATTTTAGGTCATTTAAGTTTTAAGTATTTTAAATTTCAAATTAATCAAAATTCAAATACACTGAATTTAAGTTATTCAAATTTAAATTTTATTAATGTAAATTTTGAGTTATTTCGATTATGAGTTATTTAATTTTTAAATTATTTTGATTTTAAATGTTCAATTATTAGTTTCTTGAGTGAATATAAATTAAGCTAAATCAATTTTTAAGCAAATTAAATCTAATTATTCAAATTGGATTAGTTTTTTTTAACTTCTAGTTATGACAAATGATTTTAATATATTTAGAAATTTTTTTTATAAAAACAAAATTTTAGAACCATGAAGAAATTATTGTAAATTTCCATTATTGAAAACTTAAAAAATATTAGAAGACTAACAAAAATATTCAGAAAATATTTAATTAGAATATGAAAACCCTTAAAAAAAGATATGACATAATTTACTTAAATTATAGTTTACAACCTTTGATTGAGAGTTTTTGGGTGAAAAAAATTGAGAATTGGAAGACAAAGAAAAGTTAATGGTGCTGAGTTGTAGACCAGCGTCAACACTCTAGGAAAATAGAGAATGGCGTTTCTGTGTTTGCGCGATAAAAATACCTTATCTTAAGCATAGAGTATTCGCTACACCTTTTGAAACATAGAGTATTTGCAACACCTCATGGTTTTTCATTGAGTGACATTGCTTATAATTTTCATTGGTAACTATTAATGTGTATATTTGATGGCTAAAGATAAGGCACACTTTACAAGAAGATAAGAAAGTTATAGGTTGAAATTATGGGAGTCACGAGTACATATTGTACTTGTATAAATATAGTAGATTGTAATGAAAAAAGGGCACAAAAATACTTTTCCTAATTCTTCTAGGTTTAACATGGTATCAGAGCCAAGTTGCTCTGAAACAATAACGAACCCCTAAACTATAAATCCTAGGGCGATGGTAGATAAAAAAGCTTCAAATTCGAAAATCAATTCGTTGTTCTTCTTGAGCGCAAATGACAACTCAAGCAATTTAATTACGCAAATTCAATTCAAAGGACCAAACTACGAAGAATAGGCTAAGGCCATGAGGATTTTGTTGAGGGCAAAGAAGAAACAAGGTTTCATTGATGGCACCATTAAAGAGTCGAACCAGAACTCATATGAAATTGATGATTGATGGACAGCAAACTCTATGATTGTGTCATGGATCTTTAACACCATCGAACCAGGCTTGCGTTCCACGATCTCATACAAGGAAATGGCAAGGGAATTATGGGATGATATCCAGCAATGATTCTCTATTCGTAATGGCACGCAAGTTCATCAATTGAAAACAGAGTTTGCAAATTGCAAACAAAACAGGGATTCGATCTGACTTATTATAGTCGACTTAAGAAATTGTGGGATGATTTGAATGACTATGATCCTATACCTACTTGTTCTTGTAATGGATGTAAGTGTAATTTCATTACATGACTTCAACAGCGTCAAGAGGATGAGCGGGTGCATCAATTCCTCATGGGGCTTGATGAATCATCTTATGGTAATGTCTGTTCCAATATCATCTCTTTAAACCCTCTTCCAAACCTTCATAGGGTTTATTCTCAAGTTACAGAGCAAGAACAAGTGCAAGTAATGACTCGAGCAACTCCCATTCGGTTAGATCTGGTGAGCTTTGCCATGAAAATATTCAGCTTGGGTCCTTGGAATTCAGGGGAAGAAAGAAAAAACAAGGGAGTAGTTTGCTCCCACTGCCAGAAACTGGGACATAGCTCGGACACATGCTTTCGTCTACATGGCTATCTTGATTGGTGGGCAGGAAATTCAACTCAAGGAAAAGGCAGAGGACGTGGTAACCAGGGGCGTGGTCGTGGTAAAGTAGCACTAGCTAATGTTGCATAAGGGGCAATAGGGGTTGATGCTAATCTTCCCCATGGGAGACCACTTGATGATTCTAATAAAGCTAGGTTAGAGAACTTGAGCAAAGATGATTGGGAGACTTTGAAGTCTCTCTAGAACACTCACACGAATAATACATCTGTTGCTCAGCTAAGGCTTAATGGTAAGGCATATTTACAATGGTTGTTTGACACAAGTATTTTGCATCATATGACGAGCAAGGAAACTGCATTTGTAGAGCTTCAAGGAATACCTCCTTGTCCCATGAAAATGTTAAACGATAAATACGTTATGGCAACAGGAGAAGGAATAGTTCTTGTAGGAAAATTATTTCTCAAGGGTCTTTTTTATGTCCTTGAAATACGATGCAATTTGATATCAGTTTCAAAATTAGCTCGAGACAAAGTTCATATTTTGAAATTCACTAATCGTTTATATGTTGTAGGACTGCACTTTGAGGATGCTAATTGGAGTGGGTGAAGAGCTTGAAGGGCTATATGTCGCACAAAAGGAGCTTCTGATCAGTGCTCATGGAGCCGTTGTAGTCAAGAATATGGGTTTATGGCATAAAAGGTTGGGACATCTCTTTATGCGAGTCATAGGAAAACTCCCTACAATAGAAGGTAGTATCAAAATAAATAAAAGGGTTCATAAACCTTGTGATGTTTGTTTCCAGGAAAAATAAACTCATATTCCTTTTTCTATTAGTGATAATAAAGCTAGTGATATCTTTGAATTAATTCATTGTAATTTGTGGGGAGCTTATTGACAGGCTATTTTTTGTGGTGCTACTTATTTTCTGACTATTGTTAATGATTGTTCTTGTGGTGTATGGATCTATTTGTTAAAGGAAAACATGCGGTCCCATGTGTTGTAAAGAATTTTTTGGCTATGACCAAGAGATAATTCAATAAACAAGTCAAAATTATACGTCGTGACAATGGTACAGAATTTACTTGTTTAGGTGATTATTTTAAGGAATGTGACATTATTTATCAGATTTTCATGGTTGGGACACCTCAACAAAATGGAAAAGTTGAGAGGAAACATCAACACATTTTGAATATTGGTAGGGCACTTCGTTTTCAGGCTAACTTACCTATTCAATTTTGGGTAGAATGCATTCTCACTGCAGGATATTTAATTAATCATACTCCATCATTGATTTTATTGGAAAAACTCCATATGAAATTTTGTTTGGAAGCCCTCCATCTATTTCTCATCTTAGAGTATTTAGTTGTCTATGCTATTCTAAGAACATTAATTGAGATCAGGATAAGTTTGCAAGTCGAAGTCATAAGTGCATATTCATAGGTTATCCTTATGGTAAAAAAGGGTGGAGGGTGTATAATCTAAATAGAAAGGTTTGCTTTGAAAGTCGAAATGTTGAGTTCATTAAACACGTGTTTCCTTTTGCCCATACAGACTCTGCCAGGCCAGCAACTCTAGATTCCCTGCCTACTGTCATTAAGCCTACTATATTAAAGGATGTGCCTTAGATTGAGGCACCTCTGTGAGCCTCTTAATATGATATACAGTCTGTGGAAGAGGGTGTGACAGCAGATGAGGTCGTACCAGTACTTAACATTGCAGAGGTTACGGGTGCAACGAACGATCTTGGTCACAGCAAACGAGCATGACAACCTTCAGTTCGTTTGCATGATTATGTGTTGCATACAGCTGCCTTCAGTCCCTCGAGCTCTCCTTCCTCTTCCTTGGCATCCTTAGGTACGCCCTACCCCATCACAAACTATGTGAATTATGCTAAATTTTCCCTGTCGCATGGTCAATTCGTGGCTACAATAACTACAGTGATCGAACCAACCAGTTTTAAAGAGGCCATGCAACATTCATGTTGGCATGAGGCAATGAAAAAGGAGGTTGAGGCACTGGAGGATAATGGGACATGGACAGTTGCTACTTTGCCTAAGGGAAAGAAGGCTCTTGGTAGTAAATGGGTCTAGAAAATCAAGTATCATGCAGACGGAACAATCGAATGATACAGGGCACACTTGGTTGTTTTTTAGAATCACCAAATCGAGGGTCTTGATTATAATGAGACATTCGCACCTACTGCAAAGATGGTCATGGTTCGTACCTTCTTGGCAGTAACAGCTATCCGTGGGTAGGAATTGCATCAAATGGATGTGCACAATGCATTTTTGCATGTCGATCTTGAGGAGGAAGTTTATATGTGCTTTCCACCAGGCTTTACAACACCCAAGGTGGATAAAGTGTGTCGTCTACGCAAGTCTCTCTACGGACTACAACAGGCACTACGGTGTTGGTTTGCCAAGCTTGCTATGGCTCTGGTTCGATATGGATTTTAGCAATCTGGCTCAGACTATTCTTTGTTCACATTTCAGCATGGCAAAGTTCAGTTGACTATTTTGGTCTATGTGGGTGATCTGGTGATAGGTGGGACTGATAGTGATGTCATTCATGCGTTTAAAACTTACTTGAATGCTTGTTTCCACATGAAAGACCTTAGCAAATTGAAGTACTTCTTTAGTCTTGAAGTAGCACAAAATTCGATGGGGATTTTTTTTTTGTCAGAGAAAGTATGTTCTCGATATTATTTCTAAGACCGATTTATTAGGTGCTAAACCTGCCGACACACCAATGGAGCAAAATCATCACCTCACTTTAGCTAAGGACGTGACTCTTCCTGATCCTATGTTTTATCAGAATCTTATTAATCGTCTTATCTACCTGATAATTACTTGACCTAAATTGTCTCATTGTGTGCATATCTTGGCATAATTTATGCAGAAGCCACAGCACAATCATTGGGAGGCGGCCGTTTGGGTTGTTCGTGTCTTAAAAATTCATCCTGGGCAAGGTCTTTTGCTCCGCTCTAATTCCTCTCTTCATCTTACGGCTTATTGTGATGCAGATTGGGCGAGTTGCTCCTTGACTCGATGTTTTTTGACGGCATATTTTGTCTTTCTTGGGGATTTTCTAATTTCCTAAAAAATGAAAAAACAGCATACTGTATTTTGATCTTCGACTTAAGCAAAGTATCGATCTTTGACTTCTACAACTTGTGAATTGAAATGGCTCAAGGGTTTGGTAGTTTCTCTTGGCATTTCTCACTCATCTCCTATGCGAATTTATTATAATAGTCAGTCATGATAAGATTCGTCGTGGTATCATTCTTCCTCAATCTGTATTTTCGTCTTACCAACTAATTAATATTCTTACCAAAGATCTTGACAAACATTTGTTTGATGACATTCTTTGCAAGTTAGGCATTTCCGATCTTCATGTTCTAACTTGATAGGGGTATTAGTGTGTATATTTGGTGAATAAAGATAAGTCACACTTTACAAAAAAATCAGAAAGTTATCGGTTGAAATTATGAGAATTAGAAATGTACATGGTACTTATATAAATATAACAGATTGTAATGAAAAAAATACACAAAAAATACTTTTCCAAGTTCTTCTAAATTTAACAATAACGCAGCGGAGAGACGTCTTGCCAGGCATTACATTTCAGGGGCTTGGGATGATTGTCCCCTGTACGAGTGAATGAGTGTCGCCGGTTATGACACAAGTCTCCCTTGTTGAGGTAGGCTCGCTCGAGGGAGTTCCATCGTCCAGGAGAGTTTATTTTGCATGGAGACATGATGGCAAGGAGCCCTTATCATGGGGAGTCCGGGCTGAGAGCAGGGGAGTACTCGAGCCGAGGCTCCACCCTCGTGAATATTGGGTCAAAATTTTTTAGTGGTAATACCCTTATCATTTGTCTTCTTCCTGAAAGATTCCGACTCCTCCTGAAAGTCAAGACTTCCAGTCTTTCTTCCATTAGATGGTATTTTTCAAAAAAACAAAATCGAAGCAGCCTGCCTTGTTAACTATTTGTTGGACGGTGTGCTACGCTTCCCTGCCCTCTTCTCTTCTCTTCCTGCCAGTCGCTTGAGTCGTCATGGCAGCTCCCCCATTCCCGTCTACCGGGTCAATAAATCTAGCCCGTGGAGCCCATTTCTGGCGTTGCGCATGCCACCAATTTGAATCCTAGATCTATTCTCCAAGAAAAAAGAAAAGATTTGAAGAGAAGGAAGAAAGGATAGGCCATTGAATTTTCGAGGGTTTTTTTTTCTTTTGACTTTTCGAAATTGTTCAATCCAACTCAGTCTCAGACCATTGATCTCTTACATAACTTGACGATAATAGTGATGGGTCAGTCTGCTATTTGTTCTGTAAAGTCAAAAGTGGGTGGCTGGCTGGCTTGTCTCCTACTCTCAAAAGCTAATAATGCTAGCAATTTAAGATTTCTTAGCCTGTCATTTGATTGACATGTGTAAACAAAAATATTAGTTTTGGGTTGATTTTAAGAAAAATAAATAAATAATGTGAATTTTTTAATTCAACACAAATTAATTCTACCAACTATAATATTGTAATATATGCAACACATATATATTCTTTATATTATTACATTTTACTTAAAAATAAAATTTAAATAATATATAAATATAAAAATTTTATATATTTAAATTGAATAATAATTTGTCCAATTCAATTTCAATTTAACTAGTTGAACTCAAATTTCCAAATCTTGCCTTGACCAGACCATCTAGGCGGAACAACGTTTGTGAGATTGGAAAAATAACTTCAAAAGTTTAGCCCTTTCTGCGTTTTATATATATGTATATTTTTAAGGCACTCCCAAAATTCTTTGTGTTTTATTACTTTGACCCCCCGGATCCTTGGGTATGTAATATTAACCTTTTTTTTTTTTTTTCTCTCATTTGTCATTTTGGCTCACCCATTCCTACAAATCGACAACCAGTCAACTTGAGTTTTTATGCGATGGGCATGGGATAGAGTCAGTCGCATGTTATATTAAAATGAGAGCGTCGGGAATTTTTCAAATGCCATATGAGGACTAAGACAATTTCCTCCATCTATGCTTTCAAAGCCAGTCAACGTTCAATTTACCCATGCACATCAAAGATTAGACATGGCTATTCCTATTTTTGCCGGACACACTTGCAGATTCCAAAAAAGGTACAGAGATGAGAGATAGAATCTCCCTACATAGACACACACTTATATATATATACACACACACACACACACACACATACATATAAGTGTTATAATAAAGGGCTACCATATATAATGTGTTTCTCCATATAACTATTTATCTTTAAACTCACTTATACAATGATCATTGCACCCATTTCTTAAAGAGTTTAAAGAGTTCCTTTTCTAATTGAAAACAATAAAATCATGATCAAGGGTCTTATGTTTTCCTTGTCGTTTTTGTGTTGGTCGAAGGTAAACTAGTATCTTTATTGTTATTATTATTATTATTATTATCTTTCACGTATCTCTTCTTAAAGATCTTTAGACATACATATACAAACCTATCACATCAATTCTAGTTTGGGGACGAGATTCAACTAATTTTATATCATGGCTTATACATCAAATATAATATAAATGAGAAATGTTATTCAAAATCTAAATCAGTTATGAATTATTCCTAAACTATTCGTTTTTTAAAAACAATATGTTGTTGGCACAAACCATTTTCATTTGGGCATTGTGTGCAAGATAAAGAATTAAAACGAACAAAATAAACTAAACAAAAGGAGGAAGAACATTGCTATACGGACATATCTTCATTTATATATATATATATATATATATTCTAATGGATATATATATATATATATATATGCTTTATGTGAGTGCAAGTGCATGCATTTATGTCATTAATGAAACAAAATAAAAGATTTAATTAACGAAATCAGTGCCTCAATCACAGGCTCGCTTGCTTACTGTGGTGATCAATCAACGTAGTATCCATGTGTTACGAGAACGATCACGTCAATGACAAATCGCCCAGGTACATTGAACCTGGAATGAGAATGAGTCTCCTCCTTCCTTTTGTTTTTTTGTTTTTGACTGGCACCACAAGTCAATGAACTGAAGTTGTTTTGACTGTGTCTAAAGGCAAAGTAGTTGGGGGGGGGGGGGCGGTGCGGGGGAAGGCTTGGATTTCAAAGAAGTAGTTAAAGACCGAGCTAACGTTTGTCTCATGTCCAGGTTCAATGTACCCAATCGTTAACCCCCGCACCCTGCGAGCCCGGCAGGTCTTCGTCATGCATACCCTAACCCATAATTTGCATATGATAAATTGCAAAAACAATCCAACAGGGAGATCAAAAACAAAAAAAGGGATTAACATAAAAAATGAAAATTGTGTGACAGTTGACATATGATACTGAATCGCACGTCAATGACAGACACATGATATGAGAAGATGGTCCGTTGCGTTGAGCAACGGCTCGTTTGATAAATAGTCTCTCCTTCTCCCCCCACCTTCCTTGGCCCTCATCCCAACCTCGAAGCCGGAGAAACCTGCTAGGGGAAACCCAGAAATCTTGAAGCTTTTTATTTCTCTCTCTTCTGGCCTTCTCCGCAGCCGAAGCCAGCCACCTGCTTCGCCATCTCCCAAAACCTCAGCTTTTCCGGGTCTGATCGGAGAGATTGCAGGTTTTAATTATATCCAACACTTTCTCTGCATTGATTGTTGCGGGCACCTTTTTTTCTTTCTTTGTTCTTTTCTCGTAAGAAACTCGAAACTCCTTCTAATTTCATGTACTGTATTTGCTGATTTATCGGTTCGTTGTCCGCTCGCTTTATTGGTTGTTGGTTATCCATGAAACGACATTGTCGTGTTGGTCGTTTGCCTGTAACATGGAGGGGTTTATAGCAAGTGAAAACGCGGGCATTGATTTGTTTCTTTTTCTTTTTTTTTAATTGTGGGGTTTTAATTTCTCTGAAATGGAAAAGCGTGATAGATTAATCTTTTTACCTACCCCTAAAGAGAAGACGAGTTACGTGAGAATAGTTTGTACATGGATTAAGATCAAGATAATCAATTTTGAACATTAAGATCTACTAATTTAACTCTTTTGATGATTATTGGTCAGTATAACTATCCTGGGATGTTACCTCTTATGATATTTGGCTTTTAAGTATGTGGTTTGTGGATTGAATAAAGACTTTTATTTTTCCAGGGCTTAAACAGAAAATGGTGTTCTGGGTTTTTGGCTACGGTTCGTTGGTGTGGAACCCTGGATTTGATTATGAAGAAAAAGTGGTAGGCTTCATCAAGGACTACCGGCGTGTATTTGATCTCGGTATGTTTTGGTTGCTGGCTTGTATGAACTTTTTGGCAATATAGATCCAATAGTGCTGTCCTCTTGTAATTGATTTTGTCTTCTCATTCTCATCCGTTACAGCTTGCATTGATCACAGAGGTACACCCGAGCATCCTGCAAGAACTTGCACATTGGACTACGTGGAAGGAGCCGTTTGCGTAAGTAGAACTTATATTTTATGCAAATAGTACCACAATTTTCTCACATAAGAGACTCTATCTTTGCTATTGTAAGATTTGTTTTAATCATTGGCCTGCTTTTCCCCCTTTAATTCTTCCTTTCATTTTCAATTTTCTTTCTATTGTAGTGGGGTGCCGCCTATTGTGTGCGAGGAGGCCCCGAAAAGGAATTATCGGCAATGGAGGTATATATATCTCTTAACGGTCTCTTTAAGTTAGCCTTGTTTGATCAGCTATGTAATGTACATGTCGTTGTAATCTTGTGTGCGTTTCCCGGGATCTGCATTAATGTATATATTAAATAATGATTTGAAGTGAAGTGACATTCTAGAATAAAGGAAATAACTTTTTTCTTTTCTTTTTTTCTTCCTCTTTTTCATCAAAAGATATTGTGTTATGCATACCTTACACATTTGTTTTGTTTATTACTCAATAATTTTCACTTTATGTCAAAAAGGATCTAATAGATTGTCTCAACAAAAATTTGCAAATTGCTTTACTGTGGAACGGGAAATCTTCCTTTCCCTGATTTGTTGAGGATCAGGCAATAATTGTTTATTTGGTCATTTAAATTTGCTTGTATTTTGGTCAGACGTAGACTGATATTCTCTGCATTTGTAGTACGTGGAGCGCAGGGAATGCGAATATGATAAAAAACCCTCATAGACTTTTACAAGGTGAGAGAGATGATAGCTGTTCTTTGTCAATATCTTATGTCCTAAATTGTCGATTAATTGCCTTCCTTCGTCGTTTTATATCTGTTTTGTTCTGATATGCGACGTGCTTTTTATTTGTTTAGGAAGCGGACCCCTCGATACCTGCTCTGAGAGGCGTCATTGTGTAATTTTCATTTTTTGTAGTATTTGTTTGTATCATTGTGTTGAAATGTTATCTGCTATTTTGACTGTTTTTAGTAAGTTTGCATGATTTCTTATGACGATGAGTCCATGTGCGCAGTTTCACATCCACTCCTGACAAAATCACGAACAAGTACTACCTGGGGCCTGCTCCATTGGAAGAAATGGCTTGGTACAACAGATGGCCTAGTCAAACTTTCTAGCATCATTATTTTGGTTTTTATTTTCTCCCTATTTTTATTCATTATCCTCAAAACATTCAGCATGTTTATGATTCTTATTCATTTTTCAGGCAAATTGCAGTGGCTTTTGGACCTTGCGGCAACAACAGAGACTATTTGTTCTTACTTGAGAAGGCCATGTTTGATATTGGTAAGATGTCACAAAATCACTTGGTTATTGAGCCTGAATTTATCGGATAAGTTGTATGCATATTGTATATGAATTCCCGGGGTATGTAAACAGGTCATGAGGATGATACGGTGATAGAGCTGGCAAATGAAGTGAGGAAGGTACTAGGGATTGTAGAAAATGGGATTTACAAGGAGAAAAAGGCAACCCATATCTCTCTGAAATCTCATATGCCAGTCCCTAAACTACGTCCACTTCCAGAGGCCGTTGCCATGGACTCCTGAAGCAAAGGGCCTGAACTGAAGGAAGATGACCTAGAATGAAGTCTCTCTAACCTGATTACCATGCTAGCAGGGTTTTCCCTCTGTTTTTCTCCAGTAAACAACAGATGTTGTTTTCATTCCTTGAAAGGGCAATAGACAAATTTCGGTTCTCACTTTCTGTCTTGGTGCTCCTTCTCTAAGTTTATCTGAGTTTACGATTCCATTGTTGCCACGATTTGGGGCGTGGAATTTAGTGGCAGTCCCGCCCAAGAAATAGTTAGATAGATGTAGCTTTTGTAGTAGCCAAATGTCTGAAAATGTTTTGAATGTAACGGCACGGGGCCATATTACTGCTGCTTTTCATTCACGACATGGTGTGCTATAAAATCCATCGTGGTTTCTTTCATTCAAGCGCGTCTGCTTAGCTATGGATGGGTTTCCTTTTTTCCTTGCCGGGAATTTAAGGTGGACAAACTCAGGCATGGTAACCCTCTTTTCATTTCTTGGTCCTCCTATTGATGGGGCGATCATCGATTGATTTTTTCTGATCATAGTGGAGAAAGAACGATGGATCCATCCCACTACTCAGAAATGTACATTGTTGAATTGAATCTGTGGTTAAAAAATAAAATTGAAAAAAACAAAAAAAAAAAACAGAGAGAACTCAAAATGAAAATACTCTATCATGATTATGCAAATAAAATCATAAATTCTAATAATTATGTAAAAATTTAATTTAATTCACATGAAATATGAATTAATACAATTTTAGTTGTAAATAAAAATAAAAATTACATTTTTTTGTATTTCTAAATTATATATATTTTTTATTTTCATAAAAAATATAAATAAATATAATAAACACTATATTTTCAGATATCTGACACATCTAACTAAAATCCTTTTCGTTACAAAGCAAATAAAATTCTTTTTGCTTTTCCCACCTCGGATGGAAAGATAATTAGATAAATAAAGAATAAAAGCATATAGAAAAATATATATTTTTATAAAATGATATCGACAAAGAGAGAGAGAGAGAGAGAAACTTGAGACGAAGTCAGACCAGACCTAAAAGGGTCTAGCTTTGGGCAACTCAAATCTACTTGGCTTGAGTTGATCTGCAAACTCAAATCCTCCCCTTCATCAAAACAAAACCTAACCTGCCTTATCATCGTTAATATATACAGCGCTCGCTTGTAGGTTTAAGGAAAGCAAGCGAAAGGATGGACAGCAAGGCTGATCTGAGCGCTCCTCACTCTATGGGCACCACCATAATCGGCGTCACTTACGACGGCGGCGTTGTCCTTGGAGCCGACTCCCGTACCAGCACTGGTATTTTTGTTATTACTATTATTGTTCTTCTTATTTTGTTCTCTTTTAAATGTTCTGATTTCTTCTTCCCTTTTTTTTTTTTTTTAATCTCTCGAACAACTACTCTAATGGAAGGGGTTTATGTTGCTAATCGGGCATCTGATAAAATCACACAGCTCACTGACAACGTCTACGCTTGCCGTTCTGGATCGGTATTTATTTATTTATTCGTTTAGGCTTTCTTTGCTGGCTATTGTGTGTTCCTCTGTTTCTATTTGTAATTCCGGTTTCCATCTTCTTTTGTAGGCCGCGGATTCCCAGATTGTCTCTGACTATGTTCGTTACTTTCTCCATCAGCATACGTCAGTGATTGCTCTTTTCTTTTTTTTTTTTTGGTTGGTCTTTTCTGTTAATTTTATCAATTTCTTCGCATGAGTGAATGAATGAATGAATTAATTGCATGCTTCTGTACAGCATACAGTTGGGGCAGCCTGCAACTGTTAAAGTTGCTGCAAACCTTGTTAGATTACTATCATACAACAACAAGGTGTGAGTTTGCCTAATGAGGGTTTTTCTTTCTTTCTTTTTTTTCTTTTTTCTTTCTTTTTGTGTCTATGTTCGTCTTTCTGTAATTCTTTTGGTATTCCAGAACATGCTGGAGACTGGCCTGATTGTTGGTGGATGGGACAAGTATGAAGGTGGTAAGATTTACGGAATTCCTCTTAGCGGAACAATAATAGAGCAGCCTTTTGCTATTGGAGGTATTTATTTACCCCTTTTTCTCTGTGAATCGGGGACTATAGCTTCATTTGGTTGCTGTTTTGTTCATTGCATTTTCCAATTCTTTATGGTTTAGGTAAGATGTTGGCCTTAAAAGTCATTTCTTAGTAACCCATTGCTGACCTTACAGGCTTCCATATTGTCATCATAGTAAAAGTTTTTTTTTGCTAACAATTGCAACCATGCTACTTGACTACCTACACTGCCAGATGTGGTGGAAAGTTGTGATTTAATCGGTGTATCTGGTAAGGTCTAAATCAAGTGACTGTAAAAGGGTAAAGGTTCAAGTGGTTGGAGCATACCTTGCTGAACCATATGTTGACATTTTGGGATGTGTTCCTTAGCACAGTTCTGCTTGATAGCACAACCTTATGCTGTACTGTGATTTTGTGACAATAGTTAGCTCCTAAGCCATGATTGAAAAAATAAAGTCTCATTTGTGGTCAAAACTACTGTTGTCATGGGCCTAAAGCTTTTGTTGCATTTTTCAGAAATGAACTCTTTGATACTGTTGGTGAACTTTCTAGTAATCTTGTTGACAATGAATGATAGTGTTTTGTGTAAGGTCCTGGTGCTCTGCTGGTGGTGGGATGAGCATGATTTGGTGATAGTTGTGGTTGCTGTTCAGGCGATCTATGGTTGAATCTGATGTGAGCTTATTTCTCATCACCACCACATGTTAAGGTTCCTTAAATTAGCATTGATTGGAGATAGGAGGCAACAAAACTGACAGGAACTGGACAGGATTAGGAACAAGGTTCAAATGAATACAACGATGATATTTCTTGAAAACATGAACAAATGACAAATTCAGTTTCATGATTGGAATACGTGCTCTGACTGTATGGCTGTCTAAATTGCATGAACTTATGAAGGTTATATTTTGATATCTGTTGGGAAATTTATGTTGTCGCACCATGTTCCTTTTTCATCTGTGTAACTTTGGTTTTTCTTGTATCAAATGCTGAAAGAGGCTTGCATCTTATAATGATGGGTTTTAACAGGGTCTGGCTCCAGTTACTTGTATGGATTCTTTGATCAAGCATGGAAAGAAGGAATGAAAAAATATGAAGCTGAGGTATTTACTTGATGTTTGCAAATGCAAACAACACTGATTACAAGTTTTGCATAAATTTTCCTGCACATTTAGTTTGACTTGGCCTTTGGTCCTCAAGCATTTATGTAATCAACAACATTGCAAACAATCAGGGTACAGACCATATTGAAATATAAGCCAGTGTTTGTTAGCCTTTATTAACGCATGGTATTCAGTTGAACCTGATCCTGCTACATCTAGTTATTGTATATTGGCCTGTACTCTCTGAATAACGAATGACCTTTGAGAGAGATACAATTTGTCTTTTGGTGAATTTTGTTCCTTAAGCATTGTTGATAATGGCATTTTGTTTCTTTTTTCAGCAATTAGTGGTAAAGGCAGTTTCTCTTGCCATTGCACGAGATGGTGCAAGCGGAGGTGTTGTTCGCACTGTCATTGTAAGATTTTCAGAGCACTTGATAGTAAGTAGGCTGTTTTTCAGAATGGCTCAAACTCAATCCTCTTCCTCTTAATGGGTTTTTGTAGATTAACTCTGAGGGGGTGACCAGAAACTTTTATCCTGGTGACAAACTACCGCTTTGGCACGAGGAGTTGGAGCCTCAGAATTCATTGTTGGACACACGGAATGCAGGTGGTCCAGAGCCAATGAACATATGAAGTTGTGTTGCCATCAATGGATGGCCCTGCTAATATTCGATTGTTACACACCGCAACTCTAATGGGATGTCTTCAATCCTTGGAAGACAATTCAACTTTTTGTTGGACTCTTTTTGAGTTTTGGTGGCATGAGTTTCAAATCTTTGCATTTGTGATCTTTGTGTGTATTTTGTGTCCTTTCTTTTATTTTATCATGGGTGCTATCTCCATGAGATTGTGAAAGATTCATCTGATAGGACATCTGGGGCCGGTCTATGACCTTACACATACGGCACCCTCAAGCACTTCACGGTCCATCCTTGCTGTTTCCATAAATAACTGAACGCACAAACCCGTGGAGTTTAGAATGTAATTTTGGTTCTGACCAGCAAAAAAAAAAAAAAAAAAGAGGACAGAATGTAATTGTGGCCGGAGTTTGTGTCGAATAAATTATATTTGCAATTAAGCTTATATGTACACACATCAATATTAGATCCATGTGATTTAAAGATTTATTATATTAATTGATAATGTATTTTATTTAAAAATACAAAAAAATTTGAGAGTAATTATTTTTTTGAAAACAAAAGGAGAAAATAAAAAAAATCATTTTAAATTATGTGCATCATTTTGCAGACTTTTTAAGAAAATAAAAATAAAAATTTAAGGCATATTTTGAGAAATTATTACTCTTTTATTTTTTAAAATTATAAATATTTATATTATACATATTTTATAAATATATAAATTTATTAATATGAATTAAATAAATTATAATTACGTAAATTAGATATATATTGAAATAATAATTTTATTAAATTAGTAAAATTATATATTAATCACTAAGTTAATAATTAGCATTAGATGTTATAAATAATGAGATTATTTAAAAAAATTTAAAATTTAAATTAAATATTTAAATACTTAAACATCATCGCATAAATAAATCATCAATTTTCTTATAATTTTAACACTATATATTTATACTAATATTAAACTTATATAATGCATAAAATTACATAAATTAATTATATTCATTAAAAAATATTTTTATACTTATTGTTGCATTTAAATAAAAAAATATAATAATATTTAAAATAAGAATGTTTTCATTAAAAAATATAAAAAAATAAATTTTGAATTAGTTTTTGGAATGTTTCTGTTAAATTATCAACCAAAAGCCAAAAAATGGCACCTAAATTTGTCTTTATTTGGTAACTCATTATGAAATCAATCCAAATAAAATAAAATAAAAATTTTTTCTCTCTCTCCTTATATATATATATGTAGAGAGAGAGACAGAGATAAAAGGAAAAGTGACAACTGGTGATTGGTTGGTTATACAACAAAACATTAATGAACGAGGGAGGGAGAGAGAGAGAGAGAGAGTGAGAGTGATGATAACTTAGAGTTTTCTAACAAAGAATTTGGAATAGGAATTGGGAAGTAGAGATCGAAAACAATGGTTTTGTAAAAATAAAAGAGATAAGATTGATCGTTTTGACGAGATCAACCAAAACCTCCAATGATCAATTCAAAGGGATCAACCTCCAATAAGTTAAATACTTTGGTAATATTATTATTTAATTGAATCTAAATATCATAAATATTACACTTATATAAACTTGACAGACTATTATTAAGAATATAATCCTATTTACTAATTTGAAAATAATAAAAGACAATCTCACTTATTAGGGATATAATATCTCCTATTAATTTAGAAATAATAAAAAATAATTATTAAGAATAATACCTACTAATACCTATTAGGAATCACATCATTTCGCTGCCTTTCAAAATAGCCTTGTCCTCAAGGCTGACTGGCAATAAAATTTGGAAATCGATCTGTAAAAGAATGATAGAACTCCTAGATAGCATCATTAATAGGGAGGTTAGTCCATTAAACCAAGATTTGGATAACAATTAGATTTCCACACACATCCTCCAAGAACCATCCTTCTTTTCTACTAAAAGGACAAGAGATAAATATGGGCTAACACTCGGTCTGAGAATGCTTGCTTCTAACATCTCCTTAGCAATTTTCTCAATTTCTCCTTTTTGAAAGTGTGGATAATGGTAAGGTCGAACATTAACAAGTGTATTTTAGGATAATAACAGAATACGATGGTCGTGTGTCCTTTGCGGGGGTAAACTTGCAAACTCAGCAAATAAACTAGAGAATTCAATCAATAGTGCTATAACTTCCCTCTCTTGTACAGAATATGATTTGGCCACCTCTACACCTGTCAACTGTATTAGAAACCCTTGTCCTGCCTTCTGTAGGACCTTCTCCATTCGATGATTACTAACAATGATAATTTTTCTCTCATGTCTTCCGTATAATTCTACTAGATGTCCATTTAATTGAAACTTCATTCTTAACCTAAAGAAATTCCAAGTAATATCTCTTAAGGTTCGCAACCAATCAATATAAGGACAATTTCATAATTTTTTAGTTGTAGTAAGAAAAGATCAACATAAACAATCTGACCTTGTAATGTAACCTTTATGCACTTCCCTTGACATGTCAAGTTTCTCCTATCTGCAACCTTTATAGTAAACTTGTCATAATCTTCGATTGGAAAAGCAAGTTTTTTGACAATCTTCTCATCCATAAAGTTATTGGTACTACCCGAGTCAACCAATACCATTACTAGTCATCCCTTAATGACTCAATCAATCTTCATAGTTTGTGAGTTTGAATACCCAGCTAAAGCATGCACTACATGCTCATTTATGAATTTAACAAAGGTGTCATCATTATCTGGGCCCATGTAGTCATTCCTTATATCTTTAGTCTTATTAACTGGCTCAATTATTAAAAGTTTTCCTTACTTACAATGGTGCTCTTTGTGCCACTTCTCATCATAATGCCAACACAACTTTTTTGTCATTCGCTCTTTTAATTATTTTTTAGTTAGGTGCCTAGTATTAGAAGGACGAGTAAAAGAAAATAAGTTGATGTTACCTTCAATAGGTTTGCTAATCGCATTAGCATATGGTCGACGATTTTTAACACCTAACTTCTCCTCCTGTAAGCAAGCAAAGGAAATAGCTATTACTATTGTTCGTGGTTGGCCAGCCTTGACTTCTCGTTAGATGTCAGAAATAAGCCCTTTAATGAATGTTCTCACCAATTGCCTTTCGGACCAATCTTTAGCTCGATTGGCAAGTCGTTCAAATCGATTCTAATATTCAAGGATGGTGGAAGTCTGGCGAATTTTTGCGAGCTCTCCATCAACATTGTGATATTCCAAGAGCCCAAATCGCACAAGAAGACCTTTAGTGAATTCAGCCAATATGGAAATTTCACCATATATTTCGACCTCATCATGTCATTGGATTGCATCACCTTTTAATTCAATAGAAGCAATTTCAACTTTAGAGAGCTCTAGCGTACAATGGAAGTAAAAATATTTTTCAACCCAGGAGATTCAACCTCTAGGATCACTCTCATTGCAACAGGGAAATTCTACCCTTATGTGTAGTTGGGTATAGTCACGATTGGTGCCTCTATATGATTTCACAGATTCTTTTTGTTTGTTAGCAGATCTAGGAATGTTGTCTCCTAACTCCCTCTGTGCAATAGAGAATATTATTTGTTAAAGCCTCTTGAAAGACTCTTGTACGAGAGATAATGATTTTTCAATTCGAAATATTCGGATGTTAGAATCAAAAGTGTTGTATGAAGACATACTATAAGATCGCAAATTGATGATACCTAAAATTTTCTTTTGTTGTGGCATAAATACTTTTTTTTTATAAAATAGAAACAAATTCTGCTATGATACTAAATGATAAAACTTAGGGTTTTAAAATAAAGAATTTAGAATAGGGATTAAGTAGAGATTGAAAATAAGGGTTTTATAAAAATAAAAGAGATAAAATTGATGATGAGATTCTAATAAATTAAATATTTGTTAATATTATTACTTAATTAAATTTAAAAATAATAGTTATTACACCTATATAAACTTGATAGAATACTATTAAGAATATAATCTCATTGAGAGTAATAAAAGACAATCTCACCAATTAAAAATATAATCTAACTATTAATACAAAAATAATAAATGACAATTAATAAGAATTCACATATTTAATCCCGCCTAATCGCACCAGAGAGAATAGGTAAACGAGTCCCTCAGCAGCACCACCAACGATGACCAGCGAGCTTCGCAACGTGTTCGTCTATGGCAGTCTCCTAGCGGATAACGTTGTTCGCGTCCTATTAAACCGCATCCCTCGGTCCTCCACTGGCGTCCTCAATGGCCAGTTCGTCTCTCTCTCTCTCTCTCTCACATACACACACTTTCTCCCTGCCTCGCTTTGTTATTGATTTATGAAGAATAAAAAACAGATGTCCCGATTCTTAATTTTTCGTAACCTTATGTGTTGGTATTATTATGTAATAATAAGGGCAATTCACTCGGATCTTTTGCATGACCATTTCCTATTTTGAATATGATTCAACCATGTGTGTAGTCTGCTAACACCTTCTTCTTCTTGTCTTTTTTTTTTTTTTTCCTGTTTGTTGGGTTGTGTTGTTGTTTTTGGGGAATGTGTTTTGGGGGGCAGCCATAGATTTAGCATAAAAGGACGTGTTTATCCAGCCATTCGGCCTGTGGACAACAGCAAGGTCACTGGCAGGGTATGCTTTTGCTGGCCTTTCTCTCTGTCAAATTTGTGTTACATTTGATTTCTCCTAAATTTCGTTTCCCGAATTGGATAGTCTATCTACAAAAAGGGCGGGATGTTAAATTGTAGTTTGATCTTTTGGAGATAGATCAATTTTACCAATTATGGATTGTTTAAGACACTATCTGCGAAATTCAATGCAGGTATTTTTTGGCATCACTGATCATGAAATGGATATTCTGGACACATTTGAGGATGTTGAGTATGCAAGAAGGACCGTTGATGTTTCTTTGACGGTAGGTTCATCTGTATTGTGTGAATTGGTAACCAAATTGAATTTGCACATTTTGAATTCCAGTTCATTTTTAAGGCTCAGTTGGTGTTGCTTAAAGAAGCACTGTGGTAATTTTTTGCAGGATGGCTCTGAGAAGGTGCAAGCACATGCGTACGTTTGGGCCAACCAAGATGATCCAAACTTGTACGGGGAGTGGGATTTTGAGGTGAATTTTTCGTCTTCATTTTGTTTTCTATTTATTTTGTTTCACTATGTTGTAGTTGGTGGTGATGTTTTGGCATTGAGCTTGAGACAGAAAAGTCCAAAGGTTGGGTCTTTTGTGTTTTCCTTTTTCAGGAAGGATGGGGCTTGTGAACCAAGCTTGTTCCAACAATGAATAAAAAAGAAGCAACTTCCCTTGAATTTGGGCAGACTCTGTCACCTTGAATTCTCATCGTATAGTCCTTGTCTGTCTTAGGCATGGCTATTTGTATTATCCCAGCGTGTTTGTTGGGAGTGCATTTTTAAGCTTTGGAGCCTCTTAGACTTTTCCTCCTTGCGCTCTATGGTATCAACGATCTTTTTTCCACTGAAATCTTACCACTGCTATATAATATGAAAAGTCACCTCGCCAGCCATCTCTACTTTCGTTCGGCACTAGGGAAAGCATCCAACATCATTGTAGATCATTTTATTAATCCTGTCCTATGACCGACACAGAAGATAACATAAGCATAATGAGTTGTCAAGCCTGTTGACAATAATTGCCCCTGGAATACAAATCAAGTTGTATGTCAGTTAATGCAGTTGATCATTTGGTGTATATGAGATATATTTCTGGTATTTCTTGTTAATACATTTCATTCCCTTTTTATTTTCCCTTACTGACTGCCCTACTTTCATGTGTTTGTCAAAGGAATGGAAAAGAGAACACATGGATGATTTTATCAAGATGACCACGGGTTTTATGGAAGAATTGGAGCTGCCCGAGTCAAAAACAAGAGTTGCCACATATGAAAGCTTCTATCAGCAGGATGGCAACAGTTAATTTGGCCGATACCTTATTAGTGTCCTTGATTATGGGCATAAATATTATTCTTTTCCCAAGAGAATATTATGTGCTTTAATAATGCCATTGTATCTCAAGAACCCATGTGCACATTCACTTTGGTATAATTATTTATGGCTCGAACGTAATTTGGGGCGTGTTTTCTGCATCACTCAATTTTCTGCTGGTCAAAGTTGCACAAGCTAATTGGTCTAGTGCACCTCTAATTATGACTTGGGCCTTCCGAGTCGGCGTTCATTTGTCATTGAAGTTAAAAGCCATAGGCGATGGAAAATGCTAAGAATGATCATGGTCTAGAAGATTTCGGAGAATGCTTGCTGGATGAAGCTGTTCAAAAACTCTTTGATACAGTACGGATCCACACAAAAATGATCTATAGTCTTAAGGAAAATATTTTGTAAAGAACTTAATTTTTTTAAGACAATAAATTCTTTTTCAATGTTTGACTACTAAAATGGGATGCAAAAGCATACACGACTGTAGATTCGCAAAAGATGCATAAATGATCTACATTTTTGGGTTTGAACTTTGAAATGGTAATGGTGCTTGTCAACGTGCATGGGCGACCCTGGCAAAGGCAGCGGCCGAACTGCTTAAATTTCATGTTCCAAACCATAGGTAGATTTGTCACTTCTGTGGGTCTCCGGGAACGTAGAGTGCCTCGTAGATTTGACTGAACTTTAGCCAGCCTCCCACGTCCTTGTCGACAGTTTCTCGTTGAAAGGTGCAATGTGATGGCCACACCGTTTGTCACCAGTGTGTATTGGTGGTCCAAGAGTAAGGTAGCGGAATTGGGGGAGCGTTGTATAAGCTGGAACTGGAAAATCCTGTTGACGGTGAAGAATCTCGCATGGGTTAATTTGATTAACAAAATTTATCCAGGGTTAACGCCAATGGTGTCAGTCACGGAGTCGAGAAGCTCGTTGCACAGGGATGAAGGTGAGAGTTTTAATGATATTGTGAATTTGAGAACCCGAGGTGATCTTCTAACCGAAGGTGCTAAAAAATGATCGGAATACAAATACAGAGATTGAAAGGGGTGACTGAATTGGGGATGCCGACGACATGGTCGCGCTTCTCTCGCTCTCTTTGCATTTGGCCGGGAGACCCAAGTCATTTTCTCCAATGCTACTAACCTTGGCCTTTGAGCTAATTTCCAAGCTTGCTACTCGAACACCGGAAAATGTGTAAAGTTAGTATCGAGGAGAATATTTTAATGCCAACAAACCGGCCTCAAATTGCCATTACATTGTACGCTTCCGACGGACACCGGTAATAAGTTTTGTTGTCTTAAATGGATTACATTATACAGAGCCCAGGGTAGGAAGTAGACGAATTGCGATACTGAGAGGTAAGAAATTGACTAATTGGTGGTGACTTGACAAAGATCATGGCGCTCAGCATGGTGCTTTTATTCCGCAATTACAATAATTACCATGCCAAATAACAAACTTAATTCGGAGCCATGCGTCGCCGAATTCGCAAATAACCAAAATTTCCTGCTCCAGGTGATGAACCCTCAAAAGCAAATGGCAAATAGCCAGTTGCACCTTTGTACCTCTGCTGAATCTGTTCAAAAGGCAAATAGCTCATTAGGAGTACTAAAAAATTTGTAAATAATACCTACACTACAAAATGTGGAAGAATAAACCATGAAAAATGATAAAATTCAGTATATAGGAGTACCACATTTCCAAGACGTGCAATATAATAATTCAAGCAGTCGAGATTGAACAGGAAATTTCTTAATGTCAATCACCCTATAGGAAGTAAAGTAAATGAAGTAATTGGAAAAGAATGCCCTGTCCACGGCCATGATCTTTCTGTTCAGATGGCGACGCCCCAAAAAACAAAAGGACAAGAACAAATGGACAAAAGTCATAAGAAAGCTAGAAAAGTCAGGCAAAAAATATGAAAAGGAAAAGGGGAAGAAGAGAGAAATGCTCCGCCTCCTTACAGTCTGGAGTTTACCTCGAGAATTTGTTGGCTGCTTCGTAGGCAGTTCCTACCAACGACACAAACAGTTCCACCAGAGCCACCACCAGTGATTTTAGCCCCATACAAAGTCCCATCGTTGGATTTAGACCACTTCTCATGTTGCATTTCTTGTGCCAACTTTACAAGTCTATCTGTCCCATCAGAGCCAAGTCCGCAAGCGCTATAGCTGTAGTGACACTGAAACGGGATTGTTCATCAACTACTTCTGTCGTTTTTGTGCCATAATCCGTAGATCAAGGCTACAATGTTGCACATACCTGGTACATCAGCTCTCCAAGAGCTGTGAGCTGCTCGTCTGAAGATGTGGAAGTCAACAAAGCTTTGAAAGCCTGACATCAAGTGGCAGAACACAGGATTAGATGCTAGAAGTATGAATATGCAGGAGTTTACCCACCGTGCACCATGCAACAACTACTCATCCTGAAGTTCAATATTTGAAGCTCACTGACCTTGACCCTGAAATTTTCATATATCGGATGCTTAGCCGGAGCCTTCACCCAATATTTCTGTTCCTGATCAATTACTGTAACAGGATCATTGTGATCATTGTATTTCTTAAAAAATGTCTCACCAAGTATAGTTTCTGGAAGAATTTCAGCATAAACAGCTTCAAATCTGTATTTGATTTTAAAATAAAAATAAAACAAACATATCCAATAAATTATTTGTGTGTAAAATTAGAGAACTTCTGCAATACCATAACAAAAATAAAATGAAAAAATAAAGAAAGGAAAAGAAAGACGCATTTATTTTATAGAAATCCTTAAAATTCAATTAAATTGACTATTTTCTTATCCATAAAATAGAATTTAATGTTCTTAATAAAATTAAAAAACATAAGGAACTTAAGAAGAGAAATTTGATATAATAAACCTTTTCAGCATTCCCTCTTTTTTAAGTAAAAATGAAGGGTACAGATAATCACTTTCTTCTAGCAAAAAATGTGAAAGTAAAACATTTCCATGAAATAATGGAGCTACGAACAGAGTAAACATTTTAGCAGTTTTCCAAATGGTATATTTTTATTACCGTAAGCAGCTCCATTTTCTACCCATGCAAGTTTACAATTTTGGTAAGGAACATCACCTGTGTGGTGACAAGTTGCACAAGTAATCTAATGAAGCTTCAGCTTTGAGTATTTCGACACCATCATCATCCAAATCATCAAGGGTTGACCCATTAGCAGTGCACAAGGATCTAGACAAAATAGTGGATGCTGTAGACTTTATCATCTGTCGGCCCATGAAGGCACCTATTCTGACAGATCCATAGTCAGCACCACCAACACTGTCAAAGCAAAACATCAACTGATTAGGAGTCGGGGATGCTGCATGGCATGTAAGCAATATCTGGCAAGAGAATATGATGGGAAGCTCAAATTCCATACTAGTATCAAGTTATAGACTGCAAAAGAAAACAAAGCTGACCTATGTTTTCAACATTTAGAAGATGAATGGAACATAAACACTCTGAACCATTTGCAACGAAAGAAGTCATTGCTGAATAGAATGTTGATTGAAAAGGCAACAGTAAAAATTAAACTAAAGTATAAAAATTGACACAGATAGCAAACAGGATGATACGTTGTCCCACTAAAATAACAAGGACAATGAGAAATCCTTGAATGTTATTGCAAATCGGATATCCTATTCTCTTAGGTTTTATTGTAATAGGTGTATTGGAATCATTTGTTACTATTCCTCCTTTCCCACTATATCCCCTCAACAGAGATCTAAGTGATAGATCCGGACAACATCTTTTTATGGGAAGAAATGATGAAGGAGCAACAAAGAGAGAACTGAGAAAGACACGGCCAATGAGCTTAAAATAAACGAAAAATTTATACCCAAATGCCAATTTATGGAACAGGTAAATGATAATCTCAAATGGAATGGAAAAAGGGATTGACAGATCAAACACCTGTGACGGATTCCAGAGTCAATGCCCCAGAATCGAATGTGGTTAGGAATCTCTACAAGCCCAATCACCTCAGCAGGCTGCAGAAATAGTGGCCATGGCATTATTTCATCTTTAAAGCAACCTCAGAGAAGATTTCATCAGCAGAACTGATGAAACATACCTGGCACAACATTGCAAGTAGTTTGTTGGCTTCACCACAAGCTGAAGTCATCTGGTCCATGACACCACATGGGGCTCCAACAATGTGATTCTCAACCTATTAAAGAACTCATACAAATTAAGTGATGCCATAATTTGCACAAGCTACCTCAGAAGCAATGCTAATAATGTGCTAATGATATTCCAAAGTCCATAATATCAAACCTTTTGGCTGAGCAATGCAATATCTCTTGGGCTAATACTTAATCCTGCGAAGGATAAATAAAATTGAACTCTGAGGTCAACTGATTACAATAGATATAGTCAAATGCATGCATAACACAACCAGGAGTATTGAGGTCCACCAGAAAAAGGACAAAACAGTAGTTCTGTGCAGAATAAACAAACATAGAGCTTGATCTTTTTACAAGCAACCATTTAATTCAAAAGCTCAAGTCAATAGGTGAGGCCCATTAATAGATCACATATTAAACTCCAACACACCTCCTCACACGAAAGCTCAACTCTCTTGGACTGAAAGCATGAAAAAAAAAAAAAAAAAAAAAAAAAAAACAAGACTCTCTTGGGCTCTAGAAATTCACAATTAATTCATAATTAAATGTGAGAGCAGAATTTCTTGGTCATAAAGGTTATGACATTATGTCAAGAAACCATTCAACCCAAGAGCTTAAGCTGTTAGATAAGGCCCATGAATGTATCATATATTAAACTCCAACATATTTGATAGAGTTGAAGCAAGCACCATCATAATTTCAGAGGCTATAGTCTAGATTAATGGCAATGAAGCCTGAAATTTACAGACTAAACTGTCTTTGCCAGATATACAAATTATAAATATCATATTTTCAAATACGGCATGGGTGTGAATATCGATAAAATGTGACTAGATCACATGTCCAAGAAACTTTCAAAATATTTTTTAAGAAACAAAATGTCATTGATATGCCTGATTTAGGACAGTGATTTGCACTGAATTATTGGCAATCTCAACAGCGCTGTCAAGGCATTTTATTTGTGTTAAAATATCAATTTCTTACATCATAAAAAGTCCTTAATACTTTTAAGAACATTAATCATGAAGCTGTAGTGGTGTAGTTTTCCAATATGTAAAAGAAGATCAGAGGACTAGAAAACATGTGTGTGCACACACAAAACAAACAAATATAAAGTGCAGCTTTGCAATGCTCCCAAAAACAGCAATAATTACCGTGAGCAGAAGCTATAGCAGACATGCAGGCAACCTCCACAGAAGCAGATGAAGATACACCTTTACCTTCTGGCACTGCAGAAGAAACCTGCATTTTTTGTATTCAGTTTGTTATCATGAAGGTTTTCATGTGCAGAAAATATATAACATCAGAGAGATGTAAACAAAGTGATGCAGGATAAGTTGATTGTTTAACAAGAGCACCACTACTGCAAGTAAAAGCTACAATGCAGCTATAATGGGATTCATCATCAAATTTGACAAATACAGTGCAAATCGGTTTGCCTTGCACATTTGACATATGCCCCATCTTTTTGTGCAAATTAAATCAACAGAAGAAATAGAGAAAAAGAAAGGAAAGCCTACAACATCAACAGCTAAGGCAATAAGGAATAACACAACAGGCAGTGGAGTGACAGACAAGGCCATCAAAGTTAATAGAATGCAACTGATACCAGCATGCTGATACTATCCTCGAAGCAAACATCCAGTTCTGTCATCAGAACAAGAATTGTTCCTGCAACATAAGCTGCCCACCTGTAAAATGGCAACGTAAGTACAGCATAGACTCAGACTTGTATTCAGGACAGAAAAAAGTGACCTACTTCTGTGATGGGTCTCGGGAAAAATATTCCTTTGCCTTTGAATAAGAAATTGGCTTTCCACTATCCATAAAATCAGACAAGTCCATGTCAAAAGTTGGGCTGCGATTACTCAACTCTGAGCCATAGGAAACCTAATGCCCATGAAATGGGAGACAATGAAGTTATCAAATCAAGCACATAAGTACACAAATCTGCACGTGTGGATGAACATTCTATTGCAAATAGAAAGAAACTTGCATGGTGTAGTTGGGTGTGCAGAGCCACCGATGATTGAAATGTCTGTACTTACAATTTGCAGAACAGGAGTGGGTCCATTTCCTTTTGCAGTTTGCCGAGCTTGGGCATGTTTCCAGAGCCTATGTTTACTAGGATGAGTCCTTTGTATGGCAACATGGCAAGCTTCTTTTATGGGCATCTACGAGAAAGGATACAAGTAAATTACGTGTCAACCAATCAACGCAATGCAAGAGAAGAACAAAGCAGATATCTGATATATGACTGAATTGTTTATCGAAAAAATATTCAAATTTAACAAAAATAACATCTACATAAAACAGATAGAAAGATAAATATCTGCACTAAGGGCCCTTGAAAATGCAGACTAATTGAAACTTTTATTTTTGTCAAGCTCCTCAAGCTGGCAACTTTGAAGAGGAAGAAGAGGCAAGAAGTTTAGGGTGGGAAAGGTAATTTTTGAAACACGGTGCAGAGTTCAACATGGAATTTTCAAATGTCTGTAAGGAATGCAAGTTAAAAAGGCAATTTTATACACAGAAAATTAATTAAAGACAGATAAAGAAAGATTTCTAGTCCAGGAAAAATCATTAACAGGAACTACCTAACCTGCAAGACAAGACTCCCTGAATAGTCAGCAATTCCTCCCATTACATCTAACCTTCCAGGAGCTCTTGCAACAAAGATATCTTCCTGCACAAAAAACAACATAGCAAATTTTGGTGGTTTTCAGTTGGTAAATGAACAGCTTTTTGTGTTCATTGGCAAATGAAGTACAATAGATTAAGAAAATTTAATTTACTTGTAGAGAGTCAATAGAAATGATCCTTCACCAAGCTATGGACCCAATAGGTTGTGTGAATGCAAATAGTTCAGCATGGGTCATGAAATCTCTATACCATTTTATTATATCAGCCTTATGCATAGTTGCTACTAAAATACTATATCTGACAGACAACAACAAATGAAAAAAAAACCAAACAGATTAACAAGAAATAGGTTTTGGTTGAAATTAAAATAACCTCCCAATTGAAGAGTGCTACAGCAGCCTTGCGCTCCCGCCTCTGGCACTTCTCGTTGTTCTTCTCTGAGTCATACACAGTATCTAGTGCTACCAAGCTCTTCACAAAGCTCATTGTGTCTGAAAGACCTTGAAAATCTCCATGAAGAATCTCAAAATCTTTGGTACATCTAAAGAAAAATGTTATGGATGGCTCAAGAAAATGTACAATTGACTTTATTGTGAAGATTAAGAATTTTCTGCAAAGAAAGGTGAAGCTTACGTCCTCATCAGGGATCCATTCTCATTTCTTTGGGCAGTTGGTGACCCAGTGGTTTTGCTAAGTTCATTTTTGGCATTTGTATACCATTCCGGAATGCTGATATCTCGCCCAGGGACCCTTTGCATTTGATATCCAAGAACAATGGCATCTCTTAATCTTCTTGCCCCACTAAACTACATTTTAGTATAAAAACCTACAATGAGATGTATTTTAATTTAAACCTAGAACTGGGCATCACATGTTTTATCCTCCAGAGAAACGTTTCCTCTAGATATTGCTACACAAAGCCATTACTTGACCTTAGACACACACACCATGTTAAAGACAACACCAATTGGTAGCAAGATGGAAAGAGAGACATAAGATAGCTTGGCCATGAAAACAAAGCTTGCAAAAATTTGAGCATTAAAACTGAGGCAGCTTGTTGGGATGCGATTCTGAGATGGCACAAACCCAGACAGACATGAAACGGAACTCACACAAACAGAAATGTTAGCAGAAAATCAGAGAACTTGGTTACAATGTAATAGCTTGCAAGAAAGTTTAGTCATCTACTCTTAATAACAGCATCATGCACATCATCATCTATGCATTGAAAAATTTTATTTTTTACCCCTAGCACTTCTTTCTGGCAACACCGATGTGGTGGAGCTGAAGCATGGATGAATGATTGTTTATAAGACGTCTCAAGATATATTGGACATAGAAATCTGATTCAGAATACAATCAGAATCACTTCAACAATATTAAAGGAATGTCATGAAATCATAGAGCACAAAGAACTAGAGACAGTTTGTTTACCTTATTTGAAGTATAGGCCTTTCCAATTGCTGTTTCTTGCAAGATTCGAGCTGCCACCTAAAATTTTAACATCATATCAGGAAGCAATGTATCCATCTCACTGTCAGAAGTGATAAAAGCATGAACACAAAAGCTCACAAAAAAGTGCTTGAAACAGTTGGGAGAAAAAGCCTGTAGGCCAACAATTCTAAAAAGCATTAATCCTTCTACACAACCCTTTTAATGTAATTTGTAGATAATCCATTCCACTGTTAATTTTCTGGTGGGTATTGTATACAAATCAAAAAATTGTGTTATCACTAACAAGCAAGCAAGGATATTCAGCATAATCATGTTGATCCTTCAAATGTTCAAAGATGTGGAAGAAACATAAGGAAGAAAAAGAAAACAGTACCTCACCACCATTTATGCCTCCTTCATAACATGGTTTCAAACTGATTGCACGTTCTAGATAAGGCTCCCAATGACCTATGAGTAAGTCTCTCCTAATCATCTCGACCCCACTGTGATAATACTGTTTCAAGATATAACATCACAAAGGTATCAGAACTGTGAGAACACTAATTTTTGTTGGTGGGGGGGGGGGGTGGTGTGGAATTGGGGTGAAGAAACAAACAAGGAGAGAGGAAATAAAAATGAAGATAAGAAGACAACGGAGACTATCGATCAAGAAGATGATTGCACCTCAAGCATATTTCTCAAGAAGGGCTCTTCATTGAAATAATCTCTTCGTACAAAGACAAATGGTAACTTGTATGCCAGGGCTTCACTTACAGTGCCATACCCAATTTTCCCTGGAGTCATTGAAATCCCATTATTTTAGCTTTTTGAGTAATTAATTTAGTTCAGCTAATTGGCAGAGTCAAATACAGACCAAGCATACAGTCAGATGCTGCAATAATATCAGGTGTATAGGCATCCTTTGCAAGTTTGATGAAATTTGGGGGAAGTTCCTGGCTGTTGGAAGCACCACAAACCTGGAACCAATGAGAAGCACGCTTCACCAGTGACTATGAGGGTAAATTTAAACAGAACAAAGATGTAACTATGGTAAGAAAAATACCAGGCACAGCCAACCAGAAGGCACGTAATGCTCCTTTAACTTCCAGCCCGATGGCTGCATCCAATACAAAGAGGTTTGGCGTTACAGTTACAACAAAAATGATGTCATATAATTCATCTGACCAGCACATAATGATCTCAACACATATTGGAGGTCAAAAACCACAATACAACTATTTGACCTTACAAGTATTTAAAAGAAACCACGTTTACAGGATCTGTACCAAAATATTAGGTTCAGCAAAAGCATTAGTTTCTAACCTGTCCACCGAAGTTAAGGATAACTAGCTTCACTTCATCACTGATACCTAATTCCTTCCTCACCTTCAATAATATTAGGAAATATTGAGGACATAAATAAAGAATTAAATGATGAAAGGGAAGGGAAGTAACGGTGTTTGGGTACCAAACCTCTTCGCGAGACTTATGCAATCTCCTCACAACTAGAGGCACATCTACAACATCACTGAAGGCAGGCACTACCAAAAAAAGAAAAAAAAAAAACTCAGTTAAACCAACTCTCCAATGCATGGAAAAAAAGAAAATAAAAAGAGGCATAATGAAATCTCTTATTTAGAGGGCGTCTAAGATTTAACATACTAGGGCAATATCCTGGAAGACGGATAAGGAATTTACAATGGGAATAGTCCTCTGCTATCTGTATTTTTAAAGAATAAAAAGCATTAGAAAGTATATATGGCAGGAAAGCAGTACACTCACTACAATAAATACTAAAGGCAGAGCATAGAAAAAGTTCATTGACCAAATCTACCACCTCAAATTCTATATAAAGCTAGCTCATTTCACTGATTTGAAGAAATATTAGTATATTTTATGAGAATATTTTGCATGGACAATCACCAAACAAAGGATTTAGTGTGCATTACATGATTGAGCTGGAATTTGCTTTTAATGTAATTCAATTTTACAAAGATGAAGGAAGAAGAAGTAGAGTTCCTACAACAGAAAGAGAGATAATAATTGGACAGTCATGAGACCAAGTGAAAATGATTCCATAAAATGAAATATCAGGGCACCTGCCAGACAGTTGAACGATGTTGATTACCAGCAGCCATGACATAATCTGCATATATGAAGTCCCAACTGCCAAAAAGTAAAAGATATGAGTTAAAAAAATAATAATAAAGTTTGCCTAATGATGAAACTACTTGCTCACTTACAGTAAAATCATCAAGCAGGAGAGAAAAAATAATTGATAGAAATTCAAACTATAAACTTGAACAAAAAGCAAATGCAAGTTCTTAACATGAATTACTCTGGTATGGTAATATATCTCTGGTGAGAAGTAGATGCTCAAAAAAGAAGAATAATCAAATACAGGAGCAGTCAAGCACACTTCAATTCAAGCAATATGTAGTAATCCAGAGCAACTGGCAGCTTTTCATTCGGCTTTGTAGTCTCTTATGTGAGGTCAGGACATGTAATTGTATAACATTGGCTTCTGAGGGGAATTACCGAGATCTAAAAAGGGGGGAAGTTCTCCATTCAGTTTCTATTTCAAAAGAAATCAATAGTTCAACAGTGAATAGATAAAAAATTCTTTAGGAAAAATTCACGTTGAAAATCACTAGAACAGCAAAAAGAGTAACCAATCAGAAATCTTCCAATAAAAAAAAAAAAAAAAAGAGGCCGGGTTCTCAACATCACTGTGCTCTTTCAGAGTGCAATGTTAGTGATTATTCAAGATATTCCAAAGCCAACAGGAGAAATTATGGAGGGTATAAAGATGAAGGGAATGAAATGCTGACGGCAGCAAAGTAACCTGAAGTTGGTGACACAAACACATCTGATTCCAGCATCAGCTGCTGCAGGGCATGCAACTGGAACAACATCTGAAACCTGTGTATG
Source organism: Ceriops zippeliana (assembly GCA_037897445.1). NCBI lineage: Eukaryota > Viridiplantae > Streptophyta > Magnoliopsida > Malpighiales > Rhizophoraceae > Ceriops > Ceriops zippeliana. The sequence goes on along the minus strand of JBAPLH010000135.1, from coordinate 1,133,639 downwards.
CCACAGAAACAAATGAATTCAACCAATCCATTTATTGCAACAGTTTTAAGGATAAGGCCAAGTAAGAGGAGAAGGGATGTAAGTACCACAAGGTCAGCTTTGATGGAGTTAAGCCACTCTACTTCTGTTTCCAAAATAGATTCCCGGGGTTTGACGGCTGTCTCCAAATACTAACGTATCGTCCCACAAACGAAACAAAAAAAGGGTTTAGTTAAAAATATGAAATGACTCAGTCAAAATCATGCATGCGAAGCATATACATTATACATACAACTATAAAAAAAAAAAAAAAAAAAAATAAAAGAGGGACTTCATCAGGATATACTTATTTACCTTCTCCAAAGAAGCAAGGCGGTCCACGGTCAATGCATCAGTCTGAACTGCTCCAGAGTCCAACAGTACCTGGGGATGGGATCAATCATAAAGGTACAAAACAGAGAAGTGCGACAACTTAAATGCTGATATGGGTGGGTCCTGAATGGACTGCGGTTAGTTCATCAAACACTGGCAGTCTATAACACGCTAAAGCAGCAAATTGAGAAACTAATATCAAAGATATAATACGAATAACAATGACCACATGATGTTATTGCGTAAGAAACAAGTTTTTTTTTTTTTAAGAGGAGAAACAAGTTTCCAAAGATACGTTACCTTGCGAATGAAGAGCCGAGGGGACTGTATCTCGGAAGTGAACACAAAGTCGGGTGCACCAGTGACCACGTACACATCATGTCCAGCCAGAATCAGGTGCCTAACGATCTGCGCATTGCATCATACTGGATTATCCTTTATTTCATCAGGTAGCCGGTAACTTTAACATACGAGAGGATCCACGGCAGAGGATCATTTCAACGGCAATACATTGAAAGATAAGCAAGCGAGATAATTCATATTTGAAAAAAAAAAAACCATAAAATTAATCAAGAAAAGAGCGATCGAAGGACATATATATATATATATATATATATATAGAGAGAGAGAGAGAGAGAGAGGGAAGTCATGGAGAGACCTCAACGACACGGGTGGCATGGCCGAAACCATGACCGGTGACATAGTAAGCGAACACCAGGTGCCTGCTTGGCGCCGACACTCCGTCACTCTCTTTCTCTACCATCGTCATTTTTTTATTATTTTTTATATACAACAGCCTTGTATGTCTTGGCCGCGAGACAGAGAGAATTTACAAGAAAGAAAGAAAGACGGGAGCTGCTTTGCAATGTCACGAGCCCAAATTTTGGAGTGGAGTGGAGTGGGAGAGGCGGGGCGGCGGTTTGACGACGAGCATTGATTGAGGTGAGGTGAGGTGAGTAGGGAATTTTAGGAGGGAAGGAGAAGCTGACGCCTTACTGACGGGCGCAGAAGAGTGAACTGCAAATCCGCATGGATAAGATCGACAGCCAATTCAGTTGCGTGGTGGATGCGGATTTACACGCAGGTACATCCTCATCTGTTCCAACGCATTTCCCATTTCCATTAAATTTGTTCTACTTGGATTTGCTAACAACGTAATTATTTTCGACTTGTCCTCCTCTGATTTTTGTTGTTGCTCCTTCCCGTCGTCGTCACCTCCCCTGAAAGCAAGCAAGCTGTTACGCCACGTCATCATATCATTACGTCGTGGTGATGCATTAAGTACAAATATACAGATACAAAAACCAAACGCTTACTCGGATTTAAAACTGATACATCTATAGCTGGTGGGCGAGAGCAAAGAGACTTAAAGAAGCATGGTCCATCGGTACGCTTACGTCTCTGTTGAGCTTAATTACACAAACGAGCAGTAAGTGCCAATTACACAAATGCAGTCCACCGATGAGCTGATGGACCATCGGACCTGAAATTCTACCACACTTAGGTAGACCAGATCTGTCGGCTAGCACCCCTACTAAACCAAAATTTTTGTCACACTTAGGTAGACCAGTAGGCTAGCGCTTTGATAGAGCAAGATTTCTGTGATACTTTGACAGAGCAACAGGCTAACTCCTCCGGTAGACGAAACTATGAATCGACGGATTTAAGGACTTGAATGGGTATCTCTGGTTCTAAATTGTAATTCCAAGGGGCGTACCAGTTGTTCTATTTGTAGGTAAAATGCTAGGACCAGAGGGAAAATAAGAAACAGAGAAGAATTAATGTAGAGATTAAGCGTGTGTGTGAGAGAGACAAAGAGAATTAGAAGAATTGAGAGGTAATAGATTGTATTGTTCAATTAATCAATAACTAACTCTTTCCTTATATCGCACAACATGTAAGGTGAGTTAAGGTTCCATATTTTCCTTCTATCGTCTCTCAGCAATTGATAACTAAAAATGATATTCTAAGTAACTTAGCAACTTGATCCTTCTGGTTCATTTGTTAGGTCTCATGGGCCAGTGCTACTTTATACATTGGGTTAACATCGTATGGGCTAAAGTTCTAATAATCCCTCCCCCCACCCCCCTTCCAACAGAGTACTTGTCCTCAGGGACCAACGAGTTTGAATTTGGAAATTGAGATTTGATAAAAGAAAATTCCTCCCATGTTGCCTCCTCCAACAGCATATTGGTCCACCATATGAGTACCCATGTCACTACTTTATTATTCCTTTTGATTATGCGACATTGGAGAATAGTTATGGGTTTTGCTCTGAATTGCCCGTCTTTATTCATTATTAGTAGTTGTGGTAAAGCTATTACGTGATTCCCAACAACCTTTTTTTAACAAAAAGACATGGAACACCAGGTGAACCAAGTTGCCCAGTGGAAGCATCAATTTGCAAGAAATAGGTTTAATCCTTTATAATACTTATAAGGTCCATAGAATATAGATGTTAATTTCATATTAGTCCATAGTGGTTAAACCTCTCTATTTACCTATTTAACTGTAGATGGTATGCTGAGCTTAAACGTAGAGAAGTCTCTTGTAATCAAAATAGCTCTTGCCAAAATTAGCTCAATATGACATAATCAATGTAGGCAACTCGTGGAGTTTGAACACCCACTCAAAGTACACCTTGACCACCATTAGTGCAAAAAAGGGATGATTGAGGTTGATAAAGTGAGCGAATTCAGTAAAACTATCCATAATAATCCAAATTATGTTTTTCTTATCTAAATTTGGCAAGCCTTCTATAAAACCTATGGAAATATAGCATCAAGCCTGCCTGCAATTAGAAGCAATTAAAGGAGGCCTAGATACAACATTATCTCTGTTTTATATTTTTGACCTACATAACTATACTATACTATACTATACTCATTTTCGCACACTTTTCTTCATACATGGCCAACTAAAAATGTCTTTATGTCATACATATGTTGCTCTTACCCCTGAATGTCCTCCTACAGCCGAGTCATGTAAAGTTTTGATCAACTGAGACCGCAGCTCTACTTTACTACTGATGAAGATGCGTCCTCTCTATTTCAATAGTTCCTGATTTCAGCCATTCTCTAGGTCTGACATTGGTTATATCGTTGCCGATTGAACAAATTTTGGAATCATTTAATCCCCTTCATAACTATCCATGATTTCTTCCTTCTATTGTGGAATCACTGCTGAAAATGCATTGCACTCCTTCGCCCTACACTGAGAGAGAGCATCTGCCGCTTTATTCTTCGATCCTTTTTGGTATATAAAAATATAATCCAAGCCCAGAAATTTTGTAATTCCTCTTTGCTGAACATAAGTATGAAGCCTTTGTTGCAACAAGGGTCGAATGCTCTCATAATCGATATTGATCTCAAATTGATTTCTTCCAAATAATGCCACCACTTAATGACAACCATGATAATGGTAGGAACTCCTTCTCATATATCAACAAACCTTGATAATGTGAATTGAAATGGTTGCTCAACTATGCCAAAGGATGCCTTTCTTACATAAGAACAACTCTCATTCCAGGTCCATAGGCATTGGTTTTCAAGGTGAATTTCTTGTTGAAAGTCTTACAAGGTAAGGATCGGGGCAGCGTATATAACTTTTAATCGTTCAAAGGCCTATTGGGCACCCTAACTCCACTAGAAGTTTCCTTTCCTAAGGATTTCCATTAATGGTTTATTGAGAATGCTATCGTGTTTAATGAATTTGGTAATACTTGGGAAGCCCAAGAAATTCCCAAATGCTCTTTACAGTTATTAGCATTAGCCAATTCTTCACAACTTCAATTTTTGATTCATCTATAGTGACCCCAAGGATACTGGGTCTGCTTAATTAGGATGACAGGCTATATTGCTTCATCCAGTCCATACCTAAGACCAGATCACATGAGCCCAAGGATAGCAATCTTGCTTCCAAGGAAAAAGAGCGTCTTTACATTTTCCAAATGAACTTTAAGCATTTTTTCAATGAACATTGATGCTATGGTAATGATCATTGGTTGCCATAGTAATGATCATTGGTGTCATGGTAACCAAATGAAAGTGTAAGAAGCATGAGGCCATTCTGGAACTTATTAACCCAATTTATAGTGTCTTTTCACTGGAACTCTAAAATCAATGAAATTTTTTAGGTAGTTAGTCCTTTTTGCTTTCATTATATCCCAAACTTCCAAGAGTTTTTTTTTTTTTTTTTTGGTTAAAAAAACTTCTTAAATGCAATAGAGTTCCTATGATAAGGAAAATTTATTCTTTATTCTCACATAACTTAGAATTTTTTTTAAGTAAATAAATTATTGCTCGATTAAAATTTAATTGTCATTGAAGTCTTTAATAAGCTACATCTATTCAACTTGATAATGTGTAAAATGATATGACCATATACCTTGAAATTTCTCAATTTTCTTAATTCATGTAAACTTACAATTATATTTATACAAGGTCATTTTACTTTCCTCTTGACTTGTTTTGTGCTCCTTTTCGATTATGTATCCATGCGCTTGTGTCGGTAAATTTTATATATATATATTAAATTTACATAACACAATTATTTTTTAAAAATGATTTGCAAAAAAATCCTAAGTTTCTTTTTTTGAAAAAAAGATTCTTTATTTTTCTCTTTTTATTTTCGTAAAAAATACTCTCAAATTTATCTTTTATTAAAAGAAAAGTCACAATTTAAATTTAATTTTTTATTTTAAAATAAAAAAATATATTTTATAATTAATATAATAAAATTATGAATAGCATAAATTTAATAGTATATGTATCGGTATCTTTCCTTTTTTTTTTTTTTTTAAATTTTGGTTTTTTGTTTTTTGGAGGATTGTTTCCGTATCTTTATCTTTTTTGAAAGTTATTGTGTCGAAGACATCTTTGTCGTGGGTTATTTGTGTTGCCGTGCCTGTGTTTATGCACGTGCTTGCAAGACGTGGATTAAAGTGAAAGAAAAAAGAAAAAAAAGAAAAAAAAAAAGGAAGACTGGGAGGACAAAATGGTATTTTTAATATCTGATAATACTGAGTGATTTTTGCCTATTTAATAATTTTCACCTATATATAAGGGGATCCATTGCTGGTCACTGCATCATTGTCTGGCATTTAGGGTTTTGACGCCGGCCGTCTCCTTTCATCGCCCCCAGGCTTTCGAACGTTCCCTCCCAGGTATCTAAATATTCGTGGGATCTTTCTTTCTCTTGATGCTCTATTTCGGTTACGTGCAAATGAATTGTCTTGATTGTATGTGGATGGGGCTTGAGTTTGGCTCTTTTGGCTGAAAATAAAGTGCCATGGAGATGAATGCAGCTCCCTAAATCAACCTCACACCTAAATAATTCGCTGTGATTTCTTCTTTCTTGTCCTAGCGGATTTTTCCTCTCTAATGCTGATACATTTTCTAAATTATCACCTTTTGTTTTTTTTTTTTTTTTAAATCTCTCGAATGCGTTGTCTTGTTTTTTTTTTTATTGTTCCTTTTTTTTAATATGCATGCGGATTGGCTTTAAACGTTCGCAGGGTTGCAAATTTTTTTCGAGGAAATTAGCAGCATTCATTTGCTTTCGTTCAATGTTCTGTTTTGACATAGAATATCGAGTAGTAATTCAGGCAGCCGCTTTGCGAAATTGAGATGGCAAAGAAGGTGTTAAGCTACTCGCATAACGATTGTCTTTTGCTCTTCAGACTTGCTGAGACATTTCCGTGAAGCTGGTCTAGTAAGCCTAGGCACATCCTTTTTTCCAACTTAAAGTATTCGTTTTCTTGAAATTGAGATTTTTTTTTTCTCTGTTTTAGACTGTAATGATCAAGAACCCTGGACTTGGATTTTGGAAGACATTAGATTGTTTGTTTGGAAAATAGGAATAAGACTTTAGATTGGGTACAATAAAAAATGCAGATGGAATTTAGTTGGATGGATTAACAACTAACACTGTTTTACTGTCAAATAAAAATAATATGCTAAAAATTCGTCTATGTCCGGCTCAAACAGGACCAACTCACATAGCTTTAAGATCTTTAATCAAAGTGAATATCACGAGTCTTCCCTAGGATGGATGATTTATCTTGGAAGTTCATTTGAGTTCTCGTCAGGAATGCATTTGACCCATTTTGGGCATTTTCGGGAAGATGTCAGGATGTCATATTGTATGTGGGCAACAGGCTGTATCACAATCACATCTTGAAATTTCAACCTGAATTTGTTAGTGCATCAGATGGATGGGGTCCGCACAAATGCCAACCTGCCATTTGTTGGCAAATTCAAGTTCATGATGCCCAGATGACTGTCGAAAACAAAAACCCAGGTAACAGGAGCATTATGTGGTGCCCCTGTTGCAATCTCTCTGCAGCGTCTGTCTGTCATTCCGCCCAGCTCAAAAGTTTTCCGCGGACTAACCTTTGTACCGTTTTCATCTGTGTCCATCATTTCAGCTTTCATCAAGTTTATGCGAGTTGTGCTTCCCTTAGCTCTGACAGACTCGTTGCATGTCCATTTGTTAGAGCACTGACAGGTAATCTGAGATGCATGCATTCCAGGCAACAACAGCCAAAGCAATCATATAAATACTTCATTCACCATTTCTTTGCTCATCTGCAAATTTCATTCGCGGCCGGACTATATGATCTACTGGAAAGCGAAGGGAAATTTCTTGGTTATATTAATTGCAAATCATAGAAACTCGACAATTATGACACTAATTGCTATCTTGATGTTCGATGACTTGGTATACATGTAAAAATAACAATAATAAGTGAAACAGAAACCAGACGCAACAATGGTGCTAGTGGCATTAGGTGTCAATTACGAGCTGCATGCTACATTTTTTTAATTATTATTTAGATCTAATTTTTACTGCAAAGTGACGCAAGAAGAAAAAGGTCGCGCATGAAAATGAAGTGTCCTCTAACCTATAAAAAAAAGAAACAAGGACAGTTGAAATTCTTTGACTAGCTTAGACTCCAGGCTTCAGCCAATGTATAATCTGGTCAATTCGACGGTCACACTAGGCGGTGTCATGGGTTCTTGCCTTCTCGGCATGCATGTCTTTCGTCTGGTACGCACAACATTGGTCTATGAGATGCGGTTTTAAATTTTATATTGTATTTTAATGATAATAAAATATTAAGTGTTATTAATATATTTGTTTGAATGAAATTATTAAAAAAGTTAAATTATATAAATTTAAGAGTATAAAAGGAAATAATAAAAGAAAAAAATAAGTGAATTTTTAGAAGTTGGTTTATTCAACTTAAAAACAATTAGGACAAACTACAAATATTTAGAAGACCTCTCATTAATAGGTTTCAACCATCCTTAGGTTTGAAAGCTAATTATACTTAGAAGTATCACTAGTTATGTTATAATTAGAGATGTCAAAAATGTCAATATACATGGTATTCTTTTGAAAGATACTATAAATGGTTAAAATTAAACTAGATAATTAATTATACATAGTTAGAAAGGTGTCTTAATTTAGTTTCCAACACATAAGACAACATATGATTTGCAATACTAAAGAAAGTACAAACTATGAAGTTAAAAAGAATAAAAAAGTATGAATGAGATTGTTAAAAGGATGGAAAGAAATTTAAATTTAAATAAAATCATAAAAAAATATAAAGATTATGAAAGAGAAGGAAGTATTTTGAATAAGATTCAAAAAAATTGTGTAAAAAGAAAAAGAAAGAAATTATATGTAAAAAGAAAGACTTTAAAAAATTGAAAGGTTTCAAAAGTTTTAATTAGTTAATTATATTAGTTGTTATAATTAATTGGACGTGTAAGAGAGTATTACGCTAAAAATTTAAGAAGATTATAACCAATTGATTGATCAATGTGGTATAGGTGTAGAAAATTGAAAACTTTTAAAGAATTTGGATTAATCAATTAGAATTATTTAGTGGTTAACTTATATCACATATAAACTTTTCATCTTTGGCCTAAATTGTAATTTACTCTTTATATAACAAAACATTTTTAATTGCAACAACTAATATGACCTAAATATTATTATATTGAATGTTTGTAAACAATATTAAGTACATTAGATACCTTAAGTAATATATATACACACACACACACACTTTAATAAATCAAAATAAAAAAAGATATAATACTTTAAAAAGACAAATATTTTGATTTTATAAGAAAACTTTCTAAAATTTTATATTTAAAGCCAAGTAATCTAAATGTTGTACTAGTGAGTATAACATTGACTTAATAAGTAAAATTGTTTGAGGGTTGATTTTTACCTAACAACAAAGATTGAGATAATTTATTAAAAACTTTTAAAGTGGTGACATTTAAAATGGTAGGAAGTGTCATAAGTGCTTTCATGATCAATTAAAGTTGCATGAGAAAATTAGTATAGATTCAATCGAGGATGCTTAATAAACCATCATATGGTCTATTTGCTTAAAAAGGAACAATTGCATTTTTGTGAGTAATCCATTTTGGGTGGCTAACATTTGCGACTTCATTCACGTCAAACTATAATGGTGGTTATGGGCCAAGTGGCTAAAATTTAACTCTACACTTAATAACTTTATATTGAACTTTTAAGATATTTGATTGACAAGAAAGGAAATGAAACAACTATAGGGACTTACCTAATTAGTATCCTGCAAGGTACATATAAGCTTAACATAAATACTGCAATAACAATTGTGATATACTACAATAACAACTGTGATGGGAATGATGGGTATAGGAATAATGCTATGCAACAAAGATGAGAAAATAGTATATGTGTTTTTTAAAAAGATACTAACTTTTAACATTAATAATCCAAAGTTTTTTGCAGAGAAGCCATTGAGTTTTAGTATTTGAGGAATGATAAAGGTGAAGTGTTATTAATCCTTGAGAGTGATTCCCAAATAATAGTGTCATGGATAAACAAAAGGTAAGGAAGACTTTAAAGACTTTTGTATATAATTAATGATATAAATAATATAGTTGGAAACAAAGTTTCCTTTGTTTACTAGTTCCAAAAATGCAATCATTTTGTTGATACCTTGAATAAATAATGAAGGAATCAACACATTAATTTTCTAGCATGAACTTGAGGGGCATATTACATTAGCTATTATAGATATCTTATGTACAAATTTTTTATGTTTTTGTAGGCATTATAGGTTTATTTTTTTGTAATGTAGTGCAATTGTAAAATTTTATAGATCAAGTAATATTTCTTGATGTTCAAAAACAAAAAAAAAAGAGGTGTAAGCTTAAAAAATACTTAAATTTTATAATTCCTTATGTTTAATCTTTCTTCTCTTTTATCTTTTTTTTTAGTTTTTATTATTTATATTACTTGTTTAATTTTTTATTATTATTTAATTTAGTTATCTGTCTTTGGACTTTAGATTAAATAAAGATTAAGTAACCAAATCCATTAGACTTAATTTACCCCCTCATATGTTATTTTAGAACTAACAAATGGTATTAAATCTTAGTCTTTATTTTATATGTTTATCCTTTTTAAACCAATTTATATTATAACTTATGTTCATGTGTTATCTTGAATAGAGAAATATCCTTAAACTTTTACTAGAGAAATAAGATGATTATATATATCCAATTTTATAACTATAAATTCTTATAAATAGTTAAGAGTGACTAAAAAAACTTTTAAAAGTAAGTATTAGTAAAAAGATAGTGTGTTTCTATAAAGGAAAAATTCAAAACTCTTAACTTTAAAACTACTTATAAGCTTTATTATGATATAAGTGCTAGTAAATATAATAGAATATCCTTTTATAAGATAAAAAAAGATTTTTATACAAGTTCAAAGTCATTCATAAAGGAACTTTATAAGTAAAGGACATTGAAATCAATATATTCATGTGAAAGTATTAGTTACTTGAAGTAAAAAGTGACAAGATAATTTAAGAAATGTCCACATAATTCACCAATATTATTAATCCTTTTATGAATCTTAAAAAAGGGTTTGAGACACTTAAACTTATAAAGAAGTTGAAATTTTTACTTTTTTTGAATTTTAAAGCAATTATAATAATTAAACCTTAATAATTAAATGTGTTAAACTTGAATAAATTGAATGGTTTATTATTTACTTATGAGATAACCTTTCACAAAAAGGTATTAGAGAAGAAAAAAAGAGTTACCATTAAATCTTTATTACTTTAAAAAAGCCTTAATAAAGATGAATGTGATGATAAATAAGTTATTGATGATGAAGAAGGGAGTTGCACCTACACTGAGAAAAATGCAATAGGGCTCAAGATGTTGACAAAATGAATCATTTACATTATAAGAATAAAGAGACAAATTGGTAATAAATTATTCAAATATAGTAATAATGACTAGTAATTAAAAATTAAGAAGGGAATTGCTCTTACACCAAAGGAAGACGAGAAAGTGTTTAAAATGTTGACTAGAAGAATCTCTTACCTCACGAGAATAAAGAGATAAATTAGTAATAAATTATTCAAATATAGTAATAATGACTAGTAATTAAAAATTAAGAAGGGAATTGCTCTTACACCAAAGGAAGATGAGAAAGTGTTTAAAATGTTGACTAGAAGAATCTCTTACCTCACGAGAATAAAGAGATAAATTAGTAATAGATTATTCAAATATAATAATAATGATGAGTAATTAAAGAAAGAAATTATAGGCTATAAATATAAAAAGCCTATTTATATTACTTCAAATTATTCTAATAAAAAGAAATATACAAGGCCAACAACAAAAGCATTTAAGGCCTTACAAAATGATTCAGGTGACTTAGATAATGATACATCATGTAATAAGGTGACTTATATGTGTTTTATAACCAAAGTAGATAAGGTTAATTTTGATCATGATATTTTAAATGATAAGACTTGTGATAAGTTTTTAATTGATAAGTTTTATGACACTTTAAATTATATGAATATAAAGTTCAAAGATATGATTGTCAAGAATAAAGATCTTCATATTAAGTATGTTTTTATGAAGCATGGAATTGAATTGTTAAAGTAAAAGAATGCTTTTTAAAAAATGAAGTTTAAGTAACTTATTAAAAAGAATAGTAACTTAGATAATATTTATAATGATGAAAAACTTATGAAACTTTTAGATAAAAATATTTATTTTAAGAAAAAGTATTTAAATTTCAATAATCTTTATCTAAATTTATTCAAAGTAAAAACAAAATATACATACTTCATGACTTTTAAAGTCTTAAAAAGAGAATAGTTTAAACTATATATCATATGTATATCAACCTAAAACACCAAAAGACAACTTATGTATACATATGTTCATAAGCATTTAGTACTATATCATATAAGAATACTTAATCATCTTATTATAGTATAAAAGCATCTCTTAACTACGTTTATATATATCAAAAACACATATAAAGATCTAAAATATTATATAAACATGTACATTTATATAATAGATGGCATGATTATTTTTATGATAGATATAATGTCCATGCCTATAAATAACACGATAGAGATCATATCACATGCCTATAAATAATGTTTAATGACATGAATAAGAATATTGTCATCAACTAAGCAAAAGGTCGATGAACATTATTTTACTAATTAGATGATAATGACAATAAAAAATGAAATGTTTAAATTCTTTTAGTAACCCTCAATTTGATGTTATACATTAATTAGTTCATTATTTAATATATGTTTTAAGTTGTGTAATATATGTTGATTCTCTTATACATACTTTATTCTTAGTATACCTTAATTACTATAATTATTTAATTCTTGGACGACATGATTAATGCTATTATGATTATATCTTATATTTGCAATAAATATTTCATTTTAAGGTGCATTTGTTATTATCAAAACGTCATATATATATATATATATATATATATATATATATATATATATATATATATATATATATATATATATATATATATATATGTGTTATATGCTTATTTAAGTTGTTTATTTTTTATGATTATATATGATTGCTATTAAGCATATTGTATTTTTTTTGTATGATTAAGAAAAAGTCATTATAACTAATTAATAATAATGTTTAACTCTATAATTTCAAGTGTTTTGGATATCAAAAGTCAATGTTGTCTTGTAGATATATACGAAAAAAATTTTACCATGAAAAAAACTTTCATGCCCATTTTAATCTAAGGAATCAAAGGAAAGATTGAGTACATAAGGTTAAATAATAGATTGAAGGAACAAGAACACCAAGATTATAAGTATAGAGTATTAATTTTAGGTTGGATTTAAATTAATTTATAAATTAATTTTTTAATTTTAAAAATAATTTTTTTACTATATATCTTTTTATTTTATCATGTATTAGAGTAAATAAAAGTATATTATTATTTATTATTTAATTTTATATACTCATTTTTATAAAAAATATATAAGTATATTATATATATTTTTAATGTGTGTGCATGTATATTTTTACATATATATTTATATGTGTGTGTATGTATATATGCAAATTTTGAAATATTATTAATATAAAAATAAAATAGATAATTATATAAAATAAATAATTTAATTTTTAAATATATAATAAATCAAAAATTGTGTAAACTAAATATAATATATATTTATATAATATATAATAGGGTAGTGTGTATGAATCACTTATATATATATATATATATCTGTGAATATATAAATTATATAATAAATAAAAATATAAAAATGTTAAACAGCAAACTGTTTATAATTTTCTAATTTTTCTGCACATAGTCATTTATTTTACTTCTTTTCTTATCTTTAAAAAGGGAAAGAAAAAATGAAAATCAAGTGGGGAGTTGGGTAACAAATTGGGTTAAATTTGAGCATAAACTTTTTGAATTAATTTAAATTCAAATTATTTTTGAATTAAGTAAATTTCGAGCCGAATTCGAGAGGTAAATTTATATTAGCATATGGGATTCGGGTTGTCGGGTTGGGAGACACTATGTACCCAAACATGTGAAAAAAAAGAAGGAAGAATCGACTCCAATTCCCAAGAAATCAGAAGGGGAAGAAGGCCGTGGCACTCTCCGATGGCGATTTCGGCCTTGACCAGCTTCTATTTACTCGGAAATCACAGGCCGTTTCCTGCAGCAGCAGCAGGTCCCCGCCCTCCAGAAACTATTGCTCCCTAGAACCGCAGTCACAATGCTTGTGGTAATTTTTCCAAATTCTCCGCTAACTTGCTTCTGAAATTTTCAGGTAGGAAATGTAAATACGCCGGCCAATCAGTAGTAAGTAACCTCACTCTATGATATCTCTCCTGAATCAAACTCAAAGTTGGTGACCGATGTACTGAATGCCGTCTCATTTTGGGTGCAAGAGAGCGTTGCCTATTCGCATAATCACAGTGGGAAAAAAGAGGTCGCCTGGTGTACAGTTGTTAGTAGACGAGTATATGACCAAGCTTAAGCACTATTGCTTCATAGAAGACGTTCAAGTTCGATCCAATCCTAAAAACGCGCGCCGGTACATTCGATCGTTTAAGTTGTTATCTGTTTTTCACTGGCATGATTCGTACAAATTTGCTCTGCATTTGGATATTTTCCTTGGGCTTTTTGCTAATTGTGCAATGATACAAGGTGCAATTTCCATGTTTCAGTGACGTCAGGGCTCAGGTTGATGACGAGGACGTGGCGGCCGTGAATCTTATCAGGTCTGATGATTGGGTATTGTCTCTGAGAACCTGGCATATGTTTTTAATCTCAATTCAAATTTCCTAGGAATTCCCTTTGGAAATGTTTTGACAGATTTATTATATTGTCTGACTAAATCCTTGTTTGTAGGTTGTGATGCTGGATGAGCACGGACTGAATGTTGGGTCAGAAGAGATGGCTGAGCTGATTGGAGATGCCGGAGATACTGTATGTTCTGTCTTTCATTGTATTGTGTTTCTCGGATAAGGAACATCTTGGCTCTTACATCGTGTCTTTCTGTCATTTGGACTAAAATGAGAGATCAATGTTTCATTGTTCTGCCCCATTTTTAGGGAGCTTCAAGATTATCATTCTGCATCGGTGGACCATATGGTCATGGCAGGCAAATAAGAAAGCGTGCTAATATATCAATAAGATTGTCCTCATTGGTTTTGAATCATCAGATTGCGTTGCTTGTGCTAATTGAGCAGCTTTACAGGTGACCATTTATTAACCTACAGCACATCAAATTCTCTGTGATATAGTTTGGATTGCAGAAACCTCAGTTGAAGTTTAGTTTCTTGAATCTGAAAGAGGAACCCTTTCATATTTAAATATGCTGACTTCCTGGCCTATCGATTTCATGCTTGTCAAGGTCATTCTCTTATGTAACAGTATTGAATGGCAAAGCATTTTGAGATACCAATGAAAAGTAATGTTCACCTCTTGCAGTCAGCAATTTTGGCTAATGTGTTTTGTAATAGTTTGGCTGCACCTTGTCAAGGAATGATTGTACTTAATTTTGATGGATTTTGTATATGGATGGTGGTTGGACATAATGATCATGAAGAAATTTCAGGTCACAATCCCAAGCTTCCCAACACTTAATGCTTCCTAAAGGAAATTTTCCAGGAGAGACAAAAGAAATCTATAATGAGCTATACATGGTGACGAGAGTTTTAAAAATGCTATTGCTTTGTGTACTGGAAGCTGTTTGAGATGCCTCTCCACAGGTTTTGGCTCTTTTAAGAGAAGATGGCGACTTGACTATTTATATTATTTGGGTTATGAATGGAGACAGTCAAATATTTAGCTGAAATTAATGTTTTAAATTTGATTGGCCAGGATAATGACACTGAGCTCTAGTTCTTTAGGCTGTAGTTTTTCTTTCTGTGAGAATAGATGGTATTTGTTTTCAAAATAGGGTGGGGATTGGAAAGCAGAGAAATGAAAGGGAAAGGGACAGCATATTTTCATTTATTATATGCAACAATGAATTCTGTCCTCTTTGTGTTAAGTGACAAATTTAAGCATCATCCTCTGAGGATATATTTTGTAGCTTGCCATTGTCTGCAGTTTGCATGCCATACCAACCATGGACTTTGTATTGCAGAAAATTCCAAATTTTTCTTGCCATGCCATTTGTGCCACTTTCTATGACATGTCAAAAGTTTTCTCTAATCAAGGATTTTCTTTTGATTCTTTTCTGTTGGGAAGATCTTGAGCTTGAGACCTCAGCCCCCCATGAGTTTAAGATGTGGAACATATCACCTAACCACTTAGTTATCAGATAGTTTTTTGTTTTGTCACTAACTATAGATGTAGATGCTTGCCATTTGAAATGCAACTATAATTGCTGTTTGGTTTTCAGGTCATGGACTATTTTGAAAGGGCAATGCTACCATCATTAGGCGTTCAGTTTTTTCCCATAAAAGTATTGTATAGAATTGATGTCATCAGTAATTAATTGGCCTTTGTTCTTCTAAGTGAAATTTTACTTGTCGAGGCTCCATTTGCTGTCCAGCAAAGTTTTGATCCAGCTTTTGGAAAGCAAAATATTTGCTGTTACAATTGTAAGTTGAAGATAGCTTCTATTGGATGTACTTGTTTGTGAAAATTTGAATTGAATGCTTCTCTTTCTTCTCTGCTAAGGATGATGAGAGCTTATGGCATTGAAGAAGATAATGTTGGTATTGGTTGCTTTTAACAATGTCTATCACAATACACCTCTGCATAACCTTACTATATATTCCATGGTCTCATTTATCACTGAGAGAGAGAGGACTAGATTGTTTCCATGTTACAAGAATCGCCCCTTGAGCTCTAATATGAGCTTTGTGTTTTTTGGTTGTATGTCTCATATGAGCATTTCAAGTAGATGTACTTGTAGTGAACATTTGATTTTACTGTCAAGTGTAATTTTTCATAAGATTCTACTGATGACATTCAAGTTTTTTCCATGGAGGCAAACTGTGTAGTAATCTACACAATAAATTGGCCAATCAAAGCTATTTTTTACTCAGTTATCTTTAAAAGGTGCATATTCAGCCCTGACTTAATATATTCTTTATTTTAAATATTTTTTGCTTCATTCTTGCAATTGAGATGAGGGCTTCTTTTTGAAAGAAATCTTAGAGTTTTATTCTTGAACTGGCTAATATTTCCATCGGTGGATGTAAGACTATGTTGACAAACAGACACTTAGGATTATACTGAGACCGATATTCAGTAGCTGTTGTTGCATGATCACCTGGTTATATAGCATCTTTTGAAAAAATAAAATAGCTGGTTATTTTACCTGATGTTCATAATAGATTGTGTGTGTCATGGCGTACTGTCAAAATTAATGGAAGTTAAAAGCACGTCTGCTATGAGGATCTTGACCTGCCTGCATGCTGACTTTGAGATCATATTTAAACATGATTCAGGCACATGGCATGTGGGTCTCCTCCTTTTTGGTGTCTTTCTGTGGCATTTGAAAAGTACGAGCTTTGGTGTAATTTTAAAAGTAAGGTTAGTCTTGTGGCATGGTCACATGGTTGAGTTTTAAAAAAATCTCTTTGTGAAAATAAGGGTTAACTATAGCCTTCTAATCCTTATCTTTCACTACGCTCTTTTTACTACATTCTTTTGACTGCGCTTATTGTTGCCCAAAATCTGTAGTGAACAGATCTTTTAGATTTTATTTTTATGTAGCGCAGGGACTCTATGCAACATTCTAGCGTGTTCTTCTACTGGAAGGATGAAATAAAGCTGTGCATGTGAACTCAGTAACAAATTTGTGGAATTGCACAAGTTTTCACAAGGTGTTGTTTGGGTTGAAAGTCTGGAGTGTTATTTCAGTGCTATAATACAATATAAAAACAAATTTATAAAATATGTTTTGGTAGTCAAACAAGTGGGAGACTGTAGCCGGTCATGGTAAATGTAAGATTTTGACAATTGGAAACTGATGGCCCGCATTTGCACTTGCTGGAACTGTCATTAGGAACAAAAAGATGTTACGAAATTTCTTGTAGTTATTTGTTCACACATACCGCTTATGTATTTGGTATAATCATTCCAGAAGCTTTTACATTACTTTTCATGAGTTAGACGATTTCTTGCTACGATGTATTTCTATTTCCATACGTGGATTCGAGATAAATTTGTGCCATCTTGAGTCTGAGTTTATGCCATGGATGGTAATTGAACATCTCTCCAGTTAATGGAAAATGGAATTGATTCGATTGGATGTTTGGTCTAGGTGTTTGGATTTCTTTGGTGTTAGGCTTAAACCCTTTTCGTTTACCCCTTACTTGGAGAGGGAAAATTCTCCATAGCGTTCATTGTGGTTTGAATTTATTTGATGAGTAAACCCGCTACACTTCTTGTGTCTTCACCACTAGAACAATGCATAAAATCAGAACAGGAGACAAGCTGTTGTTTCATTGATTCTCAATTAGCTTCCCCACAACTCAAGAACTTACTGGACTGGCTCCATTCTACACTCCTCATTTAAAAGTAAAATATAAATGAGGATAAGAAAGATGAAAACCAGAAATTACCTGCACATTGGACTCTGATCGTTGTGGGATGGGGTTTGCTGGCTTTTCGATGAGTGACAACCCCAGGTAGCCTGCACATCATGCCTGCGCTCCTGCATAAATGAAACAATGTCTTTGTTTTCCTCCACCAATTTCAGGATATTCTCAAAGAGAGGGATATCACAGGGAATCCTTAGAACTCCCAGCTGTTGAAACCCAAATTCTTCTTCTGCTTCTCTTAGTAAGATGTGAAATGCTTGGTGATCCAGATACTCCATTGGGATTATGTATCTCTTTTGCTCTTCTCCAACACAGACAGCTAGGTAACCCTTAGGGACGGTATTGCTGGATGTTTCGCGGGCAGAACTCTCTGATAAAGAGAGTGTTCTTTTGAGAAACTTGATCCCTTTGTTGCTGCTGCCGCCTCCTGCGCGTGTTTTGGATGAGTTTGCTAGCTTTCTCCACTTCTTCAAGATCTGTTGAAGCCTAACAATGTCCCTAATCTTGTTAGACTTCTTGGAATCCATGGTTTTACCCTTGAAGCAGTGTCTGTTGTCTTTCCTGGACTACTTGCTCCCTGCTTCTGCTTCTCTCTTTCTCTCTCTTTCTTTTTCTTTTTTCAAAGTTATTTGGGTTTGTTGCCATTGCTATTCTCATTGCTGCGGTTTCAACTTATAGGAGTAGTGGGGCTCTAAAGTTCTGAGTATCTTATTCCGTTGTTGTAAAACTAATTAATTCTAACCCTTCAAAAAGAGGCTCGCCCCTCTATTAATTTTTGTGAATCTATGCCAGGTCTCGTCAAGTAGGGTTTCAGTACTCTTGACTCTTTGATATTTTAGGGTCTTTGGGCTCTGCAATCAGACGAATAATAATGCAACAAGGCTAGGATTTGGACGGATTAACAAATTGTATTCTTTCAGTTTTCTGTTTAAACTCCGCAACTGAACTGAACTGCACTGCGCTGACTGCTTTGCCTTCCAATGCGAACAACCGCGTCAGTCAAAGGGAGCTCGTACCATTCAACTGTACAACTGGGCTGGTTTATTTTATGTTATTGAATGTCTTGATGCTCCCGCATATAAACTGCATTCAAGACTTCAAGAGAAGCTCCATGTGAATCCCGGCCTTATTAATGGCAGAAAGAAGGATGCCATGTGAGTCCATACATATACAAGTGAGAAAGATGCAAGAGAACAAAACCCAAAGGTTTGTCTTCTCTCTCAACACAACCCTCATAGACCCAATACCTAAAACCGTTAAGTCTACAATAAACATTTATTAAAAGGGCAACTTGATTATGATTTTGGTCCTGGACCCCACCGTAGTATATATATATATATATATATTTAATAGACGGTAATCCGTAGAGGGGTGTCATTGTATGCACGACCGCACCATGTGCTGTCCGTATACCTCAACCTTGATGTGCACAAGCAAGTTCGTAGAACTGCGGCGTATATCAGAACCATATTTCACCTACGAAGTGCTGCAGGCTATCTAGCACGGATGGATTAATGCTCCGAATTATAGATATATATATATATATACATTATAATCATTGCACCAGGCAGGAGATGCAAAACTAAAGTCTGAGATATTACACACTAATGTAGCCAGGGCTATACACATGGTTGGGGCATCACTTGGATTTCATTTCCTTCTTACGACAATTAAGGCCCACATGAGGTCTAGCAAGACCACATAGGTCCAGAAAGAGCAACGGGTCCAAAATTCAAAAGGAGCTCGGCCCATGTGATGCAACTGCCTGTGATACTTTTACTTTTCAGTTGAATTGGACGGTAGGAAGTTTGATAATGAGTGGCGGTGAAGCGAGGATAGGTCTTAGCCTAAATTTTATACTTAGAAATTATTAGATTATATTTTAGTGATCATAAAGATGCTAGCTTTAATTAAATGTCATCTTCTGGTCAGAATAAATAAATTAATAAATAAATAAATATTAGTCATTCACATGTAAACTCCTGTATTGCTCAGAACTACCCGAGTCATTGTTGACTCGTTAGCTTTTGGACTTGTCGACCTTTCACAAACGCAACTGAGCCTTCAGACCTTCGTGGTAATAAATTATGATGATCCTGATTTATTTTTGGCATTATAGCTCGGTGAACGAGGAGTTTGCACGCATCAGATCAAGTCCGCCTTCCAATCAGCCAATTTCAAGTCAAGATTTAAGCAATTAATAAGCAACTACATTCTGGTAACTGAGCTGTTAATTAACATTTGAGCAACATTTTTTAAAAACTTTTGCCACATCTTTCATGTTCCCCGGGCCATGTTTTGAGAGTATATTGTTAACTATTTCATAAGTGGGCCAGAGCTTTAATGTGCCTTGAATCAACCAGAAAGCTGGAAAACACTTTACCTAGACATGTGCGCGAAATTTGCTAGCAAGTTCCCGTTGAGTTTTCTATCTTCGCAAAACAAAAAAAAAAAAAAATGTTGATAAACTCCTATCTGTTTTGTTTTGTTGATAAATCCTCGAGCTTTTATAGAATATTTATGCATTCAGGCGTCTTAGCGATGAGGGTAGATTTTATGGCTTGATGCTTCTCAGGCTGGCTACCACTTGAAACATCGGAATGCACTTAAAAAAAAAAAAAGATCAATTTAAATACAAAACCACGTAATCCCAAGTTCGTCATTCCCAGTTGACTAACTATGGGAGATTATGTGTAGGGCCCGGATATTAGTATGCGTTCACTTCCTTCTACGTTTCCGGTCAAATCCGCTGAAGATCGCCCCTGTGAATCTTGATCGGTGAAGATGAAATTTATAACATGTACGGGACGCCACTTGTACAGAAAGAAAACAAATGAAACAACGACGAATCAGAAAGCGAATTTGATTCTCTAGTGCTTTTGAGAGAAACAAACTGCCGTTTGTTTTTTCACCTTTCATGTTGAGCCAGACCTTGGTCCAATCCTAGCATAATCCACCGTCCAGCAACATGAATTTTCTCGTTTCTAAGCCAATATACGCTTAAAAGAGGGGCAGTGTCGTACGGTGAATAATAGAATAAGCCAATTATGTGTCAATGAGTCCTATAATTTTATTTTTTTTTGCTAACTTATGTTTAAGTTATTTTTTAGTTGGTTTAGTTTTGGTCTACCACATGCAATGTGCCCCCTTTCCTTTTTCTTTTCTTTTTTTTTTTTAATTGTACATCGGAAATCACCATTGTACTTAATTTACAAAATAAAGTTTGTAACCTATATTTTGGCAATGCCCCTCGTAGGGAGATATTTTGGCGTTTAAGAATCAAATTTATATCAAAACCGTCTATTTTCAAGTGATTGACCTCACTGCTCAATGGGTTGGGGTGGGAGACTTTATGCAATGGAAGAAAATTTTCAAATTAAGAAAACCCCTCGAAACATCCCCGAGTTCATGAGTCATTCAATAGCGCTCACAAGATGTATGACCTTGGAACAACTTTCTCAATTTTATTATTTTCATAACACCATACACAATTAACTAAGAAAACCCCACAATAAATTGAGTCATCATGCCTGTATATAGTAACATAAATATAGTTATACTTAATTACTAAAAACATATTCAATTAGACTTCTTTAGTTTAACTTCCAACTAAATACCAACTAACCAAGAATTTGAATTAACTTTAGCATCAATTTTAATTTTAATTTTATAGCATTATATTCCTAGCATTTACTTTTAATGACTTTGTGATAATATTAGCCATTTAATCTTCATACTTGCAACATATTAATTTTTTTTTTCAACTTGATCTCTTAGAAAATGAAAATCAAAGTTAATATACTTAATCTTTCCATGTATTGAATATACTTAATCTTTCCATGTATTGCTAAATTCTTAGTCAAGTTAATTACAAAAACATTATTAATAAAAATTTTTGTAAGACCTTTAATTGAAATATAAATTTAATTTATCAAATTACACAATTAAATTGCTTAACAAATATTTGAAGCTACAACTGCATACTCGACTTCACAAGTTGAATGTGTGACAATAGATTATCTTTTGGATGACCATGAACATCAAAGTTGAAATAATAATCATAAGTTCTTTTATAATAATTTATATATCTACCTTAATTATTATCAAAATACCCTAAAAAAGCATGATTGTTAGATAAAAAATAAAGTAGACCATGATCATAAATGCCCTTTATATATATATGAGATTGATAAGAAGACTCTAAAAGCTTAATAAACCAACTTTAGAGTATTTATCAAGCTTTATACATGTCAGAAATCTCAAATTTCCTATAATTTACTTTAAGTGAGTAGAATCAATAGGCGCCTTTTGCCTTCCTTTAAACATTTAGTGTCAACTTTTACAAGAGTTTTCATAAGATTACAATTATGCATTTTTAATTTCTTTAACAATTCGGTAGTATATCTTTTGTGACAAATAAAAATTTCATCATCACTTTTACAACTTTAATGCCAAGAAAGAATGAAATTAATTCAATATCTATCATCTTAGATTTATACATGATAGACTTTTTAAAATCTTCAATCAATATGAGATTATTACTCGTAAAGATCCAGTTGTTAACATAGATGCACTAATAACATACCATTGTAATTATTGACCATAATGTATAAGACATACTCAAAATGACATTTTTGAAAGTTGATTTCAAGGAAGAAAGAATGAAAGTGCTTGTTTTAGCTTTAGGTGCTTATTTCAATTAATAGAAAGCTTTTCTCAACTTATACATTTTAACTTCACATCTTTTGATTGTATTTGAAAAAAAATAAAAACTCGTTATTTATGTGGATCATTAAGAAAGGTTGATGTTACATTAATTTGATGAATTTTTCAATGATTTTATACAATCCAAGTGATTATAAGTTAAATTGTATCCATTTGAGTAACATGGGAGAATACTTTTTAATAGTCATAACTATTGTGACTTTAAAGTTTCATATTATATTTTGATGATAACAAAACATCAAACATTATTAATATGTTTGTATGAGTGGTTAGTAGAAAAATTAAATCACACAAATATAGAAATATAAAAGAAAGCAAAATAAGCATCGAAAAAGAAAAAGGGCTAGTTATTAAGCAAAAACAATAGATGAAGTCTCATTTGAAAAAAATCATATGATCAACTCAATATTGGAGAAGAAAACTCTTAAGCTTAATAATGCTTATTGAAGACCAAATTATAGAGCCTAGAGAATGACAAGTCATTAGCTTGAAAAGCATATGGATATAATATGGAGTTCATAATTAGTACACTTTCAGAGGTAGTTGCTCTCAACTAGAGTTGAATTAGATCAAGAGCAATACATGGTTAAAAATCTAAAAGTGTATAGTTTTGGGTGACCAAAATATTAAAACATGTCAAAGCTATCATAATAAGTTATATTGATTAACTTTTAGAAGATGCCATATACAGTTGGAGATGAATTAAATGGTGAGCTATGTATAACTAAAAGGATATTTCAATTTAGTTTATAATGCAAAAAAGTAGCATATGATTTGATATTCTATGGAGAGAATTGCAACTAATTTATTTAATAGAGTATAGGTTATAAAGTTGAAAAAAAAGGAAAGTATTTGAATAAGATTTGTTAAAAGAAATAAAAAAAATTAAAATTAAAATAATATTATAAAAAGAAAGGAAATTTATATAACAAATTATATTGATTAACTTTAAGAAGATGTCATATGTAGTTGAAGTTGAATTAGGTTATGAACTATATATGATTGGAAAGATATTTTAGCCTAGTTTCCAATGCAAAAATAATGTGACACATAGCTTGGTATTCCGTCAAAAGAGTTACTAACAATTTATTGAAGGAAGTACAAGTTATAAAGTTGAAAAAAAAGGTATTAAAAAAAAGAAAGTTTGAATTTAAATAAGGTTAGGAAAAAAAAGGAAAAAAATTGAATGAGATTTTGCAAAACAAGGAATATTGTTTGAAAGAGATTAAAGAAGATTGAAAACAAATTTACCAAAAAAAAAAGAGAGAAAGAAATTAGCATATAAGGAAAGAGTTCAAAAAGCTAAAAAGTTTTATAGTCTCAAGCAATTAATAAGAATATGTATAATTGTTAAACAAATGAATTGAAGAGATCAAAATAACTAGATAAAAGATACTTTTGGCTAAGAGTTAAAATTAGTTAACCAAACAATCATTATGGTCAATTAAATGAGTAGAAGAATTTGAACTATATAAAGCTTCATTATAGCTTAGACTTTAGATTAATTGACTAGACTTAGTGTTATATTTAACCAATATTAGATATGGTTAATTGATACTTCGTAAATAAAGCTTTCAAATTTGGTTTAGATTATGTTTGACTTTATATATGATTAGAGATCCTTATTATCATGATTAGTTAGACTTAAATATCTATATATTTGAACATTTTGTATTTGGGCTAAGTACCTTGGATATACCAAAAAAAAAATTGAGAATTTACCAATAGAGTAAAAGTATAAAAATGCTAAACATAAAATAATCAAGAGTATGAGGCTCTAGTGAGGAAGAAAAAAAGTAAAAGTGCTCTAGTGTGAATAAGAATTTTGCATTCTTAAGAAAAATTTTATGAAAGTCTTTTATTAATGGTCAAATGGAATACGTATTGTAAGAATAACTTAGCACCATAATATTTAGCCTAACTAGTAAGTCTAACACCAGATTAATAAGTAAAGTTATAAAAGATTTAATCTTCACCAATGGAAGAAAAGACCTTAAGGAAAGAATGTAAACTCAAAAAATAATTAAATTTGCATAAATCATAATGTCTTATCTCTCTCACTCAAGCTTTATTTATTATTTTGTTATGTATATAGTGTTAAGAATGACCTTAATCATCTAAACTTAATTCACCCACTGTCTTGGATTGTATTAAGGACCAATAATAGCTAAGCCTTTTAAGTTCTTTTGCTACCAATATTGCTTTATATTTCTCCACTTTACCATTTGACTTTATCTTTGTTTTGAACACTCACTTCATTTTACTAACTTTTTGTCCTTGTAAGAGATCAATAAGCTCCCAAGTATTATTCTTATCAATTATTTTAATTTTTTCATTAAAGACATTTATCTTGTTGGTTTATTAAATTTTCTTTTTAAATGAAATATGTTCACAATCTATAAATATGACAAAGTGAACCAAATCCTCCTTATCATTAATAGCATATTGTTAGTGATTTCTACGTAGTCTTTCATTCTTTTGAGGAGTTTGTGAAATTAAATTTTGAACAATAATTGGTTAAACTTCTTCATTTATAGTGGGAATTATAACTTAAGAGACTTTCTCATATAAAATAGTATTGTATTAGCTTTGAGAGTTTTTTACTCCCCAAGATTAAATTTTTAGGTTTCATCTTTAACAAAAATTATGTCTTTAATTACAATCACCTTTTTTGATAAGACAATGAAAAATTATCCTTATTTCTCAATCATCTAGCCGTGTCTTGACCTTTATTGAAATGTGAGCATAAACAATAGAGATAAATACCTTAAGATACCTTATAATGGATTTCAAATTATTTTATATTTTTGTAGGAGTGACATTAAGAATACTTATTGTATAGGATATGTTTTATAAGCAAATAGAACATAAAACATGTTTAACTTAAAACAAATTGTGACTCTTTTAGCCTTTAACAAGCTTTTCATTATTTTTATGATAAATCTATTTTTTTGTTTAACAACTTTATTAAATTATAAGATGTAAAGAGTTATGTCTTTATACCTTATTTCTTATATTTCATAATACTCTATGAACTTATTAAATATATACTTAGTATTTCCATTATTCATAAAATTTAAATATAATATCCATTATATCTTTTAAAATAGACTTTTGAAATTATAAAAATAATTAAATACTTTAAAGTTCCTTTGCAAGATATAAACCAAAGTCATTTTAGTAAAATCGTCAATAATGGTAAGAAAATATCCATCATTACCATTTGACAAAACACTCATTATACTATTAATATGAAGATGAATAAGTTAGTGTAGTTGCCTTGCACAACAATTCCTTTCTGTCATAAAAGTCAATTTGCTTTGCTTTTTAAAAATATAGCTTTCATAATCTAATAATCATTATGATTTATCAAAGGCAGACCAGTCATCATATTTCCATATACAAGTAAATTCAAACTTTGGAAATTTAAATGTCTTAAAAAAAGATGTCATAACCAAAACTTATCTTTTAAAATAATAAGTATAAACATTAGTGACAATATTAACTCAAAAAATTTAAATCATTGTTAAAGGGGACTTAAGAATACATGTAACTTTTTTTAAAAAAAATTGATAAATAATTATTAAGTAAATAAATGTTATATTCATTTTTAAGTAATTGGCTTAAACCCAATAAGTTGCTCTTCATGTCTAATATATGAAACACATTAATATGTAATTATGACCACTATTCTTTAACTTAATGAGAATTCACTCCTTTCCAATAACTAAAATACTATTATTATCAACAAATTTGATTATTAAGCAAATTAACTCACAAAATCAACAAAGTTATCATTCTTGCAACATATGTGATTGGTGCACTTAGTGTTAAGAAGCCATGAATTGTAATTTGATATTTATTGGTTTTAGTAATCATCATAATTCACTTCTTGATTAATGAAATAAAGTGTCTTTCTATCTTTTTTCTTTAGCTTTTAGTAGATAGTATATTTTTCCTTGTTCATTACTCTTTTTTTTTGCATCAACTATAAATTTTGCAACTTCATTTTCTATAGCACTTAACAATTTATTGTAATTAAAGATATTTAATTGTAATTTTTCCCCCATCCAAAATGGGATTTGATAATAAAATTAAGTCATTATATTCATATTTTTAACTTTTAAATTAACAAGTTAAATTTTTTATTGCTTACAATATATTTCCCTTTTATTTTTCTTTATTGTTGCTAATTATCCTTTTTTTTATTTTATTTCTTCTCATCTTTTTACTAATTTTTTGGCCCTTTTTTCATTTTTTTTTCTTTCTTTTATTTCTCTTTTGGATTTGTTAACACCCTAATTGTTTCCTTGTGTTTTAACTAATGATAGATAACAACCTAGGATAGATAAATGGATGAAAGATTGGGACAGATGGTTGTTAAGATGACTTAAGGATAAGTAACAAGATTAATAAAAGGTTTCAAGAATGAATAATGACCTAAAATTCACAAAAATAATGAAAAGGGGCAAGCTAGTGTTTTGCTAGTTTTCCACAAATAATTCAATGTGTTAATGACAGAGATAATTTTAAAGTGGAAAATGGTGTTAATGTGTTGAATACTACTAAAATTACTATAAATCATTCAATTAATAAGTTTGTTATTAAGATAATTGGAGGTCGAATTCATAGTGATTGAGTTTTAATTAATTAGTTAAGTAATGATCTTAGTCTTATTTTGTTCACACAAATAAGAGAGCAAAAGGAGACAAATTTGGTTTTAATTAAACTAATAAAAATCAAGACAAAAACTAATTACAAATAAAGTTAATAGATGAACGCACATTCGATAATAAGAATATTTACACAACTAGATTCATACATTAATTATTAATACTAAAGATCATTAATTTTGTAATTAAATATTCAACTTATAATAATAACAAGTTTTATTATTCTTAACCTTTCCTTATTTCATTGTTAATTGAGACAAGCTTTTCAATTTATCTTTTATCAATTACCCTACTTAAAATAAACTCTTTAGATATAATTTATTAACAATATGAAGATAAGAAATATAACTAAATCTAAATAACAAATTCACTTCTTTCTAATAACACTATCTAAATTGAAACAATTTACTATTTAACATTAGAAATATTAAGTAATTACAAATTTGAATTTTAAATTAGCATTATATCATAAAGTGTAATTGTCTAGTATGCATTATAAAATCAAATAATATAATTATCAATTATTATAATAGAAAAATGTAAGAAATCATAATAAAGAATTAAATTAAAAAAATTAATAAGTCTCATAATACTCCTTTATTGACTTCAATTCTTAAAATTGAAAATAAAACTCTAAGCTTATATATCATAAATATGTTAAAAAAACAGAGATGTTTGCATGCGTTTTTGGTACCTTGTCAATTTATAAGGGACAATGAAAATAATCTAAAGAAAGATGAATACTTTTATTTATAGAACAACTTTTATTTGAATTAGAATAGCTTTGTAATATATTAGATTAAAGATATATGTTTTAACCTAATTTTTCTTAGATCTTTGTAAATAAGTCCATTCAAGAAAGTTCAAGATATCATTTTTAATTCTTATAAAGGTTCCAAATCCATCCAAGAATGTTTAGAATGTCAAATTTCTAAAATAACCTCAAGTTTTCAAATTTTCTTAAAACTATATTTTAATCTTCCAAATTGTTTCAATTTGTTTGGCTTTTTCATAAAATTTAAAATCAACTTATATAAGCACATTTAAGATGAAAGAATACTAAAAAGATTAAATATGAGAAAATAAATATAATGCACATAACTTGCTTATCAAGTTCCTTAACACTTAACTTTATTAGTTTTCAAGTGAAAGAAAACAAAACAAAATAAATCCTAAGTCACTTTGACAACAATGACAATTGTATTTAGCATAAGCAATAAGCCTTTAAACCCTTAGCCATTATTAGTGTAAATTTTGTGTCGTAAGGGTTTTTATAAGAATACACATAAAATCATTTATAAATGCAATATATTAACACACAAAATAAAAGAAAACACTAAATAGTAATCAAGCTTATGACATCTCTTAAACATAAATTTTAACTTCAAACTTAATATGACCAAATAAGCAAGCCAATCATGCTTTAACTATCACTTATATATCCAAACGTACTTTTAAATAAGCTCATGTAAATCCATACTTAACATAATTACAACAAGTGGCATCTAATAAGCAATTACCTTCATCTTAATATGACAAAAATAAGAAATTGAGATTTTTCTCCAATGTAGTTTCCTTTTATTTTAAGTTACAATATGGTCTTCTCTAAGTGTTCCTTTACTTTTTGATACAAACACTAACACTTGTAATGAAAGTATCCAATTACTTCATAAGTAAAATACTTAGAGTGCTTTGCATACTTATATTTTAAACCATTTTTTGATGTAAAGATCAACATGTGTGATAAAGAACTCCAATTACTAAGTACCTTAAAACATTAAAGAAAATTATTTTAACAAACTTTTAACCATTTTATCCTTTATTTTTTTCTTTTTTTTTTCTTTAGGATAAGCACTAGATTTATTAGCAAGTTGTACAATCATATTAATTTCTTTTTAAAGACCAAGATTTAAAAAAGTATAAATAGAGTATAACATAACATTAATTGATACTTCTAAATCTAGCATGACTTTTTTAGATTTAATGTTGTATATTGTGTTAAGAAATAATGAATATATTAAGGTCTTTGCACTTAAGGGAAAGTTTTCTTCAAATAACAGTTGAGACATTCTCCCTTAAACTTACCTTTTTATTTCTTTTAAGTTTCCTTTTAGAGTTGCATAATTCTTTGAAAAACTTTGCATATTGAGGTAATTTTTTAATGTCTTTAAGAGGGGTTTATGTACTTTTACCTTTTGAAACATCTCAAAAATCTCCTTTCCTTACCCCTCTTTTATAGATTTTGCAAATTTAATTAGGAAAGGAGGTATGGTAACATTGGAGGAAATAAGAGATTAAGGGCTTACTTTAGGTGGTAAAACTTAGGCTTTAATGAGTTTATCTTCAATTAACATAATTTTTTCTTCCATGACCTCCTTTTTTGCCCTGGAATATGTCTTTATTAGTACTTCCACTTCTTTTTCACTTCTCAAGACTATGGTACTTGTGTTATCTTTTAGATTTACCATAATTTGAGAAGATAATTTGTCTAATCCTTATGCCTCCAATTTACTCATGATTATGTTAATTTGACTTCTTTAATTTTCCATGTTTTGAATGATTGCCTTTGTTTCCTATTTAAATTGTTTCATGTTATTAGCATAAGGCTTAATAATTTTATCAAAAGACATGTTTATATTTTGGGATGTATTGTGTTTAGCTTGAAAGGATATTAATACTTATTAAAATTAATTATTAGGGGCATTATGAATTGCTTGTTGATTACCATAATTCAAGTTAAGATGATCTCTCTATATGGGATTAGAGGTATTAAAGAAAGGATCACATTTGCATTTTAGTTTCTTTTATAATCCTCTTATGACATTAGCTTACCCCATTAGATCATCTTGAACTATTGGGCATATATTAGTTTGATATCTTTGATTCAAGTAAATGTCATATGCCTAAAGTTATAACATGTTTCCTATAACCATTTCACACATAAGAGAAGTCAAATTAGTAATTTTTTGATCAAAGAAAGATATACTTATCTTATTAATATTCTTAGATGTGGATTATATCGAATGCTAAATTGTTAGAAATTCATGACCATGTTTATTATCAAATTCTTGCAACTGTCATCACAGTTAAAAAAATTAATTATTTTATTTTCAATCATATAACGGTAAATAGTATGAATAAGGATTGATCTCACAAAAAATGCTATCAATTCAATATCAAATAAATAAAACTTAAGGATAATAATATAATTGAAAGGTAATGTTGAATTTTAACTTTGTAAAATCAAAGTAAATGACTTAATTAAACAAAAAAATTTATAGAAATATTGATCAACCAAATTTAAACTTGAAGTTTGCTTGCAATCATGATATTTGATACTTTTAATGATCCATTATTGTTTTAATTTTATTGTAACTATTAATTTTAAATAACAATAAGTCTGTTATCTAAATTCTCCTTTAAATATTTACTAAGTAGAATAAGTTCTTCACTTAGATTCTAACTATTATACCACTATAATAAGTTCTCTAAAGTTATATACTGGCAACTTTCAAAATTAAGTAAATAGATTGCTTTAAGCAACAATTATATAAGTTCAAAATATTTAACTTAGATTAAGTTATTCATAAAAATAAGAAAAAAAATTTGTCAATAATAATTTATTGTTAATTGCTACTTGGTTATTAGGAATAGGTAAATGTGGGTCACAATCCCTATTTTTATCAATTGATATTCATTTAATCAATTTAATAAGTCTAACCAAATCAATTAAACAAACAATCATTCAATAATTTGATCAAAGCAACATAAATAATTCTAATAAAAAAGAAAACAATATAACAAAATAATTAATTTTATCAATGTTGTTCCCACAGCCTTATATGGGTTGTAATTGTTTTCAATTAGATTTAAGTGTGCAAGTAATTTGAAACTACATAGAGGGATAAGAAAGTAAAGTCACATGGAAGGGCAAGAGAGTAATTTAAAATTGCATGAGGGGCAAAAAAGTAAAGCCACATGAAGGGGTAAGAAAGTAAATTATAATATAATAAGCCCTAAATTGGAAGATAAATACGGTGGACGAAAAAAAACTGACCACCTATAGAAAGAAGAAAAAAAAAAGAGTGGACGGCAGAATAAAGGTATATGACTGGATAGAGAGAGAGAAAACACGGCTGGACGATGAGAGAGAAAACTCATAAGAGATGTATAACCACCGGGAGAGAAATGGACGACACAACAAGGAGAAAACCATGTGATGGCAAGAGAGAGAAACCCATGAGAAAAGTATAACCACTGACACACCAACGACAAAACTAAAAACGTGCCATCACTAGAAGAGAAGAAAAATAGAAACTTGAGGTGATGGCAAAAACCATAAATGGGAGACCAAACCGTGAAACGAATGAGGAAAGTAGATCTAGTATCCGTGAGACTTGAGAACAGCGAAGCGGGTGCAGATTTAAAATGTGAGACCAGAACATGTGTTGGCGTGAGATCAGAACATGTGACAGCGTGAGACCAGAATGTGCAATGACGTGATTGATCAAAAGCGTGGGGCAGGCCGTAAGACATGAAACAACATACCAGAAGCATGAGTGCAAGTCGTGTCTGAAAGGTAACTTTGGGGACTATTATGATTAGTAGGTAACAATAGATCTACCTTAGTTAAATCTGAGAAAGAGTTTGCTTTTGATAAGAATTTGAAGTTGTTCACATACTTGTGTATTGATGAAAGCTAGAGTATTAAATAAGTAAAATACTTTGACTTAAATTATTAGAGTATGTTTTTAAAGGGTGTGATATTGATTCACCCCCCTCTCAGTATCATAGACTAGTAGATCCTAGGGTGAAATTGGGAATTTCAATTGGTATTAGAGCACTGGTTCACCAGTTTGCAGCTTAACAGCTTAGTGTACTAGTTTGAATGGTTTTAAAAGTTTTAACTTGTTTAGTATACAAAGAAATGGATGTTGGTACCAGTACCAGGACTACTTACAGTATGAAGCTTCCAATCTTCAACGGAACCAACTACCCTATGTGAAGAGTGAGAATGTAGGTGGTATTTGCAACCATGGACATAAACGTGGTGAAATCCATATAGGAGGGTTTTATGGCCCCAGAAGAAGGTAAAGATCTAACCCTAGAGGAATGAAGACAGTTTGAGATAAATGGGAAAGTCTCAAACGTCATCATTTCAGCATTGATAGATGCTAAATATGCTAAAGTTATGGACTACAAATCTACTAAAGAGATATGGGACAAATTACAGAAAGTCTATGAAGGTGATGGCAAAACGAAGAAGGCCAAGTTTCAAGTTTTCAAGGAGAGATATGAATCTCTCAGAATGTAGAAAAATGAGACAATCCTAGAGTTCTTCACTAGAGTTATTGATGCTATAAATGACCTTAGAAGTTATGGGAAGAATAAGAAGGACTCATCTATTGTGAAGAAAATTCTGAGAATTCTGCCTGAAAGGTTTGCTTTAAAGGTGGCAGCCATAGAAGAGAGTAGAGATCTCAATTATATGTCTCTACATGATCTTCAGTGCAATCTCATTGCATATGAGATGGGAATAAAGTCAATTGAAAGCTCCTCAACATCAAAGGTATCAAAGGAGGCAACTTTCAAAGTTATGAAACACTTGAAGATAAAAGAAGAGGAAGAATCATCCAGTGAGGATGATGATGATGATGATGATGATGAAGAAAGTGAAGGTGAAGTGTTGGTATACTTCATAAGGAAGTTCAAAAAGGGATCTAAGAAGGGAAAAGGATAGTTGTCCTTGAGATGTTATTGTTGTGGGTAGATTAGACACTTTGCTTCTCAGTGTAAAGTGAAACTTGATGATGAAGATGAGCCGAATTCAAAATGGAGAAAACCATCATTCAAATCAAAGAAGTCCAGCAAAAAGACTGCTAACCCATAAAAGAAGAAGAGAGACACATTTAAGAGTTATGTGAGTCAGATAAAAGAAGTTGATGAGGAGGAAGATGAAGACTCATTAGATGAGCATGCCTTTATGGCATCAGTTCAAGGTGGTGGTTCGACCTCTGGAGAGGAAAAAGAGGTTGATGAAGAACAACCAGATATTGAAGCTAAGTTGGAAGCAGCTTCAAAGGAGATAATCAAAAGGGGCAGAACCATAAGAAAGTTGGAGGCTTATATAAAACAAGTTGAAGCAAAGTCTGAGGAAGCAAAAAGTCAAAAAGATGAAATAAAGGCTGAACATATTGACTTAAAAAGAATATTTGAAGAACAGATCAAAATATGTGAAGACCTTACAATAGAGCTTAGCTCAAGGACTTCAAAAATTGAAGGAATGAAGAAAGAGTTGCTAAGACTTTAGCAATAATTCAAAAAGAGTGAAGAGAACGTGGAGAAGATTGAAATGATAAGAGAAACAAGTTCTACAAGAAAAAGAAGAATGAAAAGAAAGTGCAACAATATGAGGCTGTATTGTGTAAAGATAATAAGAATGTGCTACAGAAGTTAAAAGAGAAAGTTGTGACTCAGGAAAAGATAGCTAAGAATAAAGAGGATTTGAAGAATTAACCTAGGGTGGTAAACAAAAAGGAAGAAAAGAAGGTCAGCCAGCAAAGGGCTACGACTGAACAGAAGAAGGAGAAGAAGGTAACTGAAATGAAAGTCATACAAGTAAAGAAGCCAACTACGTTGCCTACACAACAAGTAATGAACAAAAGAAAAAAGCTATGATTAAACTCAAAAAGAGGCAGGTTCAAGGTCACTATCTTTATTGTAGAGTTTGAGGTCATAAGGCGAGTAACTGTTGGTGGATAAGGCCAGTATATGTCTCCAATTTGAGAAGATACAATGCTGTATATAGGGGGAGACAATACAAAATTCAAAGGAGAACACCTTTCGTGAGTTCTTGCACGTATTGTAAAAAGCAAGGACACACTAATAAAAAGTATTGGTGGAAGCCCAAATCAGTGGTTTCAAAGAACAAGTTTGTTGTATTGGTAGACTTGGAGCAGTGTGAAAGGTGCAGTAGGATAACCATAATGTCAAGAGATGCATGAAACTTCTCCCTAAATAAGAGAAGACCCTCGATGGCACAGTAAAAACAAGTGGTGCAGTTTAAGTTAAGAAAAAGGAGAAAGCTATCTTCCAGTCAATTCAAAAGAAGGAATATAAAGTTAAAAGGAAGGTGGTTAATATAGCTAAAATTGCACTGAAGGTTGACTACAAGGATAAGCAGTGGATCTTTAATAGTGGATGCACTTTACACATGACAGGAGACAAGAGTAAATTAGCAAAGCTAAAAAAGTCAAGAGAAGGCAGAGTCAAGTTTGGAAATAATGATTCACTCAACATCAGTGGTTAGGTCGGTAAATATTGGAAAAGGAAAGTTGAAAGATGTTCTGCATGTTGAAAGACTCAGATATAATCTAGCATCTGTCAACCAATTATGTAATGAAGACCATAAAGTGATATTTACAAAAACAGATTGTCAAGTAAAGAGTAAATAAGGCAATACTATTGCAGCCTAAAAGAGAACAATTGGAAATTTATATGTGATTGATGAGGACAAGATAAGCAGCTGTTTACTCACTAAAAAAAGAAGAAAATCAACTTTGGCATAGGAGACTAGGACACTTAACAAAGAAGAACATGAGGAAGTTGACTACTAGTTATGCAATTAGAGATATTCCTGACCTCAGGAGAGAGAGAGAGAGAGAGAGTATGTTTGCTCAGCATGCTCTAAAGGAAAACATGCTAGAAAGCAGTATAAGACCAAAGAGTTTAGTTTTGAAGTAGTGCTTGACATTGTGTATACTAATTTGTGTGGGCTGATAAGGACAAAGGGGTTAAATAGTGAGAGGTAATTCATCTTGTTTATAGATGATTATTTCAGAAGGACTTGCATCATGCACCTCAAACATAATTCAGAAGTTCTAAATTGCTTCAAGAGATATAGAAGATTGGTTGAAAATGAGAGTAGAAAGAAGATCAAAGTATTGAGGTCAGATTAAGGCACTGAATTTACAATTGAAGCTTTTGAAGATTACCTTGAGAAGCATGGTATTCACCATCAAATGGCAGCAGCAAGAACACCTCAACCGAACGGGGTGGTAGGGAGGAAAAATAGAGTTGTGGTTAAAATGGCAAGAACTCTACTGCTGGAATCCAAGTTTCACATAAGATTTTGGATAGAAGCAACATTTACAGCTGTACATCTACTGAATAGAGTCTTACTAAAGCCCAATACTAATAAGACTCCATATAAGCTATGGAGTGGGAAGAAGACAACAACCAAGTATCTCAGAATCTTTGGCAGCCCATGTTTTGTAAAGAATAAGGAGCAAAACTTGGGAAAATTCAATGTTAGGTCTAATGAAGGCATCTTTGTGGGATACTCAGCAAAGGCAAAAGGTTACAGAGTTTTTCTACATAAGTTGGGAAAAGTTATCACATCTAGTGATGTGAGAATAGATGAAAATTGGAAAATAATGCATAATGGAGAAGCTAAACACAATGAAGAAGATGATTTCAATATAGATGAAGAATCAGACCAACTAAAGAAAAGGAATAAGAAGTAAGTTCAGACTCAGAGAAGAGTGAGTTTAAAGATGAAGAAAGAGATCCTCTTGCAATTAAGACTGTGCAAGAAAGAAGGACAAAAAAAAAAACGTGGACCAGTGCTTATCTAGGAAATCAGATCATAAGTGACCCATCAGTAGGAGTTACAACAAGAAGAAGAATTATGAGAGCTACTGCTTTACTCTCACAAGTTGAACCTAAATTTGTTGAAGAGGCTATACAAGACAAAGCCTGAGTCAAAGCTATTAATGAGGAGCTAGATCAAAATGAAAAGAATGATACATGGGAGCCGGTTCTAAGACCCACTAACAAGAATGTCATAGGAACAAAGTGGGTGTTAGGAATAAACACAATGAAGATGGAAACGTGGTGAGGAATAAGGCTGGTTTGCAAAGGCTACATTCAGATAGAAAGAGTAGATGTTAATGAAACTTTTGCACCAATGGCAAGGTTAGAAACTATTAGAATGTTCTTAACTTTGGTAGCACATAAGAGGTATAAAGTTTATCAGATGGATGTGAAATCAACTTTTCTATATGGACTCCTGAAAGAATAAGTGTATATTGAACAACTTAATAGAGTATAAATCAGTGAGGATGAGACACTAATGTGCAAGCTGAAGAAAGCCATGTATGGCCTTAAACAAGCCCCAAAAGCATGGTACAGTAGGCTGAATGCGTACTTGAGAAGGTTGAATTTCAGAAGAGGAACAGTTGATAATAACCTATATGTGTTCAACTCAGAGAAAGGCTAGCTGATAACTATAGTATATGTAGATGACATCATCTTTAAAGGGGATCACTTTGAGCTATGCCAAGATTTTACATAAAAGATGAGTGAGGAATTTGCGATGTCATTAATTAGAGAAATGAATTACTTTCTTAGATTACAGATAAAATAATGTGAAGAAGGTATTTTTATTTCTTAGAAGAAATATGCCAAAAAGATGCTAAAAAAGTTTAGCATAGATGATAGTAGACCTGTTAGTACCCCTATGACAGTGGGCTACAAGTTAACAAAAGATTATAAGGGAAGGAGTACAAGCCCTACAGAATACAGGAAGATGATAGGGAGCCTTTTGTACCTTACAGCATCAAGGCCTGATCTTATACAAGTTATATGTGTTACTGATAGATTCTAAGCTGATCCTAAGGAATCTCATGTGTTGGTGGTGAAAAGACTCCTAAGACACCTCAAAGGGACACTGGAAATAGGTTTATGGTATCTTGCCATGGATTCTGTAACTATAGGCATACACTGATACAGACTAGGCAGGAAATACAGATGACAGAAAATCAACCAGCGGCTATAGTTTTACTTGGGTTCAAAGTGTGTTGCGTGGTTAAGTAGAAAGCAAAACAGTGTTGCTTTAAACACAGTTGATGCTGAGTATATGGCTACTTGTACAATATGTACTCAAGTGATATGAATGCAAAGACAATTGGTAGACTTGGGTGTTGAAGTGAAGTTACCAGTGAGTGTACTTTGTGATAATCAAAGTGTTATTGATCTCAATAAGAATCTAGTTCAACATTTAAGGAGCAAGCATATTGATATCCGGTATCACTTCATCAAAGATCAAGTGGAACAAGGTATAATTCAGTTGGAGTATGCTGGTACTAAAAATCAAATTTCAGATATTCTAACTAAACCTTTGTCCACACAGTTGTTTGAAAAGTACAAAATGAGTCTGTCTGTGCAAATGCCTCCTTAAGCTTGAAGTTCAAGTGAATCCCCTATCTCTATTTTGAAATTTTTTTTGTAAATGGTTGGCAAAAGGGGAAAGAAGCAATAGTGCAGGAGGAGCTGTTAAGAAAGGGAGAGTGCATATTTAGAGGGAGTTGTAATTGCTACATAATGACTTTTGTTATGAGTGTTGCCAACAATTACAAAAGGGGAGGTTGTTGTTCCCACAACCTTGTATGGGTTGTAATTGTTGTCAACTAGATTTAAGTGTGTAAGTAATTTGAAGCTACATGGAGGGGTAAAAAAGTAAAGTCACATGGAAGGGTAAGAGAGTAATTTGAAGCTACATGGAGGGGCAAGAAAGTAAATCACAATATAGTAAACCCTAAATTAGAAGACAAATGTAGTGGACGAAAAAAAAAAAACAACCAGCAGAAAGAAAAAAAAAACAATAGTGGACTACAGAACAGGGGTACACTACTGGACGGAGAGAGAGAAAGCACGACTAGACAATGAGAGAGAAAACCCGTAAGAGACGTACAACTACCGGGAAAGAAACGGACGACACAGTAAAGAGAAAACTGTGTGACGATAAGAGAGAGAAACCCTTGAGAAATGTACAACCACTGGTACACCAATGGCAAAGCCAAAAACGCACCGCCCCTAAAAGAAAAGAAAACCAGAAATATGAGGTGAGGGTAAAAACCAGAAACGGGAGACCAATGAAACCATGAAATGGACGAGGAGAGCAAATTGGTATTTGTGAGGTTTGAGAACATTGAAGCGGGTGCAGATCTGAAACGTGAGATCAGAACGTGCGTCGACGTGAGATCAGAATATGCAATGACATGTGTCCATAACGTGCGTTGGCGTGTGACCAAAATGTGCGACAGCGTGAGACCAGAACGTGCAACAGTGTGACTGATCAGAAGCGTGGGGCAGGCCGTGAGACGTTAAATGGTAGACTAGAAGCGTGATTGCAAGCTATGAAGTCGTGAGATGTGAAACAGTATACCAAAAGCCATGAAACCATGAGACTGTGAAAGTAAGAGTTATGTGAAACAACCTAAAGAAGGAATTCGGTGAAGCATTATAAAGAACTCAATGTATTTCCAGATTTCTTCAAAAGAGGTTAGAGAGTGTTGAGGTGGACTTCTAAGTGGCAGTAAAGTAGTCTATTCAATTCAATATAGGCAAGACAAGATAGAAAAAGGGTAGACATAGTAAATGACACTCTTTGTATTGTATTTGCTTTGTATTTGTAATAATGAAAGGATAAGAGGATTAAGACATCCATTGTAACTACATTTTGAACATCAGGAGTACCACACTAGTATTCTCAAGTATAGTGGATTATTTCAATAGAGGAAGAGACCTTACCACCATGGGCATACTTCACATTAACGGAACTACATAAATCTCTTGTGTCCTTACTTTGATTTATATTTTATGTTTTGAATTGAGTTATGAACGCAGTTAAAGTATCATCGAACCCATAACTTAAAGAAGACCTAATTAAGAACTTCCAATCTATCTAATAAGTAAGGTGTCTGAAAGGTGACTTTAGGAACTATTATGATTAGCAGATAACAATAGATTTACCTTAATCGAATTTGAGAAAGAGTTCGCTTTTGAAAAGAGTTTAAAGTTGTTCACATATCTGCATATTGATAGGAGTTAAAGTATTAAATAAGTAAAATACTTTAGTTTAAATTATCAGAGTGTGTTTTTAAGGGGTATGATACTAATTCACCCCCCCTCTCAGTATCACAGACTAGTAGATCTTAGAGTGAAGGTGAGAACTTCAATCAAAATACCAAATATTTTTAATTTTCCTAAAACTATTGAAAAACCATAACTGCATATACTTATAAACCAAATTCTTCTAAGGCTATCTATTGTCATCCTTATGCTTATTTTTCTCTCCCTCTTAATAGTTAAAAGGACCCTTATTTATTTTTTGAGAATGTACATAATAAACATGAAAAAAATAATAAGGCACTTCAAAAAAATCTAAAAATTGTTAAGGTTACAATGAACTTATTTCCTTAAATATGACATAAATTTTATAATGAGTTCTAAATTAATTTTTGAATATATATAATATGTATTAAGGTTTGCCTTTTTCATCAAAGTCATATTCCTTTTATTTATCTTTTCAATGCATCTAATTTTGTCTAAAATAAAAGTTTAGAGCCTAACTTATGAGCTAAAAACCAAGAATGACCTTGTCTAGCTTATAAATTTTGCAATAAATTCTTAACTATTTTTAAACCACTTAACAACTAATTTGAGCTTAGGTATTTTCATAAAAATTATAGGATGGAATGTGAATTTTAATGTAGGCTTTTTAATCACCTAATTTGCATGTATGAGGCTCAAGATATGGCTATTTGAACGTGCAATGCTTAGATAAGAATCTTAATCTAATTTGGATTTAGACTTACATTTTCTACCCTATAATTGAAACAATATCTTAAAGTTCAAACAAATTTAGATTTAGGTTCAAAACCTCAATTTGTAAAATCTGATATGTCTACTGCAATTTTACAAAATGTTATTTTTTTAGTCTAAACATTTCAGTTAATCAAAAACCTAAAATAAGCAATAATGGTTAAAATAGTAAAATACTGAAATTTTGCTTACTAAAATTACAACTTTTTAAAACCCCCCTCAAAACATATCCAAGTGAAAAAAAATACTTTAATTAACTTAAATAAGTATAAAAATTATTAAAAATAATTAAATTTAAAAAGGAATAAATAAATAAATTCTCACTCATCAAATTTTTTGTAGCTTTTAAAGTTATATTTACAAATACTCCTCCATTTGCTACATTTATCATTTGAAGTCCTTCATAAAAATATTAAATTAAAAAAGTTGATCATTAATTTGATGATGGGGGTAACTCATGCAATGCTTCTTAAAATGTTTCTAATGTTTATATAGAGAATCTTCATTACATTGCTAAATGTTATATATCTCCTTTCAAATGATAGTTACCTTAAAAGCTAGAAAGTACTTCTTTCTCATTCGGGTTTATAAAGGTAAGTAATATATCCAATTCTATGTTACGTTAGTCAAGGTGAATGAAAAGCCTTTAATTATTTGTTCTTTAGATACATTGATAATTTTCATGCTTTAATTGATTATATGGAATTCCTTTAAATACTTATATAGATATTTACCTGCAAGATCATAAAAAGTTGATAAGAATTGAATTAAATTATAGTTTAACTTAAAAGCAATAACAATATTAGGTTACTTTATACAAAATGATTATTAATTTAGATTAAGGGGCACTAACTCCTTAAGAATTTGATCATTGTTATTGGCATTTGTAGTTATGATTTCTATTTCAATATCACTAGATATGATGGATGATGATGCAAAGTTAGATATAAGTGTGGGTCCAAATCAAGGTGGAAAAATCATGCACTTGTTGGTTCAATGTAATTTCTTATTTGACAAAGCTTTTAGTTAAAATCTTTATTAAACATACAAATTTACAACACAAATTATAAGACTACAATCACAAAAAAATGGATTAATTAAATAATTAATCTTAAATAATGGCACCAAAATTTGATATTTGTTGAATATAACAAAATTACTCTAAATCACTCGATTAACAAGTTTGTAATTAAGGTAAGTAGAGGTCGAATCCATAACCATTGAGTTTTGATTAATTAGTTAGCTAATGATTTTAATCTTATTCCGTTCACACAAATAATAGAATAAATAGGAAAGAATTCAATTTTAATTAAACTAATAAAAATCCAAAGAAAGAAAACTAATTACAAATAAAATTAATATATAAACGGACCTTCAACAATAAGAATATTTACACTATTGGATTAACATATTGATTATGGACACTAAAGATTGTTAATTTTTTAATTCAATATTCAACTTATAATAATAATAAATTTTATTATTCTAAATCTTTCCTTAGTTTATTGTTAATTATGATAATTTATTGAATTATTCTTTTATTAGTTAAACTACTTAAAACAAACTCCTTGGATATAATTGATAGCATCACACTAAGAAAGATAGTCAAATTTATACAATAGATTAACAAATTGATTTGTTTAGTTTTAGACCTTATTCTCCACAAAAATTAAACAAAAACTTGATCATAATTATCAATTTTATTTGTTATTTAGTATTAAAATTATCAAACAATTAAGAACCTAAATTCTAAATTAACATTAAATCATAAAATATAATTGTCTAGTTGTATCCTATTAATCAAATAATATAATTATAAATAATTATAATAAAAGAATATGAGAATTCAAAATAAAAATTAAATTAGAAATAAAAACCAATAAGTTTGAGAATGCTTTCTCCATTGATTTTAATTCTTACAACCAAAATAAAACCCTAAACTTACATATTGTAAGCAAGTGCAAAGAGACAAAAAAAGAAGTCACATATTTATGTGTTTTTGGTAATTTAACATGTATATTTATAACTTTGAGGAATAACAAAAATAACTCAAAGAAAGATGAATATTTTTTCTTTAAAATCAACTTAACTTATTTGAAGAATAACTTTTAATTGAATTAGAATAACTTTGACTAGCTTATAAGTTAGATAAAAAAAATACTTATGCATGGCTCAATTCTTCTTGAAACCTTACAAATAAACCTATTTTAAAAAGTTTAAGATGTTTATTTAAATTCTCATAAAGGCCTCATATTCATACAATAATATTTAGAATGTAAAGTTTTTAAAATAACTTATAGTGGTCAAATTTTATTAAAATTATATTTTTAAACTTACAAATAGTTTCAATTATTTGTTCTTGTTCTAAAATATAAAACAAATCAATTAAGTACATTTAAGACAAAATACACTATAAAAATAAATAGAAAAAAGTAAAAATTATACATATAACATACTTATTGGCAGTGCATGGACATTGGAGTGTTGTAGATGAAGTTTCAAATTTTTGTACATCTATAACGTTTTTGGCTTCCAGTGAGTGCCTTGAGGTTGAAAATGATCTTACCAATATTTAGTTTGACATAAAAAGTGGCAAGTGGAGGATTGGGTTTATCCGACAACAGAGAGAAAATTTGACGATGATTTTAGTAGGGGTGAAACTTTTCTACTCCTTTTCCCAATTAAATACTACAATGTAAATATTAAAATAAATTATCTCAATTTTATCAATTTCAAAACTGCATGCACAATAAATTAAGAAAACTAAGTAAATTGATATATCATTTGCTAATTTACTTTCCTCTTGACTATTGAGTAGTCAGAAAATCTAAATTAATTTATACATTCTTACGGGTTGATGGTAACTTTTAATTTTTAAAAGAAAGTGGATAATTTAGCTATAACATTTTAAAGTTTAGCTCCACTTTCAATGTTCAATAAATTGAAGTCATTCAACAATAATTAAATCTCTTTGGGGTGCAAATAATTTTTTATTAAAAAAAAGCAACTTAAGGGTATTAATTATTATTTTTATAAGCCCAAGTCAAGAGATGTTCATTAGTATATTAATTAAATCTCTTTCAAATGATAACTTTGAATAAGATTCTCTTATACTTGAATATGATGTATCGAATTTAGAACTCAAGGTCACACTCTATCATGAATTCCTTTTCAATTTCTGAGAAAAGTGTTAGGAAAAGAATTCGAATTTTAACCAATAATAATAATAATAAGATATTGCCAATTACGACCAAATGATTCAGTCCAAATAATATTATTAACTCGTCTATCTTTAGTGCGGAGTACAAGGGGAATATCGTAATGCGCTCCGTTCCACGTTTGGGAAAAGCAAAAAGATAATGTATCTACGTTGGTCCATTGATAACAAGTGGATATCTTACATTACATGACACAATTGTTTCTTTTTCGTGACCTGATGTGCAGCCGGTGGGTTTTGTCTCCTTAAATTGTTAGGTCATGTGTACGTGACCTGAAAAACATAAAATAAATAAATAAATAAAATTTAAAAAATATATATATGGCCTTATGTGGATCACATAAGCCATAAATACCAAGGATTAGTGGGGCGTCCACTACGCGGTTTGCGTTTTGTATTGGGTGCCAGATTGATTGCATGCCTTTTGAAATTAGCAGCTTTTGCCAATCCCAGTTAACTCTTTTTTCCATACGCACCACCTTCCACTGGCATTTTGCATTGCAACGAAAAGGACAAAAAGAATTAGTCATGTATCCACTTCTGCTCGAGACGTAAGTTGATATTTTATTTCCCCCCCCCCCCCCCCCCCCCCCCCGGTCATACTGTGGTTTTACGCCCAATCTTTTTTCTTTTCTTTTTCTGGACAATTGGTTTTTTTTTTTTTTTTGGCCTCCTTGTTCATTA
This sequence comes from Ceriops zippeliana, assembly GCA_037897445.1. NCBI lineage: Eukaryota > Viridiplantae > Streptophyta > Magnoliopsida > Malpighiales > Rhizophoraceae > Ceriops > Ceriops zippeliana. Next base: position 1,089,900 of record JBAPLH010000135.1, on the reverse strand, counting down.
ACTTTTCTTCTTTTTAATAATCTAAACTTTTTGCTTTATATATTTTTCTCTTTTGTCTAAAGCTATGTTAGAGTATAACACTATTCCATGTACAGGCTTTTGTATTTTGTTTTGACTTTCATAGGTATTAGAATAAAAATTATTACTTAAATTATTCTTTAAACCTGAATTATTCATCAATAAAAAAGAGTGGAATATAACGTTTCTCATTTAAATTATAATTTTTAAACAATTTGATTTTGCTATAATTGAATTTCTTAGACAAATTCTATATGAATTTTTATTTTCTTCCTTTCTTGTTTTTTTTTTTTACTGAGTTTCCCTTTGATATCAAAATTAATATTAGATTTTAAATGTTAATACCATAGACTAATAAGAACCATAGAATTTGAATCTATTTTAAAATACAAGATTCAAATTCTAATTGGGTAAGAATATTGACATGGGAAATTGAATATCAATGGAAGTATTAAGTATAATCGAACTCTTATGCAATGGAATTTTAACGGACAGTTTGCAAGTGGCCTAATTAATTAAACTATGGATTTCAGAATTTTGTTGATGCAAGAGGAATATTCACGTGAAAGCCTTTTTTTGTTTTATTGTTTTTTTGTTTACCTTCTTCTAGCTTTCTCCCAACTAGTAATGGAGATGCCATGCGATATGAATGGAACCAAAAATGTGCAAGCATGAAGAAAGGTCACAACTTCAAAGGCTAATTAAACAGCCTAAAGGGGTCATGCATGTTTTGCATAATGACGCGGATGCATCCAAAGTAGATGTCCTTCGGCCAATGATACCTCTCCGCCTTGCTGTCCACCTCCTCATCTCTTTTTTGATCGAAGAATAGCCCACCATAAACCTATCATATAAAAAATGATGCAAAAGTCCCTTAAGATTAATTAGCCTGCTGTAATTGCATGAGCAGTCGATTGCGTTAGAAACGGAGCAAAAAGTGAACCCATGTAGAGAAAGGTAAAAGCATTTTCAAATTAGCTGTACTCTAAATTGCATTTGAAATTGAGTTTTTGACTAAACTTTCTTGTCCAGCCAAATCAAGAAACATTCTTCGGGAGTTCTATTAAAGTATATTGAATTCGAATGTCGATTGTTTGGCCCAAAAAAAAAAAATCGTCGAGACTAACTAGAAATATGGAATTCGATGACACTGTAATATGAGACAGAAGCGTAAGGACGTTAGATGATATCAAATAAGTTAAATTCAAATTCTGATACTACTTAATACAAAATAGAAGTACGGAACCTTAGATGATATCAAACAATACAAATTTAAGTTTTAATATCACTTAAAGTGGAATGAAAGTATGAGAAATAGATAACAAAAGGTAATTAAACCTTTAATAAAAAATTTTAAAATTCACCATAATAACTCTTAAAAAAAGAATAAAATGATTCATTAAATTTTATTATTTATGAGATATTTTAGCCTTTGGACTTACATAGTATTTATAACTAAAATTAATTATTTAATTAGAAAAATACTTTAAATTAAATGAGAAAATATCCTTAAATAAATCAAAATCAAAAAGAATCTTAAGTAGTTCACATATTTTTTCTAAATAGTTTAACTAAAATTTTTAATTATACTAAAACAAGTAAATAAATTACAAAATAGTAATTATAATATAATTTATAAGATGATAAGAAAATAGTCTTTATAACATGTCTTATCTCAAACCTCTCCATTTAAAAGAAACTTGCCCTTGATTTAATAATAAAGAATTGACATCTTCTATAGTATAAGAATAAATACCCCGAATAAATTAGTATTTTTAATATAAACCAATAATTTCTCTGGTGAATTATCATGTGAACAATTAATATCAAACCATAATTTGCTTGATATTCTATTATAATAAAATCAATATAAAAGGATGAAAAATCGACAAAATCTTAGAACTTGTGGGTTATGGGTCCAATTTTTGAGTTAATAGAATTCATAGACAATACTTAATCCTCGTTGAGTTCTCAATATAAAAGGAATTGTATGCCTTAATCAGCACATGATTATTAACTAATATTTCTTTTTTTTTTAACCACTGACTCTTGATATATAAATATGTCGTTATAAGCAAACATATTATCATGCAACTTATCAGTTGGTAGAAAATAAGAATTAAATTTCTAACTTTTTCTAAAATCTTGTCAAACATATCATCACCATAAATTTCAATACTAATAAATTTCTCATTTCTACCCATGATAAAATTTCAAACTTACCACACCATAATTGAAAATATTGAATATAATTCCACCATTTAACAATTTCAAAGTTTAGAATATGCAAGAGTCATTTTCTCCTTTTCACAAATATCATTGTATTAGAAATAGATTTCAATTTCTACTAACTGACAAAATCTTTAATGAAAAAATTTCCTTAAAAAAATTTTTGAAATCAGGAATGTGAGTACAAACATACTGATTGTGAGTGATATCTTCAGTACAAGATTTGTTGTATTCATGATTATGTAAAATTACTTTAGGGTTTTCCCTTCACGATCTTTGTCATTAAAGAGATTGCCTTAGATCCTATAAGATAACATCAACATAGACCAAACCTACTTTGATACCACTTAATGCGGGACAGAAGCGCAAGGATGTGAGATGATATCAAATAAGGCAAATCTAAGTTCTAATACCACTTGGCGTAGGATGAAAGTGAGAGAAATAAATAACAAAAAACTAAAACTTAATTGAACTTTTAAGATGATAAGAAAATAGTTTTTATAACATATCTTATGTCACACTAGTCATTAAATTTTTTTTTAAATAATTTAAATAAAAATGATTGGCTAATATATAAAGTTGAAACATTTTTTAAATCTATATGTCATACATATTTTTATAACATAGGTATATCATATGACATAACTTACCTTCTTTTATTGTTCATTTTAAGAAAGATCTTTTCATTTTCTCCATATTAATGGGCAAAAATATACTTTTTATTTAGAATGTAAATGATCGATTTCTCTTAAGATACATATGAACTTGAAAAGAATGTAATAAAGTAAATGATTTTTTATGAGAAGCTAAAAGGTTAATTAAATTTAATTACTATCACTAAATTAAGTAAACAATTTATTGTAAGAAAATAAAGAGTCAAATGACCCATAACTTTTCAAAACTAATAAAAAGAACATAAATATTAAATTACTATGAATCACATATATTAATATTTACCTGATCTCTTACCCCAATTCTTGTCACCTATTTTTTTGATTTAGGATTACCATGTCAAGACTTGCTTGTATTTTTTGTGCTTTTGGTTACTCTTTTTTGGTATGAGATTTTGATGCTTCAACAGTTTGTTTGACAAGTTTGTGAAAATGCACATTTTAAGGTGTGGAATAGATTTGAGGCAATAAAACTACAAAAGCTTAAGATAATTACTAAACAGAAGTATAAGAACTTCTTAGCCTTATATAGGGATTATAATTCAAAATCCAAGTGTTCGTAAATTTATGTGTTCTTAATATAAGCATAAAAAGCTAGTTTTAGATTTGTCCATGTCATTTGAGTTAAAGATTTTAAATTAAGTTTGATGATGATTTTAACTATAAATTATAAAATTTCTCCAAATAGCATTCAATCATGAAAAATAAGCATTGCAAAAATGATAGTGAAAATTTAAAATTTCTTATGCATTTTTTCTTAGTTGCAACCTTAAAGCCATAATGATTATTTTGTTAGATTTCTTAATACATTTATCATTGCAAACATTTTTAGATTTTCAAATTGAATATTTTAATGTGAAAAATATTATAAATAGTATCTTTAAATTTACGAAGGTTAAGTTATTAATGCATTTGAGGAGTTTGCGTTAATAACAAACTTTTCTCTCATAATCTCTTCCATAATTATATGCTTTTAAATGAAGTTTTATGTATGTTAAAAAGAAAGTAAACCAATCATACCTATACATAACTTCATAGTTTAAATTAAGTATTTTATTTATGATCTAATCATATTCGAGATTATATTTCTTAATTTACATAATAATATTAATATTATTTCTTTATTAATCAATCATACTATAACTCATTAAAATTTATTCTTAATAGTATATATTATTTGAAAATATTTTCTTATTCTCTTATTTGGATTAATTAAAAATCTATTATATTAAACATTATTTGTATAAAGTGTTGACAAGTAATCTCTTACAATTTCATCATAATATCATAATATGATAAGAGTTAATATCTAAAAAAAACCAATATTAGGTAAATTAACAAATATATCATAATATTTATAAATTAATAATTTAGGTTTTATAATTTTTTTGTAACAAATCTACCTTGTTATTAAGTTTAATGGATGGAAACCATTCAAACAAGTGACATGACATGTTGATAAGACAAACATAATGATATATACCCAAAAACAAGTCCTATTAGGATTTATTTGTGACAAGGATCTTATTGTGTTAAATGGAATTTTAAGACTAACTAATTTAATTTTATTCAATTAGAATTATAAAAATTAATTATCAAAATATAAAAATAAATTTTAGTTAAAATAAAACATAAAACAAAAATATAACTAATTGTGAATATTTAATTCCTAAAATCAGAAGCATTTTAGGAGCACAATTTTTAAAGAAAATGGTTATAGTTGTTTTGTTTTAGATTTAATGCAAAGTAAAAGAAAAAAAAAACTAAGGGAGGTGATTTCATAAAACAATAATTGTTGCAACAATATCTCTAGTTTGCACTTTCATTATTCTTGCCAAATCTTTTGCCCTTTATAGCAAACCTTAGCATGTATTCTATAATATGTCCAAATTTTTCCTTTAGATTTATATCATACATCATTGAGTCCTTTAAGAATCCCATTATTTTTAGTAGACAACCCTAGCAAGAAATTTTTATAGCCATGTGTGATAAAGTGGCAATAACAATTATCCCCGTACTAACAATAATGACTATTTTTGCTTCCTATATGGATTTTAGGAAATGAAATCTATAAGGTTGGAAGTTAAAGAAGACTTTGTAGCTTCCAAAATAGATAGATTGGGATAAGCTTAGATTGATGCTTAGGATCCATAACACTTTCCCTCTAATCATCTTTTTTGGTAGGGCTAAGAAATTAAAAGAGCAACTTGGGTAGTATTTTGGGTAGTTAGGGTGCTTAATTTGGGAATAAAGAAATTAAGGTTAAACTTTTTCTTTTTATTTTAATTTAACAAAAATGATTTTTTTTCATTCTCAAATTACTTTTTTATGATTTTATTTGGATAATGTTAAATGAATTGGACCTAAAATGTCCATTAAACCTAATAAAGTATTTATCTAAGGTGATTCTTTCTAAGAATTCTATTTTTATTTTATGCCATCATGTTTACTGCATCACTAGCCATATTGCTACTACTAATGATTTACATTCATTTTCCTTAATATTGTGGTAGATTTGTTATGACAAAAAAATTCTACGAACTTAAATTGTTAATTTTTTAAAGTTGTAATATTTTTGCTAATATGCGTAAAGTTTGTGATTTTTTTAGATATTAACTCATATGATAATCTATTTAATGTGACTTATTACAATTATGTTGTATTTATTTAAAATATTTTATTTTATATACTACAACACATGCAATTTATCATATAAACTCATAAGTTATATATATGAAGTATAATTTCATATTAGTCCTCAATGATGTTTTATGGAGACTTTCTTATTAACTTTAAAATGATAGTGTTTACATGATTACAAGACAATAAAAAATACATAATGTATGTTAAAAATACATTGGTGAGCTTAAAGTGTTATTATATTATTATCAATTCTTAATAGTATAATAAAGACCCATTTTGACAATATATCTTTTACATAATGTTAATTATAAATCTTCATAATAATTTGTTATCATAAGATCAATATTAATGTGCTTGATAAATATTTTTTGTTTGTGAACCTCCTCTGCAACAACAAATTACTTTAATTTTATAAGTTTTATAACCTTAAATATTTGTTGTTCTTTGAGAAGAATATTGTTTTGGAATTATCATATAAGTTCTTAATAACTTGGTAATTACATTAATAATTTCAAGTTTAAAAATAAAGTTTCATAGTTATAATATATAAATTGTAACTTTAATTATATCATAAACTCTTCTATCATGATAAATGAAGTAATGATAGATAATTTTCTATTCACTTAATAGGAATGTATAATCAAAAGTGGACATTTTTCCATCCAGGTATCTAATAAAATCAAAATCTATATATTCAATCATTTATAAATATTAGGATGGTCAATGCATGAGCATGTAATTCTTTGTTCTTATAGGTACCTTATCACTTTTTCTTTCACAATTTTCTAATGATCTATTTCAAAATTACTTTGACACTTGCATAACATTCTAACCGCAAAACTAATATTTGGGTTAATGTAAGTTTATAGATACATTAAGCTACCAAAAATAGAGACATGTGAAATTCATTCCATTTCTTTATATTCTAAATCATTTATGATACATTACATGAAACTAAATTTTTTACCTTTATACATAAAAACAACTTAGGTGAACATTTATTTAGATTGAATTCCTATATGATTTTCTTAATATAACCTTCTTAAGACAATTCTAATAATCCTTGTGATCTATACCAAAATATTTTTATTTCTATCACATAAGATGTCTTTTTGATATGTTTAATTTCAAAATTTTTTAAGAGATTTTTTAATGTTCACTAGAAACTTTAGTAGTAAGTGAAAAATTATCAAGTATAGAATTATAAGAATAAACTTACTTTCATTAATCTTTTGATATATACACTAATCTATGACATTTTCCTTAAAAAGATGTTACGATGTTATTAACTTATAATACCATTATCAAAAACCATGTTTTAATCCATATATTGGCTTCTTAAGTTTACATACCATTTAATTTTATGTTTTATGGATATACTTTTAAGTTAATCCATGTAAATTTCCTTTTTAGGTGATTTACACATTTATTTGGTATAACTTCAAATTATACTATACCATTCATACCAAAATTATCCTTATTTGATCTTTCTTTATGATTTGAGAAAATATTTTACCATAATTAATGCCATTTTTTAAGTAAAACCCTTAGCAAGTTTAGATTTATATTATTCAATATTACCATTTAAATCCAATTTAGGCTAAAAGACTCATTTGTAACTAACTCTTTTTTAATCTTTTGACAATTTAATGAGATTTTAGACATTTTCCTTTTTTTAATTTTGATAAGGACTTGGGTCAACTCTCGCCGTAAATATAAGCCTAGGCCTAGGCCTTAACCCATACTTATAGCTTAAGTCCAAGTTAGCTTTGGAGAGCGTATTTACTTAAGTTTTCCTTTGTTTTGCAGGCTTAATCACAAACCTAAGTTGTAGTTGCACTACTTAGTTAAAGATGCCATCATTTAGAACCATTTGTGGGAACATGTTGTGTGTCTTTCCTTTTCCTTCTTTATAATAGTTATCTTTAAGTGGGAAACAACAATGACATTTAGTACTTATTGCTTAGAGTGAGTTGTAAAAAATGAAGCGTCACACACTTATACATTTTTCACCCTTTACACCACCACCTTAAAGTACATCTAACTTGACATCACCACTATAAAACAAACATATAAACTTCCTTTTTTTTTTTTGTTACTCTTACAGCAACTTCTAATTTATCTAACATTAGACCAAATGAGGCCTATATAAGCCATCCCTTGGAAGTAACATCAAATGATCAAATTATTACTTTTAAAAGTTGCATAAAAGCCCTACATGCCACCCTTAACACCTCCCTTATAATGCAAGGCACCCCGACCTTAAGAACACTAAAGCATCCTTTAATACTAAGAGAATGCTAACATTATGCAAATGGTTACTTCTTAAAATCATGACATATGTAAATCAACCACCTCTCTTACCTGTAATGGAAGGGTAAGAGTCCCTTTTGCAAGGAACTAAGAAGGAAATACTCAATATCTACAATGTACTTAAAAATCCTTACTTAAGCACTAAGATAAACCCAATCAGCATTCCTACCATGAGAGTTCAAATGATTTCTCATCAAGTTTTTCTCAAGGACTATAAAATCATTAGTGCATACCTAAAAGTCCTTTAAAAATGTCTTTAAAAAGCCTAAATAGGTCTCAACAGGATAAGGTAAAGGAATGTTAACAACGTAAAGGCGTTACACTTAGAAATCAAAAAGTTATAAACCAACCACCTCCCTTACCACCTATATTAGAAAGGCAAGTCCTAGTGAGAGCTCCTCTTATACAAAACCAAAAGGAAACATTTAGCATTCATAATATTTTGGAGAATCCTTACTTAAGTACAAAGATGGACCCAATTAATGCTCCTACTAAAGGATATCAAATGATTCATCATTAAGTTCATCTTATGAAACTTGACATTGTTAGTACACACTAAAAGCCCTTCAATAACTTTTTAAAATAGCCCCTATAAGTCCTAACAGAATAAGGTAGTGGAGTTAATGCATATTAGCCTACATTAACGAAAAGAGGACCAAGTAACAAATTTATTGAAAGACAGTTTAACATAGATTATGGCTTTAAAAAATTTGAAAGATACACCACATAAGGATTCTCAAAAAAGTCTCAAACTTCCCTTATTAATGGAAATATAAAAAACATTAGGGCAAGATAAGCTTAATTGCCCTGCACTATATGTTTACGATGATACAAAAAACCTTATAGAAAATTGAGATGATTTCAAACCCTCGTATCATTGTATGCAACCTCTTATGCTACCATGTGCAAAGCTTTCTCCATGATCTTGAAGGGTGCTTCCTAATACTAGTATATTGAACTCCTAGTTTATTCCATTTAGAGTTTAAAATAGTTGGATAAGCTCAAAAGAAGATTTTGGTAAGAGTTATGGGATAATGTATCCTTTTTAAACTCTTACTTAATATTACATATTTATGAAGTATAATATATAAAATTGCTATAATTTTACATTTTCTTCCCAGAAAAGTCTTGGGTTCAAGACCTAAGTGGCCACAATACACATTGTAATTTTTTTACCTTGTTTTAAATATGATTTTGGATTTATGTTTAGGTAACCCATTTATGGCAAGATTTAATACAAGTAGAAGGCCAAAGAAAAACTTGTTTAACTCTACTCTTGATTCAACAATGATCAAATAAGTCGTTTAAGGAGTACTTAGCCAAATTGAACATTTCCATGCATGACAACAAGGACTTGAAGCTAGAAATAGTGATGACTATATTTATAAGGAGCATGTGGAAGTTTAAGTTCATATGGTCACTCAATAAGACCTTACCTCAAGATTTTGTTGGCCTTATGTTAAGAGCAAAATGATTCATCAACATGAAAGAAGTAAACAAAGCTTAAGATAAACTAAGGAAATTTAGATAACTTATGACCATTTTAATCAAGGATTAAAATAACATTCTAAGAAGCACAAATGAAAAGAAACTCAAAGTCTAAATCCTTAGCGTAACCATAGTTATTAAACCTAACCCAAACAGATGACTAGGTCTCTAAGTCATTGGTTCAAATAATAGGTTAATAGTTGGCCTACTCAAGTCAATATCTAAATTTATTTTTCCTTATCAATCATGACAATATAAGAAAAAAAATTATAAGCACTAGAAGGAAATGAAAAAGGCCACTATATGCTTTCAACGTGTTATAAATTCTTTAATTTCCCTTATACCATTACAAAAAACAAGGAAACAAAGTTACTAACAAAAGTTAATTCAAATTGTCTTAAATTACAAATTTCAAATTTCAAATTAAAAGAAAAACTTAGATTTGCAAGTAGTTTAGTATAACATAAGAAATCAATTTATCTTACATTATGAATTTCAAATTTCAACCCATGGAAAAGGTTCTTAAGTTTTATTACCTTAATCAAAAGCATTAGCATTATTGCTCCCAAATTCATTTATATAGGTTGATTGATAAGGTCAATTTCACTAACAATGTTATCATCCTTCATATTATCAATGTCAATTTCTATGTCTTGTACGTTCAAATAAATTATTCATTAAGATAAAATAAACAATAATAATAATGCAATAAATTACAAAGAAAGTTATAAAAATATAATATAGTAAAAAATGAATAATATTTTGATTAGTACCATTATTATAATTGTTTTATATATTGCTTAATGTCATATTTTTACAAAAAATCTTTAACTCATCTAAGCTCAAAATTGGTAGTTCTATCTTTAATATCCAATCTTCATTTGCTCAAAATATTTCAAAGTCAATAAGGTCATAATTTTGACCTTTGAAAAGATTCTTACAACATAATTAGTCAATGTATGAATAAAATTTATTAAGAAAAACAACAAATAAAATAAACAAAGTTACTAATCTTCCAAAGTTTTAAGACAATTACCTTTGTTGGAACCTTAAATATAATGAATGTATATAAGATCATTGAGTCTTTGGTGCCCTGTTTTATTATGTTTCTTTGAATAGATATGCTTAAAAATACTCTAATTACACTCATTACTTGAAGTACTATAAGTTTGACTTAGAACTAGAATGACCAACTTCTTTAAATTAGGTGTATTATTTTTATAAATAAGCTACCATTCATTTATAATAGAATTTATCAATATAAATAACTTATTTAATAAGAAAAAATTTATAAAATAAGTTAATTAATTAATAAAATTACTAAGATGTCTGATGTTGCAATCAATTTTAGTAGAATTATATCGAAAGTCTCCTTCCACATTGATGAAAATCTTTATTTCACTTGTTAACTTATACATTAATAATTAATTTTCATCGAAATACCTTTCTAGAACATCCAAAAATATATTTAAAAAAAAAAACTAAAACATGTTTCTTAATCAATGTAGTATCATAATGACACCTAAAATTTAACCAAAATCTAATGGCATAAAGATTTTTATGTAGCTAGTAGTCCCATTAAATATCTATTATGATAAAAAAGACTTAAAGTATTGTCTTCTTCTTTTGACATCTCCTTACAATTTTTGTTATAGCCATATGAATAATTTCATATAAATACCTCATTATAAACCTTTTATCACTATGGTAAAGCATAAATTAAAGGTTCAATAATAGACACAATGAATTCAAAGTTCAACATATGATCAACAAACCTCATTTCTTTGACTTCTTCAGCATATACACATATGGTCTAATCTTTAATTGTCACTATAGTCCTTAGTATATCTTTTTGAATGGAGATACTCTGTAAGGCAATAAAGTTGGTAACAAATTAAATTGATATAAGATGAAGTATTTCTCTTCCATTAACAAATGTTTTCATCAAATATAAAGGATAATAATGATTTTATATATACTTTAAAATGTTGGAATCATAGTAAACAATGCCTCTAACTTCAGTCATGTTGCCTATGTCATAAAGAATCAAATTAAACCCTTGGCATCCTTAGGTAGAAATTTCTCAAGACAAGCCTAAGCAATTAAGAACATATGATGTAAACACAAACATTAACTTCAAAAATTTTGTTTTTCCATTTTTCACAATTTAAAACAATATTCAAAGAATATGCCACATCATAAAAGTAGTAAGAAACTATTAGCTCAAAAAGAAACCACCTTAGCCTTTTTTTGAAAACTTTGGTCCAATTAGTGTAATCTTTTTTTTAAAGACTAAAGTTTAGCTTAACCCAACCTGACATATAGATGTAACAATTATATAGCTTAATTTAATCTCTTTAAATTAAGGACTTATGATGAAGCCTTTCTATCTTCAACATTAAGGGAATCCTTCATTCAATTTTACATTATCAATTATTTATCTCATAATTTACTCTTTTAGTTGAACATATATACCCTTAAGCTTGTCTTCTAGCTTAAACACCTTTGCCCATAGCTCAAAGTTTTACTCGTTAGCTTATTTCTTCCAAGTTTGAAATCACTCGACTATAAGAACAAGCCTTCCATAACATTAACATTCCCATAAACCAAATTAATAATACAAATGGTTGTAAGATACATCTAATTAGTCATATCTTACCTATTAAGCTAACATAACATATTTTATATGTAAGAATAATGAATCAAAAATGCTAGATTTTTTATTATAAGGCCCTTTAACTTCATTCCCTTGAACAATTAAAAGTTAAGATTTAGGACAATACTAGTCTCAACTCTTTTTTTAATATAACGATGGCAAGATATGGTAGCCAAAGGATCTTTAAGCTCAATTAAAAGGTCAGTGAAAAAAGCACAATAAAGTAACTCCTTACACTACACACTCTCTATTTAGTGGTAGGTACTTAAGGAAAAGTTAAAGATAAAGGCACACTTACCATATCTTAAAGACTTATAAAAGTTAGGAATCATAAGTTCCTAATGACAACCGTGCTAAATCTACAAGCTTTTTGAAATTTAGAAACATAAGGCCAATACTTTTAACCTCTCTCACTCTCTTATTCAACTTAATCACCTTTCCTCTTTTACCACTAATGTCATCATCTAGCTCAAATGCAACCATTATTACATTGTTAAACACATACTCCTCTACAAGCTCTTTAACTCTTACCACCAAAGACTTTTAAGTGTAATAATTTTGCCTGATAAGTCCCACTTAATGACATTATCACTTATCTCTTCTCCTCAAAAGTAATTTGCAAGTAATGCTAATCCTTAATAGATTTATGCCCTATTAGCATTGAGAATATGGGGCTTGAGAACTCACTTCTTTAGTGAAAATTATAAAGAATAATCTAAAGAAGGGTCAACTTAAACAAAGAAGCTTAACTTATAGTTTTCCACTTAATTGGGAATCCCTTTTTCGTGCATTACCCGAATGCCTAGCCATACTAATTAAAGATATAAGTAAATCCTTTCTCCTTACTAGAATGAATTGCCCTAACATTCATGACATAAAAAAAAATAACACTAATCAAAGGAAGACTTATACCTATATGTAAATGACAAACCTTATAAGGATTTGCCACAAGTTAAGAGTAATTTGCCCTAAAACTAGATTATGATATCATAAAAACCCTAAAATGGGCTCAAATAAAGGAAATCTCACATTAACCAAAACATTGTCATAATCAGAGGAAAAATAACCCTTTAGAAAATGACAAGCCTTTTTTTATCTTCAAAGGAATAAAGATATAATACTCTAAAGGAAAAGTAGTCCTTATACTATCAATTAAGTACTAGTCAACCTATGAAGAAATAGTGCAACTTACCTCCTTAAAACAAGAATGAGTTTACAGTTAGTTGTTTGCTTTATTCTCACAATAAGTAAAAGGCAATAAATAGGTAAGAGTTTAAGATTTTAGAAGTAATAAGAGAGAACTTTAGTAAATAATGAATTCAATTTAAAAGGCTAAGACTTATAAATATATAATTCCTTAAAAATTATATAGACATAAATAAAAGCAATTGTTTCTGATTAGGGCTACTAATAACCTTAGACAAATTCAAAGCCCCTTTAAAGTAGAGATGTGATTCATCTCCCTTTTTTGAGATAATGCAAGTGATAAGGATTTGTGTTAATTCTAACAATAAGTATGGGCCTAAAGCTATATTTGTGAAAAACTCAAAACATTTATCTTACCTTTAAGCCTATGTCCAAGTTGTAAGCTTAGGCTTTTGTGCTTGAGCTAACCTCGATGGGTCCCATTAGTCATCTTTCCAACATTTAAAACCTAATACCAAGAAGATATGTAAAGAATAAGATACTTTTTCCACGTAATGCAAGAACACTATCATATTAACACATTAAACATGCAAAAGACCTTTACAATGGTTTAAACCCTTTCTCCTTTATGCCATCCATTCTACAAGGATCTCTCTTCCTTTAAAAACTATTCTTGCATACATTAACTTAAGTGTTGTAATGCTAACATTAAGGAGCTCGTATAACCCAAGTTTTGCTTTATTTGTAAGCCCAATCACAAAACTCAAGTCACAATCAATCCCCAAATTAGAGATACCATTAAATTTTAACTTATCTTCCATGACTTTAATCCATTTGTTAAATTAATTCTTTCTATGGCTTATGAAAACAAAATTAGATCTTTATTAATTTTAATATTCTTTTTTTTTTGGACATATTCTTTACCCCTGCTAATTTCATCATTTTCAATAAATTTTGCATAATTGGTTTTTATAATTCTAGATCTGTGGCTTGAACAATGAAATATATATCTATTAGACTTCTTTGAGTAATTAATAAAGTAACCATTAATTATTTAAGAGTCTAATTCCATTCATATGGATTATGACTTCTCGCTTCCACATCCCAACCTCAAACATACATATGCTTTAAATGAGACTTTTTTTCTTATTCATAATTCGAAAATTGTCTTACTAAAAGCTTATTTAACAAATAATTTACAATTTTGAATAATACATTTTTAAAAAAGCCTAAGTAGATATAATCATAATGTAAAAAATCATTTTTAAAGGTGACAAAATACATTTCCTTTGTTCAGGATTAAAGTGTCAAAAGATTTGCAAATATTAGTATGTATAATTTCAAGAAACTAAGTACTTGTTGTTGTTTTTTTTTTCTTTATTGTTATATTTTGTTTATTTAGCCTTAGTATAATTCATACATATTCCATTATTAATAAAATTCAGTTTGGAAAAAAATTTCATTATTTAATCTTATTAATCTTTCTTTAGATATATGACCCAAACTTAAACAGAATTTTCATTCTTAATTAAACTATGCTTAAATCCAACATATAAGAATTTCTTAAAACTATATCATGACTCAATCAACATAAATCATTAGTCAAAATACATTAACCATAATGTTCATATTCTTATATAGAACAAAAAAATCAAATCATAATGAATTATTTCATCATCTTAGATATATAAGTAGTCGCATTGAAATCAAGCTACCAATTATTATAATAACTTTTGGTTAAGTTTGATTCAAAACATAATAAGACATTAAATTTACTTTTCTTTTTAAACTAAAACCTTTGTTTTAAGCAATCTTTCTTATAGTATCTAACTTTCTTATAGAAGTGAAACACACAACTCTTTAATTCCTTCTTTTAACCTAAAGAGTATACGCAAATTGTTTCTTTTTCGTTAAATTGGTTAGCTTTTACTTTCATTCTTTTCCTAACTTTCTTGCCCATAAAATTTGATAAGTGACTCACTTATTTTTTTCAATTTTATTTCCTTATAAACAAGCATGCTAGTCAATTAATTAACTTATCACTTATCTTTTGTAATGTTATAGTTAATCTGAAAAGGCTCGTACTCAAGAGATAATGAGTTCAAAATAAGTTGTAGTAAAACCATTAGTCTTAAGAATTTTAAGTCTTACTATAATATTAATCATTTCAATAATGTGCTTTTATATAATCAACAACCTAGTAAACTTCCCAATTATGAGTTCTACCATTCAAGTAATAGCAAGTAACTTATCCGCATAATAAATATTCATTTTTACAAATTATAAATATTTTTTTACACTTTCTATTCATGAAATAACTTTTTTGAGTGTTGTTGGCAACAAGTACTTTTATATACATGCTCAATCTATTTTTTATTTCTAACCTTCGTAATATAACTCCTTTTCCTCACTATTTAAATATAAAATAATAGCAGGCATATTCATTAATAGTAAAAGTTGAGATCCTTAACATCTAAGTAGAAATTAACTTATTCATGTCATTATAAAAAAATTAATTCATTAAATAAAATATCTAATAAAATATACAAGTGAATTAAAACAATTAAGTAATCATAAATATTAATAATCAACCATAAATCAAATTCAATCATAAACAATTGGAGTGTATAATGGTTCTCACTCTAAAAATCATACAATATACTATTATCAGTAAATACTATATATTAACTTTAATAGGTAAATTAAATATTTTTAACTAAATAAATTTGATATTTTTAGATAAATAAATATATTTAATCAAAAATATTAATATACCTTAATAATATTACTAATCATAAAATAAAAAATTTACCTTTAAGTAAATCCTAAATTTTTAATGATTATGAATGTCAATTTACTTAATAATTTTTTTATAAGTATTTTATTATAATCATGGATAAATAATTTTTTTATGTGCATAATTAAATATACTAATTCAATCATTTCAATAATTAATAAATTATAACAATAATGTACATATATCATTTAAATATTTCAATTTGGTCATTTTAATGACTATCAAACTATAACTTTAATATATACATAATATTAAGTATACTAATTTAATTATTTTAATAATTAATTGACTTTAACAATAAGACATGCATATTAAAATAATTTATTATTAATTATCAATAAACATCCAAATTCATAAGTTATGAGGTGCATACTTTCACAAATGGTATCATTTATATATGATTAATTATGAGTTACATGTGACGGGTGTATTAGAGCAATAAGTAGTTCCTTAATTATGACTCGACTCCCACGTTAGATAGAAAGAGAAAAATCTTAAGTTATATAAATATGAGTATTATACACTCTAATAAATTTATTTTTTTTTTTGAAAAAAAGGTAATATTCCGTGACAAGTATTATCAAAATCAACCTAACTCCAATTATAGTATCTACCGCCAAACACTTCACGTGAAAGAAGTAGGTAGGAGAAATCCTAATTTTCAACAAAGACGTTGATATATTTGATAAAACAAAAAAGTAACGAATGTATAATAATAATGGATAAATACTGTAAATTTTTTTTTTATTTACAAAAAGATAATAACCCACGACAAATTCAAATTCCTTGTGCATGAACCACTGTCATTTTCGTTTTGCGGGGTGAAACAAAAACATAGGACCGACGACAAGATTTATTTTTCAGTAATTTTGTCAAACCAGACGGCGGGTTGGTGGTAACTTCTTGTCCATTCCTTGGAAAGGACCCGAGATCATAACGGACGCCATAACTTTTATGCCCCGTATTTTTAAAAGGAAATTGTAATTTCCGAGGGCTTAGGCGCTGTCGTACAAAGCCTCGAAATAATAAATTAAAATTTTCAATCACAACTGCATGTAAATAAGGCTTTTATATTGTCTAATCATCATCATAAAAGCCGCCCGTCCTTTTTAAACAAGGAATTATAAATTCATCAGTGATAGACGCAGTTTAATGATTAAAGTTTTATTTTTTTTCTCTTAATTCATTACCGATTAGATGGTGCTCTCTACCTTTAACCATGAATTAAAAATTCTCGTGTTCCTTCTTTCTTTAAACTTTAGTATACTTGGTTTGTGAGAAAACTGTGGGAAAGAAAATCTTGTGAAAGAAAGTGGTAAAAAAAGTTAAAATCACCCTTTTGGACACTCGATGGGAAAGAAACCGGATTAAAAATCAGAGGAAAATCTACTGTGAGCTCCACCCATTTGGTGAAAAAAATCTAAGAAAATGAACAGTAAAAATTGTTTTTGACGATAATGTTACCAAAATGTTATCCATTAAAAGCACAATATTCAAAAGTGATTGGTTAAGCGCAGACGACTCGCCATTGCACTTCCGGCCATATGTGAGTGCTCCCAACTTTCTCTCTCTTTCTTATAAATTTAGTGATCATTATTTTATTAGATTCTTGATATTCACGCACGAGACTTAATGGCTCGCGGTTTAATGGCTTATGCACATAAAAGGATGCCACATGCTTATTTTATCTTTTTGGCATCTAACGTAATAAATTTTTCTTTTTTATTTATAAAATATTATACCTTTCCACGTTGATGTAAGAAAAAAAAAATCCTACAATGAATTTGAAAATAAAATTTAAATAAAAAATTATATTTTCATTTCTTTTCTCACTCATTCTCCACTTATCCAAACAACTACCAAGAAAATTATTTCTTTGTTGTAATTCTTTTTTCATAACTTTATTTCACATATAATTTTAAATCCAAATGTACCATTAATACAATATAAATGATGACAAAACAAGAAAATTTTATATTTACATCTTAAATTAAAGGTGTATTTATATTTTACATATTCAATTTTAAAAATTACAAAAAATACTAAAGTTTGCATGACCTTTTACTAGGATTTCTAATTATTAATGCTTTAGAAAATTAAAAAAATATTATTTGGGTCATATTATAATTAATTAGAAAATTCATCTTTAATAGAATATATTATTTGAAAATATTCTAATATATTTTTGTTAGAAATGGTTTAGAGGTTGCATGCTTCTCAAAAATATTTTGAAGAAACTAACAAATAACTTATATTTCATCTCAACAAGTATAACTATGAAAAATTAAAAAAGCATTTCTTTAATTCTTTCAAAGTAAACAGATAATTTATTTTTTTACTAGAATTTCCTAATAGTAATGTTAGAGTATTCCTAAACAATATTCTTATTAAAGATTTAATCATAATATGACCTAATTAGTGACAATTGATTTTATACATTATTGTGCTATTAAGAAATATAATCTCAAAATTATTACATTAATGGATATGTATAATTTAAGTTATATATATATATAAAGCCAATTATTTCTCTTCTTAACATATATGAAATTTTTATTTAAAGACAAGTGATTATAATAAAGGAAGAGAAAGAAATTAGTCATTAGGTAAAAACAAAAAATCCAAATGAATCAATGGTTTTAACTTCTGTAAATTCAAATATATTATTTATAGTATTATTTACATAAAATTATGTAGTTTCAAAATTTAAAATTATTTTTTAATAATAGTATATTTTTTAAAATATCTAACAGGTGATATCAAAAACAAATGTTTTGAAATTAAATGTTTTATATATATGATAAAAAATTTATATATCTAATCAATGATTGTTCTTTGACCTTATGAAAAGTTAAATATGGGGATTTCATTATTCACATATTTAAAATTGTGGTCCTAAATATTAAAAAAATTTATAGTTTATTTATGATTTTAATGAGATACTTATAAATAAAAATTAATTGGATAAATTGATATTATTAATTATTAAAACTTTAAAATTTATCCAAAAGTAAATTATTATCCATAGTTAGTAATATAATTAAGATAAATTATTTTTTTAGTTAAATATATTTGTTCATTCAAAGATATCAAATATATTTGGTGGAAAATATTTAAGTTACCTATTAAAGTTAATGATATGACTTATCACAATGTATTATAAGATTTTCCCAAGAAGAACTATTATATACTCTAATAGTTTTATAATTAATTTGATTTATGACTAATTATAAGCATTTATAGTTATGTAGCTATTATAATTGACTTTTGTTTTAATTGATATTTGGTTCCTTCTTAAAATGACATGAACCAATTAATGTTTATTTATGTGTTATAAATGTTAGACTTGTACTATTAGTAAATAAGTTTATTGTTATTATATGTTTAAGTAATAAGGAATAAAAGTTACATCATAAATATAAAAATGAAATAATAGGTTCAGCCTTATATTTATAAAAGTGGTTGTTTTCAACAATATTAAGAAAACTATTTTACAAATAAAAAATGCAAAAAAATATTTGTAATTTGTTGAAAGATGGTTTTATTTTACGAACAAGTCACTTACTGGTACTCTCAAAACTCATGACATAAAGTTTATTACTATTAAGATGACTAATTTATAATAAGACTTAAGATCATAAGATTAATTATAAATGACTTTTTTTCTTCAATTCATTTTAAACTCATTACCTCCTAAGTACCAATTATTTCAAATTCATTATAATATTAATAAAGGAAATGTGAAATATTAATGACTTGACTAATATTCTAATTTAAGAGGAAATGAAAAAAAATTAAGTAATTTTATTAATTTCATAGTTAAAAAAATTAGGAAATGAATGAAAGTGAAAGTCAACCAATTTAAAAAATGAGAGAGCCTATTTATGCCTCTGAGGCTAAAAAGAGGTTACAAAAGGGCAATAAGTGTCATTACTATAAAAAAGGTGGACATTATTAGAAAGATTACTTAAAACATAAGATTTGATTCAAAAGAAAAAAAAGATAAATAAAATATTTCAATATGTTTTGAATCAAATTTAATTGATATTACTTATAATACTTGATGGTTTGATTACAATGCTACTACTTATGTATTAAATATGATGCACAACATTTATTATAATACAAATATTTTAGTTTATATAAGAATACAATTATTATTGATTCATGTATTCTTACTAATAGTTTATATAAATTGAAACTTAATCATATTTTGTCAAATCCTAGAAAGTATGGATTGTATTAAGTATAAGTAAACCAAATAAAGTGTGAAAGAAGTCATAATAAGTATCTAACTTATTAAAATTATATGTACTAACATTTGTGAATTAATCGATGTTGCAACCTTTAATAAAGAATTATACCTTATCACCTCTATAAATGATTTTCCATACTATATTTATGTTTATTTACTTTATGAAAATTTCAATCATTGAATGCTCTATAAGTATATATAAAGGAGTTTTAAGTAATTAGATAAAAAAATAACAATTATAAATATGATAAAGATGATAAATATTATAGAAAATATAAGGATTTAAAGTAATGTTCAAGTTCATTTGTGAAATTCCTCAAAAGTCATGATATATGTGTTTTGTAAACTATATCAAGTACACCTTAGTAAAAATGTATGACAGAAAGATGTAATCAAACTTTAATGGATATGGTCAAAACATAATAAATAACTCTTCCTTACTTAAATCTTTGTGGATGCATGCATTTAAAATTACAAATTATTAAGATAATTTAAATTATTCTTATTAAGTTATAGATAAAAAAAGAAACCCAATTTAATGTACCTAGATATTTAAGATAATTTAGTGAAAGCAATAATTTAAATGAAAAGGAATTACATTTTCGAATCAGTAGTTACCTTATTAGTTACTTAAAGAAGTTTAAAGAATATATAACTATAGTTCGATAATTATAAAAATTGGTAATGTAAGATTCATTGAAAATGGTAAAATTGGTAGGAGTAATGATATTAAAATGTGGATATAAAAGAAATTAAAGTAAATACTTCCTTACCCATAACAATTTATTTGTCCACTATGATACTGAATATTGTTTCAATAATCAAAGGACAATAGGATGAAAACACTCCTTAAAGTAAATAACTTATAAATGATTAATATAAATAAGCTACAAAGAATGGTATTAATAAAATCTCAAAGAAAAAAGAGATTAGTATTGCAAATAATTATGTAATTTATTTACAAGAATTAGATTTTAATATTAGAATCAATAAGGTTCTAGTTTCATTTTCACAATGATAAATATATTAAAATTAATTATGGCATTAGTGGCTTAATATGACTTGGACTTGTGAAAATCTTGAAAAGTAAGTTTAAGTTAATTAACTTGAAAGTTTTTTCACATAAGGTAAAAATTAAATAATATGTAAATTAAAGAAATCAAGATATAAATTAAAATGAATTTCCCTATAATGATGTATTATAATTAAGTTTCCTTACAATGATTCAATTCTTAAAATAGGTCCTTAAGGAAATATGTGGAGAACATATTCTCAAAATAGGTCTTGATTGTATTAATAATAATTGATGATATATGATATAATAACACTTTAAACTCATTGATATGTTCTTGATATATATTATGTACTTCTTATTATTTTATTGATATACACACATTAATATTTAAAAAATTAATAAGAAAGTCTTTATGAGATATTAATGTGGACTATTATAAAATTATACATATCTTATGAGTTTTATATCATAGATTATAAGTATTGTAGCTTATGAAATGCAGTATTTTAGATAAATAAAGCATAATTATCATAATTCATACTAAGTAGTTTATCATATTATAACGTTATAATAAAAATATAAAATATTGTTATCATCATATGCACTCCAACAATCGAAATAATAGATTTTAATTAGGTCAAGTGGACAAATGATAAAATTTTCTAATTAGTAATATTGGAATACTTCTAAATAATAATATTATTAATCACTTAATAATGTGATCTAATTAATGAAAAATAATTTTATAGATTATTGCATTATTAAAAAATATAATTTTGTAATTGATTAGGCTATTAATGAAAGATATATATAGTTCTTTATTTTCTAACACATATGAAATTTTGATCTAAAAGTATATGATTACAATAAGTATCATATTAGAAAAATTGATTATAAGATAAAGATGAATTCTTCGTATGTATCAATAGTTTCAATTTTTACAAACTTATATCTACTACTTAGAGTAATATTTTCATAAAATTATTCAATTTCATAATCAGAAAGGCAATTTGGGTGTGCTGTGCTGGCCAGATTTTCTTTTGCTCTCTAAGGAGGTGGTTAGGAAAAGGTTTGCTCTGTACTAAATTTTGGGATCATCAACTGATCTTTTGTGCGACGTTGCAGGAAGGAATTCTTCTAAATAGAAATGGCAAACGTCAACAAGAAAAGCTTTTTTTTTTTTTTTTTTATCCAATAGAATTGGAGAGACAACTAAGCTATAAATGGATCTTGGAGTTCAAACTCTAGCGGGTATTATCAATTAATTGTTCCTTTTCTACGTAATACATATAAGATTATATTTTTTAATTTATTAAGAAATTTATTGAACCATAAATTATATATAAAATATTTCAAATCCAATTAATTAATGTAAATTCAAAACAGAAAATTATACCTGAATCGTAACTTGGGGGACCATTCTTTTATTTAAGTGCATTATTTTTAGGTAAATTTGAGCATTTGATGTGTCTACTAGCTGATTTAATTTTGACTAAAATTGGAATTTAATATCTTTTTTTTTTTTTTTGCATGATGGCATTTTAATGCTTCAAAACTTAGTGAATGCATGGAAATTTGACAACCCAATCTTGCCTAAAGGACATCTAACACCTTGGGGTAGACGAAGACTGTTAGAGGGTAATATTAGCAATAAATAAGGATTAGTAGACAGTTGCGTACACACCTACATGTCATTATTAGCACTCAAGCTGACGAGCCATTTTAAGAGGCAGACAAAGTGAAAGGAGATCATTAAATGAATGCATTTAATCTAACTGGTCCTTGAAGCTGAAATTATTTTCTATTATTATAATTTTTAATTATATAATTTTAATTTTATTAGTAATTAATAATTAAAAAGATTAAAAAAAAAAATGTACATCGAGAGCACTCTCAGTCCTTGGGGGTTAGGCAACCTAACCTAAAGTTTAACCACAGCAACGCGTCAAATTGACAATCCCCCCGTACAACTGAACGCTCAACTGAAATACGTGAGCCCCTGAGACTCCCATTTATCGCCTGAAAAGAGATATTTGGGAAGTCGAAACGGTTACAAAATTTGGCACTCCTTGCACTCCCCTCATGAGGAAGTCGTGTTTTGGCCACTTTGTCGCTTTCATTTCATCCCATCTTCTTTGTCTCTGCGCTATTTGCCCCTCTTTTGCGCCTTGTCAGACTATCACTCACCTTATCTACATTCCCACACACCCCCCCCCCCCACCACACCACGCCTCTCAGTCTCTTATTTATCTCAAAATTACCCCAACTGTCATCTCATTTTTATGTTTTGGTCCTTTCTTAAGGAAGAAATTATTAAAAGGAAAAAAATGTGTGAGGAAATAGAAAAATATGGAGAAAAGGGAGTTGGAGATGACATGACTACCTAAACCCCACCAATGAAAATATTTCTTCTTTTGGGGTCAAAATTTTAAAAATTTTTTTGTTCAAAATATGGGGGAAATTTTTTTTTTTTAAAGTAATAATTTTTTAAGACGTAGAACCCATATGTCACATCCTCTTTGTTCGTTTATTTCTATTCAGGAAATGGGACTTTTATTAGAATTTAAAGTTGATTTCTTCAGTATACAGAAATAGTTAATTCTAGCTACAATCTAACGAATACAAACTAATCGCGTAAGCCTTAACCTCTCTAATTTTATATTTTAGGTATTTATAAGTACAACCCAAAATAATAGGTTCTGATCATCAGAATGCATCTTTAAATACGTTTTGTTTTTCTTTCTTTCTTTCTAAAGTTTTGTCTTTAATCTAAAGACATGCAGAAAATGGAACTAGTGTGGTCATATTAGTTGCATTTTCTTGCTAAAAATTGGTGATATATATATATGTGTGTGTGTGTGTAAATAGAAGAAAAGCCCATGGCAGGCACATCTGCTTGGAAAGCACCGGAATAAATGGCCAAATGGGGTTCTCATAAAAGTTAGAAAAACGAAAAGAAGAAAAATAAAGTTACAAATGGAACAAAAAAAAATTTCCGACATAGTTAGGCCATTGATTGCAGTCAAGCCTTTTGGTTGCTTGCTGCCGTTGCCATTTGAATATGCGCATTTAAACGAGCCCACAACGTTCTTTCCCCGTCTATTTATAAGGGAGCCTGCCAAGCCTCTAGCACGGACATTTGCAGGCGGCAGGGACCTGGGCAGATACCTAATAGAATTAGCAAAGAACGACATAAGCCTCAAAACAAAACCCTTAGAGAGAGAGAGAGAGAGAGATGGAGTGGAGGAGATGCTACTTGGACGTGATATTGGTGCCACTGGGATTTTTCATTACCATGGCATATCATGCATGGCTATGGCACAAGGTTCGATCTCAACCTCTCACCACAATCATTGGAACAAATTCAAGAGGCCGGCGTTACTGGGTCTCTGCCATCCTGAAGGTATACCAATCATCGATGTCTTGTGTTACCTGCACTTCTTGATTCCAGTCTACGTGTCGGTTAATTTGATCACAGATCCTATGAATATGATTTTACTTGAGTAATTCGTGTTTTTTGATACATGTTCACATTTTCACAATCTAAGCGCTTATTTATAGTTTCTGGCGTTTAACAAACAGGGGATGTTTATTCTTTCAACGGTAATTAGTATGCTGACGGGCAAAAACTCAATGAACCAAACAGTTGAATCAATTATATCCAAGTTCAGCAAACTCGCTCAATTTACATGGAAAGCCTCTTTTCACGCCTGGCTAAACAGTCGATTTTTGGTCATCATGTGACTTGGAAACCTCCCGTTTGATTGATTCCAGGTTTCACATGCAAGGAACGTGGCAACTTCTGGTCACCATATGACTTGGAAACGTTCCGTATAAAAATATCCATCCATACAAAATGTGTGCTATTGTAACCCTTTTTGGCAGAAGAATTATGCTATATCTAACTTTATTCTCCGCCAACTTGCATATTTAGGACATGCCTCTTGCTTCAGAGTTGGTAGAAGTTGATTGAACATAGGAAGAACTCAAAGGTGCCACCCACAATGTAAAAATATAATTATAATCTTTCGTTACAGAAAAATAGAACAATAAATGTATAACTTAACAATTAAAGTCATACATTTTGTCAGACGCGCCACTCCAATGTAAAAAAGAGCCCTTTTCTACTTAACATTTCTCATGGGCATGTGCATGATTAGCTGCCTGTTTTGGTCGATGGGTTTCGGAGCCCCATGGCATCAACTAATGGTTTGTGCATTCGCTTGGAGGATGTGCCCGCACTAAACGCCAAACTTTTGCAATGCTAAGTTGCTAACGCAAGCAATTTTTTGTGAATTGTGGTGCAGGACACGGACAAGAAGAGCGTCTTGGCTGTCCAATCCCTTCGAAACCTTATCATGGGATCGACACTGATGGCCACTACCTCTATCCTTCTCTCTGCTGGTCTGGCAGCAATAATAAGCAGCACTTACAGTGTTAAGAAGCCACTAAACGACACCGTGTACGGTGCTCAGGGTGAATTCATGGTGGCATTGAAGTACGTGGCACTCTTGACCATATTCCTTTTCTCGTTCTTTTGCCATTCCATGTCAATTAGATTCGTGAACCAGGTCAATCTCCTCATTAACGCCCCCCAAGACCCCACGTCCACGGTTACGCCAGACTATATTTCGGAGCTCCTAGAAAAAGGCTTCCTTCTCAACACGGTCGGCAATAGGCTCTTCTACTCAGCCATCCCTCTCCTGCTCTGGATCTTTGGGCCAGTCCTGGTCTTCTTGTGTTCTGTCACGATGGTCCCAGTGCTCTACAACCTGGACTTTGTCTTCAGTAGCAATGGAAAGGCAAAGATGGATGCCACTGGGGATAGCGACTGTGTGTAAATTGATCCTCGTTAAAGACTACATGTTGCAGTACATGTTGGACATCTTTTGTGCTGATCAGAATCAGAGTTTGGATTTATATAATGTGGATGTTAATGCTGAATATGATTCAACTACCTCTGCTCTATTTATTTGATGCTTTCTCGAGTGTCCCAACATATAGTGAATTTAGATTACATTGTCAAGCCAAACGGAATGCATCGATTCAAAGCGGTATTACTAGATTAAAATACCTGTTTTTTTTTTTTTTCTATTTTTTCTTTTTCACCATCGCAGCAACAACCTTCGTGACTTCCATCATCCACATTATTGTTTGAAAAAGTGAGGGCAATCATGGAAGTTTCAGCGAAAATTCCTTGGGATATTGGTTATAACAAGTCACTTGCTTTAGTAAATTTTTTTTTTTTTTTCATCATCATTCAGTCCTTTTAATGTTGGCCTGTAATATGATACTGTTACATAACTGAACTATTCAAAAAATACAGATGACAAGACAAATTTCTTAAAAATTTTTCTTATCATCGAAGGAACAACAAAAGTATTTAAACCGCGTCCATTGGTGAGTTGGGAAATATAGCTCAATCTTCCTCCAGAGATAATGCAGTCCAGTGAATTTTCATACATATAATACTTTTAAAAATTAATTAATACATATAATTAAAAATTATATTTAGTGAATTTTGAATCTTAATACTTTTAAATTGTAAAGAGTATATAATTATTAACAATTTTATATATTAAAAAAATTAGTTGCAAAAATTCATTATTTTCCAGAGATAAACTAATTCAAAAGTTGGTTCTATATCAATGTCACTTAAACTTTTATTTTAGAATCAAAATCATTATAAGCGTTGGACTAAAAGTTAATTATTTAAAAATTAATTAGTAACTATTTTATTAAGAAAAATTATACATTTTAATATTTGAACTCATGATTATTATCACTTTCATAAATTCCGAGAATTTCATATTTGTTATATATATATATATATATATATATATATATATATATATTATTTTATTAAGAATTTTATTGTCTATAATACTAATGTAAAAATATTATAAATAATTTTAAGAATACACTAATTTTTTCATAATTTAATTTCAGTAATGTAACTTGTAATTAAGTTTATTTCTTTGTGAGAAAATTTTTATAAACTTTTGTTTTAAATAAATAAAAATAATTTTTATTTTTTAAATGACATTAAATATATCATTTAAAATATGTTTCTTTTCAATTTCTAACATACCCCATAACTTTATACAATATTTTTTATCCGACGCCCTGTACTCTTTGATTGGGTCGAACTGTGAATGAGTGGGGAGAATCCATTGCCGTCTGGGAGTCTGCCTCGAGAATGACCCAAGAGAACCCAGCTCCCTCACACAAATGGCAGGCCACGATAAATACCCAAAAAGCTCGGCCTTGAAAGTAGTGCAAAATGCAACTAGTTAAAATATTAGCGTCCAATGCTGGACATTTAATTTTACTGTAATTTTTAATTTCACACTCGTTAAATAGAAGTCAAATTTATTTACTCTAAAAAATTCAGTTAATCAAATTATATATATTTTTTATTTAACTTTGACTTATTTTATTAAAATTTAAATTTTAAGAAACACATTGTTTAAAATTTTAAAATTACTTAACATATTTAAAATTTAAATAATATTAATTTTATTTTAACAATTATTCAAATAAGACATTTTTTATTCAAATATAACATATTTTATTAAATTTTAAAATTTTTAAAAATATATTTCTTAAATTTCTAAAATTATGTAAACTAATTTCAATTTAAATAACATCATTCTTCCTTTAACTAGTTTTTCAAATAAGATTTTTTCATTCCAAATAAGCCTATTTTATTTAATTTTTAAAATTTGAGTAACTTATTTATTAAATTACTAAAATCATATAAAATTTTTAAAATTTGAATAACATTAGACTTCAATTAAATAATTACTCATATTAGACTTTTTATTTAAATTTAACTTATTTTATTTAATTTTAAAATTTTAAGTTAAGTGTTGCTTAAATTATTGAAATTACGTAAAATATTCTAAATCTAAAAAAATTAAATTTTATTTAAGAAACTATTCAAATTAGATTTTTATATGAATTTGGCCTATTTTATTTAATTTTTTAATTTTGAATAATGTGTTATTCAATTAAAAAATTACATAAAATATTATAAATCTAAATAATATTAAATTTCATTTAAACTTAACTTTTTTTTTGTTCCTCAAATTTACTTTATCATATTTAATTTTCAAATTTTAATTAACATAATTATACTATACTCACACTCACATATTTATTTTCGATATTATGAATATTTTTTTATAAATTTTACACTTTATATTTAAAAATTAAAATCTAAAATTTTAAAAATTTAAATTTAAATTCCTAATAATACCTTCAGAATACCGTACAGAATATTTGTTCCTGACCCAAATTTTCTATTTGAATCCCTAGACTTCTAGCATATTTTATTGGTTATTTTATTTTTAAGTTTAATCTTTTAATTCTTTTTATTACTTTAACACATCGTAATTCCATTCAGTTCTTGATTTGCTACACAAATTTTCTTATTTATTCACCATTTATTTAAAAAATCACAAATATATTAATTGTTATATTTTAAATTAAATTATGAATAATTTATTATTTTTGTATTTAATTTTTTATTTATTTTATTTGAAAAATTTTAAATATCAATTATTTTTTTGATTTATTTTTTTATACATATTAAATTCAAATAAATTTTTATTTATTTAATTTTAATATTAGTAATTTTAAAACCCCACAATATTTATCTTCTTTTATATGTTTTACTTAAGTATGGTTTATGTAACTAAATTAGTGAGAACATAAATTTAGTCATAATAAATTAAATTTAAAAAATTGAATTTATATTTTGTTAAAATAAATTATAATGTAAAAATTTAAATTTAAATTTAAATTAATGTAAGGAAAGATATACTAAATAATAAGTTAACATTTCCTGTGATTATGTCATCTTCTTGTTGACTACTTCACGAGTATTGACATATATAATTTTTGTTTTAATCCACACGCACACACGCGCATATATGTATATATATTTTAAAGAAGTTGTTTTTATCTGCATATGCTTTTAAAAAAGTTAATTTGGCAAAATTGAAAACACCGCAAATCGAATCTCGAGAAATCAAAGCCTTGTTCTCTCCGCTTGGCTTTTGGCCCTTTCTGACGTACCTCTCTCTCTCTCTCTCTCAACCGATTGGCTTCCTCTTACCTATCGGAAATCATATCGGTCCTCGACTCCGGCAGCAACAACCCGGTCGCCGCTTACAATTGGATTCGTTCAAAATTGGTTAGGATTTGAGGCTGAAGGGCTGATTCAACACGCCCCCCCGCCCTATTCACTTCAAGGTCAAAACCCTCGACGACGACGACCTGTTTTAACATTATACATGCACATATTGTTTGTCTAAGCAACCCTCCTCTGGCCTAACCCAAAAGAAATTTTTATTTCTGAACTCACAGGCGAAGGAATTTCAAGCTCAGTCCATCTTTCAGGTCTACTTTACTTCTTCCCTTCGTCTGTGTGCCTCCCCCCCCCCCCCCTTTTTTAATATAACTTCACTATTAAAAGTGAGTTAGAGTAGCTTCACTGGCGCTGATATATTTATGTTATTATCTGAATATGTTGGAGAGATAGAGAGAGCGGGCTCAGCATTTCGCTTTTTAGCTGCAAATCTCAAATGGTATTCGACATTAGAAACAGCACAATCTCATATCGGAGGTGGCACGCCATTTTATAAAGTTCAGATTTTGATCGTCCGGTTGTTGAAATTTGAATTTTTTATTTTTCTTTTGAAGTAATTAGATATATTTTAGTAAAACCAGTTTTTCCTTCTTGTCCAAGAATTGGTGTTTGCTAATTATGCGGATAAGCCATGTTCTCTGCTTTGTGTTTGGGTCCTAGTTATTCGATGCCCTTGTTTTGCAACCCTAGGCTTGTAGCCTCGAAGCCAAGAAATTGGTTCTTAGATGTTATGGATTTCAAAGTTTATCGTTGGTAAATGATGTGCTGTTTGTCAATTTTTGGAAATAAGGACGATGTAGTTGTTCCTAATTACAGGATTTCTGCTGTTTACTTCCTTTCTTTATGTACATGCTGCCTAATGGTGCATTTTTTTTGCCATCTGAATGACTTATATTGGAGCTCTAGTTTCTTCACTTAGAAATTAACTCGGCAACAGAAACTATACAGGCAAATTTGGTTTTTGTTGAGTTTTTCTGTGGGTTGTTATTGGAAGGACTTTTGTAAAAGAATTGTATCATGAGATTGTGAAGCTGGGCTGCTTTGTAGAGGATATCAGCTATCTATGGAGTTCTGATGCAGCTTTGTGAGCATCCACTTGTTTTGCTGTTTTGCACTGTTTCCTTGAGTCGGATTGTAAACTTGCTCTGTGAAGTTGGTTTTTAATACTTCGTATGATTTCTTCCATGCGTTTGACAAGGAGGCATGAAATTTTCCCAGGGTTTTTTTTTTTTTTTTTTGATATTTTGTTGTTTCAATGAGCTTAATTTCTCATGATTGTTGGCCCTAATTAAGTGAAATATTCCGCTTAGATTTGTTTTAACTTATTAACATACTGTATAACTAGGGAAGTGGAGCAGTTCTGCCTCTGCTTCAATTGAGGTTAAATTAAACCTGCAACAGTTATATTATTTTTTCATGCAAAATATTCTTGGACTTCTTATCTTGCAAGTCTTGATTTTTCCCAGCTCTAGTCATGTCTTCTTCATACATTCCAGCAACAACAGAGTCCATCTCCCAGGCTTTGGAAGCTAAGGAGCCATCTGCTGCCATATCCATTCTCTACAGTATACTTGAAAATCCATCTTCTTCTCCTGAAGCTCTGCGCATAAAAGAACAGGCCATCACAAACCTCTCTGACCTTCTCAGGCAAGAGAACAGGGCTGAGGATCTGTGTGGGCTTCTAACTCAATTGAGACCCTTCTTTGCCTTGATCCCTAAGGCTAAAACTGCCAAAATTGTCAGAGGAATAATTGACTCTGTTGCCAAAATACCTGGAACATCTGATCTCCAGATAGCCCTATGCAGAGAAATGGTGCAGTGGACCCGTGCAGAAAAGCGCACATTCCTTAGACAGCGAGTTGAGGCAAGGCTTGCCGCTCTTTTAACAGAAAACAAGGAATATTCAGAAGCATTGACTCTTATTACCAACCTGGTAAAGGAAGTTAGGCGCTTGGATGACAAACTACTTCTTGTGGATATAGACCTGCTGGAAAGTAAGCTGCATTTTACATTGAGGAATCTTCCCAAGGCAAAAGCTGCTCTTACAGCTGCAAGGACAGCTGCAAATGCTATATATGTGCCACCAGCCCAACAAGGCACCATTGACTTGCAGAGTGGGATTCTTCATGCTGAAGAAAAGGATTATAAAACTGCTTACAGCTATTTCTTTGAAGCATTTGAGTCATTCAATGCTCTTGAAGATCCCAGAGCAGTTTTCAGTCTGAAATATATGTTACTTTGCAAGATAATGGTGAACCAAGCTGATGACGTTGCCGGGATAATTTCTTCAAAGGCAGGTCTTCAATACATGGGACCAGAATTGGATGCAATGAAAGCTGTTGCGGATGCTTATTCCAAGCGATCATTGAAGTCATTTGAGATTGCCCTGCACAATTACCGGGCCCAGCTGGAGGAAGACCCAATTGTTCACAGGCATCTCTCATCCCTGTATGACACACTTTTGGAACAAAACTTATGCAGATTAATTGAGCCTTTCTCAAGGGTTGAGATCACGCATATTGCTGATCTGATTGAATTGCCTGTGGATCACATGGAGAAAAAGCTGTCACAGATGATTTTGGATAAGAAATTTGCTGGGACATTGGATCAAGGTGCTGGGTGCCTTATCATCTTTGATGATCCAAAGATGGATGCTATATACCCTGCAACTTTAGAAACCATTTCTAATATGGGCAAGGTCGTGGACAGCCTCTTTGTCAGGTCTGCCAAGATAATGGCCTGAAACTTTAGTTGCTTGAATTTTGTTTTGACATTGTCATGCAGATCCTTTTGTTGAAGCTTCTTTTGCGTTGCCTTCATGTTTTCTCAAATTGCTGAACTGCTGTTTGACATTATAGCTGGCACTTTCATATAAATGAACTGCTGTTTGACATTTAGCTGTGTTCTGCCGTTTATTGACTGATATATCTCAATTCAATCAGGTTATAATCCCAAACTGATTAGGATGAGTTGAGTAGAACTTTTCTCTCCATTCAATTGTATTTGACACCAAATTACCTCCAGTTTTCAAGTTATGTTATTCAAGTTCTCTTGCTCTCTTGCTAATAACAGCTACACCCAACCTTAAGCGTGCTTGGTTGGTTGGAATGGACCCAATCATCCAAAGGCCCTACCTGGGAAAGCCTAGGTGGGTGTAATCACTGGTATTATTGGTATCAGAAAGATGAGTAGTTTGCGTTCATAGGAAGCTAATTGGTTGAATTTTCTAAATTCTTATATTGGATGCTCAGTTACATATATAAAAGCTTGTACAAGGGCTTGCCCCAACACTTTTTGTGAGGGCCTTGGCTAGGCGACGGATATGAATCTAGCATTGTTCTAGATTCTCCTTTACCCTCCTTTCCTTAAGGAAAGTTGACCTTGGGTTTGTTGCGATTTGAGACTGCGATTTGTATAAGTGCGAGAGTACTCCATTTCAAGTGGAAGACTTCTTAAAAACGAAAGAAAAAAAAACAGAGAGTAAAACCATATAAATTTGATCTTTTGTCAACCTTAGAGTGTGCAACTTTCATATATTAAGACACCATTTAATTGTCTTGTATCTTCCCTGTGGCTGACTTTATCATTCCTACGCCTTCCCTAGTTCAAGCAACGTCAAATATTGTTTCTTTTTAGTAGAATAGTATCACGGAGTTAGGCTTGAACATGTTTTAGATGTGTTAACTCGTGCGTTACTTAAGTAATCTTGTGAAAGAAGATGCTAAGTAAGCCTTGAAGAGTTTGAGTGAACCAGCAGAAGATTTGTAGGAGACAAGTAATTGAACAGGAAGAACTTGAGAGAGCTAGAGAGAGTACAAGAGAGATTTGCAAGTAAACTTGTATTAAGAAAGGATTTGTACTATACAAATAAAATGAGTAACAATTCAAAAGGACTTAGAAAGGAATATTTTTGGTATATGCAAGGATTATTTTAGATAAAGAATATTTTAGATATATACACGGATTATTCTAAATATGGTCACTTTTAGAATTCTCTAGGTGATCGTGGGCTTTTGGAACCTTTCATGGATAGCAAATGGGTTAGTCGCCCTTGAAGGTTTGGTCTTGGCCCAAATTTGCACCTTAAGGATATATGATTGAGCCAGATCAATGTATTCTTATGACATTCTCCTTCACTTAATTCTACGACGTTCTCGTCGCATTTTCAATCTTAAATTGTCAAATGTGATCGGTAAATTGCCAAAGCTGATCTCGTTCCCAACTAACCTCGTGGTTTGGCAAAGCTTTCCATTTCACTAAGTGCTTGGTATAGTTGGGAACTCCTCTTTTTCAGATCACTCGGTCAGTAAGGATGTATTTCACCTCCATGTTGAATTCGGTGACCATAGTTGTTGATGCGCACTTTGACCCGTTTTGACTTAGATCCTCTTCGTCTCTATAGAAAGGCTTTAGAAGACTTACATGGAAAACGTTGTGAATCTTCAGCTTTTGAGGGAGTTAGACTTGATAGGCTGTCTTTCCCACACGCTTGGTAATGAGGAATAGTTCTTTGTACTTCCGTACTAAGCCCTTATGTACTTTGCATAAAGACTTGAATTGGTTGGGCAACAACTTCACCATCACCATGTCTCTCGCAGTATAGTCCTTTGGGCGTCGCTTAGCATCGGCTCATCTCTTCATCTTCTTGGTCATTTTATCAAGGCAAGTTCTTGTTATGTCTGCTTACTCATGTCATTCCTTTGCAAACTTAAAAGCAGACGGGTTGTTGCCAATATAGGGAGAGGCAATGGCACTTGGTGTTAGTGGTTGTCCCATGACAATTTCAAACGGACTTTTAGTTGTGGTCTTGCTCCTTTGAAGGTTGTATGAGAATTGGGCAACATTGAGTAGCTTTGCCCAATCTTGTTGGTGAGCACTGACATAGTGCCTCAAGTATTGTTTAAGCAAGGCATTGACTCGCTCAATTTGGCCATCAATTTGAGAATGGAAGCTTGTTAAGAAGTTCAACTTGGTTCCCAGCAACTTGAACAGCTTACGCCAAAATTTACCTGTAAAGCGGGGATCTCTATTACTGATTATGCTCTTTGGCACTCCTCATAGCTTTACTATGTTCTTAAAGAACAAGCGAGCAACTTCGTCCACCTTGCAATTGGTAGGGGCTAGATGAAGGTGTCATACTTGCTGAACCGATCAACCACAACTATAATGCTTCCACACCCTTCGGACTTCGGTAGAGCCACAATAAAGTCCATTGAGACACTTTCCCAAGGCCTCTCGGGAGTAGGTAGTGGCTCAAGTAGGTCGGTTGGTGGCTAATGTTCTACCTTGTTTTGTTGGCAAACCAAACAAGTTCATACATAGGCCTTGACATCTATATGCATACGCGGCTAAAAATTATATTGTTGGACAAGAGCAAGGGTTTGTGTCATACTTGGGTAATCAGCCCATAGCGAATCGTGACATTCCTTAAGGATTTCCTTCCGCAAATTTTCCCACTTTGGAACGAAGACACAATTCCCGATCGTCATTAAGACTCCATCGTTCACCCAATATTGAGGAGTCTTCCCCTTATTAGCCAATCTCACCATATTGTTGGCCAGTTTGTCTTGTCCAGTACCTTCCTTGATCTGTTCAAGGAGGTTGCTTGTAGGAGTATTAGTAGCAAGAGCTACTAGTTCTACTTTCCAGCTCAACGCATCAGCAACTATGTTGGTTTGTCCCGACTTATACTGCAATGTGTAGTCAAATTCCGCCAGGAAGTCTTACCAACGAGCTTGTTTGAGGCTGAGTTTCTTCTGAATCTTGAAGTAACTCGTAGTAACATTATTGGTCATGATCACGAACTTATTTTTGAGGAGATAATGTCTCCAAGTATGCAAGCAATGGATGACAGTGGTCATCTCTTTGTCTTTGATGGTATATTGTCTCTTTGTGTCATTTAGCTTGAGACTTTCATAGGCAGTGGAATGTCTATCTTGCATCAAGACTCCTCCAATGACGAAGTCAGATGCATCAGTATGGACTTCAAAAGGCTTTTCGTAGTCTGGTAGCGCTATAACGAGTTCATCAAAGATCGCTTGCTTTAATCTCTCAAAGGAAGCTTGGCATTCATCCGCCCAATGCCAAGTGTAGTTCTTCTTTAACAGGTCGGTCAAGGGTGCCGCTACAGCCGAATATCCCTTAATGAACCGATGATAGTAGTTGACAAGCCCCAGGAAGGATTGCAATTCCGGGACATTGGTTGGAGGCTTTCATTGTTGGATAACACGCACCTTTGCTGGATCCATCAAAAGTTTACCATCCTTGATCTGATGGCCAAAGAAGTCCAACTCTTGCTTGGCGAATGAGCACTTCTCCTTCTTAACGAATAACTCATTCTCCCGTAGAACTTGGAAGACTTGCTTGAGGTGCTCAACGTGCTCCTCAAGTGTGTTGCTGTATACCACAATATCATCCAAATACACTACCACAAATTTGTCCAGGAAAGGATGTAGTACCTTGTTCATAAAAGTGCAGAAGGTGGCTGGTGCGTTAGTGAGGCCAAATGGCATGACCAAGAATTTGAACGCTCCATAGAGTGTTACACAAGTCGTCTTTGGCTCATCATCTTGCGCTATGTGAACCTGGTAGTAACCTGATTGCAAATCCAACTTGGTGAAGTATCTTGCCTTCCCGAGTTGGTCGAAAAGATCAGCTATTAAAGGGATCAGATACTTGTTCTTGATAGTGACCTTGTTCAAAACTCAGTAGTCGATGCACATACGAAGTGATCCGTCCTTCTTCATTTAAAAAAGGACTGAGGCACCAAATGAGACTTTCAATGGTCGAATGTAACCCGACTCAATCAAATCATGGAGCTACTTCCTTAATTCAACAAGCTCCGAAGGTGCCATGCGATAAGGAGCCATGACAAGGGGTTTGACACTGAGTTCTAGCTCAATGTGGTGATCCATATCTTACTTTGGTGGAAGCTTCTTGATGAGAACCATAGAGATGATGAGTGGAAGGCTTCAATGGTTGCAAGAGGTCCATTGTACATTCTAGAAGGCCCAATAACACGAACTAGAGCCAAAAAGATTAAAGAAGTACTAAATGGGCTGATTAAGGACATTCAGGCCAACCTAACTTCAAATAGTGCAAATTCAAGTTTAACAAGGAGTCCAGGCCTAATTAGTATAATTAGAATACTTAATAGGTCAGAATAAGTAATAGCATTTCTTCCTAAATAAGAGTTTATTATTTATGTTGGAATTTGTCCACAATTAGGAATTCCTTCAAAATAAGAATTTGTCCTAAGTAGGAATTTATGCCTCTTTAGGATTGCTATCTCAACCTATAAATAGGCACCCTTTGTAAGCTCTGGTGATGAGACAACTTTGAGTGAAATAAAAAGGGTTTTTTCCTCTCGGTTCTTTTAAAGACTAAGGAACTTATTAAAAAGTATTTCTTTTTGTAGCGTTCCAATCAACTTATCACTCCCAATTCCTTTGTTTTCTAGAGTGTGGCATCCATATCCTTCTTAAATACTCTAGGTTCGTATTCCTTTGAAGGGTGGGTTTAGGGTTTGTGATATTAAACTCTGGTTTAACTTTCCTAGTTGTTCTTTGATTTCTTGTGTGTGTTGGGTCCCTAAGTCATGTCTTTTTAGAGTTTTCTGCATCAGTTGGTATTAAAGCAAAGGTCTAAATCAGGTTGAATCCACTAACTCCTCAATTTTCTATCTTTGGATTTATTTATTATTATTTAGTTTGTCTATTATGTGCATTATCATTCAAATGCACAAATCTGTTTATTTGCAATCCTTTTCTTTTTGCTTATTTGTTTAAGCTCATAAACATGCTAATTTCAATTCCAATTGGTATGTCTAAATATTCTACTATTGTTTTGTGTTGAAAAAAAAAATGGAAAAAATGGAAAAAAAAAAGAAGGAAAAAGAACAAAAGGAAGAAAATATCAAATTCAAAGTTATTGATAAGGTTAATAATTTGGTCATATTGGCCACAATAATAATAAAGTTTTCTTGCTCAACTTTAATTCTACCATCTGTTTTCCAATTTTGTTACCCAAGTTGTCCTCTAGGTTATATTACCTCTATCCTGATTTTTGTGAGTTTAGTTCATTAAATCCGTTTATGTTGACATCCTTTTTTGCTTGATTCTTTGTTCTCCAATTTGTTCAATTTTACTCCATTTAGCTTATTCTATTCAAAATCAATACCCTTGATTTACCTTGTTTAGTTCTTTATAGAGTTGAAAGGGAGAATCTTAGTAGTAAAAGGTAAGAGTGAAAGTTCATATAAAGAAAAACCATAAAGAGTGTAAACACAAGGGAGTCTGACACAATCTTTTGAGTGACACACGTGAGGGAGTATTTTGTGAGGTATCCTATTTGTTTTATGCTGAAGTAAGACTATGACATCCAAGACAAAGGTATAGCTCAAGAGGAAACTATTGATGTGTCCTTCATGATCAAAGCTATGCAACAATAATTTGAGCACATGAATACCAGATATGATGATATGAGGGAGAGGATGGAGGAGCAAGCTAATAAAATAGCAGAGTTGCAAAGGAAACATAGGGAATATAAGGCTCCCAAAGCAAGAAGGCAGTTTACACGTGCCTATGACCATGAAGATGATGTAGATAATGATGAATTTGATGATCAAACTACGATAGTTAGAACTGGTAACAATAGAAGGGATCAGAGAGAATTTAGGAGGCAAGGCACCTACGACCATAATTTAGGCAGTATTAAAATGACAATTCCTTCATTCTAAGGTAAGAATGATCTTGATGCATACCTAGAATGGGAAAAAAAAGGTTGAATTGGTTTTTGATTGCCACAACTATTCTAAGGAGAAAAAGGTAAAGCTTGCTGCAATTGAATTTACTAATTATGCTATTATTTGATCGGATCAACTTGTTTTAACTAGGAAAAGGAATCATAAGCGGCCTATTGATACATGGGAGGAGATGAAGGCTATCATAAGAAGGAGGTTTGTCCTTACTCACTATTACAGTGAATTGTACCAAAGGCTACAAGGGCTCACTCGAGGCACCAAAAGTGTGAAGGACTACCACAAGGAAATAGAGATTACCATGATTAGGACCAATGTAGAAGAAGATAAAGAGGTAACCATGGCTTGACTTCTGCAAGGGCTAAATAGAGACATAACAAATGTGGTTGAATTGTAGCACTATGTGGAATTAGAAGACATGGTGCACATGGCAATGAAAGTTGAAAGGTAACTTAAACAAAAGGGTTCCACACAGTTTGGGCAGAATTCAGGTTCTACCCATCGTGGAAGCCAAATTGGAGTAAAAGGGACAAGATGACCAATTACAAGTTCAGAGTCGAGCTA
The DNA here is from genome assembly GCA_037897445.1 of Ceriops zippeliana. Classification (NCBI taxonomy): domain Eukaryota; kingdom Viridiplantae; phylum Streptophyta; class Magnoliopsida; order Malpighiales; family Rhizophoraceae; genus Ceriops; species Ceriops zippeliana. Next base: position 1,051,192 of record JBAPLH010000135.1, on the reverse strand, counting down.
CCCAAGCATAAGAATGTGGGTTCTAGCAAGGAGACAGGTAAATTTGAATCCCAACTGAGTAAAAATAGAAATGTTAAATGTTTTAAGTGTTTGGGCAAGGGTCACATTGCATCTCAATGTTCAAATAAGCGTGCAATAATCCTGAGAAGTAACTGTAATGTTGAAACTAAAAGTGAATCAGATGATGATTCTGTGCCACCATCAGAGGGTGAATGTGATGGAGAGGAATATCCAATTAACAAAGTAGCTCTCGTTACAAGGCGAACATTGAATGTGCAAACAAAAGAAGAAAATGAGGTGCAACAAGATAACATCTTTCAAACAAGGTGTTTCATCAAAGATAAGGTATGTAATATGATTATTGATGGTGGGAGTTGCACTAACATTGCTAGCACACTATGGTTGAGAAGTTGGATTTACCTACTATGATGCATCCTAGACCATATAAACTTTAGTAGTTGAATGAAAATGGTGAAGTGAAAGTAAATCAGTAAGTGCTCATATCATTTTCTATCGGAAGGTACCATGATGAGGTTTTATGTGATGTTGTACCTATACATGTGGGATATATTCTACTAAGAAGACCATGACAATTTGATAGGCGAGTTATGCATGATGGCTTGAAGAATCAGTATTCCTTTGTAATGAACGGAAAACCTGTCATTCTTGTACCATTATCACCTCAACAAGGATATGACGATCAATTAAGGATTAAAAATGAGAGTGAACAAAAAAAAGAGATTGATAAAAGAGAAAAAGGTGAAGAAAACGTGAGGACATAAGAGAAAGAGAAGAAAAGAGAAAATCTTTATGCAAAAGGAAGTGATGTCAAAAGAGCATTCTATGTCAAACGGCCTATGATTGTACTTTTGTACAAATAGGCTTATTTTAACACTAACAAGTTTGACCATCTTTGTCTAGTGTTGTTGTTGCACTATTGCAGGAATTTGAAGATATATTTCCTAACGATATCCCAAGTAGATTGCCACCTAATAGGGGAATTAAGCATCAAATTGATTTCATCCCAGGTGTATTCATCCTTAACCGGCCAGTATATAAGAGTAATCCTAAGGAGACAAGGGAGCTTTAAAGGCAGGTTGAGGAGCTTATGTCTAAAGGATATGTGAGAGAAAGCATGAGTCCATGTGTTGTTCCTGTCCTACTTGTACCAAAAAAGATAGGACTTGGAGGATATGTGTTGATTGTCAAGCAATCAACAAAATCACTATAAAGTATCATCACCCCATACCTAGATTAGATAACATGTTAGATGAATTGCATGAGTCATGTGTCTTTTCTAAGATTGATTTGAAAAGTGGATATCATCGTATTAGGATGAAAGAGGGAGATGAGTGGAAAACAGCTTTCAAAACTAAGTATGGGTTGTATGAATGGCTAGTTATGCCATTTAGTCTCACTAATGCACCAAGCACTTTTATGCGACTAATGAATCATGTTTTACGTACATTCATTGGTAAATTTGTAGTTGTGTATTTTGATGATATCTTGGTTTATAGTAAAATCCTAGAAGATCATCTTGATCATTTACGTTTCATTGTAAGTGTTTTACATTCTGAGAAATTGTATGCTAACTTACATAAATGTTCCTTTTGTACTGATCAGATCACATTTCTTATCTATGTTGTCAGTGCTAAAGGTGTTAAAGTTGAGGCAATTCGTGATTGGCCTACACCTAAGTCAACTAGTCGTAGCTTTCATGGTTTAGCTAGTTTCTATAGACATTTTGTTAAAGACTTTAGCACCATTGTTACACCACTCATTAAGCTTATCAAAAAGAATATGAGTTTTAGGTGGGGTAGTGACCAAGATAAGGCTTTTAATTGCATCAAGGAAAAATTAAGTTTTGCACCCTTACTTACTTTACCTAACTTTGCAAAAGCTTTTGAGATTAAATGTGATACTTCAGGTATTGGCATTGGAGATGTTTTGATGCAAGAAAGGCACCCAATTGCTTACTTTAGTGAAAAGTTAAGTGGAGCAAGCCTTAATTATCCTACTTATGATAAAGAGATGTATGCATTGGTATAGGTTTTAGAGACATGACAACATTACCTTTGGCCTAAAGAATTTGTCATCCATACTGACTATAAATCTTTAAAGCACTTGAAGGGACAAGGAAAGTTGAACAAAAGACATGCTAAGTGGGTTGAATTTATTGAGACCTTTCCCTACATCATCCAATATAAAAAAGGTAAGAAAAATGTGGTAGCTGATACATTATTTAGCAGGTATGCCTTTATCTCTACACTTACTGCAAACTTATTAGGATTTACACACATTAAGGATTTATGTGAATGATCCTGATTTTACTAATATGTATAGAACATGTGAGGTGTCAGCCTTTGAGAAGTTTTATAGGCATAAGGGTTTCTTATTTAGGGAAAATTGTTTATGCATGTCTATGAGTTCTTTGAGGGAGTTGGTTGTAAAAGAAGCTCATAAGAGTGGTCTAATGGGTCATTTCGGAGTTAAGAAAACCCTAGATGTCCTAAATGAACATTTTTTTTTTGGCCACGAATGAAACAAGACGTTGAGAGGATATGCATTGACATGCAAACAAGCTAAATCTAAAGTTTTACCTCATGGCTTGTATACCCTTCTACCTATACCTAACCATCCCTGAGTTGATTTATCTATAGACTTTGTATTAGGATTGCCTCAAACAAAAAGGGGTAGGAATTTTATATTTATTGTTGTTGATAGATTTTCAAAGATAGCACACTTCATCCCATGTCATAAAATTGATGATTCAAACATCATGGTTGACTTATTCTTTAAAGAAGTAGTACGTTTACGTGGCATGCCATGAAGCATTGTTTCATATCAAGATACAAAGTTCTTAAGCTACTTCTAGAAGACTTTGTGGGGTAAGTTAGGTATTAAGCTATTGTTTTCAACTATTTGTCATCCACAAGCTGATGGGCAGACTGAGATAGTTAATCAAACTCTTTCCACTCTTTTACGTGCTATTATTCGAACAAATTTGAAAACATGGGAAGATTGTTTACCACATATCGAGTTTGCGTATAATAGGAGTGTTCATTCTACTGCTAGTTACTCTCCATTTAAAATCGTATATGGTTTTAATCCATTGACTCCTTTGGATTTGATACCTATACCTATCAATAAGTATGCCAACTTAGATGGGGAACGCAAGGTGGACATGATAAAAAAATTGCATGAGAAGGTGCGACAACATATTGAAAAATGAACTAAGCAACACGCATCCCATGTCAACAAGGGACGAAAGAAGGTGGTGTTTGAACCTGGTGATTGGGTTTGGGTGCATATGTGCAAGGAACGGTTCCCATCTCAAAGGTGTTCGAAGCTACAACCCAGAGAAGATGGTCCCTTTCAAGTGATGATTCGGGGACGAATCCTTTTGAGGAAAGGAGGAATGATGAGAACTATAGAGATGATGGATGGAAGACTTTAATGGTTGCAAGAGGTCCATTGCACATTCTAGAAGGCCCAATAATACGAGTTAGAACAAAAAAGATTAAAGAAGCACTATATGAGCTGATTCAGGACATTTAGGCAAACCCAGCTTTAAATGGTGCGAATTCAAGTTTGACAAAGAGTCTAGGCCTAATTAGTATAATTAGAATACTTAATAGGTCAAAATAAATAATAACATTCTTTCCTAAATAAGAATTTATTATTTATGTTAGAATTTGTCCACAATTAGGAATTCCTCCAAAATAAGGATTTGTCCTAAATAAGAATTTGTACCTCTTTAGGATTGCTATCTTAGCCTATAAATAGGCACCCCTTGTAAGCTATGGAGATGAGACAACTTTGAGTGAAATAGAAAGTAAGGGTTTTTCCTCTGGGTTCTTTTAAGGACTAAGGAACTTATTAAGAGGTATTTTTTCTTGTGGCGTTCCAATCGACTTATCACTCCCAAATCCTTTCTTTCTTGGAGTGTGACATCCATATCCTTCTTAAATACTCTAAGTTTGTATTCCTTTGAAGGGTGGGTTTAGGGTTCGTGATATTAAACTCTGGTTTAGCTTTCCTAATTGTTCTTTGATTCCTTGTGTGCGTTGAGTCCCTAAGCCACATCTTTTTGAGGTTTTTCGCATCACTTCTTTAGCAATTCGGAAGGCATCATGTCCTTGAACTTGTTAAGGATAGCTTGAATTGGTTGCGGCAATGTGGGAGTCGGTGTTGCTACGTCCTCCCCATCACTTAGCTCCCTTATGGTAGCAACATAGCCAAGACCCGACTTGAGATCCCGTTTGAATTACAAGGCCAAGATCATCGCTGGTTAAGATCTCTCCTTGCACTTTAAGGGAACTACACAGATCTTATGGTTGTTGACAACTACAATAGAATGTGAAGCAAGCACAGGAAAAGCCAAAGTTTCGCAAAAGAATGCAAGACCTAACACCACTTTAAAATCATTCATAGGAACGACGGTAAAATCTAATTTATCAGTCCATTCACCAATTTGGACAGTAACTCCTTGTGCTACACCTTGGACAGGCCTTGCTTCCGAGTTTACTGCTTTAATGGTGCCATTTCCCTTCGTTGGTTTAAAGCATAGACGTTTGGCCTCTTCTATATCCATGAAGTTATGCGTTGCCCCAGTGTTTAGCATCGCACAGCTGATTTACCCTCGATGGTAAGATCAGCGTACAACAGTCCATTCTCCTTGGCGACTATTGGGGATAAACGCTTTGAGAAATTACCCAATCGTTAGATAGATCCCATGTCGGCTTGGGTTTCTTTATCAGCCTTTTCAGTGTCGAGTACTGCCATCATCGCATTCATTACTATGCATTTGGGGCAGTCTTTCATCCAGTGCGGTCCATCATAAATGAAATAAGGTCTAGGGGGATTAGCCGAGTTATACTTACCTGTCATATTCACAACTCAAATAAGAATAAAATAGGAATTAGGATTACCTTGCTCTGATACCACCTATCACGGAGTTAGGCTTAGACGTGTTTTAGGCGTGCTAACCTACGCGGCATTTAGGCAATCTTGCAAGAAAATATGCATTGAGTGAACCGGTAAAAGACTTGTGGGAGACAAGTAACCAAACTGGAAGAACTTGAGAGAGTTAGAGAGAAAGAGTATAAAAGAACTTTACAAATAAACTTGTATTAAGAAAATATTTATACTATATAAATAAAATAAATAACCTATTTATACAACTCAAAAGAATGACCTAAAAAGAAATATTCTTAATATATGTAAGGACTATTTTAGATAAAAAAAATATTTTAGGTATATATACCAATTATTTTAAATATGGTCCTTTGCAGAATTCTTTAAGTGATTATAGGCTTTTGAGACCTTTCATGAATAGCAAATAAGTTGGTGACCCTTGTAATTTTGGTGTTGGCCCAAATTTATACTTTCAAGATACATGATTGAGTCAAATCAATACATCCTTGTGACCGCGTATGGCCGTAAGGTTCGTTGTATCTTACCCTCGAAGCAACTTCACTTGGTAGATTTCTTAAGAGATTTAGTGAGGAAACTTGACTTTCTGTCGTGGTTGCAACTTGGGGTCATGGTTTTTTAATTCAATGTATAAAGTTCGGCATAAAACCCGAAAAAAGAAGGTAAAGTTGCCAAAAGCAAGTGCTGCGTTATTTGTTTAAATACACTAAAAAAAAAAAAGTGGAGTTGAGGCTTTTTTTTTTTTTTTTTAAAAAAGCTTGGGATACAAAGCATTTAGTAGCAACTTTTCTCAAAGGTTGGTAAAAGTCCCCGTCGACCCTCCATTGCTTTGTCCTCTTCCTAAACGATGTCCATATACTCCAATTTTATTTACGAAAATCCCACTTCCTCTTCAGTTTATGTCAACGGCCTCCCCCTTCTAACCTTTTTGGAAGGAGCTCTCCAAACTTTGTTGGTCACACACACACAGGTGGATTTCTTTCATGTAAAGCTACTAGCAGATCCCGATCTTCCCATTTTGTCCCCCTTAAAAGCGGTGAGTTACCTGTTACAGTTGCGAAGTTTTACTGTACATATATAAGAAGAACTATATTAAATATTAAGAAAATAATTTTTTACTTTGTTAAAAAATTATTTATACTGAAATAAATAATTTTCTAACAAATAAAATTGCATGCTAAAATACTAAAAAATGGTCATTTTGCTTTTTCTTCTACCCATGTTTTGGATTAGCTGAGATGGCGCAATCACAACAAATTAGGAAAATTTTTTTTACAAATTAGAAAAATTTTTCGGTGATATTTATTATTGTTCAGATAACAAATAAATAAATTTCAAAAGACTTGTGTCGCTTGAGCAGCAGAAAAAGAATTTTGCTAATTTTCCCATTTCACTTTGTTTTCTTTTCTTTTTTTTTTTTTACCTTTTATTGGTCAAGAAATGCTTTTATGTAAACAACCATATGGTGCGATTTATTGGACAATGTTTTCATGCTTCAGGGAATCGGTATCACTATTAGGTTTAAATTTATCTATGTTCACATGAAGCCAATAAAAGGGTACCTACCAAAAATAATAATAATAAATAAATAATGCACACAAAATTCACTGCCTACGATTAAATTTCTTAGCATCTGTTTTATGTTCATTATGTTAAAATTAATATTGAAGATAAAAGCTTTTTTCTTTTTTTTTTCTTTTTTTTTTCGGTTTATTGGTGGATATTAAACTATTTAATATCCAAGTACTCTGCTCACGAGCCAACGAAAATGCCATCCTCGATTTCAACCCGACATGAGTGGGTTCAGAGTTCCAATGCATGGACGGAGTGGCGTGGGGATGAGGGCAAGATTCCTCGCCGATTTAATTCCATTTATCGAAACATCATCGGAGATGACGAATTGACAATGACAAAGCCGTTATAATTTTAAAAAATAAAAATAAAAGTAAAATCCAATCAATCTTGCAATTATGAGAATTTGTGAAGGTCCTTTCCGTAATTTACACATCACCCTAAGCTGTGGGACTTTTTAATCTGGTCCCAGTTTCTACTTTTAATCCATACCCCCCCCCCCCCAAAAAAAAAAAGGGTTTGCTTTTGCTTTACTTCTTCTTGTCTATATATCACCCGAATTCTTACTCAAACTCTTCTCCCCGCCCTCTCTCTCTCTCTCTCACACACACACGCACACGAGCGCGCGCGCACATGCTTACGCTTACAGCTTACATTTTGATTTAATAGCATATAGATCGTCAGTCAATGGAGCAAAAACCTGGGGAATTGAAGCGGAGTGCCTCGGAACTGCCTCTCCAAGAGGTTATCAAGAAGACTACTACTAACTCTATCGCTCCCGAAACCACCGCTCAAGCCAATGCCAACGAAGAGAAATTCGGCGAAACTTGGATTCAAGGAAACAGCACTTTCTCTTCTGAAATCGATGGCTTTTCCAACTACTTGTGCTATGGTGATCTCAGTTTCGCCTTCAAAACTCTGGTCAGTCTCTCTCTCTCTCTCTCTCTCTCTCTCTCTCTCTCTCGCGTCAAAGTGACCGTGGATGCAGACGATCTGTACCCGTTTATTGCCACGTCAGCAATCGCGGGTTGCTGACGTAGCAAACCAGGGGCCTTCCCCTAGTACACTTGCAATCTAGCAATCTATCTAGTTTGCTGAAATAAAATAAAGTAATGGAATAATACGGTATAATCATAATTTTAAAAATTGAATTAGTCTCGAAGAGGTGACTTCAGCGATTTAAAATTTAGAACAGTTTATTTTATATAATTAATTAAAAAAATATTTGACTTGATTAATACACATAATTGTCTAGTTATGTCAGTGAATTAGACTCTTTTTTTTAATAAAACATTTTACTTCTTATTTTTTAAGAAAATTAACTATGATTATATTGTTTTATTAATATACTTATAATATATATTTAAATTTTATTTTAATAATACATTATTTATCTTTATACAACACAACAATGTTATATATGTTTTTAAAATAAAAATTGGTTCATTGATCCGGTTATTAAGCCAACAGTTATACCGGTGATTATAATTTTACAATTTTTTGTTTTTTTTCTTTGAGATGTAAAAAAAAAATGATCCATTTACCAAATGATATTAATAAAAATATTAAAAATGATAAATGATCGGTGAAATATACAAATTTATTTTGTAAAAAATATTACAAAACAATTAACAAGTACGGGATCCCTTTTTATAATATATATATTTTTTATTTATTTTTTTCAGTTAATTGATATTAATAATAATCATAATCATAATAATACCAATATTAAAAACGAAATGGCCTAAAAGATTTTGAGGATTTATTAACCAGCGTAAAAAAAAAAAAAAAAAAGGGTGTCTTGTACGTGATTTTTTTTACTGCCAAGAGTTCTGGAGTCTCGTGCTCCTGATCGGCCCCATGGCATTGCGCAGGGCCGGGGGCCAATGAGAAAGCGGCATTTGGTGATTTTGGCGAACAAGCTTTCTTTCCTACACAAAATATGCTGATGTGGACTTTCAATAATTATAATTATGTTGATTATTCAACTAAAACACACGGATTATGGCCTTCTACGAAACGTTTTAACAAAAATCGGAGCCCAACTCCGCTCTTAAGCGCGTGCAAGCTTGTACTGGAATATACAAACAATCAGTTTTGAACCCAGAGAGAAAGAGATAGAGATGCAGAAAAGAAAATTCTATCTTTTGAATCTTTGTTAATTTCTTGTCAAACAAGTTTCTTGAGCTTTAGTTTAACTTAGGGAGTTGTCAACTCAGTTTCTGATCCCTTATAACGTGCAGGTGCAGGGCATCCCGGACGGTTTCCCATCTTGCGGTGGACCAACAGAATCCTTGTTGTCGTCTCAAAATGTCACATCTAAGCAGTCCTGCGTTACAACACCCGTTGATGCCCAGTCATCCATTTGCAGTATGACTCAAACCTTTTACATTATATATATGTGCATATCCCCTCCCCCCCCCCCCCCCACACACACATGCTTTTGAATGGTCATGGAGTATGTTCACGTATAATGATGCAATATTAGGCAGCAATCAACCTAAGATCTGTTTGCTTGTACGTAGTTAAGAAATTATTTATTTGGTAAGCATAGAATGGATTTGTGGTATGCCCCCTCTCAGTTTCCAATTAACATGAAAATGAATGCGAAATTGGTCAGTGGGCAGTCCGGCTTGGCCTGATAATCCAAAGGAAAGAGACAACAAGGAGAGATTGACTGCCAGCGGTTCATCTCGGGAGCGATCGGGTGATGAAGATGCAGAGATAGAAGCTGGTCCATGTGAACAGAGCACGACTCCGCTTGATCCAAAACGTGTCAGGAGGTATATTTTAATGCCTCTGGATTAACATAAATGATAGTAAATGGCTGTTGATCCAGTGCTTATAAAGACCTGCTTGATACTTTTAGGATGGCTTCAAACCGTGATTCAGCTAGGCGATCAAGAACAAGAAAGCAAGCGCATTTGGCTGATCTTCAAGCGCAGGTATTACGAAGGTTGCATGATGTTGGATATTTTGGTCAAATGATGGAAGAAGTTGTAGCTTAATGTTGACTTGCCGAGAACGCATACGACAGGAGAGGGAGTTAATGGAATACTTCCACCTTATGAATCTTAAATCCTTATTTCCCTATGACCTGGTTTATTTCTGTTTCTTTGCCATTTGTTTTCGTTCTGAGTCTTTGGCCTCACAGCAATCTAAAAGATGATTTTGGCTTGTTTTTCTCTAGTCAAGAAAACGACTTCAACAAGTTTTGGGGTGTAACTTTTTCCCTTGAAGTTTAAACCATTTTCATCAGTCTGAAGTTTATTCATTGGCTCCGATCGTGTTTCTCAGATTGAACGACTGTCAGGAGAAAATGTATCTCTAAGCAAGCAGCTTTACGATGCTTCTCAGCAATGTGTCCGTGCTGATACAAATAATCGAGTGCTTAAATCAGATGTTGAGGCTTTGAGAGCCAAGGTATGATTGTGAGGGGGATTGCAATCAAGCTATATTAGTGGAAGTGAAAATATTGGCCTTGTAAACGGCAACCACATGATTAATGGGGCATAAAAGAATTTGAAACCACTACGCTTTATTAGATTTTCCATTGCTTGTTTTAGGAAACGCTGCTCTGCCGAAGCTGATTGAAATTGTAGTCAAGAGTTACAGAATTTCATTTGATCCTGGCTTATATTTTATTTGAAACAATGTTTGGTGTCCTTGTAGGTGAAGTTGGCTGAAGACAGGGTTGCTCGAGGTTCCTTAACTCTGAACTCACTTGATCAAAACAATCTAAACTCCCTTCAAGTCAATGATCATAATTTATGTTGGTTTGCAAATCTCTTGCCAACTGTCAATATCCGCGCGGAGGATTCCTCGTACGGTGGAATAAGCTATTCTGGACAAAGTTCAGGATTCGGGCTGGGAAATGCTGATCATCTCAATAACGGCAACCTCAACATCGGTGTCTTGAGTGATGCTGTAAGCTCTGTGTCGGATATTTGGCCTTAACAAAGTCAATATCTCCTTGGTGTCTAATTAAGTGTGGTTGTTTGTCTGTTTGTTTTTTTTGTTTGTTATTATTATTATTATTATTTTTTTATCATTCAATCCTTTCATGTCCTACTGGTCACCGTAGCTGTCACAACTCCGTCGGTGACTACCTTGCCCAAGTTGCCCTTGTGGACGATGCTTTGAATGATAAATGATGTAAGGGGTACATTTACTTCAAATCTCAACAAAAATCATCAGCTAAATTTGATTTATTGGTCAGTGCCAATTGTTAACAAAGGTTTTAACGAAAGGAATCAAATCAAAGTAAGCGACGTTCGCTGTAAATTAGGGTATCTTAAAATAGTAATTACCACAATTTTAATGCCTAATCATCCCAACTATGTGTTATATTAGTCGTTTTATCTTTGCTATTATTGTATTAAATCATTGGCCCGCAAAACGGTTACTCTAAGTTACATCATATTACTTTATTATTTATTAAAACATAATCAATAAAAATAAAAATATCTTTTTCTTTTTTTTTTAAATAATATTATCAACAATTTTTGATTTGTTGCTTAATTAATTAAAAAATCGAGTTGGTAATTTTACTTTATTAGTGAAATACATATTAGTAATTTTTTCTTTTTTATATCTTGAAAAGATAGTATACATTAACACCTTGTTTACGGAGATAGAATTTATCTATAAAAATAATTCTATGCACACTTATAAAATGATGTTGTTTCTTATTAATTCACTTTTATTATACCATTATATAATTTTGTGCTTTATTTTCCAAAACATTTTAAGCTAGTTTAATTTATAATTACAATGATAGTTGCTTAATGTTTTGTAATCTAGAGGTGATTTCTAATAAGAAGAGATTCTAAGGCAATAAACTGATGTGGAACAGATAGTTAAGGAGTATATAGACAAGCGAGAAGAGGATAAGAAGTTGCAACAGAATTCAAAGCTGAATTCAAGCTGAAGGACTTTTCGTAATTTTAATTAAATTTTATAAAATGTTATTTTTCATAATTTTAATACAATTGTATGCATTATATATATTTTAGATTTTCTTAGTGAGAGGTAGAATATATTATACTTTACCCAAATTGAGAGAACATTCTTCTAAGGCAGCTTGTGCCTTTTATTCTTTGAAATTCAATCGTTGTTATTGATTTCCTGTTATTAATTACGCTTTCTCGCTGCGTCAGATTGGTATTAGAGCCTGACAATTTCCTGCGAAGATGTCAATCAATCAAGGTGTGGATGGCGGTCATATTCTTGACGGTGTTCAAGATGCTGGAGTCCAAGGAGCCAATCAATAGGTTCCTAGGGTAGATTTCAATGCTTTAGATCAAAGAATCCAACGCTTAGAACATCGTTTTGAAGATTTGATTGAGCGCTTTGACTCGATGAATATTAGCGATAATATGCATGGGGCAAGAGATAGGTATGTTAATCCAATTAATAGACCCCGAACTATTAATAGGATTACGCAGATCTCAAATGATGAATCTGTTGAGGAGGATGAGTTTATGTATGGAGTAAGGCAACCACAGAGACGAAGTGGTGATGTAGGATATCAAAGGAACTACTATGGGTATGATCAAGGAGATAGGGGTGATTACTGTTTAAAGGTTGATATTCCATATTTTAATGGTAGTTTTAATATTGAAGAGTTCTTAGATTGGTTAGCAGATGTTGATAGGTTTTTTGACTATATGGAGATACCAGAAGATCGACGGGTTAGATTGGTGGCCTGCAGATTGAAGGGTGGAGCTTCTGCCTAGTAAGAGAGGCTGCAAACCAGAAGACAGAAAGAAGGGAGACATCCGATGAGAACGTGATTCCATATGAAACAACTACTACAATGCGATTTCTTACCTCCAGACTATGAGCAAATACTGTTCCAGTAGTATCAACGATGTCGCCAAGGGCCAAGATCTGTTCATGAGTACACTGCAGAGTTTATGAGGTTGGCGGAATGGAATGACTTAAGAGAGAGTGAGGGTCAACAAGTTGCACGATATGTAGACAGGTTGAAGTTGCAAATTAAGGACAAAATAGGAGTTGCGGTTTTAAGGAATTTGAATGAAGTGAAAAATATGGCTCTTCGAGCTGAGTTAATGTTGCAGGAGCAGAGCACTAGATATACAAGTGGAAGAAGAGGGTTTGTGAATGATGCTACCAATGGCAGTAAAGTGGGTGTTGAGAAGAATAAGAATTTGTCGAGTAAATTTGGTGAAGATAATGCCAATAGGGATGAAAGGGCTGAAGAGAAGAAGCCTATGGAGTCTAAGGGAGTCTAGAAGCAAGATAACCCGTATGCCAAACCAATCTTGGGTAAGTGCTATCATTGTAATCAGCCTGGTCATAGATCTAATGAGTGTTCTAGTAGGAAAAGTGTTCATATTGTAAATAGGGATGATAAAGAAAAGGTGTGTTGTGAGCCCGATGAAGAGGATGAATATGATGAGGAGGAGAATGGTGAAGTGGAGCCAGCTTATGTGATTAGGCGAATAATGTTAGCACCAAAATAAGAGACAAATACTCAACGACACCAGTTGTTTTGTACCAGGTGCACAATTAGGGGAAAGGTGTTTGACTTGATTGTAAACAGTGGGAGTTGTGAAAACATCATCGGGAGAGAAGTTGTTAAACAGTTACAGTTGCCTGTCAAAAAACATCCATACCCATACATTATTGGGTGGATTAAGGCGGCCGAGAAGATTGAGGTAAAGGAGAGGTGCAAGATGTCCTTTTCTATAGGAAGGTATCGAGATGAAATCTTCTGTGATATTGTTGACATGGATGTATGTCATCTGCTATTCGGGAGACTTTGGTAGTTCGATGTGAATGTCCAACATGCAGGTAAAGAGAATGTTTATAAGTTAGAAAAGGAGAGTGTGAAGTATACTTTGTTACTTTTGAAGTTAAAAGGTCGCTCTAGAGTTCGCAAGATAGAGAAACGCTCTTTCTTGACTATTACCTAGTCAAAGAAGGAGATAATTGAGGATTTGAAAGAGTCGAAGGTGGCTCATGCACTCATTGTTAAGAATATGATAGTTGGGGATGAAGATGCAGGTGAAGAGGTCCCTAAAGCAGTTAAGGGAGTATTGGAAGAGTATAAAGATGTGGTTCCTAATGACTTACCTAAGGGACTACCACCCCTAAGGGATATTCAGCATCAAATAGACTTGGTACCTGGAGCAAGTCTTCCAAATTACCACATTATAGGATGATTCCTAAGGAAACTGAGGTCCTGCATGAAAAGGTCCAAGAGTTATTGGATAAGGGGTTCATTCGAAATAGCATGAGTCCTTGTGTTGTACCAGCTTTATTGACACCTAAGAAAGATAAGAGCTGGAGAATGTGTGTTGATAGCAGGGCCATCAACAAGATCGCCATTGGATACAAATTCCCTATACCACAATTGGATGACATATTAGACAGATTGAGCAAGGCTAAGGTATTTTCCAAAATTGATTTGAGGAGTGGCTAACATCAAATCAGAGTTTGGCCTGGGGATGAGTAGAAGACAGCATTCAAAACCAAAGAGGGATTGTATGAGTGGCTGGTAATACCATTTGGCCTCAGCAATGCGCCAGTACCTTCATGCGCGTGATGAATCAGGTATTAAAACCCTTTAATGGTTACTTTGTAATAGTATATTTTGATGATATACTGGTATTTAGTAAGTCAGAGGAGGAGCATATTGAACACTTGAGATGTGTTTTGGCTGTGTTGAGGGAGAATAAATTATTTGCTAATTTGAAAAAATGTGTTTTCATGTTAATGCGATTGTTATTTCTGGGGTTTGTTGTTAGTAATAAGGGTATCATCGTGGATGATGAAAAGGTGAGGGCAATCAGGGAATGACATACTCCTAAAGTTGTTACTGAGTTGAGGATTTTCCTAGGATTGACTAATTTTTATAGGCGATTTATAAGACATTTCAGTACAATTGCTGCTCCATTGACTGAGTGTCTGAAGAAAGGGAAATTCCAATAGGGTGAAGAGGCTAACACAAGCTTTGTGAATCTAAAGAAAAGGTTATGTAGATATTGGCACTACCTAATTTTGATAAGCTATTCGAGGTTGACTGTGATGCTAGTAGGGTAGGGATTGGTGCGGTGTTATCATGGGAGAAGAGACCAATAGTGTTCTATAGTGATAAGTTATGTGAGGCCAGAAGGAATTGGTCAACTTATGATAAAGAGTTCTATGCTGTTGTGAGAGCTTTAAGAGTATGGGAACACTATTTGGTAGGAAAGGAATTCATTCTCTACTCAGACTGTGTCGCATTAAAACATTTGAGTGATCAAAATAGGATAAGTAAGGATATGCATGCTTGGTGGATTCAATTCTTACAGAGGTTTCCTTTCAGGTTAATGCATAAATCTTATATGCAAAACAAAGTGGCTGACGCTTTAAGTAGAAGGGCTGATTTGTTATTTACCTTAAGTGCTGAGGTTATGGGCTTTGAAAGAATAAAAGAGTTGTATGAAGATGATGGTAATTTTAATGAGATGTGGAGAAAGTGTACTATTAAGGAGCCTTGTGATGATTATCATATTCATGAGGGGTATTTAATGAAGGGAAATCAATTATGCATTCCTGAGTCCTCCTTAAGGGAGAAGTTGATTAGAGACCTTCATGGAGGAGGTTTAGCAAGACATTTGGGTCGAGATAAGACTTTAGCTGCTGTGATAGAAAGGTATTTCTAAGCTCAACTGAGAAGGGATGTTGGTATGATTGTAAAGAGATGCTACATCTGTTAGACTTTCAAAGAGCAATCTCAAAACGCTGGGTTATACACTCCCTTACCAGTACCTGAGAACATCTGGGAAGACTTGTCGATGGATTTTGTCTTGGATTTACCTCGTACCCAACGAGGTGCTGACTTTGTATTTGTTGTTGTTGACAGGTTTTCTAAGATGGATCATTTTATTCCATGTAGAAAAACTGCAGATACACAATCCATTGCTAGGTTATTTTTCAAAGAAGTGGTGCGTTTACATGGTGTTCCAAGGTCCATTACTTATAATAGGGATAACAAGTTTCTTAGTCACTTCTGGAAGACGTTGTGGTTCTTATTTGATTCTTCATTAAACTTTAGTAGCACAGCTCATCCACAGACTGATGGGCAGACTGAAGTGACCAATAGAACACTGGGAAATTTGATCAAGAGTATCTGTGGTGAAAAGCCAAGATAGTGAGATTAAGCATTGACCCAAGCTGAATTTGCTTATAATAGTTTTATTCATAGAACTGTTGAGAGATCACCCTTTTCAGTGGTTTACACTAAAACGCCATAACATGCCCTGAATTTGTTGAAGTTAACTAAGGGGGTAGAGATTAGCATAGCAGCTAAAAACATGGCAGAGCAGTATCAAACTATCGCGAAAAAGGTAAGAAGGAAAATTGAGAGGGCAAATGCGACATACAAGGCGACTGTTGATAAACACAGGAAGGAGAAATTGTTTGAGGTTGGTGATCAGGTGATGGTATACCTGAGGAAGGAACACTTTCCTGTGGGCAAGTATAGTAAATTACAGCCAAAGAAGTATGGTCCTTATGAAATTGTGTGCAAAATTAACGACAATGCTTATATTGTCGAGTTTCCTGATGATATGAACATCTCGAAGACATTCAATATAGTTGATTTATCTCTTTTCCATCCAGATGATACACCTTTATATCCTAAAAAGAACTCGGGGTCGAGTTCTTCTCTGATGGGAGAGAATGATGTGGACTAGATAGCCGAGGAGTATATGGACAAGCGAAAAAAGGATAAGAAGTCGCGAAAAGTTTCAAAGTCGAATCCAAGTTGAAGGGTTTTTCGTAATTTTAATTAAATTTTATAAAATAATATTTTTCGTAATTTTAGTACAATTATATGTACTATATATATTTTAAGTTTTCTTAGTAAAAGGTAGAATGTATTATACTTTACTCTAATTAAGAAAACTTTTTTCCAAAACGACTTGTACCTTTTGTTCTTTGGAATTCAATCGTTGTTATTAATTTTTTGTTGTTAATTACGCTTCTTCTTACCTCATAAACTCAAAGATATGGTTATAGATATCATTTAAAAAATTCATAAATTGTGATAGGTAAATGACTGCATAAATTTGGCTGCCAATATTTTCATAGGTGAAGCTAAAAATGCAAAATAATATACACAATACAGCATTAGGTTAGCCCCATCATCAATCCAAACACACTAAAATCAACCTTGCCATCCAAATTCAGTTTTGCAGCCTTCAACATCCTCTTAATCTCCGTCACATCCCATCCTTTGTCTAGACCCAAGAGGGACCCTCTCCAAATCCAAAGCATCGATGTAGCCTTTGATATCCTCATCAAATATCTTGAAGGATTTATGCAACAATTCATGACGGTCGGGAACCCTGATTGAAGCCGTTGAGCCCTTCTTCCATTGGAAACCTGTCATCTATGGCCCATCAACAATGTTAGGCTCATTTTTGCTGTTGCTGTTTTTCTCTTCTTTATTATTCAGGGTGCTCTGTCCTCGTTTATTTTGTTATAAAA
Organism: Ceriops zippeliana; assembly: GCA_037897445.1. Taxonomy (NCBI): domain Eukaryota; kingdom Viridiplantae; phylum Streptophyta; class Magnoliopsida; order Malpighiales; family Rhizophoraceae; genus Ceriops; species Ceriops zippeliana. The sequence continues at coordinate 1,034,182 of JBAPLH010000135.1, read as the reverse complement.
TCTTTTAATGGTCCACATGAATTAAGTTATTATTAACAACAATTAAGTTATTGTTAGTAACAATTAAATTATTCTTAATAAAAATTAAATTTGACTAATTAAACATTTTATTTTTAAAAATATCGAAATATTTATCTTGATATACTTATGAACAGTAACATAAAAATCTCTAATATAAGTTAAGAAAACTTACGAAATTATGCATGACTAGTGGAAGGTAATAAACTAGAAAATTATTTTGAATATGTTTATTTTTTTGTATTATAAGAAATTGTTGATTAACATGATTAGAGAAATAATTTTTGCTAAATCCACATATAACTTTATATTTTTTTATATTCTTTTATTTGATATCAGAACATTGGTTTTTTAATTGTATTGATTATAATCAAAGATTACATGTGTAGCATGATTTTAGGTTTTTTTTTTTTTTTGGTTGACAAATTTGATCCTTTAAGAGATTTTAGATATTTTTAAATTTTTTTTTGTAATATGTCATATTAATTTTGTATCTATTGTTATATGAAAAAAAATAAATTATTTAAAAGTTCAAAAATAAGGATAGATTTAAAAAATATGTGTATATATATATTGTAACTATAATTTACTTAGGGCCTCAATATTGGGATGAAGTTTAAGTTTGTTGTCTTTTCTTTCTTTCTTTCTTTAAGCGAAGGTGGTTCCTTTCATTCATTGAATGAAGGACGTACATAAGCATCACACAGAATAACATAAATTTATCTTATTATAAACTTAGGCTTCAAATACGTGAGAAATAACTTGGGAATAGACAATCTATTAACAAGATTAAAATATCACAAACCAGCCAAAAAACAAAAATGACTGTAATGGTCACTACAGTCCGATAGCAAGCACATAATTAAGTTCTACGAATTGGGTTGGAAAAACGTGATCTTGAAGGAGCAGTTCTGACCAAAATTCCCTTGTCATGAGCAAACGAATGGTTGTGGGTAGGAAAACCTTATTATCTAGAAATATGATGGTCACTAAGCAACCGTGGACACCAGATGGACTGAGTTTAAAGATCTCTAACGATTTTTCTCACTTGAACCATGTCCTCTGCGTTACAAAAACTCGCTTCCTGCCTACTTCCTAATAATGAAAAGAGATAGATAAGAAGAACAAATGGCTCCCATAATCTAAAACGATAGAGGAAGACAAACTTACCCCTATCTTATTGTTATAAAAGCTAATACAAAAAAAATAAAAAATAAAAATGGTGGAGGTTTTTTAATTTTCATTTTTATTTTCGGGGGGAGTGTAGTGTTGTTGGGAGGGCGCCATTGTTGGCCAAAGGGTAGAAACCCTTATGAGCGTGTGAGAGAGAGAGAGCGAGAGAGGCGCCCATGGCTGGCTGTAGATTAGGGGTACAATATCTCTCGGTAGTTCTTTCCTTAAAAGGGTATCTGGGCGGAAAACGGGTTAACCGAAATGAGTCGTCCAGTGGCCAGAGCGTACTGATCAAAAGGTTGCTTGCCTCGCTAGCGCTTGTCGTGGTAGGGGCCGGTGAGGTATGACCATGGGCTTCAGCTGTATTTGTCAGCCACGTGGGAAGCGGCGGATATGACATGAATACTTTTTGTAATGCGTAAAAAACAGGGAGATCGTACGACAGATTGTGGATGCTTCAGAAAAGGGTTACAGGGGTACGCACTAGTTCATCATGCACGGAAGAGATACCCCTCTCGGCAAGGTAAAGTGATATGTTTTCGTGTCCTCAACCTTTTCCTTTGACAACTAGAATGAAAGATGTGACAATATGTTTCCATTTTCATCCCAAGCACCCAATTAATGGTTATAATTCACACTTTAAGAATAATAAATTTAAATATTTACTAAAACGTCCGTTTTATAATAATAATAATAATAATAATCACATAGATCAAAATATATATGTATCCGATGTTTTAAGAAAAAAATAAAAATAAAAATAATCAAATGTAAAATGTGTAACTATCAAGAAAAAATAACCACAAAAAAAAAAGAAGAAAAGAAAAGAAGGCGCCATTATTGGGAGGCTCGACGGAGGACTTATGTGGAGTGACTTCATGACAATATCATCCAATTAAAATAATTTTTTTATAAAATTTTATTTTTTATTTTAAAAACTTAATATGTACAAAAACTAATTACGGATGCAAATAATTTACATATAATATATAGAAACACTAATAAAAAGTGCAACAAATACAATATTCCATAATTTTATACTTTTCAATCATTTATATTTTAATTCGTTTATTTGCACATTTTATTAGTTTTTATGCATATTTATTTTTTAAAAAAATTTGAAACATAATAAAATATTATTTTACTCTTGTCGACATCATCTTGACATCTTAGATGCATCGATTTTTCTTGTACATGCATATTTTTGGTTTTCTTTTTTAATATATATATGTGTGTGTGTATTTAACGAATGAACATACGTTAAATGATAAACAATGCACTTATGTCTCCCTTGGGTCCTGATAACTACATGCCTCAATCCCTGTCATGTCTTCATGTTTTTTTTTTTTTTTTTTTAAATTACCTAAAAATCATGGCACATTTTCTCACTTGGACGGCCGTCCGGGTCCATCTTGAGCTCAGCAAGCTTTGTAATAATTGCACAACTTCAAGAAGTAGCCGGAAGATTTGACCAGCTTGATGTGTTTGTTTTATTTTTGCCGGAGTCATGTATATATATATATATATATATATATTCCCAATTCTCTACTAAATACGATTATATTCACTACAGAGGTCCCAGCTCCCATCCACCAAATTGTTGTTCTTGTCTGGTCTGCAATTCCCATTTCCCCAACTTCACGGACGAATTCTTATTTTTTAGATGTAGTGATTACAAAACATCCTATCTCGCTCTTCAACAAGAAATTTTACAAAAAGAAATCAAAATTGTAGTGGAACTCCATGTCTACACGAAAGCCTAAGCTACTACGTGGTTATCAAACAAAATGAGGAATTGAACCGAACTCGCTCTAATGTCACTGTATGAAATCTTATGTTCACAAAAAAAAAAAAAAAAAAAAAAAAATTCAACCAGTTGTGAAATACATAAACATTATAAAATATACCGTCGATCTTTATATTTCAACTGGTTGTGGTAATCTTATGTTCCACGAGGTCTTTTTTCTTGGCATAGACAGACACTACTCAGAATCATATCTTTTCAGAGATTATATTCCCTATCGATCGACATTTCAATTACCACCCTATGCTCTCTTTTTGACTCTTGTGGACAGGAAAGTGGGAATCCATTTACTACTACAGGTGGGATCCACTCTGCAAGCCCATTTTAAGCAACATGTTGGATGGATTAATAGAGCTATTTGTCATCTTTTTTGGAGCTGCTTTTTGCTGTTTGGCACTTGGATGGCTCTATGCTCACTTCTCCCTTTTTTTTTTTTTTGGCTATGATTGGGTATATTGTGCCTTGCTGGGAAGAGTAATACAGCTCCCTTCCATTCATTATAAATGATCACACTATCACAATTAGGATCTTGGGTCTATCAGTAGATAGACAATGGGTCTACATGGAAAGCATTATGCAGCATCGGTGCATGAATGAATAAAAGAGGCGAAATAGTCTAGGGGCCTTGCATGAAGAGGCAGAGAGTGTTATGCAGCCAAGGATGACTTGCCGGCACCATGTGGCATACAGATCCTGGGTATGGTATTGGCCGGCAAGTTGTTCTTGGCTACATTGCATTCTCTTCTTCTCATGTAAGGCCTACTTGCTGGAAAAAAGAAGAGAATGTACGTAGTAGCTTCTCAAAAGTGCTTGCCTTCATCTGCTAATTAATGACGACAGAGCAGACCAGCACGGTCAAATGTAAGCTGCTACGCATCCTTTCTGGTTTTTCTCTTTGTGGATCTGTTCTTAATTGATAAGCTTTCATGCAACCTAAGTTGTCCTTGGCTACATGAACTGGGGCCTCCTCTTCTCACGCCTGGCGCGGAAAAGCATCGAGTCGCATTGAGAGCAAATTTGAGCATCATATATTTTCTTGTCGGGTGACAAGGGAGATCTAAACTTTGAGATCTCCTCTCTAGTTTAAGCACCAAAGATTGAGTCCCAAAACCTACAGTGAAGATAAACATGGCTCTCAATAGCAGAAGTTCCTTATGCCTACAGTCTTTGTTGAACAATGGCAACGATGGACGATTTTAGTCTCTAGACAGCATATTCTAACGCAACTAAAATTTTTAGATTGGACTCTCTCTCTCCCTCTCTCTTCGCCTTCCCTTTTTTCCTTTTGGCCATTCATAACCAGCAAGAGCCATTTACAGGGCACGGCAAAATCAAAAAGGTAAAACAAAGCAAATTATATGAAAGCGATCGATAATTATATGAAAGAGATGGGCTAGCACACTAATCACGCAAGAACAATTCACGTATTTGTCCATGTCCTCGTCAATTTTTAAGGCCCCTGGCTAGTTGTGACCTTGTAGGCGCACACTCGCCCACATACATGCATTTCGCAATGACAGCGACCGGATGTTTGCCCCGATGACACGGACGCTGTTATCCATAAGCTGTCCACATCTTGTCGGTTTTCGATCGCATCTGATATGGTTGGAAATTTTTTAATTAATAATATTTTTATTAAAAATTTAATTATAACGTAAAAAAATTAATGAAAAGTAAATTTATAAATCATTATACTATTATATATTATAATCTCAAATTTAATTTAAATATTAATAAATATATTTAATTTAAATTATATAATTATATGTATATATAGTTACTCTTTTTTTTCTTAATATATATAAAAATTTTAATTAAAAATATGTTATTATTGTAAAAGTTAAATGAGAGAAATTAGTTATTATGATAAGACAAATTCTCTACATGTATCAATTATTTTAATTTTTACAACCTCATATATGTTATTTATGATATTATTTATATAAAATTATTTAATTTCAAGATTCAAATATATAGTTGTTATATATAATTTATTATATATAGTTATTATATATGTTTTATTGATTTGATGATCCATCTAACCATGATATGGAACATTTTTTAAATTTAGTATCAATATTTAACATTATTTTATTATTTTTTAATTTGTTTTGTTTCATTTAATTTTTTCCATTTATATTAAAACAATCAAGATTTTAATAAAAAAGATCTCCTTCCTTACTTTTTAAGACTACTCATAAAAGAAAACCTAATCAAGACTATAAGTTTATAGACAAAACATCTAAACAAATTGTACGCAATTCAATTGTTTTTTTATTTTTTGGTGCTGCAAGATTTGATATTTTGCTACATTTTTTCATTTATAACCTGGCATGCTTTAGATCTAGAATAAGATTGAGGAACTTCAAACTCAAAAGGAGGGATTAAGTAGCCAAAGTCATGTAGATGCATTTACTACTATTATAGCGAAGGAGCATTTTGGAAAGGTAAAGCTTTTTGAAAGAGGTGTCAACCGCACTTTTTTGAAAGAAAAATTAATTGTTGAAAATGTTGTCAAAGTTCCAAAAAAATTTATGAAATCTCTTAGATAAGTTAAATTGTAAAAGAAGTTTAATACATAAACAAAGGAGTTTTAAAAGAAGATGGAATAATAAACTACTACAATAACAAGCCATTTTTGTGCAATGTTCCACAAATTGTAACAACAAAATTTTAGGTTAAACATGACTTTTAACATGCTTCGTATAAATATTCCAATAGCTACTTCATCTAATGATGCTTTTAGTACTTTAAATCAAGATTTATAGTATAGGAATCGGTTATCCTCGATAGACACACATAGTCTATGTATCTAGGTATTCTTTCTTTTTTCTTATTTTTTATTTTTTAATTTATTTTAAATATTTTCATGTTTACAAAATTAGCTTTATTTATTTTTTGTAAGATGATACTCTTGATCAAAGCTGAGGACTTCGCAATTTTTATACATCTTCGTTAAGAACTTATGAATGTACCATGATCTATTTTGTGGATGTGCTAAACATGAAATAAGTCATTTGTTATGCCTTGTATTGTTTAATTACATTTATTATAAAATCAATATTTATTGTAATAAAAACTATTGCCTAATAGAGTAAATGCTTATAATTTTACTATGGAACTACTACGTAAGAAACCATTACTTATTTCTTTGATATTTCTCCAACAATCGTGGCTAAATGTTAAAAATTGATGTCTAAACAAATAACAAAGCATGGTTTAAAATACCAAAATTGTCTCATATACATTTCATAACTATTTCATATGCAATACCAAAAAGCATTATAATAATCATTTAAAACTATTGCTTAAAATATGTTTAAGCAGTGGTTTCATATATGTTGTTATAGGTCAAGGAAATCATAATGTACGCACTCAAAAATGTAGCAAATTAACATTCATTGCATTTCACTTTTTGTAAGGATTTTTACCACCATAACAATGGTTATGGTTCACTTCTATAACCCCTATTTCTTATAGCATTATTTTTATTTCCACTTTATAATTTGAAATTTCTACTAAGCATTTTTATTTTGTACCTTTGATGCTTATTGATACATGAGATTCTTATGTCATAAGTTGGTATGTATTATACCTATGTTTATTTATCATTATTATTATGATTGTTCTTTGAGATTTTTTTTTTCTCTTTTTGTTGTTAGAACTCTTTAGTTAATGAATTATAGAATTGTCTAATCTTACTCTTATTGTTATTTCTAGAGTCTTGTATAAGTTGTAATTGTTGTCAACTAAATTATGTATGTAAGTAGAATTGACTCATATCTCAGGAACTACAAGATAAGACTAGCATGTCAAATAATCTCGTAAAGTCATTTCCTTGGAGTGAACCTGTAGAGGGAGTTTAGCATTGCTTAAGTCTTAATGTGATATAGCATTGCTTGAGAAAAATAAATTAAGGAGGATAATGCTGAATTTTGAATGGAATAGTAATATGAAGCTGCATGAAGGGACAAGAAAGGAAATTCACCACAACTATAATAAACCCTACTAGAGTTTTCACAGAAGGGAGCATATAAACCAAGACTTATCTCTTTTTAGGGTAGTACACACACACACACACACACACACACACACACAAAAAAAAGGGGACACGGATACAGACTAGAAAAGGGAGAAATGAGACTGGTGACACAAAAAACGTTAGGGATACAAATTAGAATTTGTGAGAACAAAAAAGGGTAGCCACCGTAAAATAGTGAGACCTAGAGAAGAGGAGACATTAGAGCAAACCAAACCTGGAGAAAGAGAGGACGTGAGACCTGGAGAAGGTGAGATGTTAGAGCAGACCAAACCTGGAGAAAGAGAGGACATGAGACCTGGAAAAGGTAAGACCAGACCTAGGAACCGTGAGACGTGAGAGCAGATCAGGACTAGAGAAGATGTGAGACTAGCGAAGCGTACAATGGGTGAGACTAGACTAGAACGTAAAACCAGGTGAGACCAGACCTAACTAGACGGTGAGACCAAGTGAGACCTAGAAACGTGAGATTAGGTGAGACCTGACCAGACCTGGAATGGGTAAGACCATATTAAACTTTGAGTAGGTGAGACCAAAATAGAAATGTACGATGGTAAAAAACAAACTAGAAACGTAGGAGACAAGAAAAGGGTGAAACATCGTGAGACCAAAAAAGGGTGAAACAGGTGACACTAGAACACACTGAAAGACCAGAATTGGTGAGACCAAAAAAGGGTGAAATAGGTGACACTAGAACACACCAGAATACCAGAATTGGTAAGACTAGAAAATGGTGAAACGTGTGACATTAAAACACACCGTGAGACCTAGAATCGGTGAGACCAGAAAAGGGTGAAATAGTGAGACAGTAAGATGGTGAGACCAGGAGTTGTGTGAGACAACTTAGAGAAGAAATTCGGTGAAAATTTTGAGAGAACTCAATGAATTTTTTAGATTTCTTCAAGAGAGGTTAGAAAGTGTTTTGATGATCTTCCAAGCTGTAGTGAAGTAGCCTATTTAAATCAAATAGAGGCAACACAAGCTAGAAGAAGGGTAGACAGTAAGTGACACTCTTTGTATTGTAATTGCTTTGTATTTGCAATAGTGAAAAGAGTAAAAGATTAAGACATCTATTTTAATCATAGGGAATACCACATTGGTGTTCTTAAGTATAATAGATTGTCTCGGTAAAGGAAGAATCCTTACCATCGTGGAGTACGTCACATTGATGGAACCACATAAATCTCTCATGTCCTTGCTTTGAATTTATATTCTGTGTTTTGAATTGATTTATAAACACAGCTAAAGAATCATCAAACTCATAACCTAATCAAGAACAATTGATTCGTCTAATAGGCAAGGTGTCTAAAAGGTAACTTTAGGGACTATTGTGATTAATAGGTAACAATAGATCTACCTTAGTTGAATCTGGGAAAGAGTTCATTTTTAACTTAAATTATCAAAGTTTCTTTTAAGGAGTGTGATACTGATTCACCCCCCCTCTTAGTATCACAGACTAGTAGATAATAGGGTGAAGTTAGGAACTTTAATTGGTATAAGAGCATAGGTTCACTAGTTTGAAACTTAACAGCTTGGTGTACTAGTTTGAAGGGTTTTAGAAGTTTTAACTTGTTCAGTTTACTGAGAAATGAATGGCAGTACCAATACCAACACTACTTATAGCAAGAAGGTTCTAATCTTCAACAGAACTAACTATTATATGTGGAGAGTGAGAATGCAGGTGGTATTTGCAACAATGGGCATGAACGTGGTGAAATCAGTACAGGAGGGTTTTGTGCCCCCAGAAGAAGATAAAGACCCAACCTAGAGGAATTAAGGCAGTTTGAGATAAATGAGAAGGCCTCAAACGTCATCATTTTAGCATTGATAGATGCTGAATATGCTAAAGTTATGGACTATAAATTTGCTAAGTAGATATTAGATAGATTGCAAAAAGTCTATGAATGTGATGGTAGAATAAAGGAGGCCAAGTTTCATGTTTTCAAAGAGAGATATGAATCTCTTAGAATGCAGAAAAATGAGACAATCCAAGAGTTCTTCACTAAGGTTATTGATGTTATAAACGATATTAAAAGTCATGGAAGAACAAGAAGGACTCATCTATTATGAAGAAAATTCTGCCTAAGAGATTTGCCTCAAAGGTGACAGCTATATAGGAGAGCAGAGATCTCAATTCTATGTCTCTGCATGATTTCTAGTGCAATCTCATTGCATATGAGATGAGAATAAAGTCAAATGAAAGCTCCTCAACATCAAAGTTATTAAAAGAGGCAGCTTTCAAAGTTATGAGACATTTGAAGATAAGATAAGAGGAAGAATCATTCAGTGAGAATGATGATAATAATCAGGAAGAAAGTGAAGGTGAAGTGTTGGCTTACTTCACAAGGAAATTCAAAAGGGGGTTGAAGAAGGGAAAAGGACAGTTGTCCTTGAGATGTTATCATTGTGGATAGATTGGACACTTTGCTTCTCAATGCAAAGTGAAACTTGATGATGAAGATGAGGATGGTGATGATGAGTAGAATTCAAAATAGAGAAGACCATCATTCAAGTCAAGGAAGTCTAGCAAGAAGACTACTATCCCACAGAAGAAGAAGAGATGCTCATTCAAGAGCTATATGAGTCAGATAAAAGAAGCCGATGAGGAGGAAGATGTAGACTCATCAGATGAGCATGTCTTTATAGCATTAGCTTGATGTGGTAGTTCAACCTCTAAAGAGGAAGAGGAGGTTGATGAAGAAGAACCAAATCTTGAAGTTAATTTAGAAGCAGCTTCAAAAGAGATAATCAGAAGGGGCAGAACCATAAGAAGGTTAGAGGCCTATATAAAATAAGTTGAAGTAAAGATTAAGGAAGCAGAAAGTCAAAAGGATGAAATAAAGGCTGAATATATTGACTTGAAGAGAAGATTTGAAGAAAAAATCAAAATATGTAAAGACCTTACTATAGACCTTGGCTCAAAGACTTCAACAATTGAAGAAATGGAGATAGAGTTGCTGAGATTTCAACAACAACTTAAAAAGAGTGAGGAGAACTTGTAGAAGTTTAAAGTGGTAGGAGAAATAAGTTCTATAAGAGAAAAGAAGAATGAAGAGAGAGTGCAGCAATCTGAGGTTGCACTGCCTAAAAAGAATGATATTTTGCCATAGAAGTTGAAAGAGAAGGCAATGATTCAGGAAAAGATAACTGAAGAAGAGAAGACAATTATCAAACCAAAGCCAAGGCCAAAAATGATGTATGTGGTTAAAGAGCAGTAGCTCATAGCTACTACGTCTCAGAAAGAAAAGACTAATTGGCTAGGAGCAATGAAGGTTGAAAATAAAGAAGATTTAAAGAAGCAACCTAAGGTTGCAAACAAAATTGAAGAAAAGAAAGTCAGCCAGTCAAGGGCAATGACTAAACAGAAGAAGGAGAAGAAGGTGGCTAAAATGAAAGCCACACAAGCAAAGAAGCTAGCAACATTGCCTACACAACAAGTGATGAACAAAAGAAAACAAGTTGTGATTAGACCCAAGAAGAGGTAGTTTTAAGGTTACTATTTTTATTCTGAGTTTAGGGTCATAAGGCAAGTAAATGTTGGTGGAGAAGGCCAGTATACGTCTCTAACTTAAGAAGATTCGATGCTACATACAGGGGGAGATAATACAAAATTTAGAAGAGAACACCTGTTATGAGTCTTTGCACATATTGTAAAAAGCAAGGACACACTGACAAGGATTATTGGTGGAAGCCTAAACCAATGGTTTCAAAGAACAAGTTTGCTATATTGGCAAACTTGGAACAATGTGAAAGGTGTGGGTAGGATGGCCATGATGCCAAAACATGCATTACACTTCCGCCTGAGCAAGAGAAGGCACTCAATGGCATAGTAAAAGCAATTGGTACAATCAAAACTGAGAAAAAGGAGAAAGCTATCATTGAGTTAGTTCAAAAGAAGGAATATAAACCTAAAGAAAGATGACTAATATAGTTAAAATTGCATTAAAGGCTGATTATAGGGATAAGCAGTGGAGCCTTGATAGTGGATGCACTTTACATATGACAGGAGACAAGAGTAAATTATCAAAGTTGAATAAGTCAAGAAAAGGTAGAGTCAAGTTTGGTAATGATGATTACTTAACATCAATGGTCAAAGGTCAGTAAATATTGGAAAAGGAAAGCTAAAAGATGTTCTACGCATCAAAGGACTCAAATATAATCTAGCATCTGTCAGCTAACTATGCAATGAAGACCATAAAGTGATATTCACAAAAACATGTTGCCAAGTAAAGAGTGAAGAAGGCAATATTATTACAACCGGGAAGAAAACAGTTGGAAATTTATATTTGATTGATAAGGACAAGACAAAGAGCTATTTACTTACAAAAGAAAAAGAAAATCAACTATGGCATAAGAGGTTAGGACACTTAACATAGAAGAACATGAGGAAGCTAACCATTACTCATGCAATCAGAGACATTCTAGACCTCAAAAGAGAGAGGGAGTATTTTTGCTCAGCATGCTTTAAAGGAAAATAGGTTAGAAAGTAGTATAAGACTAAAGAGTTCAGTTCTGAAGTAGTGCTTGACATTGTACATATTGATTTATGTAGGCCAATAAGAACAAAAGGGTTGAATGGTGAGAGGTACTTCATTTTATTTGTTGATAATTATTCCAAAAGGACCTACATCATGCACCTCAAATACAAGTCAAAAGTTTTGAAATGCTTCAAGAGATATAGGAGATTGGCTAAAAATGAGAGTCAAAAGAAGATCAAAGTATTGAGGTCAGATCAAGGCACTGAATTTACAAATAAAGCTTTTAAAGATTACCTTGATAAGCATGGAATTCACCATCAGATGGCAGCAAAAAGAACACTTCAAAAGAACGAGGTGTAGAGAGTAAAAATAGAGTTGTGGTTGAAATGGCAAGAACTCTACTGTTGGAATCCAAGTTTCACACAAGATTTTGGACAGAAGCAACATTTACATCCGTGCACCTATTGAACAGAATTTTACTAAAGCCTCATACTGATAAGACTCTATATAAACTATGGAGTAGGAAGAAGACAATAGCCAAGTATCTTAGAATCTTTGGTAACCCATATTTTGTGAAGAACAAGGAGCAAAACTTAGAAAAATTCAATGTTAGGTCAGACATGTTAGTAAAAAAGTTAAGAACTACTAAAAAAGTTAGTATGGAGGATAGCAGACATGTTAGTACCCCTATGATAGTAGGCTGCAAGTTAACAAAAGATCAGAAAAGAAGGAGTACAAGCCCACAGAATACAAGAAGATGATAGGGAGCCTTTTATACCTTACAACATCAAGGCTTGATCTCATGCAAGTTGTGTGTATTACTAACAAATTTCAAGCTAATCCTAAGGAATCTCATGTGTTAGTAGTAAAAAGAATCCTAAGATACCTTAAAGGGACACTAGAAATAGGTTTATGGTATCCTGTCATGGATTCAGTAAAATTATAAGCATACGCTGATGCAGATTGGGTAGGAAGTACAAATGACAGAAAATCAACTAGTGGTTGCAGCTTCTACTTAGGTTCAAAGCAACACTGTTGGAGTGTACAATTTAGTTGGAGTATGTTAGCATTAAAGATCAAATCTAAGATATTCTAACTAAACCTTTGTCCACATAGCTATTTAAAAAGTATAGAATGAGTTTGTCTGTACAAATGTCTCATCAAGCTTGAAGTTTAGGTAAATCCTCCATCTCTACTTTGTGAGTTTTTCAAATTTATAATTGGTTGGCAAAAGGGGAGAGATGTAATTGTGCAATGGGAGCTATTAAGGAAGGGGGAGTGCATATTTAGGGGGAGTTGTAATCCATCTGCTTCTGGATTATTATTCTAAGAAGATTATGAAGGACTGTTGCATAATGACTTTTGTTGTGAGTGTTGCCAGCAATTATAAAGAGGGAGATTGTTGTTCCCACAGCCTTGTATGGGTTGTAATTATTATCAACTAGATTTAAGTGTGCAAGTAGAAGTGGCTCATATATTATGAACTACAGAATAAGACTAGCATGTCAAATAACCTCATAAAGTGATCTCTTTGGAGTGAATTTATAGAAGGAGTTTAGCATTACTTAAGTCTTAGTGTGACATAACATTGCTTGAGAAAAATAAATTAAGGAGGATAATGCTGAATTTTGAATGGAATAGTAATATGAAACCACATGGAGAGGTAAGAAAGGAAATTTATTACAACTACAGTAAAACTTACTAGGGTTTTCATAGAAGGGAGTATATAAACCAAGACTTATCTCTTTTTAGGGTAACACACACACACACCAGAAAAAGGGGACATGAATACAGACCAGAAAAGGGAGAAAAGAAACATTGGTGACACCATAAATGTTGGGGATACAAACTAGAAAAGGGTAGCCACCGTAAGATAGTGAGACCTGGAGAAGGGAGACCTTAAAGTAGACCAGACCTAGAGAAAGAGGGGACGTGAGACCTAGAGAAGGTAAGACGTTATAGCAAATTAAACATGGAGAAAAAGAGGACATGAGACCTAGAGAAGGTGAGACGTTAAAGCAGACCAAACCTGGAGAAAGAGAGGATGTGAGACCTGGAGAAAGTGAGACATTAGAGCAGACCAGACCTAGAAACTGTGAGACATGATAGCAGATCAGGACTAGAGAAGATGTGAGACCAACGAAGTGTGTAACAAGTGAGACTAGACCAAAATGCGAGACTAGGTGAGACCAGACCAAACTTGGAATAGGTGAGACCAGATCAGGCCTGGAGCAAATGAGACTAGGGTGAAACATGTGACAATGAAAAACAAACCAGAAACATGGGAGACAAGAAAAGGGTGAAACACCATGAGACCAGGTGAGGCATGATACTAGAAAGGGGTGAAACGGTTGACACTAGAACATATTGAAAGACCAAAATCGGTGAGACCAGAAAAGGTGAAACAGGTGACATCAGGACACACCAGAAGACCAAAATTGGTGAGACCAGAAAAGGGTGAAACATGTGACATCAGAAAACACCGTGAGACCCAGAATCAATAAGACTAGAAAAGGGTGAAACGGTGAGACAGTGAGACCAAAAGACGGGTGAGACCATGAGATGATGAGACCAAGAAAGGTTAGAGAGTGTTTTAGTGATCTTCCAAGCTATAATGAAATAGCTTATTTAAATCAAATAGAGGTAATACAAGCTAGAAAAAGGGTAAAGAAAGAGAGGACGCGAGACATAAAGAAGGTGAGACGTTAGAGCAGACCAGACTTAGAGAAAAAGAGGACGTGAGACCTAGAGAAAGTGAGACATTAAAGTAGACCAGACTTGAAGAAAGAGAGGACGTGAGACCTAGAGAAGGTGAGACATTAAAGCAGACCAGACCTGGAACAGTAAGACATGAGAGCATATTAGGACCAAAGAAGACGTGAGACTAGCGAAGCGTGTAACGAGTAAGACTAGACCAAAACGCGAGACCAAGTGAGACTAGACCAGACTTGGAACGGGTGAGACCAGATCAGACCTGGAGTAGATGAGACTAGGTAAAACCAGAACAGAAACGTGTGATGGTGAAAAACAGAGCAAAAATGTGGGTGACAAGAAAAAGGTAAAACACCATGAGACTAGGTGAGGTGTGAAACTAGAAAAGGGTAAAATAGGTGACACCATAACACATTAAAAGACTAGAATTGGTGAGACTAGAAAAGGGTGAAATAGGTGACACCAGGACACACTGAAAGACCAGAATTGGTGAGATCAGAAAAGGGTGAAACGTGTGACATCAGAACACACTGTGAGACCTAAAATCGGTAAGACTAAAAAAGGGTGAAACAGTGAGACAGTGAGATGGTGAGACCAGGAGACGAGTGAGACCAGAAGTCATGTGAGACAACTTAGAGAAGAAATTTGGTGAAGCATTTGAGAGAACTCAATGAATTTTTTAGATTTCTTCAAGAGAGGTTAGAGAGTGTTTTGGTGATCTTCTAAGTTATAATGAAGTAGCATATTCAAATCAAATAGAGGCAATACAAGTTAGAAAAAGGGTAGACACAATAAGTGATACTCTTTATATTATAATTGCTTTGTATTTGTAATAGTAAATGGAGAGAAGATTAAGACATCCATTGTGATCATAGAGAATACCACACTGGTGTTTTTAAGTATAGTAGATTGTCTTGATAGAGGAAAAATTTCTACCACCGTGGAGTATGTCACAATGACGAAACCACGTAAATCTCTTATGTCTTTACTTTGAATTTATATTCTATATTTTGAATTGAGTTGTGAATACAACTAAAGAATCATTAAACCCATAATCTAAAAGAAGACCTAGTCAAGAACAATCGATTTGTCTAATATGTAAGGTGTTTGAAAGGTAACTTTGGGGACTATTGTGAATAGTAGGTAACAATAAATTTACCTTAGTTAAATTTGGGAAAGAGTTCATTTTTGACTTAAATTATCATAGTTTTTCTTTTAAGGATGTGATATTGATTCACCCCCTTCTCAATATCACAAACTAATATGTCATAAGGTGAAGTTGGGAACTTCACTTATCTTTTAGTTACTTTGCATAGATTGTGTATAATGTATTTTGGCAAACTTAAAGACTACTTGTTTTACTTTTTAGATGGAATTGTCTCTTTTTTAACTTCTTAAATTACATGTTCTTTATGGTCATTTCTCTTAAGAATTTTCTCTAAACTAGTATACAAAGAAAAGTTTCATCTTTTCCTTTGTCTCAATTATGTTACTATCTCTTTAAAGGGTTAGCTTGCCCCACTTTTTTTACTTGATTTTCTTTTTTTTTATGTCCTTGAGGATTATTATTGATTGCTATTTTCATAAATTAATTTTATATTTTTTACCCAAACTTTTGTCAATATTCTCTTAAAAGCCATTTTAAGCATACTAAATATGTATTTCTTTCAATAGTTATTTAATCCTTTTACCTATATTTACCAATTTTTTTGTGTTAGGAAGCTTTTTAGACAACTTTCTAGCTTAAAATGACTTTTGCCTTGTTAAAATTCTTACAAAATAATTTTCTTAAGTCATGTTTTTGAAATTTTTCATTTGTTACTTTTACATAAAACATGCATTGTTAATAATGCCAAGATTATGACAATAATTTTAATTATAATTTGAAAATAATTAAGTGTAATTCTAATTATGAATAAGTTGCAAAAATAAGGAAAGGTTTTACTAATAATTATGATAGGTTAAACAAATATTCGTAAATACAAGGGATAAGTAACTCCTATAATCATTTATCTAAAACTAGTAAGAACTTTTAAGATGACTTGAATTTTGACCTACAATGATAATATTCAAACTTCATATGTGTACTTTAGAAGCATTTTCTTATCATAAGCTCATATTATCCTTATCTCCTTCACTAATAACTTTGGGCACACTTTCTTACCATAAGCTTATATTATTATTTTTTTTAAAATAATTGTCCATGACACAGAGTTATTAAGCTTTATTTTTCAGTAAAATTCAATTATTTATACCAAGCCCTTACTTTCTTTACTTCTTCCAATTATATCTCTATTAACACCCTTAAAAATGAAATCTTAACTTTAATTGGCAATAATCCTTCAATCTCATAATATAAAGGGCAACATCTTATGCTACTCTTTATTAGTTATTATTATTTTCTCTACAATTTTTTTTTAAGTTATTATTTACAACTTCTACAACTCAATTTGTCCTTGGTATAAATGGGGTTGAACTATGATGCTTGACATGAAATTGTTTACATTACTTTACCATCATTTTATCATTAAAGTTAAGAGTGTTATATGTGATTAATTTTTTAAGTACATTATATCTATAAATGATTTTCTTTTAATAATCCTTATGACAATTTTGCTAGTTGCATTTTGAAATAACAAAAATTTATCCATTTTATGAAATAATCAATAGCCTATGGTATAAACCAATGACCATATAAAACTTTTGATGTAACATGGCCAATGTCATCACTTTCCTTTTATAGATAGCACTTTACTTTTTAACTTAATTCGTTATGTTGCACCAATATATTACTTATACAATTTTCAAAGACAATGAGGTAGAATAATAACAGCCATCTTATGATAAGTAAGACCAATACTAATAAATTGGAAAAATAATCTTTTAGTTTAAAAAATGCTTATTAAAATTTTTATCTCATTTGTTGGGATTATTCTTTCATAAAATTTGAAAATTGGTTTATATCCAAGAAGTAATTAGAAGATAAACTTTGTAATATAATTTAATCACTTTATAAAACTTCTAACTTCTTTTAAAATGTTTAGTAAAGATATATCTCATATTACCTTAATTCTCTAAAAATCGACTTTAATCCCTGTTTTACTTAAAATGACCAAAAGTTTTTCAAATGTAACTCTAAACATGTAATTAGCTAAGTTAAGTTTGAACTAAAATTTTGTCAATAGATCAAATAAATGTTTTAATATCACTAAATGGTCTTGATTTTCATGCAATTTAGTGATCATTTCATAGAATAATATGACCATTATTCTCTAATAAGTAATGTCTATATTTTTAAGCTAAACACTTCATATTAGAAAGTTTCTTATAATTTTACAAGTTTTATTTTTTCAAGATCTTTAAAAGTCATCTTTGATTGGTTATATTTAAAAAAATTATATATGAATGAGCACATCAAATGCCTTATAATGACATCCATAAGAGTATCAATATGTGATAAGGAAAATTGTCTTTAGTGTTGGCTTAATTAAGACCTCAAAAGTTTACAAACATTAGTACTTTTTGATATTTTTTTGGCACAAATTTCATGTTAGCAACCCATTCTTGGTGTTCACTAGTAGGAAACTAGCATTAAATCACTTATTGACTTCCTCTTTGATTTTTAGAAATACCTCTAATTTTATTTGCTTAACTTTTATTTTGCTAATTGAAATTCTTACTATAATGAAAATTTATAAACTATATATTGATATTTAGCCATAATAAGTCTCGATATAAACAAACAAATATATTGGTGTATTTATACAATAGTTAGATTAATCTTTTCCTCATACCTATTATTAATTTACTATTAATTCTTACTTTCTATTATTTTTCTTTATTTACAAGTTAACACTTTCAATTGATTTTACCATTGATATATAATTGTTTTCCTCATATTAAATCACTTCTAAAATATCTAATAAGATTTCCTTCCTTTTAAGTTTCTTATGAGTTCATATTATCAATTAAATGTTCAAAATTGAGCTTTATATAAGTTGCATTTAAGAGTTTTATTGAAGAGTGAAATTTAAAAATAAAGCAATAAAAGGAGTATTAAAATAAAACGGGACAGAGCAAAAATTTTATAATTATTATGCATTCTATTATTTATAATAATAACGATGAATAAAATATATTTCTTATATATTGGGTATATCATTCTTTTGTGAAAAATTTAAGTAATTTGAATCTCATATATTAATTTAAATTATATTTTATACTTATTCTTTCAATCCAAACTATATTATTTAAAACTAAAAATATAGAAATTACATTATAATTTTTATTTAGTTTACAATATAACTTTAATTTAATTTAATTTACAATATAATTTGTATCCTCTTAGATTTGGTATTCAAAGTACCAAGTTAAGGTCTAAAATACAAAGAATTTTTGTATAAAAAAAAGGAGAGTAAATCTTTTTCTCTGTGGAGATTGATTTTAAAAAGCTAGTAACCTTCTCAGACATAAGGAATGATAATGTTAGGTGTAGAGTTAAGATATGTCCACCATTATTTGAACCAATTAAGGGTTTTAAAATAATTATTTTTGTAGTTAAAGTAGAATAATTAGGAATGACTACTTTGTAGTTTTATAGAAAAAAATGAGTTATACCACACCTATGGGTAACCCTAATAATTGTAATATAAGAATGTTTAAGTTTGGTTTTAAAATTGATAAGAAAATTTTTTTATTTGGCTGGATTTTATCCCCATTATTTTGAAGAGAGGAATTTTTGTAAATGAAAAATAGAATAAGTAAGGCGTACATGTCCACTTTCATGATGGTTGAAAACATGTATCATCTTGTTATTTTAATGGTATTATTCATTAATTTAATTACTTTTTATTCTATTAATAATGATGAAATTTCTTTTAAAATGAAATCTCAAAAGTTTATTTTCTTTTTCATTGAAAAATAAAAAATAGAAATATTAATTTCATCAATGTTCATTCAATTTATGAAAATAAACTTCAAACAATCATTTCTGTAAAACAATTTTATCTTTGTCAATAACAAAGTAATCTTATTTTATAAAGAATTCAAAATCATCTTCAAAATCCTTTTATCCAATAAAAAATTACTAATTTTCAAAATCTTTAGCAAAAAGAATGTTGTTTAAATCTTTCAAATGCTTTTTGGGATAAAACATGTCATATGGTAGATTTTTTCTATGAGCCTAATTTTCATGAAAGACAAATCTTACAATAACTCATCTTATCCAAATGTCTGTAAAAGAAAAAAAACATGATAGCTTTATAATTTTATAAAAAAGACAAATTTACTTTTGGTGCAAATGAGATATAAAGATTATCAGCCTTGTAATAAGCTAAGACAATTTTACAAGAAGACAAACCTACTTTCGGTGTAAACAAAACATAAAAATTGCTAACCCTATAACAAGACAAATTAACTTTTGGTGTCCTTAAAAGATTCAAAGCTTGTGATCTATTCCAAAAGGTTATCATCAAGGTTATAAAAGGAAGCTTGAAGATCAAGAGTATGCATCCTTTCAAAGATTAATCTTTTTACAAAAGAAGAAATTTTTTGAATACCTTTCAAAACCTCTTACAAACCTTCTTGAAAATCCTTTGTAATATATTTTTTCTTTCTTTTATGTAGTCTAAAACTTAGTGTAAAATTCTTCATTTGTATTACAAAACTTTGTAAGTTTTCTTTTTTATTTATAAATTCCCTAATTCCTTTCCTTTAATTCTTGTAATTTTCATATTATAGCATATCAGTTGGAAACCAATAACCATTTTAAAAACAAAATTTCTACCTAAATGACTTCTAGTATAATAATACTACATATTATGATAATTTTCAATGACATTACACATTTATTTTGATTGTTTATTTGTTCCATTTGTATGGTTTGCATGCTTCTGTGTGTTAGTAGTATCAGAGCCTTAAGGTTTGTGTGAAAGATAAATAGTTTGATATTTTTTACATAGCATTGTTTTTCAAACACTTTACATTAAATTATACTTTCATCGAGATTTTTGCCTTGGTTTGTTTAAATATTATCCTATTTAATTGAGTTAGGGAATCTTAATCCATCAATAATTCTTTGGATTGTACGCAATAATATATTTATAGTTTTAGTTTTAAATTTAATTTTGTGTAGAATCACTTTTTATTCTTCTTTCTTCCATTCTAAAACCTCTAAGCTAATGAAGAAATAACCCTAAAAGGTTTTCTTAAAGGAATTGATAATTGAGACATACCCAAGATACAAATGGATCAATTTACAAATTTTTAAAATTAAACTTTTTCAAAATTGATTTCATAATT
Source organism: Ceriops zippeliana (assembly GCA_037897445.1). NCBI lineage: Eukaryota > Viridiplantae > Streptophyta > Magnoliopsida > Malpighiales > Rhizophoraceae > Ceriops > Ceriops zippeliana. Next base: position 1,013,658 of record JBAPLH010000135.1, on the reverse strand, counting down.
AAAACAAAAGAAAGAGATTAAAAATTTGAAATTTTTAAAAATTGTTCATCTTTTTTTTTTCAAAATCTTTACAAAACCATAAAAAAATATCATGCAAATATATCCATATCAGACTTGTACAAATTAGAATCAAGTTTCTTATCGAAGAAAGTTTAAATACCTTCATCATTGTAATTCTTAGGGACTTAAGATTTACAAATTTTCAAAATTCATTGTTGAGTACTATTGAATTTAGTGTTTATAGTGGTTCAATATCTTTTAGTAGTTATCCAAATCTTATAATTTCTTTAAAGAAAAGAATATTTAAAAAGTCTTGTTTTACAAATCAAAGTCTATAATTACAATATGTTAGAAAGAAAAAAACTTTCCTTCTCCAATTAGACTTAACCCATTCCCACTCTGTCATTCCCAAAGCTATCCACTGAAAATATATTACTCATTTAGAATAATGGATTTTAGAAGGAGTAGCAGAACCTCAACCTCAATTACAAATAAAACTAAACACTAAATTCTCCTAAGTATAACAACTCCAAAATGGAAAAGTTTTTCTTTTTTTTAATAGAAGGTTGAACATTTCTTAACTTTTTGAAATAGTTTTAACCTCATATACCATAGATTTGGGACACTTTTCAAATCTTTATACAAATATACCCTATTAGCCTTAAATCCAAATCTTACCTCCAAAATTCTTTACTTTTGACCTCCCTAGTACTTCTTTACAAAATGCAAACCACCATACAACTATTTCACACCTAATTTATACAAATCCTACAAACTAATATCCCTAAATTTTTTCTTGCATCAGTTAGAACTAAAAATGTTTCTCATGAACTTTACATTTTAAAAAAATATTTTCAAGTTAAAAAAATATTTACATGATAATTTTTATACTTTTCATATTATAGAAAAAATAATTTAGTTCTTCAAACACTTTTTACAAACTCATTAAGAAATAAAAAAAAAACTAGTTTTATGATTCTTTTTTAGAACAAAAAACACATATTATGTTTTTTCATTAGTTTGAAATCTATAGTTCTTAAAAGGATATTCCTTACCTTTTTCAAAATTCTTTAAATCTTGATTTTTTTTGAAAAAAAAAATCAAAAAGTGGATGATTGCTAATGATAATGTCATTAAAGCAAAACATCCACTTTTAAAGAATTTGAAAATTACCCATTAATAAAATATATTTGATCTTAGCCTTACAAAATATCACAAGAAATTAATGATTCTAAATAGCTTTCCAAAATGATTATTCACTATAATAATTTTTCAAATGTCCATCTTCATATTCTAGGCACCCAACTAACTAGAATAGAAAATTATCTATAAAAGATGTCTCAAAACCATTATTCTTCCAAAATCTTCTTTGACCTTTAAAAATCTTATTTTAAAACCTTGTCAATTTTCAAAGCCTCTTAAAAACTCATTAGTTAATAATAAAAAATTTATTAATGCCATAAAAGCCCAACTTTTAAAACTAAACACTTTTGAACCTTTTTTTTTTCAAAACTATTAATAATCTTGACCAAGACTCAAACTTAGAAGCATTCTAGTAAAAAAGTCTAAAACTCAACAAAATCTCTTGGCCTAAATTCATATTTGGTCTTCCTACCCCAGATTTAGATATTCAAAATAAATCTAACACATTGTCCAATACAAATTTAATGTCTTTTCTATTTCTAAATAGAATATCAATAACATATCTAAATATAACATTCTTAGTCTTCTATAACAAATGACTATGACTGCTAATGCTTATAAAATTCAAAATCAAACCTCAAATAAAACCATTATTAAATATCTCATCTCTTGATTTTTAGAATAACTTAAATAATGGTAGGATTATTATCTCATAAACTTTAACAAATTTGAAATCCTCTAATCCATCAAAACCATTTAAGATAATGTTTTTATCCTTAATAATTTAGATAACTTGATTTAGGATACAATGACATGTTTTATTCTTATAATTTTCTTACATTTCATTAGAGACCCTTCTTATTTAAAGGATAAAAATGTTGAACTTCTTAACAACCTTAGGTATAAAAAAACTCAATAATTTCCAAAACTACAAAATCACTTTTCTCATTAGGGTTCTACTTAGGAAAAACTTTAGCAAACCTCACTATATGGTCATTTTAAAAATTACATAATCTGTAAGATTCAAATATTTCTATATTGACAAAAAACATGTAAGCCCTACTTATTCTACTTGTCATATACAAAAAAATCCTCTCTAGAACAATAAGGACAAGACCTATCCAAACAAAAAATTTTCCCTATAAATTTCAAAACCAAATTCATCCATTACTTATATTATAATTATTAAGATTATCAATAGGTATGGTACAACTTTTTCCTTTTACAAAACCATAAGGGTAGTCATTTCTAGTTTTTTTACTTCACACACAAAAATGATTATTTCAAAACCCTCAACTAATTCAAACAGTGGTAAACATATGTTGCCTTTACACTTAACATCTTTATTCCTTTTGTCAATGAAGGTTATGAGCTTTTCAAAAATCAATATTTCCCTACAATAAAAGAAAAAAGATTTACTCATTTATTTCTTTTCTATACAAAATTCTTTGTACTTTGAATCTTGATTTGGTACTTTGAATGCCAAACATAAGAGGATACATTCATCGTTACCAAAAAATTCAACATAAGATAATAAGATTTCTTTTAAGTTTTCTAAAAACTTATACAAACTCATCATCTAAGTTAATTCAAAAAAACCCAACCTCAATTTCAAAACCTTTTCAATACTAAACTAACAAACATTACCTTTTTAGTTTAAAAATCTCATGCATCAACCTTACTTGGAAAAGCCTAAATTAAAGAAAAATATTTTGTAATAATGCAATAAATATTATAATTGCTTAATCCTTCAACCTAAGCCTAAATAAACCAAACCTCTCACATTTTTTAGTTAAGTGAGCCAACTATTGATCTTCTAAATGAAAAATAAAGATGACTATTTTGATATCTTCTTTCTAATAAATGAAAAAAAAAAAAGAAAAGGTCAAGATAACTTTATAACTTTATAAAAAGACAAATTTACTTTTAATGCAAACAATAAATAAAGATTGGTAATGTTGCAATAAGACATGACAACAAAAGGAGAAACTTGCTTTTGTGTAAATAAGATATAAAAATTATTAGCTTATTAACAAGACAAAACAACTTTTAATATCCTTAAAGAATTCAAAGCTCATGATCAATTCCAAAAGGCCCTCTCAAGACTATAAAAGGAATATTGAAGATCAAGAGTAGGCATCATTGATCCTTTCATAAAAGAAGAAATCTTTTGAATACTCTTAAAAGCTCTTACAAACCCTTTAAAAAATTTCTTTTAATATATTCCTCTTTCTCTTACGTGTAGTCTAAAACTTGGTGTGAAAATTTTCTCTTGTATTATAAAATTCTGCAATATTTTTTTCTTATTTACAAAATTATGTAATCCTTTTTTTTAATTTTCATATTATAATATATCAATTAAAAATCAATAACTATTTTAAAAGTAAATTTTTTGTCTAAACAACTTCTCATATAATAATGTCGTGTACTATAATAATTTTTAATAGTATTATGTGTTTGTTTTGATTGTTTATTTGTTGTATTTGCATGGTTTGTATGCTTTCCCAAATAATTAAATCCTTCAAATTCAGTATTATAATACATATATAATACTTAATTTTTTTTTATAAAATTATATGTTACACAATAAATACTACTCTTATTAGTTAAAAGATCCGAACCCACGCCTATGAAGACTGACTGTTCTATCCATGGTCGGCCTGGCCGTCGCACCGTCGCCAAAAATCATCATAAAATGAAAAACGAGTAAAAAGACATATTTGCCATTCGCTGAAGCACAACAAGCATAACAATTTTGTTTCGCACTCCTTTCCTTTCCCTCGGGTCGCGAAATAAGAGAAGCGAGAAAAGACGAAGGGATTCCTCACTCAACTTCTCAATTTTTCTGGTAAAAATTGCAATTACATTTTTCGATTTTTCATCCTTTGATGGTAATTTCAATTTCCACACACACACTCTCTCTGGCTTCTTAGATGTATAGCAACTGTAATCTCCGTTTCATGATATTCCTTTTGGATCTGCAAATGTGCGTGTGCATGCCTGTAATTGTCACGCTAACTTTGGATTTGTAGTTCGTCCTCTTTCCTTGTTTGTTCGTTTTATTTTTTTTCGGCGAATTATCGCAATATTTTTGCGCGCGATTTGGAAAATACATGGTTCCCGATTTTCTTGTTTCCATTGCAACTGAACTCTTAACTCGCGTCGAGTTTACGTCTAATTGCTTTTAATCTTGTCTGCCTTCTTCCTTTCCTTCTTCTGCAGTCCAAGATTGCTCCTAGAACAGCTGTTGTTGGCTTGAATGAATTTTGCTGCGAAACGAGGGTCTTGTTCGTGTGTGTCTGCCTTGCTTTTCTTTGGGGTTTTTTGGGGGGGGGGGTTTGAAGTGATCATTGCATGAATAATTGATGTTAATGACAATTTATTGGCTATGTTAATGTTTATTTAATCTTAAGAAAGAAGCATCTTCTCATAAAAGTTAGTGAGGAGTTAATTTGGAATTTGTTAGTAGGGCTACTGGTAATTCTTAGTAGTTTGCCCAAACAGATTGTGATTGGTTTGCCTAATTAAAACTCAAAGGCTTGATTGCAGGGGCCATAGATGCTGTGATTAGTCTGCCCAATTACCTCAATATCATCTTGTCACTGATTGCATACAGCTGAATTGGAACTTCTCAAATATTATCTTCCTTTCACAACGAACATGGGTCTGTTTAAAAATTGTGTTTGCTGGTGTCATAGTAGGAGAGGCAGAGAGTGTATGCTTCTTTCTTACCTAATAAGCTCTGTGAGTTAGAAATCAAGATGACTGCCTTTAGCTTTCCTGAATTTCAATGTTTGGTTATTTTCATTTGGTGAATCTGAGCTTATCTAATTGGATTTAAATTTGATAGAGTAATTAAAGTTGGAGTTCCCAAAACTGGCACACAATTTATTTTACATGTTCTAAGATTTGGCAATTTTTTGAATGTGCAGGTGATTATGTTGTTACAGAATTTGGCACTATGTTCAGTTGATGCAGTACTACCTTTTGTCTGTCATTATGGAAAACAGGATTCATCTTGTGGTTTTATGCCTGCAAAAAGCTGGAATAGCTGTTTAAAACATGGTGATCACAGTTGGAATGATTCAGATCTGTTGATTGCTGGCACTCAGGATTCAATTTCTCAAATAAAAGTAATGTCCAAGCGAAGGAAGCCAGAGAAGAATTATTCCACAATGCATCCAACTGATTCTGAAGGAGATAAAGCAGTGGTTGCTGCACTCAATAGAATACACGGACTGTATGGGGAGAGTCAGCCTAGAAGCAGTAGTGTTCCCAGTGAACTCTTTGGAAATGAGAATGATAATGATGGCAGCACTTCTACTTCCTGTGAAATATGTGGTGATGCAGGGCATGTTTTCAAAATGTTACTTTGTGACAACTGTGAAAAGGCATTCCATGTCTCATGCTGCAATCCCAAAATAAAGCATTGCCTACCGATGAGTGGTTTTGTCAACCTTGTTCAAAAATGACTGACAGGGTCTCACTTGAGGATGCTTTCTGGAAATCACACAGTATTGGTCAGTCTAAGAGAACAACTAAATCTGGATTGGATCGTATGAAATCAATGTTGATACACTCTGATCAACATAAATCTCGAGTTAGGATTGGCAAATCTTATCAAGCAGATGTTCCTGACTGGTCTGCTCAAAATTCTCAGTATGTTCCTGTTTTTAGTGCTTGACCTTGGTTATCCCTTTGGCTAAGATTCTTTTCCTTTCTTTTCTCTTCTACAAAATTTGTGGCATATTCAATGTGTGCAATTATGTGCACCATGTGTGGTTTAATTAAATAATTTAACAGAACTGGGATTATGAGACTATTTTTTGGTTGATATAATATTATAAGATATGACAGCCAAAATTTTTATTTCTGGCTGTTAGATCTTGATGCCTGCTTCTATCCAATAGGCTGTTTGTTTTTTACTTCTGGCCATCAGATCTTGATGCCTGCTTCTGTCCGGTAGGTTGTTTGTTTTTTAATTGTGGCCGTCATATCATGATGCCTACTTCTGTCCAGTAGGCTGTTTGTTTGGCCTTCACTTTAGACACCTGAAGGTCATTAACATTTTGCTAGTTAGTTAACCACCTTAAAATTTTTACTAACAATATTGTTACACAGTGAAGTGGCCACCAACATTTGGAAATAATGTATTGAAGAATTTGAAGTATTTGAGCATGCTTGTGTTTACAGATTTTGAATTTTTTCGTAGTAGCATCCAAAAATTGAAAATTGGATCCAGCTGAAGACTTTGCTAACCTATAAAGTCTTCATATTCATTTATTTATTTATTCATTGACTGGCACAGAATATTTGATGACATTGGTGAGCCAGAGGAAATGGATCCTGCAGAGACGTTTAACTCAAAGGCAAGTTAATCTTTTTCAATGTGCACAAGATTCTGTTGATTCAGGGTTTGAAGAATAATTCCACTTTGGCAATAGTGGAATGGGGGGTAAGTGAGCTAGGCTGTTACAATTATTTTGTCACGCTTGAAAAATGTTTTAAGCTCATAGCGGACATGTTTTGATGATTGCAATGTGACATCATTTAGTTTTTTGGATTACTGCTTTCTGGCCGTACACTAGTGTGCTTTTTTTCTTGGTGGCTTAAATATGCAGTGTTTAAGGGTGTGCATAAGCAGGAAGGATGTGTTTAGGTTGGTTTACTTTTAGTGAAGGATAATTGAGTATTGTTATGAAAAATTTTGTTGTGGCAGGGGTGCCCTACAGGCAGGGAGAAGAATTGGCTCCAGTGTCAAGGTGAACGTTATGGTAATGCTCAAGAAAGTGGCAAAACTGTATGTGGGAAGTGGCGCCGGTAGATCCCAAGTTGCTGTTTTATACCTTCTTTCTGTTTAAGTTATTGCTGTATGTCGAAATTATGTAGAAGCTTGTACAAAGGATTTATGTATGTGATATGCAACATGTGCTGCAAAATGATTCTATTACCGAGTCTAGCAATTTTATCATTGGATCCTTGATTTGAAAATCTATTGAAACTCGTTTTGGTGGATTCAATTTTTTAATATATATCTGAGTACTTCTTGCCTGGCTTAATGCCATCATTCAAGTTGTGATAAAACCTTTGATGTAGGGCACCATTTTCTGAGGTCCAAACCGATGACTGGGAATGCTCTTGCTGCGTTCGTTGGGACCGAGCCCGTGCAGATTGTGCTGTTCCTCAGGCAAGTACTTGTTTTCTTACTTCTTTTTGTGAAAATATAATTGCTGATTGTTTGTAAAGACTTATTCAGAGACATTTAATTTTGCATGCTAGTTTTTGTCATTTTAAAATTAATAATGGTATCAACTATTTGTTATTTTTGTACAATTGCCCTATTCTCCCTCTAAACTTCCAGGAATACTCTTGAAGGTCCATATATTTCTGGGTTAAGATAGTATCTTCTTGTTTCCAGGAGTTGGAGACTGATAAAGTTTTATTGGAGCTGCAACATTTGGAGAAGGTATGTGCCGTTTGTGGACCTTATACGATCTTGCTTATTGGCTGGTGCAACATTTTGCATGGCAATTGTTGATTGGCAGTTAACTTTGTTGTATAAAATGATTTGTGGGGTTTTTTTTAGGTGCATTCTGATTTGCATTCCATTTATTTATGTTCATTGACTGAAAAAATCTCCCCATCAGCATAACTTTTCTCCTCAATTGCACAGAATCGTGGTATGACCTTATAATAACACATGTTTTAGTCAGCGCTGAGAAACCGACGGTATGCTTAAGAAAAAAAAAAAAAAAAGATCAATTAAAGTGGTTTGAAGTTGTCCAATTTTTATTGTGTTAACTGGTTGTATATTGTTGAGTTTCTGTTAAGTCCAAAGACATAAAATCATATCTTGCTGACATCTGGGATTTATGGCTTTTAGAAGGGAAACCTCCTACAAAATGTATTATTTCTTGAATTGCATTTGTTGACTACTGGTAAAATATCTAACTGTGCTTCATCTGGCAGTAAACATTGCATGATAAATGTGGTTGTTCTGTTGTAAAGTGCAATTGTCATTTGGTTTTGTTTTTATGAAGTTTTAAGTTGTTTTGAACCATTAAATTACTGTGCAGTTGAGATCTCGCCTATCTGCTAGAAAAGGAAAATGAATTTCATTCAAATAAAACGGCGGCAGTACATCCAACCCAAAGTAAGTGCATTCAGTTTTCCCATGTACCAAAAAAGAAAGTGCCTTCGTGTTGTAATTGAAATATAGATCGCAATGTTATTCTGATAAAAACTTATATTGTCCAGCTGCCAACTTGGAAACATGGACAGAACAGAAGAAAAGTTTCCTTCCCTTCAAAGAACAACACGTTTTGGTTTCTTCTAGGAGTTTAACCATTCCTTTCTTTTTTGTTCTGCACTACAGAGCTATGAGTGAGTTAGCCATTATAGCCGCGCAAACTTAATGTTTAGATCTTTTTTAGTACCCCATTGGCCTTCCCATTTCAGTCTGACAGTGGCAACATAAAGCTGTGCATGACATGACTGGCTGAATGGACGGTTTCTTAAGAAGTGAAGGGGTGATTTTCTGCTTTACATTGAGACATTGAGAGCGTAGACATTCCATAACACTGACAGATCCGTTTTCCCCAATTCCCCTTGCGAACTTGGTTCAAAATGCCTATTGATGAAGCAACATGAATGTAGAATCCACGGCATTGTGGTGTACTTTCTGTCTCTTGTTTGAGATGTTCCCTTAGTCAATTACGATTTAACTAGCGTTGCTTTGTCACATAAAAGCATAGCAGATGTGGTTGGGTGTACCTCATCTGTGTTAAGATTTCAGACGTGATCGTCCCTCGCTAAACACGCTTATTCGTTTCGTTGCTTTAATGGCCAATTTGTGCAAATAAAATGTTACGTCAAATACTTGTATCACGGTATCTCCTGTCGGATTACCCATTTTATGGAGACGAACTTTAGGAAATCGAAGAGTATGGACCAGGTAAGATTTACGGCAATTCTCCGTTACAACGGGAAGTTGCGCCCTTACGAAATACATGTGAATCTATTGCAATAAACCTTGCTTGCTAGGAGGAATACTCTCTAATAATCTACCTTCTCAATTATACCTTGCCCTGAGCAACTTTCCGGGCCTTTTTCATCTCAGTTATCCATGTCTTTTGGTCTGTTTCTCTAAATGATGGGTTTGTCTTGTGAAAAAAGCCTTGCCCCGGACGTTGACCAGATGGGATTTCCGAATTTCAGAGGCACAATTTGCTCGATGTATGACTTTCCAGGAATTTTCCGATTATATTTAGTAAGTTTTTGCAGCTATGGAGTGTCTACGCACTCAATGTCTCAATGTAAAGCAGTGTTATCTCAAATAATCTCTGGTCTTGACTCCATATGTGCTCAGCTTTTCTTGGGCCACCTACAAACAAATGGTGATGACAAGTTGACTGAATGGTAAAGGTATAGAAATTGTTAGAATACAAAAATTCTTGGCTGGAAGTGATTAGAACAGCCAGGGACTCCATGATTTGATGGAATTCCACGAGAATTTTCACCTAAATGAAAAGGGGAATTTCCATATTTGACTCTGAGAAATCTGAAGTAATCCCTCCATATCAATTCAAACAGAACCTGAAACCATAGATCCAAATTCAGGACAAGATATAAAAGATCCAGTAGGGTGACAGAATTGCTGTCGGTTGAAACTGAAAACAGCAGATAAAAGGAAGCACTGTTAATGGAGAAAGTTGTGTTTCTGTGCATATAAAGTGGTGAGGCCTAGGAAGAAAAGAGAGTGACCAGTATGATGAGTCATCCATTCTTTAGAGTGACCAGTATGATGAGTCATTTGCTTGCCATTCTTTCTCATATCTCTTGACCTATACAATGAAGACATTAACCAAAAAATCTTTGTCATACCAATTGATTTCTCCCAATACAAATGAATCATCAATTGCAACAGCACAAAAGTCCAGAATTCACTCAACCTCTTCATATATGTAACGAGGAGAGAGGCATCCTGCAGCCAGCCAAGGAGAGAATTTTGTCAAGTAGTCAGGTCCCAACATCCCATTTCTAGTATCTTTATATATCTTTAGCAAATCCTGTTTTTATACAAACAAAGACTGAGAATTGCCAATCAACCACTTTTGTTGGTTGTATCAAGACATGGTACTTCTCCAGACCATCATAAACGGTCCCCAAAATTTCCAAAATTGATACCTCTATTACAAATTACACAAAGGGGCCAATAGTGATTACTTCTAAATTCATTTATCTAGTATTAGATAGACAGCACCAAAGATTACCCTTCGAAAAATACATCCATATGGATGGTGCTATACACTAAAAACAAATGGTGCAAGCATTTAATCATAAAGAAGGGGAGATCTATTCTGAAATGCTTTTATCATCACAATAAGGATTAAATTGTTGGTCATTTACAACTCTTTTTTCTACCTAAAGGATGGCAAGTATTTTTTTCTCACATTCTTCCAGAAGTACTCACACAATCTGCTTGGTGCAGCACTTTCACCTCCATGAAATATCATGCCTCTGCTAACCTACATCAAGAGACGGGACTATTAATTTTGGTGTCAGACAGCTTTCAGTGCTGATAATAGCAAAGTTATGGCACTTTTTAACCAGAGAAAGATAAAGCTTGCCTCTTGTGGCTGAAGCACAAGCTGAGTGATCAATGGAACACATCCGCAATGCTCAACATCAAGTGATGGACCAAGAGACAATGGGATCCTAATACAGCCTCGAACAGCAGTTTTTGCTTCAACAGACTGCAAAGTACAGCTTTGCATTAATAATTTAATAGACAAGGGACATCCCAAATAAAAGAAACTAAACCTATAATAGAAGCAGCATAAATTCCAAACATTAAAACAGTGTATTAGAGGATCATGCCTTGCGAAACTGAGTATATACATCAGGTAAATTGGCCGCACTGAATGGGAGGTCATCTATGTGGTACATAGTGCCACCCCAAATAAGCTGTAGCCTAGGACTCCTTGCAGAAGCCTGGCTGGTGCCGGTGGAATTCTCTGGAGAAGCTGGCAATTGTACTTGCCATAGTCCTTTGCTAACCAGTCTTTCAACATGTAGCTCCTCACTGCATGTTTCTTTATGGGCATATACCTGACAGGATGGGATCGATAAGTAATTGCCTACATTACGTTCCCCAATAGACTCACAGATAGCAATAGAGGGAAGGAAAGGAGCAAATGGCTGCAAACTTAACTGTATTGGCTGAAAAGGATTTAGCAGGTGAAGGGATAATTTCCTCCGGTTTCCCACAACGAATAAGCAGGTTGAGGCCCTTCTTTATCAGATTCTTCTTCAAGTCGGCCAAACATTCTATGAGAAATTGCGCTCTCAAAGCTGGTCAGCAATAACATATAAAAAAAAGGGGGCTGGGGGGGGGGGGAATTTACGCTTCATTCATTCATGGATCCTCCTCAAAATCAATCGAAAGGCACGCTTCGCCATTACAGAACCTACCCAGTGTGTTGTTGTTAAGTTATCAGATTTAATAAACTCCACTTCACTACCTGAAACCAACAGTTACCAACTGTAAACAGATAGGTGTCGTACCACCTGTTTTCGGGAAGCCAAAATGGCGGGTAGTTTGAAAAAGCCGGGGATCCACGCAATAAACGGGTCCGCCTCGGACGAAATCCAAGCGCTGTACAAAGCCTCCTCGTTGTCCAATACTCTTAAATCGTTCCTGAACCAAACGATGGCAGTCGCTTTACCATTCCTCATGTTCGTTCCTAAATCGTTAAGCCTCGTTCGCTTTACTAATGCTTTTCAAAGGCTTGGTCAGCAATGCGGTCCATCTCGTCCGGGTCTAGTCCGGGAACATATGGTAGATTGATCGAGAAGACAAATGCATTAGTTCGAAGCGAATCGGAAGCGACTGCCAGGGTTGGCAAGCTGCCACGTGGGCTCCGTGCGTGGCTCTTTCCTAGCCTTGGTTTCCATAAATTTTCATTTTGGGCCTGGCCCTTCAGTTCAATGGGCCGGGTCCTTTTTCCCAATTTCCACCCACCCTGCATTTCGTTTATTATTATTATTATTATTATTATTATCATTTATTTAAAAATTCTTTTGCAATCCTCTCTCGTATTCTGTATATAGCACGATTTTACCGAAGTTTGAAAAATCGTGATATGTGCATCGGGAAGGGATCTTGTGTGCTTTGAACATTAGGGGAATTAAAATGGAGGTTTGTTTCGGATTCAACTTCTTCTTCTTTGTTTTTCTTTCACTTCTTTCTTCTTTTCTTTTCTTTTTCTTTTTTTCTTTTTTTTTTTGAATTTTTCTTTCTTCATTTTCGTGCTTGTGGATTAAATAGTGAGCCGCCTGCCTATAATTTATGTTGCCTGTGACGCGTAGGAACGAAGGGGCAACGGTGACGGCGTCGTTGATATAGAGAAAAGTATGGTGATTATGGAGCCTGAGCAAAGCTCCAGAGGTGGTTTGCATGTTCCTGTGAAGGATAGATTGGAGTTTAGGGCTCCCGAGAAAAAATCCCTCTTAGGTAAGTCTCTAATTCTTTTCTAGATTTTTTACCCACCCCCCCACCCCGGCCGCCGCCTTTTTTTTTTTTGTTCCAATCCTTGCTGCCATTCAGCGCGAATTCGACCGTTGATTGCTTCTTCTTCTTCTTCTTTAGGTAAATGTTTGCTTAACCAAATCGTGAACTTAGTTTCAGCTTTGCTATTTACGAAATATTTGCTTAGAATGTGGTGGATTCAGGTTTAATGGACCAGTGGCGCTGAGGTCGGTCAGTAAGACTTAATTTCACACTTGTTGTGTCACCTTCTTTAGGTCGCACAACCTTTTACTTCGAATATTGAATATTGTTTCCTTTAGTTGCTTTGATTGGTTTTTTCCTGCCTTACTTATGCCCACCCTGCACCAAAAAGGGTAGGTTAGATGAAAACAAAAGGTTATGGAAACCCTTATGCGCCATGTTGTAATCTTTAGGCTTGATATCCTGGTTGCTTTTTGTTGCCGATTAACACTGAAAAGTGAACAGGATTAGATGTCCTTGCAAATGCAAAACGGGGAGGATCTGATGCAAATGTGGGATTCAAGATACCTAGAGAAAGAGTTACATCTGTTGTGGCATCCCTCAATGAGGAAGAAGACCTAGCATCTTCTGAAATTAGTGGCGTAGGGGATATCACAACTGATGGTGCATCTGTCAATGTTAGCAGACATTATCGTGAAGCATCTACAGCTGAGACAAGTTCAACATATGCAGGTATGTATTTTTTTCTTATCTTCCAAATATTGTTTTCTTGGTTGTCATTATGGTTTGTATCCATGTAGGGTCTAATGTCCAATAGAGATTATCGTAATTATCAGGTATTTCTGATTGATTGCATCAGTGCCAAGTTGGACAATAAAAATTTTTAAGTTCCAAGCTTAAGTGAATCTATAGTCAAAGACTAACCGAATCTCTAGTTTTGTTGATCATTAACTTGTTTTAACAAGATCTACCACCCCAATTGTGTGACAATGATTCATTGTAAACATGTGATGGATGTTTTGGTAAGTGAAAACTTGAATGGTGGTCTTATAAACTCTTATGCTTGCTTATGCATTTATTCATTTGTCTCAATTGTTCATTGAGATGTTTTCTTCCTTTTTGGCTTACTGAAGGTGTTTTTCTGGTCATATTTTGTAGAAAGTGTTGTGACTCGAGAAGGATCAATTAATGACGCATCTCGGACTCATCGCTTGAGAAAAAACATTTCTTCATATGTGAGTTACTTCTTTGTCAATGCCAGTATACCTTTTGCCATGATCAAGATTTGAAGCATGCAAAACCTGTAGATATTAGGGGCTGATTTTGCTATAAGAATAATTTTGGAGGCCTAAAAGTTGGCAGGACCAGTGCAAGTTCTGGATTGTAGTATAAAAATCAAACGTCTAGTAGTTGGTCTATTATTCTCCTTGTCAAACATAGTTAATGTTAGGTTCTTCAAACTTAACATCTTTTCTCTGGTTAAATTAGTTTCAGTGCAGTGTTTTTTCTTGTGACTCAAGCATGAACCTTCCACTTTGCTAATTGGTGCACCCAGTCAAATTGATGGCTGTTCTAAAAGTTTTTGTGTGCTTTAAGTGAAACAAAGTTGTGTTGTTACTCCTATGTGCTTAAATGGTTTTCATTGATTAGTGTTTACCCTAAGCACAATCTCATGAAACAAAGGATTAGTTTGGAAGAGGATTATGCTTTGGTCATTGTGGTTCGTTTTGATTCTATATTTGCTGCTTCTTCAATAAAAATTTTGTTCTTGTTGTATTTATTGTACATTTTGTATGTGGCTTACAAAACTCAAGTGTTTTCTCTCTTTTTTTACCTTAATTTGTATGTGTTTTGAAATGAAGGACTCTACTAGCTCCGTTGGGGGTACTCAAAGTGTCCGGTCAAGGAGCCCAAGGAGTGAGAGGGATAACCATAATAGTGCTAGAAAAAATTTCAAGAAAGTTACCCGGAGTGAAAATAGACAGGTCAGACCCAAGCACAGCAATGGCGATGAGGAGCAGTATCATAGAAGGGAAGCCCATGAACAAGATTTTGGAAGGAAACGAAATAGATATGAAGGCTCAGGCAGGACACCAGGTATGGATTTGTGTAAGATTTGTTTCTTATTGACTTTTGGAGACTTCTCCCGAGTTTCAGGTGCATTTTGTATAGGCCAATGTACTGTTTGTAATGTGCATATCGGGGATGTGGTGTATGATATGAAGCCTTATGAGGTTGATAAGATAAAGGGTTTCATGTTATATACCTATACATATAAGTATATATATATATATAGACCTGTCTTGACTCATTTTGTCTCTAATATCATGGGTTCCTAGTTAATCTAATACAGAGATGTTGATCCTGCAGGCAGGTCCGACTGGGATGATGGAAGATGGGAATGGGAAGAAACACCTCAGCGGGATGGTCACTCTAATGCCAGGCTACACCATCAGCCCTCACCATCGCCAATGTTTGTTGGGGCCTCACCTGATGCACGATTAGTCTCTCCTTGGTTGGATGGCCATACGCCTCGTTCTGTTGGTATGTAAGGATTTTTGTCTCCTGTGTGCATGTTTTGTTATTTTGGAAGATAAACCTCAAATTAACCCTAAAAATTTCTTATTCAAGTGCTAACTTCAACTCTATAAAACTATAGCCACTACTGCTTCTCCTTGGGACCATATTTCTCCCTCGCCAGTTCCAATACGAGCTTCGGGATCTTCGTTTAAGTCTTCTAGTTCTAGACATTATGGGAGATCCCATAAACCTGCTTTCTCTACTATACGCTCGCAAACATCAAAGGTAATGTAGGATCATTCTTTCTTCTTTTTTTTTTCATTTTTTTCTTTTTTGCTTAATTTCTTTCTTTGAAAATAATTGGGTGCAATTAATTGAATAGGACTGTTGTGCCGTTCTGTTTTGATCGATTATGCATTCAATTGTCTCACCAAAGTTTGTTTCATTTCATTTGCATAGAATCAAGAAGCAGATAAATCATATGCATCTGAAGAACATAATCATGAGATTACTGAAGAGATGCGTCATGAGATGGAATATGATGCTGATCGAGCATGGTATTTTCTTTTATCATATCCATCCAACATCTCATTTATCACTACTGAGTCTTTGTGCTGTGGGCTTCCTGGCTGTGGATGCACAACTTGCCACACCTCTGTACTTGCTTAACAGAGTTTTGTTTGATAGGTATGACAGAGAAGAAGGAAACACCATGTTTGATGCTGATAGCTCATCATTTTTCCTTGAGGAAGAGACATCATTTGAGCAAAAAAAGGCAGAGTTGGCCAAGAGACTGGTATGCCATAATACGTGGGAAAATCTCTTTTTCCTTTCTTTCTGTGTGTGTGTGTGTGTGTGTGTGTGCGCCCATATGTTCTTTTGTGTGCATAGGAAATGGTTTGTCATTTTATTTAGATGTTGTAATTCTTGTCTAGTATTGAGTGCAGTCTGCTTTTGCTGCCTATTTAATCCAACACTTGTGGGGTTACCTCCAGTTCAAAGCTATTGTTTGGTTAAGCATTTAGTTTGTTGTTTAATGGAACTTTTTCTTTCATGTAATATACATATGTAGAATTTTTTATGGTCAATGAAGTGGCACAGTTGTAATCTCCATTGATTAGATGCGTCGATGCAAAAAATTTTATGGCAATGTTCAGTACATATCTGGAGCAAATTTTGAATATAAGTGCATGAAATTTATTCCAGGTGTTTCTAGGCAAGTGTGAAATTTCTTTTGTGTGCTTTGTTTAATTTCTGACCTCTGCACACTGTAACTATTTTGTCAAGCCACAAACCTATGATGTTTTGTTGAGCATTGCTGAACTTTATTATTGACCAATTTTGAGTTCTTTCATACAGGTTCGAAGAGATGGCACCAGAATGTCACTTGCTCAGAGCAAAAGGTTGTCTCAGCTTACTGCTGACAATGCTCAGTGGGAAGATAGACAACTTTTGAGATCTGGGGCTGTTAGAGGTACTGAGGTGCAGACTGATTTTGATGATGAGGAAGAACGCAAAGTTATTCTTCTTGTACATGGTAAGAGATTCTTATACTGATGAAACAACTGGAGTCATTGCCATTTCCTGTAGCTAAATTTTTTACCCTCTTTCTGGTGTAGATACCAAGCCTCCTTTCTTGGATGGAAGGGTTGTGTTTACCAAACAAGCAGAGCCAGTAATGCCCATAAAAGATCCCACCTCAGATATGGCAATCATTTCACGCAAAGGATCATCTTTGGTTAGGGAAATTCATGAAAAGCAAAGTATGCACAAGTCACGCCAACGTTTTTGGGAGCTTGCTGGCTCAAAACTTGGTGATATTCTTGGTGTTGAGAAAACAGCTGAACAGGTATGGCACTTCAGTATCTCAGTCCAAATGTAACTTACTTAGATATCTAGAACTAATTTTTTTCCTTTTTAAATCCTAGATTGACGCTGATACTGCTAAAGTGGGTGAAGAAGGTGAAGTTGATTTTAAGGAAGAGGCAAAATTTGCACAGCATATGAAGAATGGGGAAGCTGCAAGTGATTTTGCAAAGTCAAAAACCATTGCGGAGCAACGGCAATATCTGCCCATATTTTCAGTACGAGATGATTTATTACAGGTTTGAGACTAGGCACCCTAATATTTTATGAAATTGTGTGGTGTGACCACTTTCTCCAAAGATTGGAGAAAAAGAGAAAGGATGGGTGTCTTAGGAGTGGTGGGATGGATTTTTCCATCAAGAAATTGACTGAAGCCAATCATCTGGCCTCTTCTGTGCCTTAAAACAACTGGTACTTTTGGTCAAATTTCTTCTTGATTACTTCCTATTTTTCGCTTTTTGATACACGCACTATTTTTCTTCTAAGACTTCTTCAGCATGTCTATGTGATCTCAGAGACAAAATCTCCACATTGGTTATTGGGTTTTGTCTAATGCAGGACAATCCATTTATAATTGCTTTTCTAATAGCTATATTATTTGATATGTAACTTCAATATTTGTCCCCAATCATCTCATTTTGTTTTTGATTGTGCCTTGAACAGATAATTCGTGAAAATCAGATAGTTGTTGTTGTAGGAGAAACTGGTTCTGGAAAGACAACCCAACTGACACAGGTAGCCCAGGCTTAGATTTTTTATTTTGATAATTAACATGTTTTTCTGGTCTTTGAAAAGCTTATGTACCTCATTTAACTTGAATGTGGAATCTGAAATTCTTTTTGCTCAGTATCTGCATGAAGATGGGTATACAACGCGGGGTATAGTGGGTTGCACCCAACCAAGGCGCGTAGCAGCCATGAGTGTTGCAAAAAGAGTTAGTGAAGAGATGGAGACTGAATTAGGGGATAAGGTCGGCTATGCCATTCGATTTGAGGATGTGACTGGGCCAAACACCATAATTAAGGTGCATAGTCTTGTTATTGTCTTTTAGTTCATTTGAAAAATAGCCCTTTATTGCTTATGATGCTTTTTGAATTGTTAAATTCAATTTGGGTATATGTCCTTTCTTGTGTTCAGGTGGTTATAGTTGTGTTGTGGAAGATCAATGGTATCTTATTCTTTTTAAGGAGGAAAAGAGTGAACCTTTGTGTAAACACCATTGAACTATGGATCACAGATTCAAGTTGTGAAAACAGCCTTTTTGTGAAAACAAGGTTAAGGTTGAGCACATTTGTTGCTTCTCCAAACTCTAGTGTGGGGGCATCACACACTAGAATGCTCTTTGTATCCTTTTAAGGAGAATGAGAAACAAATAATAGGTTAGCTGTTGGTTAGTGTACACGGCGAATGAATATTAACCATATAATAATTATTGTGCAGAGGTTCCTGTAGTTTTAACATTGTTTTCAAAATTGAGAGAGCTTTTCCTATTTTTTTAACAGCAAACAATAAGTTGCCCTCTTTCTATGTCCTATTTCATTTCTTCACTTCTTTAGATAAACTAATCTTTTTTCTTTTACAGACTTATCTCCCTCAACAATTATCTATAAATCCAGCATTCACTTGTTCAATCACTAAAACAGTAACTTGATTAAGACTGTATGTCTGCACCTCATTGTTTCACAGGAGGACAGAATTAAGATCACAAAGAGAAAAATCTGTGTGTGCAAGCTATGAATTACACATTCATTTTTCAAACTTTTAATTTTGATCTTTTTTGATTTTTGAGTTGTTCTTTTATTGGGCCCTTGAGGAGAGGGATAAACATGGCACCAGGCTAATTAATGTTGTTATACAGACTTCTCATGACTTCTGATTTTATTTCATACACAAAATTAATGTTATTTTATCTCTTTATAATTCAATTTATTTGTCATATAATCAGCACATATTTTAACATAGTGGCTTGATATTTTTCTCGAATGTATATACAAGAGATGAAAACTTGTAAGGAACTCTGTTGATATGAACCCTTTCATATTTCTGAGAACAATGCAGTGCTCTCCAGCTTAACAGAAGCTAAGAATTAAAAAAAGAAATCCTGAGTTGGCCTTTTGATCTATTTTGATTATATTTGAGCCTCTCAATTGAAGTTTAATGTGTATTTATGCTACATAGCAGTTATTTGAGCATCATCTCAATTATAATGTATTGACAGTGTTGAAAACTTTTTCCCCTTGTGTTCTTCTTTCATTATTTTGCAGCTGTGAAATTTGATAATGTTACATTCTAAGTCCTTGCTTGCCAAATTTTGCAGTATATGACTGATGGAGTACTCCTACGTGAAACACTAAAGGATTCTGAGCTTGATAAGTATCGGTATGTATGGTGTAATCTAGTGTGCCATTTCAATTTTATGAGGGAATTTAAGGTGCTGATGAAAACAAGGTCATTTGGTCTCATGGATGTGATTGTTGCAGTGTCATTGTCATGGATGAAGCACATGAGAGATCATTAAACACAGATGTGCTCTTTGGGATACTGAAAAAGGTGGTTGCACGACGACGTGACTTCAAACTCATCGTGACATCTGCAACTCTAAATGCTGAGAAATTTTCAATTTTCTTTGGAAGGTAACATGATCCTTTTGATGATCAAAATATAGTTTAATTCCTGAATTCATTTACTCAACATCTCAAACATTATTTTTGGTACCTTTTGCAGTGTACCAATTTTTCATATTCCTGGGAGAACATTCAAAGTGGATATATTTTATAGTAAAACACCTTGTGAGGACTACGTTGAAGCTGCAGTGAAGCAGGCCATGACTATACATATTACCAGTCCTCCAGGAGACATTTTAATATTCATGACTGGCCAAGATGAAATTGAGGCAGCCTGTCATGCCCTTAATGAACGTATGGAGCAGCTTATCTCCACCACCAAGAAAGCAGTACCTAAACTCTTGATACTACCCATATACTCACAACTTCCAGCTGATTTGCAAGCAAAAATATTCCAAAAAGCTGAAGAGGGGGCCCGGAAGTGCATTGTTGCCACTAACATTGCTGAGACTTCTTTAACTGTAGATGGAATTTTTTATGTTATTGACACGGGATATGGTAAAATGAAAGTGTACAACCCTAGAATGGGTATGGATGCACTCCAAGTTTTCCCTGTTAGCCGTGCCGCCGCTGATCAGCGTGCTGGACGTGCTGGTAGAACTGGCCCCGGAACTTGTTATAGGCTTTATACAGAAAGTGCATACCTTAGTGAAATGTTGCCCAGTCCTGTGCCAGAGATCCAAAGAACAAACCTTGGTAATGTGGTTTTGCTTCTCAAGTCTCTTAAAGTTGAAAACCTGCTGGATTTTGACTTCATGGATCCTCCTCCACAGGATAATATTCTTAATTCTATGTATCAGCTCTGGGTCTTGGGTGCTCTTAATAATGTTGGGGATCTAACTGATATTGGCTGGAAAATGGTTGAATTTCCATTGGATCCCCCCCTAGCTAAGATGCTCCTGATGGGCGAACAACTAGAGTGTATAAATGAGGTTCTGACAATTGTCTCAATGTTGTCAGTGCCATCGGTATTTTTCAGGCCAAAGGATAGGGCAGAGGAAAGTGACGCTGCAAGGGAAAAATTTTTTGTCCCCGAGTCTGACCACTTAACCTTGCTTAATATATACTTGCAATGGAAAGAGCACCAGTACAGAGGAGATTGGTGTGAGGTGCATTTTTTGCAGGTTAAAGGATTACGAAAGGCCAGAGAAGTCAGATCACAGCTCTTGGATATTCTCAAGACATTGAAGATCCCACTAACGTCCTGTGGGTATGATTGGGATGTTGTACGCAAGGCTATTTGTTCTGCGTATTTTCACAATGCAGCAAGATTAAAGGGGGTTGGGGAGTATGTCAATTGCAGAAATGGCATGCCATGTCATTTACGCCCCAGCAGTGCTCTTTTTGGTTTAGGTTACACTCCGGATTATGTGGTTTATCATGAATTGATGTTGACAACGAAGGAATATATGGAGTGTGTCACTGCAGTGGAGCCCCAGTGGCTGGCTGAGCTAGGGCCCATGTTTTTTTCAGTGAAGGAATCAGACACGTCCATGTTGGAGCACAAGAAGAAAAAGAAGGAAGAAAAAACTGCAATGGAAGAGGAAATGGAGAATTTGAGGAGGGTGCAGGCTGAAGCAGACAAGGAGAGTAAAAAGAAGGAGAGGGAGAGGAGAGCAAAGCAGCAGCAGCAAGTTGCCATGCCAGGTTTGCGGCAAGGTACTTCCACTTACCTGAGACAAAGGAAGTTTGGTTTGTAAATTTACGTTTTACTGGCAGTTGAATTTTAACTTGGACAGAAGAACGGGAAATTTGAAGGAGAGGGATGAGTTTTTACACTAATTATTGAACAGAGGAAACATAAAAGGCAATCATTTTGTACATATTCAAGATCCAGATGAAATATAAATTTGTGTTCCATTCAAGCTCGTCTAGTTGTTCGAGACTTTTCCTCGTTTTCCATGGCTTCGTGGAAATGTCATCAGGCCGACGCATGAGTAAGATAATTCACTCGCGTATAATTAACGAAGGTCGATGCTTTTGCACCTTGTCTTAATGTTATTAGATATTCTCAAAATCGGCCATGCGGGAAAATGGAGGACCTCTGGTGAGATAAGTGCAGCCCCACCTCAATTGGAACGGTGGTGTCCAAAGAAAATTGAAGAAGAAATTCCTGATTTCTGAATTTTGAAACGGAAACAGGATAATGACATTTAAAGTCCTCTCGCTCTCGATCCATAAGAACCCTAATTAACAATCGACTTGAATGTGTATTTGCCATAAGAACCCTCTGACCATCAATTGTTGTTTCTAGTTGGCCAACAATTTATAGAGAGAGTAAATACGCAACTGATTAAATGTAGTGCGAACAACCTTCAACGCTAACTCGATGCACCTTTTACACCTCTTATGGTCCTTTTTGAAAAAAAAAAAAAAAAGAATCCTCTCAAGAAAAGTTTGCCTCGCTTTACTTTTCAAACTAAGTGTGTATCCTGAAACTTACCAAAATTGATTCTTCTCACTGTAATTAATTATAAAAGATTCAACTTAAGAATAAGAAAATAATAATAAACATAAATAGAAATATAAATGAGTCGATTCAAACTCAATTTAAATATGTTCAGATTTCAATATTAATTTAACACATTTTTATCATCTCCTTAAAAAAAAATAGTATGTTTAACTTTATTTTTCAAATTACAGTATTGTTTATTTGAAAATTTACCAAAATTAATGCTTCTAACTATATTTAAGCATAAAAGATTCAATTGAAAAACAAAAACATAATAATAATAATAATAATAATAATAATAATAATAAATAGAGATTTAAATGAGCTGAATTAAACTAAATTTTGATATATTTAAACTTGACTTATTAAAATTTTAATCGAACTTAAACTTAACATGCATGCAAACATATATATATATTTGAAAAATAAATTTAATTTAAATTTCTTACCAAGTTTGACTGGATTCATTCACAATACATATTTAAACATATACATGTTGTCGTTAGTCAACTTGATTGATATTATAAGAATATATGGTTACCCTAATAATATAATTAAAGAAATAAGTACTCAACCCTAGATTACCTTCTCTCCTCCTCAAACTCCTCTCCCTTCTCGTCCCCCATTTTTTGTCTCATCCCTTGACAGTGTCCTGTGTGCTCTATCTCATACTGTGTTTTTCCTTTCTTTCACAAAAAAAAAAAAAAAAAAAAGAAAAGAAAAGAAAAGAAAAGAGTAAATAAATCCTTAATTTTTGAACATTAATATTAGTTATTTTCTTTGGGGATCAATTTCATAATTATTTTTTATTCATGGTAATAAAAAAGAATTTGTAATGACAATGGGTTTATCAATGAAATTTTTAAAGTGTTTTTTAATTCATTATTCTAGAGTTATTCTACTTTAGTTTTTTTTTAATAATTACATGTGGGTTTTAATTGATTTTTTTATGTTGTGTGATATTTTGTGCTTTGTTGTTATTGGATGGTCAAATGATTACCTTTAGATTCCATTATAGAGATAAGAGGGAGATTTAAGACATTCTTGTCGCATGAATCACTTTGGAGGGACTGTAAAAGTTGAGGAGGAGGGGGGCGGGAGGGGATGAGGTTTCAAAACTATAAATCTTAAGTAAGAAATTAGCTACATGCGAATTCTCGATTTGTTTTGGTTTTATTGATAGAAGAATTCCAGTTGGTGTGGTTAAGATTTTGCCAAAATAATGACAAAATCACACGGAAACAACCAAAACTCGCTTTCATTATTTAAAAATCTACTCCTATTTTTTTTTTTTTTTTTAGCATGTATTTATTTAGTGTTTTTGCCCTTTTTGCTACATATCTAAATGTGGGTTGATTTCACTTTTTTGATTTCAATTCAATGAAAATTCACCTACACGTATATATATCCCTGTGTTTCTTCTTTCAAATCCAACCTCACATAACTTGAGTCTCTGGTGGTGTAATGTTCAGCTAATTTAATTTCTCTTTTGTTTCTTTGATTGTGCTTCTAATTACTTCAAGTTCCCCCCCCACCCCCTCTTTTTTTTTTTTTTTTAGTACTTAAATCTCAAAACCAAAATATGGGGAGAAAGGAAACAAAAAAATGCAAAGGATAATGGTGATTCTAAACAACAAAATATAATGATACAGGAACTTTGCTTAATAGCTTTCCTTAATTAGCGTCAAAATCTTTGGTTGAGAGAGATAGTATGATTAAATTTGTATAAAAATATTAAGTCTGTAACAATGACCATAGTTAGTTATTAAATTAAATCTAGCCATTAATTTAATTGGATAACTTAGATAAGGAATTAGTTCAATTAATGACTCGATAATTGATCTCATCAAGTTCTCTTTCTCTTTTTCTCTTTTTCTCTATTTTTTTGGGTTTGCATTTGTTTGCTTTAAGACTTAGCTGGCAGGCAAGTACTACTACACGTGGATCAATCTCAGCTTCTCAAGTTCCGTTCCCATCCACATCCTTTCAATGCCATACCTGATCATCATCCCATCTCCGTCAGGCCCTTCGATCTCGACCGTCCGTTCAAAATCTCCAGTGTAAAATGCGCGGGAAGACAGACAAAAAAAGGCCTTTCCTTGTCACACGCTAAAGTCTGCGTGCGATTCCAGCAGCGTCCCAGAGGCAATAGGGTGGGGACTAGCGTCAGAGAGAAAGAAAAGAGTCTCTACGGGCCTTTCGCTTCGATGGCGCCCAAGAAGCGAAAGGCTCAGGAAGTGTCATCGGCGATGCCCAGTGCACCGTCGTCGACTAGGATGACAAGGAGTGCGGTTCAGCGGGTTGCCGAGGGCTCAGCAGGGTCAACGGCCGTCGAGTTGCCCAAGAACAAGAAAGGTAAAGCGGCAGTGGCTGAGAAGAAGGCGAAGGTCGAGGCTGAAGAAGAGAAAGTGGAGACTGTGGCAGAGGAAAAGAAAGAGGAAGTTGAAAAGGAGGAAGAGCAGGCTGAGGAGGAGACTGCCTCCGGTGGCGGGGCCTCGAAAACCATTGTGATCGAACACTGGTGAGCTTATCTACTCCTTTTTTTATTATTATTTTTTAAAAATTATTTCTTCTCTTTCTTCTGCTTCTTTTCATTCTATGTTCTGTTTGGCTGATGGGAATGGTGAAGAAAAGGAAAAGAAGAAGAAGAAAAAAATAAAACAGAGAAAAGATAAGTCATGTGTATTGTTATTTTTTTCCCCTTTTTTGGTCTTCTAGGATTTTGATTGTCCGCACTTGCTAGTTCATGTTTGGCTACTGACAAATGGCTGGAAGGGAAAAAGGGAATCTAATGGTTTCATCCTAATAAGAATAAATGCATGTATTTGGATAATATATGCTATGTTTGCAGAGATGTGAAGACGTGGGAAGCTTAAGCTTTTTGCCGTATGATTGTCCTGTAGAAGCACAATTATCACTAACTTGGGTTATTTCGGTCTGGACCCTCCTGATCCGGTTAGCTGTGTCTCTGATGATCATTCCAAACAACAAATTTCCCTTTGGCTGCTGTGTTAAAATGTCTGGAAAAGTTCAAGTGGCCTAGCATTTGTTTCTTTAGTCCCACTTTGCAGCATTCTGTTTAGTTTGTGTTATGCGTTCTCAAATTCTTTGCCTTCCTGTTCTCAGAATATTAGTTTTGTTTGAGCAATTCTATTGCTTTTATTCTTGCTATGCTATGGTTATATTTTCTATGAAAAAGGTTGATTATGCTTGGTGGGAAGGATAGATGGTTGGAGTGTGCGACGTTAGACCTTGAAATCCAGATAAATTAAATCCAAGTCAAAGACAGTTTTAGCTAAATAAGGAGATTAGTTTTACTTCCTCGAATAAGAGAATTCCTTGATAGTTAAGCAAAAATATTTAGTTGAAAGTCAAGTATCTAAGCAAGATCTCGTCATCAAGTCTATACATTTTACCTTACAGTTAGCGGCTAAATAAGAAATGATTCTGAATATTGGTTTCTTTGAAGGGATCAGCTTTTAATGATCTCTTGGACTGGATGGCCTCTAACAAATTACATATTTATAGACTTGAAAGTCTGACTTAATAACTAAGGCAAAATCTACTCCTAGAATGACATAGTTGGTAATAATATCCTAATTAACAGTATCCTATCATTTTGTAAGCTCTTATTTTCAATTAAAATTGCTGAAGAATGTTATGATTTTCTTGATGAGAAAATATTTCTACTTGGGGGCCCTCAGGATTGATTTTGTGGGTTAGCAGCATATTGTCTATAGCTGCTGTGATGTTTATGGCATTTATCGCACCATATCTGCCGTCTTTTTTTTTTTTGGCTAATGCTCTTTCTCTAAAATGATGTTAATTTTCCAGTATTCATAGCATTCCTTAGTTGACTTGTTTGCTTATTGTAGCAAACAGTGCACCTCATTCAAGAAAAGGGCTGAACAGGTGGAAAAGAGTCTAAGGGATGCTGTTCCTGGTATCACTGTGCTGCTTAATCCTGACAAGGTGTGTCTGGTGAACATTATTTATTTTATGATCTGCCACTGAGTTTTCTTGTCTTCTTTTTACACATATTAGCTTTCCCATAATGTAATGCTTCATGTGCATTGATACAATCTCTTTAGCGCTTTTTTTAATTTGTTTTTGTTTTGTTTTCTTGGAAAAAGGACATATGGATTTGTATGAGAAATTAGTGGCCACTTCAAAGATATATTTTCAGATTAACTTCTGCAGAATTTGTGCTCCTTTTGAAGATATATTTTCAGCATGGATTTGTAATTTTCTTTTTTGAGGACTTCTAGTAATCATATATTTGAAGGATCTCTTTTTGAGTTATTTTTCAGTTTTGATTTCTAAGCACCATATGAAGCTGCTGTCAGATTCATCGTTTGATCTAATCTGGTCATCCAGAGGCTGAGTTGTAGGTTGAAGGTTTTAACTACATAACTAACAAAATTCCAGAACTATGCCTTGACTGTATATTGCCATATCTTCCTGGATTCGGAGTTTATTGTCATATTTATTACTGCTTATGTCATTCCACAATTGGATGTTGATGTAAATGTTTGCTGGTGTCAAACACCAAGTAATTCCATGCTTTGATGTCACAAAGGTGCATTAATCTGATTTCCATGCATGCGGAAGTACAAATGTTGTGTCATCTTTTCTTTAGCCGCAAAACTTTATGCATTATTGTACACGCACACACACACAGAGGATTGGAATAACCTTTTCAATTTGCAGTTGAAATATCTGATGCATTGTCTTTATAGCATCTTGTGCTTAAATTGGTTCATTTATTTTTTGACAGCCTCGAAAGGGTTGCTTTGAAATAAGGGAGCCAGGTGGGGTGAAATTCATCAGTCTTCTGGTAAAACATTATGCATACTGGCAGAATCTATATTTCATTTCATGCTTTTCTTTGATACTGGATTTTGTTGTGTTGAGAACCAGGGACTTCTGTCAACATGGCAAAGCAATGATTCTCTTACCTGGATCATTTTAAATCTAGCAATTTTTTCTTTCATCTCAAGTCATATGACAGCAAAGCTATATTTTACTGTTAATTAGCTGGCCTATTCATGATGATCAAGGGCTAAATGAATTCTGAGTAAATTCATTGATGGTGTTCTTAAGGAATCAAAGGTAAAATTATGCAAACAAGGCCGACAGTGACTCTCATGTTGTCTAGCTGGATAGGTCTAGGCTGATATAGGGCATTGATGAAAGTTGAGTTAAAACCTAACATCAATCATGGAAAATTATTGCATAAAAAAGGTAATCATTGGTGGGATTTTCGTTCTTCGTTCTAACCCTTTAAAGATGTGAGATCTAATTGGTACAAGGGCCCCACTATTTATTGGGGCACATATAGACATAAGATGACAGCAAAGTAATTTTTTCTACTTACAACTTCATTCATTTGTGGCAACAAAGGAGATGTGATTGGTTCATATTTCTTGCGTCTCCCATGTGCCTCAATAAATATTACCAACTTTTCTCACGGTATAATTTGTTAGCATAGGTGGTTCAGACCTCCTTGTAGTATGGACCTTGCTAGCTATTAAGGTTGTTGGAAAGTTTATCATAATTGCAGTTTAGAGGGAATGGGATCCTAATGTGGAGGGATTGCAATCCTGATTTGTAAGGATTGTGATTAGAGTCAACTTTCTTTTTATGTTTGTAGATAGTTTCCTATTTATCATTCTTAGGATTATGGTGATTATTTATGGATGGTTGTAGGCTATATATACTGTGCGGTTGCCAACGAATAGAGTACGAGAGAATTTATCCTAAACCTATTGTTTCATGAGTTTCCTTTTTCCTTTTCAGATAAAATAGAGAGACATATTTTCCATTATAATTTGTGTGTTTGTTGTTGACTTTTAAAGGATTGACTTTCTTACTGATTTTTTGTAGTAGAGTATATGGTGTCTGTCAGTGAATGATCTATGCTGAAAATTGCCAAGCTTCTGTCATATTCAACATCTTCTGTCATATTCAACATCTTCTTAGTTTTGCTTGTTTTTGGACATTTGCAGGACATGAAACGGCCATTTAAACCAATGAAGGACCTTGACATGAAAGAAGTCATCTCAGATGTCATCAACAAGATTAAAGCACCAACACAAAATTAAATGATGAGCCAAGGAAAGCAATTGTGTAGATTTTAGTGTCATTTTTTTGGTAACATAATGAGTTGACTAAATTAATGTGGCTTAACAGCAGAAACCTTGTAGCAATTTTTGTTGATTTTGCCTTCCTGGTTCTCTGGGTTGTGTCTCAGATGTTTTGAAATAGGTAAGCCATTTCCTGGATATTCCTGAATAGGTCATGTTTGAGCTGATGCATGTGACTTGTTACAGTGATCTGTTTTATAGTTCAGGGGCCTCCTGAATTAATTCTATTCTGTTCTGTTTTGTATGATGAACCAAAATGGAGCAAGGACATAAACCATGTTTGCTAGTTTCTTATTAAATCAGGTACCTTAAGAGATGTATGAGGCCGTCCATTGCTGTTCGACTGAGAAATTCAGTGAATTGGGAGCGGGAATAATGTCCTTGTGAACCACAAAGTCAGAGCGCTTGTTTGTTCTCTCTTTGTCCGCGGACAAATCTCAACCTCACATTAAGCCTATCGAATTACTATAATGTTGGTCGAAACAAGAAGTTGTAGGCCCACGTAAACCATAAATGGAGATACTTTCATATAAGCTGAGTTTTCAAACTGTATGAGAAATTTCGTCTGCAGTTTCATTCTCTACCTAAGCGTCTTACTGGTCGGATGGTGACAATTAGAAGTCGATGGGAAAGAATAGCACAAAATGGAAAACACGTTGCCCCCAATTGTACATGGATTTCGGAGGAAGCAAAAAGCGGGATTATGTCGTGCAATTGTGCAATGAGCACATGTTTGTGCCTTATTTACCGTACCATTTATGGTCAAATTTTGATTCAGATGCTTTATCCTCAACATTAACTAGATTTCTCCTTGACCATCATTGTTCTGTTAATTAAAAAGCCAACATGCCGGCCACCAAACCCCCCAACGCTACTGAGACACCACCCACATTGATGCTTCGAGAAACTGCACCGGACGCGGGAGGATCAGCGACGGATTCATCAGCAGCAGGTCCATTAGCCGGCGCAAGTGCCTCAACTGGCGATCCGACCGGTGATAGTTCTTCGGAAGGTGGTGTGGCTGGATCCTTATCCTTTGGTGGCGCAGGAAACTTGGCGGGAGATTTTGCAGGAGCTTTGGCTGGTGAAGGAAGAGCAGGGGCTTTTTTGGGAGCCGCTGCATTCTCAATCCCAGGCGGGGTGGCTGTTCCCTGATCCTTAGGTGGTGCAGGAGCCTTGGCGAGAGATTTTGGGGGGGCATTGGCTGCTGGAGGAGAAGCAGGGGCCTTTTTGGGAGCCCCTGCATTCTCAATAACTGGGGGCTCAATAATATCGCTGATTTGGAGAACAGAAATGTCGTAAGGCTGTGCAGCCACAGCTTTCACGAGTGAAGCAGTGAGAGGAGCGCCTTGCACAGCAGAGCCAAACATGATTGCATCTGGGGTTTTAGTGACATTCAAGAACCCTTTCTGGTCGTCTGCAGTCCCGGTGGTTTGGAGCAATGTGGTTAGGATGCTGCTCTTCTTGTTGAGATTGGCAAGCTTTTGTTGATCATAGTAATCCAGAATGACGTGCGCGGCCAAGATGCTCTTGACCACGTCCACAGGTCTCCCGGACAGAGCATCCAGAGCACCATTGTCAACGGCAAGGACTGTGATGGTTTGGCGCTTGTTGATTTCCTGAGCAAGGCCGGTTTGGCTGAGGAAGTCGTTGAAGTTGGCGAAATCAGGGTAGTTTGAAAGGATCTTGGTGACGTCAAAGGCCATGGAGGTTGAGCAGAAGAGGCACATAGAAGCGAGGAAGAGGACGGAAGCGGCCTTGGAATCCATCTTCGCTTTTCTTTTGGGGTTATTGCAAAGCTGATGCCCAAGCCGTCCTCATTCAGGATAGCCACAATAAGCTCATATATGTACATGGTAAAAAATGGGATACTACAAGCCTGGATTCTGGACTATTGGTGGCTAGGAGCACATTTCCTCTGCCTATACAGATCGTGCACGGGAATTAGGAGGTTTTTGGATGGACGAGGCGGGCAAGGCACTGAATTTCACCATATTTGGAGTGCACGAGGTTTAGACATTATGTTTTGTTTCGTCCTGTTAAGTTCTCTATTGTACTAAATTTAGATAGCTTCACAATAATTCTCTTATTTCTCGCCACCAATCAAATTACCGTGCGTTTGCTCACTTATCAAAAAGTTGTCTAAAAGTGAAAAAATATATATATATATATGAAGTAAAAAAAAATTTCTAACCGTGAAAATAGAGGAATATATTTTTCTGCCTCCATTAGTTTTCCTAAAAAAAACAGTTGGATTTTCAAATTAAGTATAATATATTGATAAGAAAGATGAGTTTAACATATAAGCAAAAGAAGAAAGCAAAATAAAAAATAAAAAATAAAAAAGGAAAAGAGGAAGACACAAAATGTAGCTTAAACAGGAATGTCCTAAGGTTCACCAGTAAAGATTTGCTCCAAATTGTGTTGTCTAAACTCATTAATGGAGAGACAGGTCAAGATAAAAGTATCCAAACAAAAAAAAATGATAATGAAGAGATGACATCAACATACATTCGTGGGAGCATTTAGAATAGGGATTCGCATAAAACAGCGTATGTATGGTTTGAGGACTCCGTGACAGTTTTTGTGGTCCTTTGACCTTAACAAAGTTTTACTTCCAGAGAATACAAATTGCTCAAAATTCTTTTCTTTATGAAAAATTTGACTCAATAATAAGAATGATAACTTAAACAAAAATACAAAAATATACTTAATTTTTTATGTAGAAAATTCTTTCAAAACAAAAAGAAAAAATTACGTAATATACCGATATAGAAATTAATTTTATTATAATTAATAAGTAAATATAATAGTGGTACACAATCTCAATTACATTTTTATCAGAAACAACAATAATGTCACAAGTACTAAAAGTTGATGTAGTAGTAATATGATCATTATTTATATTCTTTTTCTCGTGACTATCATTGATATTTTTATTTTCTCTTTTTCATTTATAACATTTTTTTTAATGTGACCTATCTTCCTACTGAATATTCTTGTATTTAGATTGTAACTTGTTGAATTATCCTAATTTTTAGGATGTAATTATTAGGAATATTCATTCCTAATTTTGTGGGTCCTAATTATTAGGAAATAGCTGTAAATAATTAATTAGGAAATGATTTTTTAGTATCCCTTGATTTGTGGGATTATAGTAGTATTGTACAGATTTGTTTTTCCTAATTAGTATTCGTAGGAGTCCTATAAATAGCTGTGTAATCTTGGTACAAGAACAAGAAGAAAAAGATCACAATTCTCTTCTCTAAATTCTACACTTCTCTTCTCTAAATTCTACATGGTATCAGAGCTATAGGCTCATTTTTCTGGGTTAGGGTTGTAGTGCATCCTTCATTGATGCAATAATCTTCTAATCACAGCCTTCATTGCTGGGTTTGTCTCTTTGTCCCCTCATTATCTGATCGCAACTGTCATTATTGTGATCTCTTTAGCTATATTTTTCTCTCTTCACTTTTAAACTTGTCCCAATTCTTGTCCTTCCTTTCCAAGTACGTTCTTTGTACATGGAATTACCATGTCTACGACAAAACTGATTGGAGATACTTTGGGTCAAAATGAGAACCCCAACACCAACCATATGACCGGAGATCTACAAAATGTGAGAGCAACTTATAGGTTGAATGAAAAGAATTATCTCAAATGGTCTCAATTCGTCAAGACCTATTTGAAAGGTAAAGGAAGACTCAGTCATCTTCTCGGAATAGGTCCAACACCAGAAGATCCCACATTCAACACATGGGATGAGGCAGATTCAATGATCATGTCATGGCTTTGGGATTCAATGGATCCAGCCATAAGTGATACATGTATGTTTCTCAAAACTGCAAAGGAGATTTGGGATTCTATTCGCAGGACTTATTCAAAGGCTCGAGATGCAGCACAAGTATACGAAATCAAGATAAAGACAAGTGCAACAAAACAAGGGAGCAAATCGGTGACGGAATATGCCAATTGCCTTCAAAATCTATGGCAAGAACTCGATCATTATCGAGTATTTCAGATGAAGTGTGCGGATGATGCTGCAACTCTGAAAACCTTCATTGAAAAATATCAAGTATATGATTTCTTGGCAGGTCTTAATTCTGAATTTGACCAGGTCAGGATTCAAATACTTGGAAAGGAAGAAATTCCTTCTCTAGAAGAGACAATCTCTCTAATCCGTGCAGAAGAAAGTCGAAGGGGAATAATGCTAGAACCTCAAGCTGTGGAAGGCTCAGCATTAGTAACTCGCAATGTTTTAACATAAGAAAGAGGAAGGGCGGATGCTTTGAGGCCTACATGGAGGGATAATCGAGACAATTTATGGTGTACCTACTGTAAGAAGCCAAGGCATACAAAGGAAAGTTGCTGGAAGCTAAATGGGAAACCAGCAACCTCGAGCCGAGAGTGGGGCAACAAAAGAGGACAGCCAAGGCCCCAAGCTAATCTAATTGAACACACCAGCCAGCAAATCAATCACAATGAAGGACAGGTGAAAGAATCCTTCAGCGGTGAAGAAATAGAAAAAAAATAAAGAGCTTTTAGGGTCTTTGGATAAACCCTCTGGCGTGTGTTCCTTAGCACTCTCAGGTAAGTCTCCATTCTCTTTTAGTCTAAATGCCTCAGAAAAACTTTCAAAGTGAAGCTTGGATAATAGACTCAGGTGCCACTGATCACATGACTCATACTACACATTTTTTTATTACCTATACTCCATGTCCAAGCAATAAGAAAATAGTGGTGGCAGATGGTTCTATGGCTACTGTTGCAGGGGTTGGTGATATTTATATTACACCTATTCTCATTCTAAAAGATGTTCTCCATGTGCCGAAACTATCAGCCAACCTAATTTCCATAAAAAGGCTCACCAATGACCTCAAATGTTATGCAATGTTTTACCCTACCTACTGTATTTTTCAGGAACAGGATTCGGAGAGGAAAATTGGACTTGCTAAGGAAAGGAATGGGCTGTACTACCTTGAGATGCCAAGGATTTCAAAGAAAGTCATGAACAATTCACCCTTATCATTTCTTAGTGCTTCAAATAAGGATGTCATTTGGCTTTA
The DNA here is from genome assembly GCA_037897445.1 of Ceriops zippeliana. Classification (NCBI taxonomy): domain Eukaryota; kingdom Viridiplantae; phylum Streptophyta; class Magnoliopsida; order Malpighiales; family Rhizophoraceae; genus Ceriops; species Ceriops zippeliana. The sequence goes on along the minus strand of JBAPLH010000135.1, from coordinate 980,329 downwards.
TCATTTTCGTTTTGGTCATCCATCTTTTCGTGTCTTAAATATCATGTTTCCTTCTTTGTTTAAAGGATTAGATATGAGTCAATTCCAATGTGATACTTGTGAATTTGCTAAGCATACTCGTGTATCTTTTCCTATAAACAATAAAAGAAGTTCTCACCCTTTTGATTTGATTCACAGTGATATTTGGGGACCCTCCACAATTCCAAATATCTCAGGGGCTCGATGGTTTGTTTCTCTAATCGATGATTGCACTACTAGGGTCACATGGATATTTTTACTCAAACACAAATCTGATGTAAGTAGTATTATTCCTAATTTTAATTCTATGATTCAAAATCAATTTGGAGTTAAAATTAAGAACTTTAGATCAGATAATGCTAGAGATTACTTTAATCAGATCTTGTCAACCTACTTCCAAAAGGAAGGGATCATCCATGAGTCATCTTGTGTAAACACCCCACAACAAAATGGGGTGGCTGAAAGAAAAAATGGTCATTTGCTCAACACTACTCGAACATTGTTGTTTCATGGAAATGTCCCTAAGTCTTATTGGGGGGAAGCTGTCCTTACATCTACATATATGATTAATAGATTGCCATCAAGAGTATTAGATTTCAAAACTCCTATGACAATTCTTTCTAGCTTTTATCCCTATTTTAGGACAACAAATAATCTTATACCAAGAATCTTTGGGTGCACCTCATTTGTACATGTTCATAATCAGCAAAGGGGAAAACTAGATCCTAGAGCAATCAAGTGTGTCTTTCTTGGTTACTCCTCTACACAAAAGGGATATAAATGTTATCATCCTCCTTCTCGAAAGACCTATATATCAGTCAATGTCACATTTGTAGAAAATAAACCTTACTTCCCACAGTCTTATCTTCAAGGGGAGAAGTCATTAGTTGATGACCTTAATCTTGACTTACCTCCTAATAATCTTCCAATCCAAATTCCCACTTGTGATCAACCAATCCCTGATCAATCAACTCCTGACCAATCAACCTTTAATTCTGATCAACAGGCCCCCCATGAATCAGTTCGTGCCACTTCAATCCTAGACTCACCCTCTACAATTGACCCTATTCCAGAACAAGAATCCACTTCCATATCTCCCCATATTCATGACTCTATGAGATTTTCTCAGGTATACTCAAGAAAGACAGCAATTCCAGACCAAACACAAGTTCAAGATTTCCATCCGAGTTCTGCAAATGAATTTTCAGTAAGTTCCAACTCTCCTTTGCATAAACAATCAATTGATATGCCAGAAAATGACTTGCATCTTCCCATTGCTGTTAGAAAAGGTACTAGAGAGTGCACAAAGCGACCCCTATATCCATTATCTCATTATGTGTCACTTGACCACTTATCACCATCTCATAAAAATTTCATTGTGAGTCTAAACACCTTTTCTATTCCAAGTACTTTATCTGAGGCATTGTCTAAAGAAGAATGGAGGAATGCAATGAGAGAAGAAATGGATGCACTAGAAAAAAACCAGACTTGGGAGATTGTCAAAAAACCTAAGGGAAAGAATCTTGTGGGCTGCAAATGGGTTTTTACCTTGAAATATAAAGCTGATGGTTCTCTTGAAAGATATAAAGCACGATTGGTGGCAAAGGGTTATACTCAAACTTATGGAGTAGATTATCAGGAGACATTTGCTCCGGTGGCAAAGATGAACACGGTGAGGATTTTACTCTCTTTGGCGGCTCATTTTAATTGGCAACTTCAACAGTATGATGTGAAGAAGAATGCATTCTTACATGGAGACCTAGAAGAGGAGATTTACATGAGTATTCCACCGGGATTTGAAGGAGAAAAGACAACAAGTAAAGCATGTAGATTACGGAAAGCACTATATGGGCTCAAGCAATCACCTAGAGCTTGGTTTGGGAGATTTTCCAAAGTTATGAAAGCTTCGGGCTACAAACAAAGCCAAGGTGATCATACCCTTTTCATTAAGCATTCGGCAAAAGGGAGGGTGACAGCACTTCTAGTGTACGTTGATGATATTATAGTCACAGGTGACGATGATGAGGAGAAACAGCGGCTAAAGCAGTGTTTGATTAAAGAGTTTGAAATAAAAGAGCTAGGAAGACTCAAATACTTTCTTGGCATTGAAGTTTCTTACTCTAAACAAGGAATTTTTGTCTCACAACAGAAGTATGTGATTGATCTCTTGAAGGAAACTGGAAAACTTGGTTGTAAACCAGTAGCCACACCTATTGAGCCTAATAAAAAGCTTGGGGATGCAAAGGAAGAACCTACTGTAGATCGAGAAATGTATCAAAAATTGGTCGGGAAACTCATCTATTTGGCTCATACTAGGCCTGATATTACCTATTCAGTAAGTGTGATTAGTCAATTTATGCATGACCCAAGAGAATCACACTTACAAGCTGTCAATCGAGTGCTACATTATTTAAAAAGGAAGTCCAGGAAAAGGAGTCTTATTCAGGAGAAATCAAGAATTGGTCCCGCAAGCTTATACCGATGCTGACTATGCAGGATCCATGGTGGATAGAAGGTCAACATCTGGTTATTGCACTTTTCTTGGCGGAAATTTAGTAACTTGGCGGAGTAAAAAACAAAAATGTAGTTGCAAGATCAAGTGCTGAATCAGAATTTCGAGCAATGGCCCAAGGAATATGTGAGCTATTATGGCTTAAAATCATCCTAGAAGACTTGAAAATCAAGTGGAATGGCCCTATGAAGCTGTATTGTGACAATAAATCAGCAATTAATATTGCTCATAATCCCGTACAACATGATAGGACGAAGCATATTGAAATTGACAGGCATTTCATCAAAGAAAAGGTAGAAGAGGGGTTGATCTGCATGTCCTACATACCTTCCGGAGATCAACTAGCTAATGTACTAACCAAAGGACTTAATGGCGGGATCTTTCATGAAATAATCTCCAAGCTGGGAATGGAAGACATCTATTCCTCAGCTTGAGGGGGAGTGTTGAATTATCCTAATTTTTAGGATGTGATTATTAGGAATATTCATTCCTGATTTTGTGGGTCCTAATTATTAGGAAATAGCTATAAATAATTAATTAGGAAATGATTTCTTAGTATCCCTTAATTTGTGGGATTATAGTAGTATTGTACAGATTTGTTTTTCCTAATTAGTATTCGTAGGAGTCCTATAAATAGCTGTGTAATCTTGGTACAAGAACAAGAAGAAAAAGATCACAATTCTCTTCTCTAAATTCTACACTTCTCTTCTCTAAATTCTACATAACTTATTTCAGCTTTTACTTCTACCATATTTATCACTTCTTTTTTTTTTTTTGACTTCTCCCCCTATTTTCAATAAATAAAACCTCTAATTTAGATGATGATGAATCTTGAGATTTTCTTCTCATCTCCTCATTCAACACACCACCCTTTACAAATTCCATTAACAAAACATCACCAGACGCAGAATTAGCGAGAGACATTTAAAAAGTCTCCCAAAAATTAGGTAAGGTAGCAAGTAACCATAACCTGAGAATTTTGTCATCAAACTTAATGTCCATGTCTAATAGTTGATCAATGAGACCCTAAAACTCATTTAAGTGGTTAGCAATTGAACTCCCTTCATTATATCTTAATTGTATCATTTTCTTTAATAAGAACAACTTGTTATTACCAGACTTTGAAACATACAAAGTCTCAAGTTTGTTCTATAAAATTCGTGCGTGTGTCTCATTGCAAATGTAATTATAAGTATTATCATCAACAAATTGTCGTATAAAGCCACAAACCTGCTGATGTTTAAACTCTCATTCCTCATCAATCTTTAACTTAAGTTTAGTAGCAATAAATACTAGTAAATGCATTTTCTTCACAAATAAGAGGTCTTTCATTTTACTCCTCTATATATGATAATTCGTATTATTCAAACAAAACATTTTATTCACATTAAACTTTATCATTCAAACAAGTCAGAAACACAACCTTGCTCTAATACCACTTTAATGGAAGATGGGCAGGGGAATACAAATTATCCAAGAGACCTCTTTCACTTATTTGAATCTATGAGAAGTTGACTGAATAACAAAAATGACAACTTAAACAATCACACAAGAACACACTAATTTCTTACTAGGAAAACCCCTTCTAAGCAAAGAGGAAAAATCACGGGACACATCGGTCCAGAAACCAACTTCACTATAATTAACAAGTGAATACAACAGAGGTACACAACCTCAATTACATCAACCAAATTAAACAAACTCAATTTGAATCAAAGTGAGAAACCAAATGAGTTAACCAACACAAAAGACATTTTTGTCAATAATAATTCAACAACCAGCCCTTAAGGCAATAATCCAACCGTTTAAGATAAGCAGTTTCCAAATTTCAGCCCAATCAAACCACAGATCAATAATCATTCATACGATTTACCAATTCTGCCACAAATGAGAGAGTAGAGAGTTACCAAAATTGAGAAGCTTCAGTTTGAATGGAATACCTGCTATTGTAATTCACAGAAACCCAATCCAACCATCCACAAAGAAGATTTATGTGTCCTCTAACTACTGACCAAAAATCAACTCGATCGAACCACAAAAAATTTTTCCAATTACACGGTTGACCAATTATGCACACAGAAAATTGCCCAAAGAATATACTTATGAAAACTGAAGAGAAGCAGGACTTATAGTGCTCAAAACCTAATCTCCACCATTTAGAAATAAGAACCAAACACCCTCTATCAATTATCCAAGTTTTAAGCTGATCGGACACCGATATCCTTTCTAAATGTAAGATAAAAAAACACTTTATCAACAGTTTTCACCTCATCTTTTTGATTTCTCCTCTTTCGATTTTCCCTTTTTTTTCTTTTTCTCTCTTTTGGCCGAGTAGCCTCCCTCACTTTTTTCTTCTTTTTCTTTCTTTTGGCTGTCAAGCAACCTCTCTCTCTCTTTCACTCTCTTAATGTCTCATTATCTCCTAAAACCTAATCTTAATGAGATATATACCTCATTAAGTCAATCTTTTTTTTTCTTTTTTTTTTCAAAGGTTCCCTCCACGTATGAAGGATAACTAACAATTCTCCCCCTCCCGACTACATAGAGGTGTTGACCATCCTAACCAATGAACAATACAATTCAAACATTCTACTTGGTAATACCAAGATGGATTGCACTCTTGCTGTCACATTGCAACACATACTTTGATTGTTCAAAGCCAAGTTCCTTTATGAATCTCTTCATCCAGATTAACTCTTTAGCTACTTCTTTATAACACTCAGGTTTTCCCCCATCAATTAATATCACAAACTCATCAGGAAAGTACTAAGTAGAAGGCACTGGAATTCTACTAGACCTTCGTGGCTGAAAAGTAAGTAAAGGTGAGGTTGAATAATCTGCTGTAAGAGTATTGAGATCACTTGCACCTTATACATCATGATCCTACTGAAGATTCTCATCATATTCTTAAATGTTATGTTCAGTATTACCTAAATTATCTGCAAGTGCTTGAGGAATTGGATCAATATCAACAAGGTTATCATTAGTCTGAGTAGCTACCTTTTTAATGTCTTTAATGTTCTGATCTTCGAAGAACACATCTCTACTCCTTACAAGCTTTTTCTCAACCGGATTATATAAACGGTACTCGAAGTCATCTTCACCATAACCAAGAAAGATACACTGTCGAGTTTTCACATATAATTTCCCTCTTTCATCTTTAGACACATGAACAAAAGTCTTACAGCCAAAGACTTGTAAATGGTTATAAGAGACTTCCTTATCAAACTAAACTTTGTCTGGAACATCACCTTGTAGTGAAATACTAGAAGACAGATTAATTACATGTGTCACTATATTCAAGGCTTTACCAAAAAGATCTAAGCAACATTGCATCTGAAAGCAGGCATCTAACTCTCTTAATCAATGTTTTATTCATCCATTCAGCTAAACCATTTAAATGTGGTGTCTTGGGAGGTGTCCTCTGATATCTGATATCATACTTTCTGCAGTATTCATCAAATGGATCATTATACTCACCATCATTATTAGTGCAGATACATTTCAGCTTCTTACTAGTCTGTCTTTCAACAAAGGCATGAAATTGTTTAAATGCATTAAAGACTTGATCTTCAGTCTTCAACGTATAAACCCAAAGCTTCCTTGAGTAATCATCAATAAAAGTAACAAAATGAAGAGCACCACCAAATAAGCGTACCTTTAAAGGACCATATATATTATAATACACCAATTCAAGCAATTCTAATTTCCTTGAAGGCGAGTAACTCTTAAATGTGACTCTATTCTATTTGTCAGTCAAACAATGAGAACACTTCTTTAAAGCTACACTCTTCATGCCTGAAAGCTGGTTTTTCCTTATCAAACAATTCATTCCCTTTTCACTTATATGGCTAAGTCATTTATGTCATAAATCAATCAAATTCTCATTTTCCACTGCATTCACAACATCTTTAACAATAGAAATTTGCATAAAATATAAATTGGAATATTTCCTATCTCGTGCCATAATTAAGCAGCCTTTAGTAAGCTTCCATTGGTCATCACTAAAGGTACTGTAAAAACCTTCATCATCTAACTTTTTCATTGAAATCAAATTCAAATGGATATCAGGGACATGTCTAACATCCCTTAATATCAGTTGTGCTCCATTGCCAATTTTTAAGCAAACATCACCAATACCAATAACTTCTGCTAAGCCATTATTACCCATCTTCAACACCCTATGATTTTCAGGTGTATATGTAGAGAAGAATTCCTTACATGATGTAACATGAAGAGAAGCACAACTATTTATGACCTAATCAGTCTCATGAGATGTCAGGTTAATTACATTTTCATCAGAAACAACAATAAGGTCACCAGTATTAGAAGTTGATGTAATAGCAATATGATCATTACTCACATTCTTTTTCTCGTAACTATCACTGTCATCTTTATTTTCTCTCTTCCACTTATAACACATTTTCTGAATGTGACCTATCTTCCTGCAGTAATGACACTTGACATTCTTGTAATCAGATTGTGACTTGCTTCTCTTACTTCTACCATTTTACCATTTCCTTTTTCTTAACCTCTAATTTAGATGATGATGAACACTGAGATTTCCTTCTCATCTCCTCATTCAACACACCACCTTTTACAAGTTTCATTAATAAAACACCATCGGAGGCAAAATTAGCGAGAGACATTTAAAAAGTCTCCTAAGAATCAGGTAAGGTAGCAAGTAACCATAACCCGAGAACTTCGTCATCAAACTTAATGCCTATACTTGATAATTGATCAATGAGACTCTGAAACTCATTTAAGTGGTTAGCAATTAAACTCCCTTCATTATATGTTAACTGTATCATTTTCTTTAACAAGAACAACTTGTTATTATCATACTTTGAAGCATAAAAAAGTTTCAAGTTTGCTTTACAAAGTTTGTGCGTGTCTCATTGTAAATGTGATTATAAACATTATCATCAATAAATTGTCGTATAAAGCCACAAACTTGCTGATGCTCAAACTCACATTCCTCATCAGTCTTTGACTCAAGTTTAGTAGTAACAAATACTAGCAAATGCATTTTCTTCACAAATAAAATGTCTTTCATTTTACTTCTTCATATATGATAATTCGTATCATTCAAACAAAACATTCTATTCACATTCAACTCTATCATTCAAACAAGTCAAAAACACAACCTTGCTCTGATACCACTTTGATAGGAGAGGGGCAGCGGAATACAAATTGCCCAAAAGACCTCTCCTGCTTGTTTGAATCTATGAGAAGTTGACTAAATAACAAAAATGACAACTTAAACAATCACACAAGAACACACTAATTTTCTACGTGAAATCCTTTCAAAGCAAAGAGGAAAAACCATGGAACACACCAGTCTAGAAATCAACTTCACTATAATCAATAAGTGAATACAACAGAGGTACACAACCTTAATTACATCAACCAAATTGAACAAACTTAATTTGAACCAAAGTGAGAGGCCAAATGAGTTAACCAACAGGAAAGACTTTTTCTGTCAATAATAACTCAACAACTAGATCTCAAGCAATAATCCAACCATTCAAGATGAACCCCCAGATGTCACCTACCACTTGTCCAAATTTCAGCTCAATCGGACCACGGATCAATAATCATTGATACGGTTTACCAATTTTGCCATAAATGAGAGAGTAGAAAGTTACCAAAATTAAGAGGTTTCAGTTCAAACGGAATACCTGCCCTTGCAATTATAGAAACTCAATCCAATCATCCACAAAGAAGATCTATGTGTCCTCTAACTACTGACCAAAAATCAGCTCGATCGGACTATAAACAATCTTCCAATTATACAGTTGACCAATTTCGCACACAAAAAATTATCCAAAGAATAGACTTACAAAAACTGAAGAGAAACAGGACTTACAGTACTTGAAACCTAATCTTCACCGTTTAGAAATAAGAACCAAATGCCCTCTATCAATTATCCAAATTTTAAGTTGATCGAACTCATTTCGTCCTTTTGATTTCTCCTCTTTCTATTTTTTTTTTCCTTTTTGGCCGGGCAGCCTCCCTCACTTTTCCCTTCTTTTTCTCGGCCTTCAGACAGCCTCTCTCTCTCTCAATGTCTCACTATCTCCTAAAACTTAGGTATTCAACCTTTTTTTTTCCTTTTTTTTTAAGGTTCCCTCCACGTGGGGCACATGAGTTTGTGAAAATGCATTAGTTGATCCAGAGACATGGCCACTACTAGCCTACGGTCCTGTCAAATTGCATAGCACATTGCACGCCAGATTGCTTCCGAGTTATACCCGATTATCAAGCCTTGGTCATTTCGAGGTCCTTGAAATTAGCCAGTCTTGGTAGGCCTATTCTAAGGCCCAAACAACCAGTATATAACTTAAACTCAAAAAAAAGGCAAGTCTCCCTTTGAGGTCTAGGAATCTGTCCATAACGCTAACTAGTATTAGTGAGTTCATGCGGTCCAGTCGAAGATTCCAGTCTAACGGCTACAGGGGAGACTTATGTCACGAAGTTAGGCTTGGACATGCTTTAGACGTGCTAACCCGTGCGACACTTAGTTGATCTTGTGACAAAAGACGCTAAGTAAGCCTTGAAGAGTTTGAATGAACCAGTGGAAGACTTGTGGGAGGCAAGTAACCGAATAAGAAGAACTTGAGAGAGCTAGAGAGAGAGAGAGAGTACAAGAGCTTTGCAAGTGAATTTGTATTAAATGAATGGAGAGGTGCTTTACAAATGAGAGGAGTGAGGGTATTTATAGTGGTTCTACCTTCTCAATGTGTGGCTACAATTTCTCTAGATCTAAAATATCTAAGATATTTACAAAGAGAATACTTAAGCACTTACTTAAGCGAGGCGTTTATCTAAGTGCTTACATAAGGGAGGTGCTTACCTAAACGCTTACATAAGTGAAGCGCTTACCTAAGTGCTTATGCAGAAGGTGATAAACAAGTCTTTGGGCCATCAATTGGGCTAGGCGTCCATCAATCGGACGAGCCGTGACATCCTCCCTTACTTAATTGTGCAACGTCCTCGTCGCATTTTCAACCTTAAATTGCCAAATGTGATCGACAAATTGCCAAAGTTGGTCTTCTCATTCCCAACTAGCCTCGTGGTATGGCAAAACCTTTCATTTCACTAAGTACTCGGTATAGTTGGGAACTCCCTTTCTTCAGATCACTCGATCAATAAGGATGCATTCCACCTCCTTGTTGAATTCGGAGACCACAGACGTTAGTGCGCGCTTTGACTTATTTCGGCTTGGATCCTTTTCGTCTCCATAGAAAGGCTTTAGAAGACTTACATGGAAAACGTTGTAGATCTTCAGTTTTGGAGAGTTAGACTTAATAGGCGACCTTCCCCACACGTTTGATGATAGGAAATGGCCCTTCGTACTTCCGTACCAAGCCCCTGTGTACTTTGCGTAGAGACTTGAACTGGTTGGGCAGTAACTTCACCATCACCATGTCTCACGCAGTGTAGTCTTTTGGGCACCGCTTAGCATCAGCCCATCTCTTCATCTTCTTAGTCGCTTTGTCAAGGCAAGCCTTCATTATATCCACTTCCTTATGTCATTCCTTTGCAAACTTAAAGGCAGACGGATTGTTGCCAGTGTAGGGAGAGGCAATAGCACTTGGTGTTAGCGGTTGTTGTCCCATGACAATCTCAAATGGGCCTCACTCCTCTGAAGGTTGTATGAGAATGAGGCAGCATCGAGTAGCTTTGCCCAATCTCGTTGGTGAGCATTAACATAGTGCCTCAAGTATTGTTTGAGCAAGGCATTGACTCACTCAATTTGTCCATCGGTTTGAGGATGGAAGCTTGTCGAGAAGTTCAACTCGGCTCCTAGCAACTTGAATAGCTCGCGCCAGAATTTTCCCGCAAAGCGAGGATCTCTATAACTGATTATGCTCTTTGGCACTCCAAATAACTTTACTATATTCTTGAAAAACAAGAGAGCAGCTTCGTCCACCTTGCAATCAGTAGGAGCTGGAATGAAGGTGTCATACTTGCTGAACCGATCAACTACCACCATATTGCTTCCGCATCCTTCAGACTTTGGTAGAGCCATAATAAAATCCATCGAGACACTTTCCCAAGGCCTTTCGAGAATGGATAGTGGCTCAAGTAGGTCGACTGATGGCTACTGTTCTACCTTGTCATGTTGGCAAACTAAGCAAGTCTGCACATAGACCTCAACATCTGCATGCATATGCAACCAAAAGTAATATTGTTGGACAAGAGTAAGGGTTCGTGTCATACCTGGGTGACCAACCCATAAAGAATTGTGTCATTCCTTGAGGATCTCCTTCCACAAGTTTCCCCACTTTGGTACGAAGACGCGATTCCCGATCGTCGTTAACACTCCATTGTTCACCCAAAATCGACAAGTCTTCCCTTCACTAGCCAATTTCAACAGGTTGTTGGCCAGTTTGTCTTGTCCAGTACCTTCCTTGATCTGTTCAAGGAGGTTATTTGTAGGAGTACTAGTAGCAAGAGCCGCTAGTTCTGCCTTTTGACTTAACGCATTGGCAACTACATTGGCTTGACCCTCCTTGTATTGCAGTGTGTAGTCGAACTCCACTAAAAAGTCTTGTCAATGAACTTGGTTAGGGCTGAGTTTCTTCTGAGTTTGGAAGTAGCTCGTAGCAACATTATCAATCATGATTACAAATTTACTTCCGAGGAGATAGTGTCTCCAAGTGCGCAAGTAGTGGATGACAGCAGTCATCTCCTTGTCCTGGATGGTATATCGTCTCTCTGTGTCGTTGAGTTTGCGACTTTTATAGGCAATAGGATGCCTATCCTGCATTAAGACTCTTCCAATCACAAAGTCGGATGCATCAGTATGGATTTCAAAAGGCTTTTCGTAGTCTGGTAGCACCATAACGAGTTCTTCGGAGATTGCTTGCTTCAATCTCTCAAAGGAAGCTTGGCATTCTTCCGTCTAATGCCAAGTGCGGTTCTTCTTTAGGAGGTCAGTCAAGGGTGTGGCTATGGCAGAGTATCCCTTGATGAACTGACGATAGTAGTTGACAAGTCCTAGGAAAGATCGTAATTCTGGGACTTTGGTTGGTGGCTCCCATTATTGGATGGGCACCTTCGCTGGATCCATCAATAGTCTACCATCCTTGATTCGGTGACTAAGGAAGTCTACCTTTTGCTTGGTGAACGAGCACTTCTCCATCTTGACGAACAATTCGTTTACCCATAGAACTTGGAAGACTTGCTTGAGGTGCTCTATGTGCTCCTCAAGTGTGTTGCTGTACACCACAATGTCATCCAAATACACTACCACAAATTTATTCAGGAAAGGCATTAGTACCTTGTTCATGAGAGTGCAAAAGGTGGCTGGTGCATTGGTGAGGCCAAATGGCATAACCAAGAACTCGAACGCTCGTTAGCATGTCACACAGGTCGTCTTTAGCTCATCACCTTGTGCTATACAAACCTGGTAGTAACCCGATCGTAAGTCCAGCTTGGTGAAGTATCTCGCCTTCCTGAGTTGGTCGAAGAGATTAGTTATCAAGGGGATTGGATACTTGTTCTTGATAGTGACCTTATTCAATGCTCGGTAGTCGATATACATGCGAAGTGATCCATCCTTCTTCTTCTGAAAGAGAAATGGGGCACTGAATAGAGCTTTTGATGGTCGAATGTAGCCCGAATCGATCAGATCATGGAGTTGCTTCCTCAATTCAGCAAGTTCCAGAGGTGTCGTGCGGTAATGAGCCATGGCAGGGGGTTTGGCACCGAGCTCTAGCTCGATGTGGTGATCCACATCTCGCTTCAGTGGGAGATTCTTTGGTAGCTTAGAAAGCATGACATCCTTGAACTTGTTGAAGACGACCTAGATTGGTTGCGGCGGTACGAGAGTTGGTGTTGCTATGTCTTCCCCATCGCTTAGCTCTCGTATGGTAGCGACATAGCCAGGACCCGACTTGAGACCTCGCTTGAATTGCAAGGCTGAGATTATTGATGGTTGAGATCACTCCTTGTGCTTCAAGGGGACTACGTGGATCTTATGGTTGTCAACAACCACAAGAGAATGTGTAGCAGGCACAGGGAAAGCCAAAGTTCCGCAAAAGAATGCAAGACCTAACACCACTTTGAAATCATCACAACAGTAAAGTCTAACTTACCCGTCCATTCACCGATCTGGACAGTAACTCCGTTTGCTATGCCTTAGACAGGCCTTGCTTCCGAGTTCACTACTTTAATAGTGTCGTTTCCCTTTGTTAGTTTGAAGTCTAGACATTTGTCCTCTTCTGCATCCATAAAGTTGTACGTTGCCCCCGTATCCAGCATTGCACAAGCTAATTTTCCCTTAATGGCAAGATCAGCATATAACAGTCCCTTCTCTTTGGCGACTATTGGGGAGAAACGCTTCGAGAAATTACCTAATCGTTAGATAGATCCCATGTCTGCTTGGGCTTCTTCGTCATCCTTTTCTAGGTTGAGTGCTATCATCATCATATTCATGGCTTTGCATTTGGGCCAGTCTTTCACCCAGTGCGGTCCATCACAAATAAAATAAGGTATAGAAGGATTAGTCAAGTTATGTTTACCTCTAGACTTCTTCTCATGCTTTGGACGGTCATTTGAGGGCCTATGTTGTCCACCCTTGTTGCGACCAGAGTCTTGCTTCTTTTGCCCGACCTTCTCTTTCCCACTTTTGCCAAAGTTCGGCTTCTTACTCTTGGAGTGAGCAGAGTAGTCGATGAAGGTTTTCCCAGTGGCAATGGCAGCATCTAGGGTCTGCATATTTCTCCTCTCTAGCTCGAATCTTGCCTAATCCTTCAAGTCGTCTTTGAAGGAGAAGAGTAGCTCCCTATCAAACATTTCAATTTCAAGCATGAGGGTAGTAAAATCTTTAATGTAGTCAGAAATACTAGCTGTCTGACATAAGCGTCGCAACTTCCCTCTCACTTCACTGTCTGCATTGTGAGGGACGAAGTACCTACGTACTTCAGCCTTAAATTGTTCCCAAGTGTCGATGATGCATAAGCCTTTCTCCCATTCAAAGTACTTCCTTCTCCACCAGAGTTGGGCAGCATCTCTTAGAAAGATTGAGGCGTTGCTTATCCTGACCAGATCGTCTCTCCCCTGAACGAGCAGCCATACTCTTTGATCATGAGTTTGGCAGCCCGCGTGATCTCTGTATTTTCATGGATCAAGTTATCGACTTGATCACTGAGATCTCCCACAAGGGATTTTATGTCGAGAATGCTCCTCTCCAAGTTACCAACACGTGAGTCCAAGGTTTCAGCCAAAGAAACCATGGACTTGACATATTTGGCTGGAGCACGTTGCTCCTCACATCCACGAGCTTCTTGCTCCATTTGTTGCTCATCGAAAACAGTCTCAACAAATCCTTCCTTACCTGCTATATTCGCAACTCAAACAAGAACAGAGTAGGAACTAGGATTACCTTGCTCTAATACCACCTATCACGAAGTCAGACTTGAACGTACTTTAGACGTGCTAACTTACGTGGCACTTAGTCGATCTTGCGAGAGAAGACGATAAGTAAGTCTTGAAGAATTTAAACGAACCAACGAAAAACTTGTGGAAGGTAAGTAACCGAATAAGAAGAACTTGAGAGAGTTAGAGAGAGAGAGCACAAGAACTTTGTAACTGAACTTATATTGAATAAATGGAGAGGTACTTTACAAATGAAATGAGTGGGAGTATTTATAGTAATTCTACCTGCTCAATGTGTGGTTATAATTTTTTTAAATTTAAAATATTTAAAATATTTATAAAAAAAATATTTAAGCACTTACGAAATGCTTATTTAAGTACTTATTTAAACGAGATGCTTATTTAAATCTTTATATAAAAAAAATATTTACCTAAATATTTATTTAAGGGAGACGTAAACGCTTATATAAGTAAAGTGCTTATTTAAGCACTTATACAGAAATTAATGGTCAAATTTTTGAGTCATTAATTGAGTTGGGTTAGGCGTTGATCAATCGAACGCAACGTTACACTTAAATCTTGTCAATTGCCTTAAAAAGAAAAGTAAGAAGACAGCTGTCAGCATTTAAGTGTGAGGTAATGGCAGCCACCAGCAGAGTCACGAGTACCCTAACCGCATCGTATTCGAGATGGGCACTTGGTCACAAAAGGGTACCTACTTTTTGAAAATGAGACGTACCTGACACTTCTCCACCTATTCGATAATGAACTTCATCTTAATTAAGTGATCGCTGATTCGAAGCAATAACGCAATTCTAAAGGATTCAAGAGACGTACTCGTGGCACTAACCCCAGACTTTAGTTAGATGAACAATGCCCTTTAAGGCTTCATAAAATCTAAAATTAATATCTTATTATTTCAAAGGGTACAAAATTTTAGAAAAACACCATTAACTATAAAATTTAATAATAATAATAAAGTTATTTAATTTATTTTTCGAGTTAGGATTTAAATTTTAATTCTTACAAACCGATATAAAAAAAAAAGAAAAATTTATGGAAAAGACAGTCATATGATTGATTTGCTCAGACGATAAAAGAAAGCTTCTTTTCTCTTTCTGAAAATTCCCCGTACAAGCTTTCACATGAAGCGTCCTTCAGTTTCAATTATTTCTATTTTCTATTAGAGCTACGCAAACCGCATGGTTGCAAAACACTGCTTGTGAGAGCTGGCTAGAACCCAGTTCCGCCCCCCTAACTTATTTAATATCTCAACAGAGGGATCTGACCCTTTTTTTTTTTCTTTTTTAAGCTTCCTTTATGTCAGGATGGACTGATTGAATAACAGAAAAGATTCATCGTCTACCTTTGAGTGATCAAACCAGTTAACAAACTAGAGCAGCGCTTTTGCAGGCAAAGGGGTGTTGAACATAACCCAGACCTTTTCTATTCCATCTTTATGATGTTAAAAAATGCAAAGTAAACCTTTTGGTCGCAGGGGCGGCCATCTTAGCGTAGAGGATGTATGGACTAAGAAAACGCGTTATACGTGATAAATCCATGCCTTCTCACATGACTAGGGATAGGGAAGCCAACCGGAAGAGATACTCATCTACGAATCAATGCACCCTTTTCTCCAGGTTTGGATAATATTAGAACGCCTTTTCGGACGTCAGGAATGCGTCGTGGTGAAACCTAGAAGTTTGAAGTTCGGGTATTGAACAAAATGAACTGCGGAAGGTCTGGCCTTAAATAGGTCGGCGGCTTGACTAATTCCCGATTTTAACGGTAGCAGGCTCAATAACCCAGAAATACTAAAGCAAGGTTCATTCCTACCTGTACATAAAAAACTCAAAATATGGAGCGTACATTCGGAGTTCACATGCTTGAAACTGACTCCATGGATCCTAGCAAATATGTACCCGCCGTTTTCATAAATTTATATAAACAAAAACATAAGCGGCGACACATTACATGCTGCCAAAATCAAAGACCATTCTTAGGCATGCTTCAATGTTGTCCATTCATCAGGTTGCTTTATAGTGAAATTCATCGATTGTTGAATATATCAAACCTTCATCCTCAAGTGATCTAATAGAATCCCTGGTAAAGGCAAGAGAATGGTTAATTAGAGGAATAACAGGACCTCATGGGAGGGAGGGAGGGAGAGAGAGAGTACTTGATCTTCTCCACCGGAAGTTTCAGCTTTTGGCAAAGTTCATCCATGTGCATCCCCTTTTCTTGCGCTCTGCAAACATCAACCAACTCCCCCCATGTCATATAGTGCAAGACTGATGCATAGGCTGAATATTGGTGACAATTTGTAATTGTGAGTGCTTGTTTACATCTCACAATATCACTTAAACAGGAATAGCTTATTTGAGAAGGGGGAGGTGGGTCCAAAAACCACTCTAAGAATCAGGTACACATAAAATTTCTGCCAAATTTAACACAAAGGATTGCTACAGTGAACTAGATACAGAATTATTGACCACTTTGCGAAAGTGGAGAAACTAAAAAGAACGAGGAACTGGTCAACACAAAAATTGATAGGAAAGAAGCTAAATGGAGATAACCAAAGATCCTTATGTATAACTCACATGCTAGAAGACTGTCGAAGGAAGTCAAGGACCAACTGATCACAATCTTTCAGCCCGTCAACACTAGATTGCATGGAAAACTGCAAAAGTAAAAGTACAAACTCATGCCAACATAAACAAAATGATGATGGAAGACACTTATCCCCATTCACTCTTATACTTGGTTCGCTGATGGGATCTGATATCCATTTGATCCACTCCTGGCCAAAGTCTCCACAGATGTTTCTGACATATGCGGTTGGATTGATTTTCCAGCCTGCAGCTTCAGTCAAGAGAAATGGTCAAATACTTATCAATCAACAGAAAAGCACATAATTAAACTTTATTCAGAACACACCTGTTTGGAATTTTGCAGCTGGAAATGTATGCATTCGATAAAGTGAAAAGTTATCTCATCAAAATTTGTCACAGGCCTGGAAAAGACGGTGAAGTGTGAGAGCATATATGTAAGATAACAATCTCATTTTAAAGACTAGACACGTCAATAGACTTGTCTTTTTGAGTGTTAATTCATTGGGCTGAACTAATAAATATTGTCAATTGCCATTTGAGTTCAAACAAAATGCAACTTTTTGCTTAGGTCCCAGCACAAGCCCTCATTTGGTATGTGATACAATACCCAGTTCTTGAACAATAACATTGGAAGGAAAGCTTGTCATAGGCATACCTTACAGAGAAAGCAATTAATTGCATGACGCCTTGAAATGTTTGCAAGTGCCCGTTGACACGAGTATACATTCCATCTCTTTCACAAATTGAAATGAGGAAAATAAGAACATAGCAGCAGTAAATCAATTGATCATTGCGGCAAGAGAAAAAAAAAAAAGAGACAGAAAGAGCAAAAAAAAAATGTCATGTCACGACTCAAAATTCTTCTTGAGTAAAAGGTAAAAGCTCGCGAAAGAAAAATGAATGAGAAGGGGAAACTTACTGCATTGCCTCCATCTCAATAGAGTCAAAGTTTTCATTGACCCTGTTTAAATTAGCAGGCATACGTCAAAATAATTGCAAAACAATAAACAGAGCCAAAACCTGATTTTTCATCATATCTGGTCCATTTATTAGTCTCAATTAGATAATATTTCTGTTTTATGCCCAGGCGGGGATGAGTTATCCAAAGCTCCACATCATGATCATGCAGCATAAATCGGGTTTAGCGCATTACCATCTTTTACAACCAATTCTTCCAGTTCCATCATCCATAATGAAATTAACATCAGTAGCTTTTTCAGCCTTGTCAAACACCATTCCAACCACTGTAACCTACACGGCGAACACATCAAAATATCCTTAGAAACCAAACATGTTATAAAAATCCTTTTTTCAGTATGAATTATATATATAAAAAAAAACCAACAAAATCGGAGTGGCCCATAAAAACAGTTGGGAATTACATTGATGACTTCCACCCCATTTATCAGAAAATTGGATTTGTCATCAGAATGAGACGCCTGGCTGATCTGCTTCACTGTCACTGGAACCAGTCCACGAGAATCACGAACCTGCAGCCAGCCAGCCAAACAAACAGACAAAGGGGAAAAATCACTAATTACGGTAATTGTTCTTCCACGTTACTTTCTTTTTCTGCAAGGTCTCGACAGCCAAACACAATAAAGAATCGAAATGAAAGCGTGGAGTGAGATCTGATGACTTACTTTTGCAGCAGAGGGAGCGAGATCGGCGACCTGATTTGGCTGGGAAGACATAAATCCGCCGCTGGAGAACATCATCTGGAACAAATTAATTAGGGTTTGAGATAGACAGACGGACGGATAGAGATGCAAAAGAAGCAGAGATTATAAACAAGGACCCAACTTTCTTCTTTTTTATTTTTTTTGAGGGGGAGGTGGGGAGGGGAGGGGCTAACTTAAGTCGGAAAATAACCTTATTATTCCCTAGCTAATATCCCCGTGGGGGCGGGGGGTTTCCCGCCATGTTAGCTCTTGACTTTCCCGCCTTTGTTTTGTTGTTTCGCCCCCGCGCGCTAAATAATATGGTCGGCTAGTTTTAAAACACGGCCGGCCGTGAATCATGAATTCCCCTTTCCCTTCCTTTTAACTAATGTATATATGGGTCTGCTTGTTATTTATATCCAAACTAAATTATATAATTTGCGAAAGAGTTTGTTTTTGCTTTTAATAATGAATAAAATTATGTCGTAATCAAACTGAAATTAATCCAAAACTAATGTACAGATATTAAAATTTCGCTCTAAAATAACATCAAAATCAAACAAATTATGACATGTCAACACTCGAATGGTTGAAAGTAAAACACTTTATTGACGAGGGTCATAACGTTGATAAAAACATAGAACGTCGCACCTTTTATATCTCCAATTTTTGCTCTCTGTTTTTGAAAAAATTAAAAAAAAAAAACACATAAACAGAAAAAATTAGAATGATAACACACAAACAATTTTTATAAGGTATTTAATGAAATTGGTTTCACGTAAGAGTAAATCTAGAAAATCTAGTAACTACATCGTTATATATTTTCATATATAATAATTGCATTTATTTGAAAATTTTATTGATAAAATTAACATTTTTCATTCAAAAGGGATACACGTCCACAAAATCAACGAAACAATAAATTATATTTACTTTAACTCGTGGAGACTTGCTTATGCTTTATTCAAAAATAAGATAGACAATGTCTATTGAGTTCCATTTATAATTTTTGAAAAAAAAATAATATAAGCATATTTTTTTAAATGAAAAAGTGAAGTGTTAAAGAAATTACTATTATTATAAACTCACCATAATAGTATTATTATAATACTATTATAATAATAATAATAGTATTATTAAACAATCTTTATCAATAAGTAGATAAATGAGAAATTAAGTGATTGAGAACAAAAGACTAGTTTATAATAATACTATTATGGTGAGTTTGATGATTTTGCAAAAATAAGGGTATTGTTTAATATTGCATAGTTAGTCAAATATATGCTATAATATAATGAAATTGTAACATGAATGAATAGGATATCTTAAGAGAAAGCTTGTTGTATACTTTTATAGGAAAAAATATTCAAAGTTTATTTTTTTAAAATAGATGAAGTTATTAATATGACTTATGGCTTACTTAATTAAATGTAATTAATAGTTATTAAGATAAAGATTCCAAAGGGAGAAATGTTTTGTTTTTATGCTTATTACTTTAATCTCAAAGTATTTACTTATCATGCTTACACTAATAAGAAAGAAAGCAAGTTTGGATAGAAGATAATGAGGTGCATATTCCTGAGTTATGAAAAAAAAAAAGGTCAAAAGATACATGATTTGGTGTATTAACAAGAAATTATCTTAATTTATTATTAGTTGAGATGTGATCTTTGATAAGTATATATTGTTTTAAAAAATAAATAAGTTTATCATAATTAATGATGACCATAAAGTCAATAAGGAAGTAAAGTTATATGTGAAAACTCTAAATCTAATGTAAGAGGATAGTAAAGTTTAGCTAATAGGTAAGATAAAACTACAAGA
Source organism: Ceriops zippeliana (assembly GCA_037897445.1). Lineage (NCBI taxonomy): Eukaryota > Viridiplantae > Streptophyta > Magnoliopsida > Malpighiales > Rhizophoraceae > Ceriops > Ceriops zippeliana. The sequence goes on along the minus strand of JBAPLH010000135.1, from coordinate 960,314 downwards.
TTCAATAGAAAGAATAAAATTTACGAATCAAATTTGAAGTTACACAATTCTTAAAATGTTATAATAGGTAAAATAAATAAATAAATAAATAATTCACGATAATATAGTTAAAAAAAAGCTAAATTGTCCCATCTATATGTAAAGAGGTTAATGATTTAGTACTCAATTTTTGTTGAAAAGTTATTTTTAATCCTAAATTCTAAATAACTTATTACTATAATAAAGAAAATTAAGTCTTTATATAAGAATCAGTAAAATTACAAAATAAAAATAAAAATCAATAAATGTAAATGAGTATACAAATAGAAGAATGGAATTTCAAGAGTTGAGAATGTGTGATATAAGGCATATTTAATTATAAATAACTTTACATAATAAGAAAGTATTGATTTTCATAAAATGTTATCTTGTGTAATAACATATAATTTTAACCAAATATTACCTATAATTGTTGCCTTGTTTATCTTAAAGTTAGAGTAACTTAATGTTAAGACAACATTCTTATATGGAAATTTTGATGAGAAGATTTATATGTGTTAACTAAAGGGTTTTATAGATTTAATAAAGGAGGATTATATATGTACATTAAAAATGTTACTTTATGACATAAAATAGACACCTAAGTAAATACAAGTGATTTGGTAACTCTATGATTAGTAAGAATTATTGTAAAAATAACTATGATAATTGTGTTTATCATTAAAAAACCATTAGACTATTTGTTTAATTGCTTATTACTTTATGTTGATAATTACAAAAGATATATCAAAATCAACCAATTAAAAGTCTAACTAAATGAAAAGTTTGAAAAGAAAGACTTGTGTTACCAAATAGTACAAACAATAAGTATTTTTCATAAATTAAGACATTTTAACCTTGTATTTGTTATAGAATAAGCACAATAAAAAGACTTTGGAATGTTTTTAAATACCAAATTGCAAGCTTATGACCAATTTGTCTCATTTTAAATTATCTAAAGTACAAATGCCTCAATAAAAAAAAAGGAGTAAATGATATGAGTTCTATATAGTAATATAATTGGTATATTATAATATAATTGCTAATATCATATATATGTTATGGTTTGTATATAACCTAGCATTTCACACATTATAAGTGTTATATTTAGATTTATAAGAAATCCTAGTAAAGCATATTATAAGGAAGATGAATGGATCAAACAATATCTTAAGGGAATCACAAATATTGGTTTTGTATATGATAAGAATAGTGATATTGACAATATATAATTGGTTATGTTAATTTTAACTAAATTAATGATCTAGACTAAAAAAGATATTTGATAAGTTATGTTTTTTTTTATAATTGTTATGTTATGAGTTAAAAGATAGATTTATAATTAATAATTATTATATTTACAATGAAATTTGAGTACATAATAATATTAAAAGTAATAAAAAAAACCACTATGAATATGGGGTCTAGTTGACAATTTAGGTTTAATATTACAAAAATGAAAAAATTTAATGATTTTCTTTTAGTCATATAATAGTTTTTCTTAAATTGCAAAATTTGATCTATTCTCCTTTAATCATACTATGACTTTTTATAAATTTTAAATAAATCTATTTATTGTTTTCTTAAATGTGAATTTATTTATAGAAAAGAGAATTAAGAACCAATTTTTATTTTATTCTTTTTAATGAAAAATTCTTATTTATTGCTCTCTTAAATATAATTAGTATAATTTCATTTAATGTTTTATTAAATAAGAATATATTTGTTTTTCATATCACATTTTTTAAAAAATTATTTTGGTTTTCTTTAATCACAACCTAATTAACTCTCTTATAATTTATTTTTATTTTAAGAAATATAAATATAAATTTATTTAAGTTCTTATTAATATATTTTTATTTTGATAAAAGTAGAATAAGCTAACGTAGAAAAGGTAATATTTTGTTTGTTAAATGTTATTTATATTAAAAGTAAGTATTAATTTATAATTTTAAAAATATTTTAATCACATTATAATTTTAATATGTATATAATTTACTTAATTATGATATATATATATTATAATTTATCTAATTTATGTTAATAATTATATATTTTAAATATATGTTAATAATAATTAAATATTTTTAATTTAAAAAATAAAAAAATAAGGACAAAAAATACTAAATTATTTTTATTTTACATAAAAAAGTTTTTCAATTTATCTTTTTTTAAATACTCATTATTTTTTTCATTTTTATTTTCTTAAAATACAAAAAAAAAATTAATGAATATATTGAAGCCCCGCACAGCGCAGATTTAAAATTTTGATTAAAAATTAATTTTACATTAATATTAACTGAAATTTTACAAACATATTGATATTTGCCAGGTGGCGGAGGCATTGCGAGTCTCTCTCCAGTCTGTCAACTTCAGTGCATTGCGTCCACCTCCAAAACTTTATCCACGAAGAAACGTCTTAAACTTCAAGTTCCTGTTAATGTCTCCGCTCATTCCAATTGCGTGATTAGCTCCCTCCCCCCCCCCCCCCCCCCCCCCCCCCCCCCCCCCCCCCCCCCCCCCCCCCCCCCCACCCCCAACACCCTATTCCCTTTTTGAGTTCGTTCGCTTGCTCCCTCGCCCTCTCGCGTGGCCGGCCAACTTGGAAGGCTTTCCTTCAGTTTGGGCTCCGCATCCGAGCACGTTGTCCATGGATTTAATTCATCCGAATTGCATAAACGCGCCTTCTCTCTGCACGAAGAATCGCAAAAATGTGCAATCGCCATCACTAATTGCGCACTGCGTGGTTCCGAGAGGAAAGAGATTGAATGTGACTCGGGTCTCGAGTACTGGAGAGGCGTCTGGAGCCGACGGCTCCAGAAATGGATCCCTGGGGAGCAGGAGTTTGGCAGCCAGGAGTGCGGCCGAGAACAAGGGCTCTGTGCAGTCCAGCAGTGCCTTGGAGCAGCTCGACATCGAGCGCGGGGTGTGTGTGCCATTTCGCAAGTACTCTCCCGACACAGTACGATTATACTAGTAAAATTTGATGACATTGTATTACGCATGACTTGCGTATATCTTTTACGCGCGCGCGCGCGTGTGGCTTAGGCATAAACATATTCAGTTCGTTATTTTTGATAAAAATAGGTCAGGAGTAAGGTCCTAGAAACCAGAGGGGCCACCTTGTCTCTAATTTTGCGTGGGGTGGAGATAGTGTGGAATTTGGGATTGTACTGGTCCGGCTTGATGTATGATTGTGTTGTTGGGAGGGACACAGAGGTGGTTCCATATCGCGCTCGTCAGCTCAGAAATCTCTTGTGCGATCTGGGGCCTTCCTTTATCAAAGCTGGACAGGTTTGTTGAATGTCCATATTCTCTTGTAACGTGGGATCACTAGCTATTTTCCGCTTACTGAAACCATTTTCTTCTTCTTTTTCTTTTTTTTTTTGGAAGCTTTTTGCATAACTTTCCAGTTCTCTTTTAAGTAGAAATCCAATTGGGTACCTTTTGTTATGTTGACTTTGGATTTATGCACTGTATTCCTTCCAATTTGTGTGAAAAATTTTTACATGACCTGCAAATTGGTGCCTCGCCAGGTTCTTGCCAACAGACCTGACATTATTAGGGAAGATTATATGAATGAGCTCTGCATTCTTCAAGATGATGTTCCTCCTTTCCCTAATCAGGCAAGAATAACTTTGCCTAAGGATTGTTTTGTATTTCCAATTGGTTTATTACATTGTACTGTGATCAGGCCAAATCTGTTCGTGTAAACTAATCACATTTTTCACAGGTTGCTTTCAACATCATAGAAGAGGAATTGGGCCAACCCTTGGAAGCTGTCTTCAGTAAAATTTCATCACAGACAATAGCAGCCGCTAGCTTAGGTCAAGTTTATCGTGCTACCCTACGAGATACAGAGGAGGACGTTGCAATCAAGGTTGTGTAAAGTATTTCTTGGTGCCTTTTTTCTCTTGATATTCATCTTTTGGCAATCATCATTTATTCACCCCTTGCAATTTTTTGACTGCTCCCCAAGTTTATGTTAGTCCATTCACTGCTACTTGAATGATTTTGACTTTACCCTGTACAGCTAAGTAATTATATGAAATTTCCATGTTCTTAATGCTGATTATAAATGTGTAATTGAGAAAGAAAAAATCAATGGTTAAGAACCTACAGGAAACTGAATCTCTCTGTCTGATTAGAAGAATAATATTTAGCAATAAAATTCTCTTGGGAGAAGTTCCTTGAAACTGCAATTGTATCATTATGTCATTCAATTTATGTGCAGGTTCAAAGGCCTGAGATAGAGCCCATAATCTATCGGGATCTCTTTCTTTTCAGAAATCTTGCTTCTTTCCTAAATGGTATTAGTTTAGAGAAACTGGGATGCAATGCTGAGCTGATAGTTGATGAGTTTGGTGAGAAGCTTTTGGAAGAGCTTGATTACACCTTGGTATCTGCAAAACTGTTCTCCATTTAACCAGATAATCATGATTTATGCTCTTATGTATGTAAGTTAGTATCTTGGGCCATAGTACATGTGAGAATATTGACTAGACATTACCTATTTCCATGGCAACATAATGATGTGTTCCATTTCCCCTTTAGTAGTAATGTCTTATAGTGGTTTATGCTTCTAGTCTTTCTTTTTTCTCTCATGAATGCTTCGTGTCTTATTCAGGAAGCCAGAAACATTGAAGATTTTTTGGAAAACTTCAAAAATGATCCAACTGTCAAAATTCCTCGAGTTTACAGAAAGCTTTCCGGTTCACGTGTTTTGGTAATGGAGTGGATTGATGGTATCCGATGCACTGACCCACAGGTTTGTCTTTAAAATCATTGTGCATGTTCATTATCTTGCCTTTTCCATGAAAGCAATAATATATTGCTTGCTGTAAATTAGGCTATCAAGGAAGCTGGCATTGATGTAGAAGGATTTTTAACAGTTGGGGTGAGTTCTGCACTGCGGCAACTGCTAGAGTTTGGATTATTTCATGGAGATCCGCATCCTGGAAACATTTTTGCTTTGCGAGATGGACGTATTGCATATGTGGACTTTGGGAACGTTGCAGTGCTTAGTCAGGTAAGATACACATTTCCTATATATTCTGTGCAAAGACAATGCCCAACAAGCATCATTTCTTGTTAGCTTTGCTGCAGATAGATACTGATACATCAATCTCCTTGAGTTGCATCACAGATACATTTTTATGACATTGAAGACTAATTTCTTCATCATTGTAGATTTGAACACCTGACTTGTCTTACATTAGGCTATAATTTGGCCAAGTTAAAAAAAAACTGCAGCTTCTACTTGATTTTACTTGCACTGATGCATTCTTTCTGTTGCCTGCTGGGTCAACAATTCAGCAAAATAAGCAGATCCTGATTGATGCTGTGGTGCATGCTGTCAATGAGGACTATGTTGAGATGGCAAATGATTTCACCAGGCTTGGCTTTTTAGCTAGTGGGACTGATGTCTCTCCTATCATTCCAGCTCTAGAAGCAATTTGGCAGAACTCAGTGGGAAAAGGACTTTCTGATTTTAATTTCAGAAGTGTGACAGGTAATACAATTTACAGACCCGTTTTTCTCTGGTCTATTTGTAGGTATAATATATCTTCCAACTGCTTGCAAGATGTGTAATTAAGTGAAATGAGTAGAAGCTTTATTTTTCATTATCACTGCAACATGCATAATGGTCCAAGGCAAGCAATTGTCTGTCTTTGCCCCTTTTCTTTTGAATTTTATATATTTTTCATTCTTTTCAGCAGGAATAAATCAAATTGCTGTTGATTGCACAAAAGACCAAGTAAAACCTTACTAGGTTATTTCTTACTCTTCTGTGGCAGGCCTGCTTCTCCACTTTGTGGAAGTATTTGACACTCACCTATTCTCTGTGCCTTCAACTTCGATCTTCACTTTTCCTTAAAATGTGAATTTGGGTGGGGATGCAACTTCTTAGGTCTCTATGCATGGTTACACAATTGTTGCTTAATTAATATATATAGCAGTTCATGTATATCTTAAACTAAATTGGCCATGTGATCCAAAATCAATTTGCAATTATCTAATCATCCAGACATTCTAGTATCTTGTGAATTAACTGTTTGTAGCAATTAAGATGTCATCATGCTGCTAAAATTCAAATTCTTTGTTGGTTTAGACTTACTGTCCAAGAATAAGATTTGTTCTGTTCATGTCTCAGGGAAATTCAATCAGTTGGTTTATAATTATCCCATTCGTATACCTGAAAGATTTTCCCTTGTTATCCGTTCTTTATTGACTCAAGAAGGCATCTGTTTCACCCTGGAGCCTGATTTTAAATTCCTTGAGGTAAAAATTTAGCTCCCCCACCTACCTCTCTCTCTCACACATTTTTGTGCATCCAAATAAGCATATTAATATTCACTTCTTAAGTTTCAGGTACTTGAAAGGTTGTATTGTCTTCCTCTGCTTTATCTAATAGAGATTCTTTTTGTAATTGACTAGGTTGCCTATCCATATGTTGCAAAGCGTCTTCTAACAGACCCAAATCCAGCTCTTCGTGAACGCCTCATACAGGTTAGCTTGAGTCATATTCATGTTAAGAAATCATGTTTTGTACAGAACATGCAACATGAAAATTTTATGTTCTGAACACTGATAAATAAGTTGGATTGCAACCACCGAACATACCTTACCTAAAATAGATCTATCTGTTCCTTTCAGGGCATGCCTTAGTTTGGACATGTTTTGCTTGAATATTGTGACTGCTAAGCTGAGTGCATTATTGTGCACTTTTGGCATTTGAATCTTGCTTCATTAGAGTCACCAGCTATCATGTTGAGCTAGCATGGTCTTAACTCACCATTTTTGGCCATTGTCACTTGATGCGTGAAATGCAAGGCTGTGCCCTATGCTATCGATGCCACAGCCACAGCCACACCTTTAAAGTGTTCTCCTTACTCCTTTGAAGGAATTCTTACTACCTATATTTTCATTTGTTTGGGCATTAGTGACCAAACGGATAGCACACGTTAATTTCTACTGGAAATATTGTTTTTGAAGTATTGACTGAAATAATCATATACCTTAGGTGATGGAAGCTTTCTTGGAAAGCAATGTAAACATGCTTTAGCATCTGATGTGCAGGTAGCATCTAGGCTATTTTTAAGTCATCCAGAACCCTATGTCATTCAACTAATTCCTAAATGCAAAGAAAAGCAATTCCTCACTAGATCACAAGAAGGAGTGCATCTTATCTGATTGTATAGAAGTGCTCAGGAAAAACAAATGGAATGTACCACTTGGGGATGATAATGGCATGGGCAACAGTTACATGCTTGCCCACATTGAATAAGGTGTATTTGTGGGAATCTATGATACTGGTTTGTCTAAACATCTGATGTAATTTCCATCAGGAATGAATTTAAGGGTCCCCAGACACATCCCTTTTAAGTTTATAATTCAGCTAAATCTATGATAGATTTGGTGATAATTTGCAACTGAATAGTCCCGTCTCCTGTTCTGATATTACCCACTGTCACTAGCATACGGGCACACACATTTACCCACCGGTGCACATACAATGGAAGAGAGTGACGGTGGTGGGAATCTAAGCAACTAGTTGATTTAAATCTTTTGCAGTTTATTAACTGAAAGAAAAAGAGTAAAGATTCTAGTTATTCAACAGCAGCGTCAGTCACATCAATGCGAGTCTATTGACAGCATTGAGGCATTTATATTCTTAAATGAGCAATGGCAAGGCTTAGATTCTGGCCTGCCCTAGCACATTGCTGCTTGCCATTCTAGGTTTATTGAAGTCAGAGGATTGTTGCCTTTGTTTTGTATCTTTTGCATTCGTCTAAATGAGATGATTGGACAGGTCTATTTTGTTGTTGGCCATATATTGTGCCCCCTGTTGTATTCCCTCAAGTCAACAATGATCTGCTTCCTGTGTCAGGTTCTGTTCAAGGATGGTTCATTCCAATGGAAACGACTTGAAAAACTTATTGTTCTTGCAAAGGAAAATGTAGCCAAAATGAGCAGTAATCCAGCCTTGCAAGTGAAGAGCATGTCTGTATCTTTCATGATCCACTTACCTATTGCAAATTTGTGATGATAGTCACTTTCCAGCACTTCTATTCACATCCGGTAATTTTTCCTTTCTTCAGGCAAAATTCAAGAAAGTGGCAAGTTGAAAGGAAGCTAGACCTGACGGACACCATTAAAGATGGAGCTCGCCTTTTCTTTACTGATGAAGGAATTCGTAGACAACTACTTTTGGCTATGACTGAAGACTACAAGCTTCATGTTGAAGAGGTTAACAAGTGTTAACACAATTAGCTTTTCTTATTTATTTATTATTTTAAATTTGAAGTTTAAGTGCTACACTGCCTTTTATTTGAAAGCTAAATTGCCATACTTTTGATGACAATTCCTATTTACATGCTGATTTGTCTTGCTTTTATGGTTTTGTTTTCAAAAATCTTGCGGAATACTTAAAGGTCATTCGACTTTTGTAGCTTGTAGATGTGTACAGACTGGTTGAAGACCAAATAGATTTTACATTGGTAGCTAGGGAAGTTGCACGAGGTAAATTTTCATTGAACTTTCTAATATAAGGTTACATATTAATAGTGTCAATCTAAATTTCTTTTGGATCTCTATGCATGCTTCTTAAAAGTTTTTGGCTTTGACTTGCAGACTTTCCCACCCTTGTCCGGGATCTCATGCTCTCCTGGAGTGACTCGGTCTTGTCTAGCAGATTATAAAAACTTTTGCAGTGCAGCACAAAAATACAAGTTGTGTTCTTATTTTTCAGAGTATACCGGTAAACAATAGACTAAAGATCATTTCGTCCGTTTTGTGGAGAGGCTTTCTTATTTTTCATACTGCTTGGTACAGGCAAAAATACTAGCCTTGTTAGGTGCTAATTCATACAACGAAAACCAGTTCCAATCAACACAAGCCCTTCGGCCTTCAGGCCCGAACCTACTTCATTTGCTCTGCGATTTAGGGTATAGGTTCGCGTGTTGGGTAAATGAGCTCCTATGGGTTCAGCTTGGAACGAGCCAGGTGATGTTTGGAGCATTTTGTTACGGGTCGTTATCTTTTCCTTAAAAGGTTAAGCTACTTTTCCTCGACATGTGAGAGTTGGGTAGTGTATATTTGTTACATTCTTTTACACCGAATTTATCGACGAGATTATCGATATTTTTAGACACGCATTGAAGCGAGTTTTCAGCATTTCGCGTCGAGTCAAGAGTTCCATGGCAGATAAGGGTAGGTTGCGATATTATTTGTCACGAGACCATTATCTTATCTTAAAATGATAATCTAGCGAGGTGTGTAGTGTTCGTTTATATAATTTAAGATCTTTTTTTTTTTCGGCAATGTAAGAGTTAGGTAGTATGTACTCACGATAGTTCATCCTGATAGGTCCGTGCCTACGTGGTACATTATTAGCAGTTAATAGCTACTAGCCTCTAATACATGGGCCTATCATCTTACTTGTAACTTTGTTTACTAGGCCTATGTGGACAAACGATATACATCACAGCCTGGCCCAATGAATACCATTGCGTTCTATTGGCCATAATTTCCACGCGGATGGATGTTATTTTACGTTTCCTACTTCGAGAACAATTGCGCAGTGCCTATTATGCCTTGCCCAGTTGTGTAATGAAACAAGTATCATAACATAATAAAATGTTATCAAAATTAGAATACAAATGGACGCCAAGGAAAATAGGCAAAGACAACAGGATATTAATAGGAAATGAGTAAAATTATTGTTTTTAATGATTATCTTGTCTTTATAGATAAGTTGTCACAATGCAATAAGTTATAGTGATTATTTTTTCAAAATATGATGGATCTTTTAATTGGTTTGCAAGTCATAAGTGAGTTAACCAAAACAGCATAAGTTTAACAAATCTAAAAATTTTAATATTTAAGGTACAAGAAGATAAATAAATTGTTTATTCTATAGTTGATTTATCTTTTAATTTTTTTTATATTGTTTTTGGTTTAATACCTCATAAATATGAATATTAAAGATAAAAATAATAGCTAGTAGTTATAACTACTGGTATTAACAAAGAAAATAATATTTATAACAGTTAGTTTCTCAATAATTAAAAATTACTAGTCAAAACAATTAGTTTGACTAATACAATTTAAAAGATCTTTAAAAAATTTTGGATAAGGAATTATTAATATATATGGGATTTTTTTAGGGGTTTTTATTTTTATAAAGTATAAAACAAGTATTGTTTTATAAACATGTAAAATAAGCCTTTGATTTCCAATATAATATAAGATACTTTTAAATTATCTTTATTTCAATATTTTTCACATTTTTTAAAAGGTTGAATTTTATTGAGTTAGTGAGCATATAACACATCATCATTAATGCCTTTTGGACTATAAATCAAAGATGAGGAGATACAAGTTTTGATATTTAAAAACATCATGAAATAAGGATTTTTAGTGAAACCATGGGTGTTAACTTCAATGGACCTCATTGGTGAGTTCCCAAAGGTAAATGATATTTATCTATAAATAAGACAAAGTTTAAATATGCAAGGAAGTAAGATTGCTACAACCATTACCCATTCTAATGAAACCATTAATGTTGGCTTTAATAGACTTCATTGGTTAGTTCCTAAAGGTAAATGGTATGGACTTTATCATGACAGTAGTTGATTAGTTCTTAAAGTATGCAGTATTTGTTCTAACTTATTCCTTATATTTAACAGGGATGAGTACTAAGTTATTCTAAAAACAAGTGGTTAAAATTTTGGTTTATTTGAAGATATTATGAATAACTGTGATTCTCATTTCACAAGTCAGTTTGGATTACCTTATTTAACATGATGAGTTCTGAATTAAAGTTTTCCATTGCCAATCATTCTCAAATTGAAAGCTAAATAGTGAATTAATGACTTTTTATAGAATTATCTACAACATTATATAATTACCAGTTAACAAAATTGGCTAGAATTATTGAATTCAAGTCAATTTTGCTATAATTTTCATTAATGCTCCTTTACAAGTATGAGCCACTTTGAGTTAGCTGTAAGACATTAGTTCCTTACTCTTAATGAAATTACAAGGATAGGTTTTAAAGGAAATTGTCCAGTTGCTTATCAGTATGCTTACTTAAAACAAAAGTTGTTGGATAAAACTTAAGATAGCTTAAATAAGGCAATAAGGTGTATGAAAAAGTACGTGGACAAAAGGAGATGAGGTATGGAGTTCTAAGTTAGAGAAAAAGTGTTGTTAAAATTTACCTCAAATATGGAAGTAGCAAAATGATACATCACGTATTAATAACTAAGTATGATGGTCCCTTTGTTGTAATGAAAAATGTTAGTAATATTACTTATCAATTACAACTACCTAAAAGGTTAAAAGTCCATCCGACTTGCCATGTAAACTTTTTAAAGTCATTTTACAAGGAAAATAGGGACAAACTTCTAAAGAGGCAAACGAGATGCTCTCCGCCAATAATCATAATAGAGTTTTAGCATAAAGTGGAAACAATTTTAGACTACCGAACAAAATGGCAGAGTAAAAAGAATCATTAAGTGGAATACTTAATGAAATGAAAAATTGCTTTAAATAGTTACGTTAGTTAGGAAGGATTAATTAAGAAAAAGACATGACTTGTGGTAATTTGGGAGGAAAATCCAAAATTACCAATTAAACCTACCGATGAGGATGTTAACTTTAATTAATGGGAGTGGTTTGTTAGTCCCTTGATCCCATTGGCTTAAGGCAAGTAAGCAAATGAGGGGTACTTTGCATTAATTCTTACATAAGGTTAGTGCGTGGACACTTAAGCAATTAAGGTATAGAAAAGCATATAGAAGACAAATACAAAATACTTATAAAAATTCTTTCTCAACTTTTATTACTTTTGACATAAAGTACATAAACAAATATGTTCAATTTGATATATTTCACTAAAAAAAGAGATAAAAATTACTACAAAAATATTAATTAGAAAAAAAACTTATTTCATATAAATAAGGATTAAGCTTGTAAAGTAACTTAAAGTTGTAAAAATGGTGTTATCTTATAGAAATAAATAAATAAATAAATTATAGTTAATTTATTAATAATTTTTTAATTTTATGAATATTAACAAAATTTATTTTATTTCTAGAATATAACAAATTTATTATTATAAAAACTCTTTATAATAATAAATCTACCTTGTAATTAAAATGACGTGTTCAACATAATTATGTAAATAAAATTATGTTATCATTACATATAATTTGAATTGACATAAAATGTTAATTAGTTTTTGTGGTATTATAAATATATTACAAAAAATTTCAAAATTAGAAAATTATTATTTTTTAAGAATTTAGTTAAATTTATCATAATTTACAAAATGATTTTACACAATGTTTTTGGACAAAATGAAAAATAAAATTAAAAAATAACAGAAAGAAAGAAAAAAAAAAAAAGCTTTACAAAAATTATTTCGATCTAAAACCTATGACCCCTCGTCAGGCCGTCACATAAAATACTCCAAGGTTCACACGGACGGTCTCTGTCTCTCTCTGAAAAGTCTCCTCCGTCTCCTCTCTTCTATGGTCTCCATTTCCAGGTTCCATTTTTTCGTTTCTCCTTTCTTCTGAAAAAAAAAATAAAATCGATGGCTATTTTGTGCCTTTTTCCTTTATCAATTTCACTGTTATTTCAAATTCTAGTAGCCCGTTCATATTGGAGTACGAAGCAGTGTTTGTGGGTTTATCAAATAATTTTTTTGTTGTTGCTTTATTAAATTTTTGGTGCAATCATAGATCCTATTGATTGGTCGAAGTTTTGCACTTGCCAATTTGATCTTCTGCTTGTTAGCTTTGATGCTTCTTGTACACAAACCTGCGAATCTGATTTATTTGTTACGGGTCATTGTCTGCAAGTTATGAATATGTGATTTTTTTCCCCTGGATTTACTGAACCATTTTGCTGGACATGTTTGTTTCTTTTTTTTTATTTTCTCCCCCGGGTTTATTTTTCCGGGGCCTTGACTATGGACTAAGGATGCCTTTTCCTGCATGTTATGCTTAGACTGGTTTTAAGAAAATACCTGCTTGAAATCTAGTTGAACTTTTTTCTTTGTTTTTTTTACCTTACCTACTGTTTGGATGAATCGGAGCTCTTTTTTTTTTTTTTTGGTTTTCCATGATAATATTCATGTGTTGTTGTTTTCTGAGGAAATAAAAAGGAAAGAAAAATCATGCTCGACTGATATCATGAAATGGCAAGCTTGTTGATTAGGATTCTGCTGCATCTTTTTGCTTGGATTGAAACCATATTGAATGATAATTTGATAAGATATTTGAGAAACACATTCTTTAAATGCTTCTTTCTAAAAATAGGAGATTGTCATCAAAAGAGCATTAAAGTTGATTTAAGGTTTTGAAACAATTGTCGTTTAACTTTGATTTTTATTGTTTATGTCTGCTAATTTTGCATCTGCTGTTGTTTACACCGTGCAGCTGTATGTATATTTTCATGGTATACAGTTTGGGCCTGTTCTATTTGGTTTTCTCTAGGAGCTTGGTTGATTTATGCTCGGGACTATTTTTACTCTTCTGATAGCCTCATCAGCATTATTAAGCTCAGAAGACGAGGGACAGGCAATGTTGCCATATGTGTGAGGTCAATTCACGACACTTGAACCTTATTACAGAAGAAGGCGTCAAGACAATAGCTTCGGCATGGAAAATGTTCTCTTGAACATCAACTGGGAAGATGTGACTTGTCCTATATGCTTGGATTTCCCTCACAATGGTGTTCTCCTCCAATGCTCATCTTATGAGAAAGGGTGTCGGCCTTTTGTGTGTGATACAGACCACTTGCACTCAAACTGTCTAGACCGTTTTAGAAGTGCATATGGTATGTCATGCCCTTTGACAACTGTTGCAACTCCTGCATCAGAGATCCAACCTACAGTTGTGGAAGGTGATTGTAAATTAGCTTGCCCTCTATGTAGGGGTGAAGTCAATGGGTGGATCATTGTGGATAAAGCTCGCACATATTTGGATGAGAAGAAGCGCTTTTGTGAGGAAGAAGGATGTAAATTTGCAGGAACCTATTTAGAATTGTGCAAACATGCTCAACTGGAGCACCCTCATGCTCGCCCATCTAAAGTTGATCCTGCTCGTCAAATTGACTGGGAGAATTTCCAGCAGTCCTCTGAGATAATAGACGTTTTGAGCACTATACATTCAGAAGTTCCACGAGGGGTGGTTTTAGGAGACTATGTGATTGAGTATGGGATGATGAGACTAGAGAAGAGTTTGAGGACTCAACAGGGGATGATGGAAACTGGTGGACTTCTTGCATCTTTTATCAAGTGTTTGATAACTTCAGAAACTCTAGAAATAGAAGGAGGTCCAGGGTAGCTGATACAAGAAGGGGAAGCCGTCGCTCAAGTTACGATAATTCGAATTCTGATGAGGGTTCAGTTACATCTGTAGACTTTCCAGATTATAGATTAGATGATATTGATGATGACTTTGCAAATGGCTCATCCAGAGGCGGCTCTGGTCATCGCAGGTCAATTAAGCTGCATCATCGTTTTTGTAGTTGTTTGCATAGATTTCTTTGTTTTGCTTGTTTAGTAGTCTCAGCACATTTAACTACGCATTCATAGGTTTTTTGGGTAGTGAGGGAAAATGGGTACAAAAAGCCAATGTTAGCCAGATCACTGTCAGTCTTTCTTATTACTTTTGCACCATATACCTTTCACTTTGAACTGTGAGAACTAAATTCTTTAGTTTTACATCTCTTACAGTGCTTGGCCATCAACTTTTTGGTCTGCATCTTACATTTTTTTAATCTCCTTTAACTTGTACTAGAGTTGTCACTCAATGACCCGTTTGCCTTGTCTTTTTTCCCCTTTGGTAACAACACCCTCTTGCTTTTAATCATAAAAGTAGATGTCACTGAACTGGTTATTGTCAGTGTTTTCTACTGGTTGCTAGTTGCCTAGTTGGACATGGGCTTGATGGAGATTAAAAAATACAGAACAGGCTTGGTTGTGAAACTCATTTTTGGGAAAGAAGCAAGCCCAAAACATACATAAATGATGCAATGTTGTTCTAGAATAGGAGTATAAATGGATCATTTGTCCTGGAATAAACTTTGGCTATCAGTGGATAATATCATCAGATTTCCTGTGTTCCAAGGATGCCTGTTTTTTCCCGGCAGCACATTGACTAACAGAAAAAAAAAAAAAAAAGAACTCATGATAAACTGAATGCCTGTGCATGTTTGTTTCATAGGATTGTTATTCTTTAGTTGCAAATATGTTGATACCTAATTAAGATGCAGTTTACAGTCTTGTCTGATGCATCTAGTTGATCAAGTTAAATGTTTCTGGGGTTTTGTTGGATTGGGTACAAGATGGGCAAAATATTTCTGTATCTTGTGTGATAAGGTTTGGTGGGTTTGATGCATACATGTTTCATTAGGTGTGGGCATTATGTTAATTTTTTGTGGCAATGGTTTGGTTTGCTAAAAATATAGTGATGAGCCTGTAGCAAATATTGGTTTGCATGTTATTCATTTCTTCCTTCTATTTAGGACTCATGCCCCTGCATTGCACAGTTCTAGAAGACGGTGGTCTCGCTTTTATGACAATTAGGTATGCACTCTATGGGCCTTACTGGATTTAGCTCATAAGCAGACTTGTTTTACTGAATATTTTCATAAGTGTGCTACTGCCGTCTTTGTTTTAATTTGCATTCATTGGATACCATCCTCCATTTCATAGTGTCATGTCTGTAAATGTTCGTGATGTCTTACCAGGTTTTTCTGTATGATTTTGACAGTGCCTCAATAAAAGAGAAATTAAGGATCAAAGAAAAGCGCTTACTGAAGTTGTCTGCCTTCAAACATTTGAAAGCCATATTTTGATCCTATTTTGTAACATATGCATTTAGATGTACTGATCAGATGTGAACTGCAATAGTTAATATTCCAATGTGATTCTACGGTGACTACCTTTGTTCTTTTGATCTACATCTTAATGTCAAAATGACTCTGAATTTGCTGAAATGATTAGTTCTTTGACCGTGTGCTCCAATTTGTCTGTCATGCTACTGGTATGCTTGCTTATAATTTCGGTGTCGCT
Organism: Ceriops zippeliana; assembly: GCA_037897445.1. NCBI lineage: Eukaryota > Viridiplantae > Streptophyta > Magnoliopsida > Malpighiales > Rhizophoraceae > Ceriops > Ceriops zippeliana. The sequence goes on along the minus strand of JBAPLH010000135.1, from coordinate 944,203 downwards.
TCTGTTAATTATTTGCTGGCTGATACTTACAGACCGATGGATTCATACGAGGGATGTTATGATGGCATGATATCGGCTTTACATGGATGTTAAAACTCTTATGTAGCACGGTAGACAATTAAGAAGATGAAAGAGGTGACGAATTTGATTCAATCAAATATGTTTGTAATGGTGACAGGATTGCATAGGAAGATTGGGTGTGCAAATGTAATTGGCGGAAGGTTTCAGGCGCGAAACGGCAGGCTTGGGAGCTGTGTTTAGTTGACATTGACCTCTCTATCAGAGCAAATTCCATGATAAACAGATGCCCACAAGGGGAGAGGTTCTTGGGTGGCATTTTTGCCAATGTCTGTAGTTGCGAGCTGGTCAAAAAAAAGGAAACTTGGGAAAAGCGGATGTGAATGGCAAAACATGCTTGTCTATTTAGCCATCCTAGCAACGATGGCGTCTTCATATAGCCAATTAGCTGTATATTCACGCGCTGCACAGATTTAGGGTCGTTTAATTTAGAGTCTAGAATTAGAATCAGAGGGTCAGAACGAAAAACATAAAAAGTAAATTTTCTAATGTATTTGATTTACTTCATAATCAAAATCAATCTCTTTTTTTTTTTTTCTGTAACTTTTTTATTAAATTTGAAATTGAAATTGGAATAAAAAATTATTATCAGAAAAAAGTTAAACAATAATAATATAATTAAAATGTATTTAATTATTAGAAAAATATAAATATAATTTATATTAAAATTTTGTCTAGTAATAATGATGATGATGATGATGATAATAATAATAATAATAATAATAATAATAATAATAATAATAATAATAATAATAATTTAAAAAATTTTATAACATATTTAATTACAATAAAAGTATAAGCAAATATTATATTAATAATTGTGTTTAATAATGACTATATTTATCATAATAATAATTTAAATTAATAATAATAAATATAAAATTTAAAATAAATTTATTAACATAACAATTTTATATTAAGAAATAATAATTCATTAATTAATAATTTGAACATTTTATAATCTTTACAATTTTTTTCTCATTAAAGTACTATTAATAATGATAATTAATATTTTATGTAACATCAAACATATATAATAATAATAATAATATAACTATTATTAATAATTTAATATTATCTTAAAAATCATCAAATCACAATACTTGATTGAATTAAAATGATTGGATTATGACAGTCACACATCTTAGAGCGACATGATTCCTTCTATTTATCACATAATCATCATAATTCATAATAATTTTACTGAAAAACATTGAAACTTTAAATTGTCATTCCTATATATGCTATTAGTTATCTCACAAACCATAATTATATACATCTAAACAGAGATAACAAAGTACAAGTAAAACCATAACTTTAATTGAATTCACGAGTGTTGCAATGATATAAGCATCTTAAATATTGGCTTTCAAGCGTATGGGGACATGTCCATAATGCTCATCCGATCAATGTGTCCAGTAAATGTTTTCGGTGGCAAACTTTTAGTTAACGGGTCCGCTATCATCAACTCAGTGCCAATATGCTCAATGGACACTCTTTGGTTTTCACTTCTTCTTTAACAGATAGATATTTCAAATCCATATGTTTCGCACCTTTAGAATACCTATCATTTTTAGAGAAGAAGACTGCTGCGGAATTATTATAGTAAATTCTTAACGGCTTTTCTATACTGTCGACTAAACCAAGACTTAAGATAAAATTTCACAATCATAATGCATGAATAGTAGCTTCAAAGCATGCTGCAAATTCAGTATCTATAGTGGAAGTAGCAATGCCAGACTGCTTCTCACTTTTCCAGGAAACTGCTCCTCTAACTAGGAGAAACATGTAACTAAATGTAGATTTCCTCGAGTCTACACATCTAGCATAATCTGAATCCGAGTAGCCTACTACTTCAAGATGACTTGATCTTTTATAAATAAGTATGTAATTTTTGGTGCCTTGTAAGTACCTAAGTACTATTCTTTCCGGCTTTCCAATGATCTATTCCAGGATTACTTTGATATCGGCCTAACATTCCAACTGCAAAACTGATGTCTGGCCGAGTACATGTTTGCACATACATCAGGCTTCCAACTAGTGGTGCATAGGGAATTGATTCCATCACTTTCTGTTCCAAATCATTCTTTGGACATTGCAATTCACTGAACTTGTCCCCTTTCTGAATTAAAACTATTCCTGTTAAGTAATTTTCCATTCTAAATCTCTCTAATACTTTATCGATATAGCCTTTCTAAAATAATCCTTGTGATCTATAATGGAATATTTCTATTCCTATCACATAGGATGCCTCATTCATATCTTTCATTTTAAAAGTTTCAAAGAGAAATTTCTTTACATCATATAACAAACCTATGTCATTAGCAGTCAAAAGAATGTCATCGATATATAGGACTAATATAATGAACTTGCTCCCACTGACCTTCATATAGATACACCGATCAATGGTGTTCTCTACAAAACCGTATGATGTAATGGTATTATTGAACTTAATATACCATTGTCGGGAGGCTTGTTTCAGTCCATATATCAATTTCTTTAATTTACACACCAAATTTTCTTGCTCAGTGGTGATGAAACCTTCAGGTTGGTCCATATACAATTCCTCTTCCAAGTCACCATTTAGAAAGGCAGTCTTTACATCCATTTGGTGGAGCTCTAGATCATTATGAGCCACTAAAGCCATAATAATTCTTAAGGAGTCTTTCTTAGAAATTAGAGAGAAAGTCTCCTTATAGTCAACACCATCCCTTTGAGTGAAACCTTTGGCAACAAGTCTGGCCTTATACCTTTCGATGTTACCGTTTGAGTTTTGCTTAGTGTTGAAGACCCACTTACAACCAACTTGTTTTGATCCTTTAGGTAACTCTACTAGTTCCCAGACTTGGTTTACATCCATCGATTTCATCTCTTCCTTCATGGCATTAAACCACCTTTCAGAATCATTACATTCCATGGCTTGTTTAAATGAGACTGGATCTTTATCAATGCTCAATTCCGATTCATACTCAAGTGAGTAAACTACATAATCATTTGAAACTACTAGCCTTCTTTTGTCTTGTAGACCTTCGTAATGCCATTTCTTGTGGTATCACTTGTTCATTTGTAAATTGAACATTGTCACTTGGTTCATTTCTTCTGTGTTCACTTTGCGTGTTTTGAGTATCAATTTATTGTCCTTGCTTGTCACGTGACTGTGATGCAACATAAGGAACAACAATTTGAGTAGAAACACTGGGTGTGGGGATAACGACGTGAGTAGGAGTACTCACTGTGGATCTTTCATTTTGTAATTCTTTAATATCCACCTTTCGTGATTCCCCACTCCTACTAAACTTGCCATTTTCAATGAACCGAGCATTACCAGACTTAACTATTCTAGTACTATGGTTAGGGCAATAGAACCTATACCCTTTGGACTTTTCAGGATAGCCAATGAAGTAACCACTAATGGTTCTTGCATCAAGCTTTCCTTCATGTGGATTATATATCTTTACTTCTGCTGGACAACCCCAAACATGAAGGTGTCTTAAACTGGGTTTCCTTCCTGTTCATAACTCGTAAGGAGTTTTACGGACAGCCTTACTAGGAACTCTATTCAGCAGATATGCAATAGTTCTTAATGCATGCATCCACAAGGATAAGGGTACAGTACTATAATTCAACATGCTCCTAACTATATCCATAAGTGTGCGATTCCGCCTTTTTGCTACACCATTCTGTTGTGGTGTACTAGGCATTGTATACCGTGCACATATGCCTCGACTTTCAAGAAGTTTTGTAAATGGACCAGGACATTATCTACTTTTATTGAATTTTCCATAATATTCACCACCCCTATCTGACTTAATCACTTTTACTTTTCTATCTAACTGCCTTTCCACTTCATTAATAAACACCTCTAGGATGTTTACTGACTGGGACTTTTCATGCAGTAGATACAAGTAACAATACCGTAAGTAGTCATTTATAAAGTTGATGAAATATTTCTCACCACCCCATGTTGGGATATCAAACGAGCTACAAATATCAGTGTGTATCAATTCTAAAGGCTCATTGCTTCTCATGGCTGAGTTCTTTGATGTATGTCTTGTTTGTTTTCCTTTTATACAGTCAATACATACATCCCAATCAGTAAAATCCAATTGAGGTAGGATATCACCTTTCACCAACCTCAATATCCTTTCTTTGGATATATGACCCAATCTTTGATGCTATAAGAAAGCAGAACTTTCATCATGCACATTACGTTTGTTACCTATACTACGCTCAATAAGAAATATGGAATCAACATGCATAGCATCAAGATTAAAACGATACAAATCATCAATCAAAGTACCAGATCCATAATAGTACGAATGTCTATACAATGAAAATGCATCATTTCCAATCTTAAGGTTAAATCCTTCTTTATCCAACTTTGCAACAGAAACTAAATTTCTAGCACATTCAGGAACATTGAGACACTTTCTAGATCCAGATAACACTTAGTGTCCAAGATCAATCTGTATGTCCTAATTCCTTATATTCGTGCCTTCATTTTGTTTCCCATAGAGAGGAAGTTCTTAATTCTTGTTCTGGGCTGGACTGAAAGGAACCCTGCATAATATGTGACACATGAATTGTAGCTCCAGAATCTAACCACCAAGTATTATTGGGCACTTCAATTATGTTTGATTCAAAACATACTGATATATAGTACGTACCTTTCTTTTCAAACCAAGCCTTTCTTTTTGGGTAATCATTCTTGAAGTGACCCATCCTTTTGCAGAAGAAGCATTTCTGATCCTTTTGGATCTGACCTCCAGTGACTTTTATAGAGGCTTTGTCCTTCTTCTTACCTTTCTTATGTGGTTTAGACCTGCTACCACTAGCATCATTACGAACGATGAGATGAATGGAGTGATCCTTCTTCTTCTTTAATCTCTCTTCCTCCTGAACTAACATGACCTTAATTTCTTGAAAGTTCTATTTCTCTTTAATAGTGTTATAATTCACTTGGAACTCGCCAAATTCAGGAGGCAGTGAGTTTATGATGAATTGAACCAGAAATGATTCACTCATATCCATGCCCATTATTTTCAACCTTACTGCTAGATTAGCCATATTGGTCACATGATCATGAATAGGCTGTGACTAATCAAATTTCTTGGTCGTCAGCTCACTCATTAGGGTTCCTACGATAGATTTATCAGTTATATTTGACTGAGAGTATTCCTTAATTCTCATTAGAAATTCCCTCGCATTTTTCGTCTTAGGCATCGATGACTTGACATTTTTAGCTATCGTCATCTGCATCAAATTCAAACTCAGCCTATTGGACTGTACCCAAGCCTTATAAAAAGACTTATCAGATTATATACTGGTCCCTGTAATGGCTGCAGGCTTTTCATCCGAAATGACTACTAAGTCCAAACCCAATATACCTAAATGAAACTGAATATGCTCAGAACATTCTGCATAGTTCAGCCCATTGAATTTGATCATCGAATTGCCTAAGGCGAACACATTACTGGAAGTTGCAAACATAATCCAAATTTATACCTTAATGCTTTGAGTAAACCTAAATGGATTCAGATACACTACAAACTTTAATCATGTATTTAAGTTCACTTTTGGGTGATCCTCAAATACATAACTTTAATCAATAATGATGCTAATTTAAATATACTTTAATAGATCAATCAATCATACTAGAATTAACATGAATGTTATCTTTGGATATACAATCACGTTTACCCAAAACGTATGACACCAAGCATTCAATACTCTCTGTTACAAGCCTTCAAAAGAAAATGGAAAATGAAATTATCGACAAAGATATCTTCGCTTTACGTATTAAAATGGTAGAAAATTTAATTAGTTTTGTAATAATGGGACACAACTGCTATACCTATAATTTTTAAATCTTTTATTGTATCATTAAAGAAAATAGGTACTTATAAACATCTAAATGCTCTCCTTGCTTTCTTTGCATCATATTAATAATAATAATAAAAATCTTAACTTCTTCCCTTTCTTTTTCTATGTCAAATTAATCAAGGAATTCTTCCATTTCCTTCTTCTTTAATAGGACCCATATGAACCCCTTTAAGTTCTCTCGTGTACATTATAACAAAGAAGTTCTTCACATCCATTTTAGTTCTCCTCTTGATCCCTCTCACATAATCTAATTTTTTTTTGTTGAAATCTTGATTTCTTCCCTTCTCAATCCCTTTAATAGAATTTATCGAAACCTATTTGAGTTTTATTTTGTATTTTATAACAATGAATTTCTTTATATCCTCCAAGTTCTCTTCACTTTCCCTCTCATAAAATCTAACTTTTTTTTTTTTTCTACAACTCTCTCCTTTCTTCTCCTTCCTCTCATCTAGATTCTTCAACATTCCTGCAAAGCTATTTACCATGTCTAACACAAACTTGACAATTATATTGGCTAAGTACAAGAGAAGTAAGAAAAGATGTCATAATGAATGCATCTTGAAACCTTGATTTTGCAACCAAAAGGACCCAGAAATTTGATTTAATAAGCAACATTTACAACATTCAAAATTTTGAGAGAATTCTCCAATAAAGTGGCTTAAATGAAAGATGAGAAGTTGTTGAATCTATATTGTAGGTCTTTTTATCGTATGAAAAAGATGTTGAAATTAAATCCATTAGCAACCATTTTATCATAGAAACAAATTGAATGTCCCTACACTTTGAACCATGTCTTAAATTTTTTTTCAACAAGTAATTGGAATATTTTTCATCTCTTTGAAAACGATACCAAATTTAAAAAGTTTTCTTTAAATGGCCCTTAAGACCCAAAAGGTCAATGCTTAACCAAGAGATTAAATCTCACTTTTACATCACATTAAACATACAAAATGCCTTGTCCACATTACAAAATTTTATTTAAGTTAGACACATATTAACATAATAACCCAAACACCTATGTTTTTTAATAGAGAAATAATGAATGATCTTCCACAATCTAAGCATCTAATAAACTAATTGCAACTTACCATCATTAAGTTTCTTCTCCTTCTTCCTCTTATCTAGGTTCTTCAACATTCCTACAAAGCTATCTACCATGTCTAACACAAACTTAACAACTATATTGACTAAGTAAAAGAGAAGTAAGAAAAAATGTCATAATGAATGCATCTCGAAGCCTTGATTTAAGTAAAATTTACAACATTCAAAATATTGAGAGAATTCTCCAATAAAGTAGCATAAATGAAAGATAAGAAGTTGTTGAATCTATATTGTAGGTGATGGAGAAAAAGTATTCAAGTGCAATAAAACAAGTATTCCTTAGATCCTTTGCAAGAAATTAGTAGTCCAATGACTAGGGCAATGATAACGAGGATGAAAAAGGCTTTATAAGGGTTAGTCATGGAGTTGTATGACAAAAAGGATGCTCCAAAATATTCTAAGACTATTTTAAAATTTTTAAATACTACATTAAGGATAATCACTTATCTTTATGTGTAAAATGATGGATAAGACTTAGAACTTGAAGAACGAAATTTGAAGTCCATGATATAAGTCTAAATATGATGACCAAGTTATGGAAAGGCTTAGTTGCATACTAAGTTGTATTAATGGGTCTAATTTTGTTTTAGGTTGCTATATTTGAAATTAAGGTGGAATTACATGAAAAAAGACTTAACTTATTGGATTTATTTGGGATTGTAGGTTCAGTTAAGTCTTGATATATTAGTCAAGGTTTTACTTTGACTATATAGCATTAGTGGTAGTCTTTTTTAAGAATTCCTAATCAAGGTAAAATTGTATTGCTTAATTAGAGGGATCACCTATAATTAAGGTTTTTGTATATAGGTATGTTAATAAACACCTTTTTCTTATAAGATTGTAATATTTACATACTTATATAAAGGTTACAATAATATAAAATGGAATCAACAAGATTGAGGTATTTTTTAGCAAGTTTTGCTTTACTTTCTTGTGTTCTTAGAAGAATACATTGTCTTGATTTATCAAAGGAGTGATCAACTTTTGTGGCATCTTAAGATTGGTGCTTTTAGGAATTAATTTCCTTAGGGTTTTAATCTAATTAACCAAACTTGTTTCTTATCTTTTTGGAGTGTGCATAACAAATTGATTCAGGGGTTCCTAGGGCAGGTCGCCTAGTAGGTTCTTTATCAATTAGTATTAAAGCCTTGGTTATAGAAATAAGTTATGTATCTCTTTTTCATCTTTATTTAGTACTTTTCTTAGTATTTTATTCATTCCTTATGTTTCTTTACTTAGTTCTTCTAGTTTGTTTTGATAAGCTTATTATTCTTGAAGTTGTGTTAATTTTGTAGGTGTTTGATTTGATTAAAAAAAAAAAGGTTAAGAAAAATAAAAGATGAAGAAAAAATGAAAAAAAAAAAAAGAAGAAGCAAGAAAAAGTTGTGTTTAGGCTCAAAGTGTATTTTGATTCTTTTAACCTATTGTGTATAAGGTTACAAATTTGATTTTCTTTTTTTCCAAGTCAAAAAAGGATATCCTGAATCTCTTTTAAAAGTTCCAATTTTGAGATTTTCCACTATCTAATAGATTGCTCCTTATGATTTGTTAATCTAAGTCTTTCAAGAACATAAAGAGGGCTGGATTGAGTGGAAAAAGGAAAGAATAGTGAAATCATCATTACGAAAAGCCAAAATAAAGTGAAACATAAATGATAATAATTGGATTTAAGGGCAAACATATGAGGGAATGTGTAAGGAACAAATTTCTTTCAATTATTAACATGTTTCTGTAGGTTGTAAACATGAGTAATGAAGAAGTGCATGATATAGATATGAAGATTTGGATGAAGATTATCACTGACCAAGTTAAGATAATAAATGTAAGGCTAGATGAATTACAATCACCTAGCAAAAGCAAATTCTCTAGAAGGTGTGTGATTGAGGAAAAAGATGAGGAGGAGTTAAATTATGAAGAATCAAGCTCAAGAAAAGGTAGGAAGGTTGTTTCTAAAAGAAAAGAAATAGCAATTTGGATAATATAAAGATGAAGATTCTAGAATTTCAAAGGAGGAATGATACTAAACATTATATGAAGTGGGAGAGAAAGGATGAGCATGTATTTGATTACTATAATTATTTTGAGTAAAAGAAAGTAAAATTGGCAGTTGTAAAATTTACTGATTATACAAGTATTTGGTGGGACCAATGGTGATAAGTAGTAGGAGGAATGATGAGAGGCCAATTTAGTCATAGGAAGTGATGAAATTGGTAATGTGTAAGAGATTTATATCTAGCCATTACCATAGAAACTTACATAAAAAGTTGCAGGGGCTAGTGTAAAGTTCTATAAGTGTGGAGGACTATTACAAGGAAATAAAGATAGCCATGATTAGAGCTAATGTAGAGGAAGACCAATAGGCTACTATGGCAAGGTTTATTGGTGGTTTAAATAAGGAAATTGTAGATATAGTGGATGTGAAACACTATTTAGAGATAGAGGAGCTAATGCATAAGGCTATCAAGGTGGAGAAATAAATCAAGTACGAAGGATTTAAATTTGGATCAACTTTTAGTTTTGCATAGAAGGCAACTTGGAAAGATGCAAAGCAGCCTCAAAGCCAAAAGAAGATGTGAAGCCAAAGGGATTAATTACTATTTTTAAAGGTAAAATCAAAACAAAATCTTCTAAATCTTGTGATATTAAGTGCTTTATGTGTCAAGAACATAAACATATTGCTTCTTAATGCCCAAATAAAAGAGCTATGATTATGTTGGAGAATGATGACATAGAAAGCATTAGTTCAAGTGATAATAACACACCACCATTAAGGATTATTTTAATGTTGAAGTTGAAGAACCTGTTTATGGAGATATGCTAGTTGTGAGGCATGCACTAAGTATTTAGCCTAAAGATGATAATGATGAGGAGCAGCATGAGCACATTTTTTATAAAAGATGCCACGTTAAAGACAAGGTATGTAACCTAATTATCAATAATGGAAGTTGTACTAATGTTACTAATACTTTATTGGTAAAGAAGTTGAATCTAGATACCTTTAAGCATCCTGAGCCTTATAAGTTGCAATAGTTGAATGATTGTGGAGAAATTATAGTAACCAAGTAAGTTGTAGATACCTTTTTCTATTGGTAATTATAAGGATAAAGTTCTTTGTGATGTGGCACCAATGCATGTTGGTCATATACTTCTTGGGCAACCATGAAAATTTGATAAAAAGGTTACTTATGATGGCTATAAGAACAAATACTCCTTTGTAATTAATAATCAAACTATTACATTAACTCCTTTCAAACTTATTCAATCATATGAAGATTAGATTAAGATAATAAAAAAATGCAAAATGAGAGAAGAACAAATGAGAGAACAAAGGGAAAAGAAAAAGAAAGAAAGTGAGAGGTCAAAGAAAAAGAAAAAAAGTGAGGCTAAGGGGAAAAATTTAAGCAAAAGGGTGAGGTAAAGAGAAAAGTTACAAAGAAAAGTGTGCTAAAAAGAGAGAAAAGTAAGAAGAAGTTTGAAGATTTATTTCCCAAAGAGAATCCCTAGGGATTACCTCCTTTAAAAGGAATTGAGCACCAAATAGTCTTCATACTTATTGCTAGCATACCAAACCAACTTGCCTATAAAGCTAATCCAAATGAAATGAAGAAGATACAAAGATAAGTGGATAAGTTGGTGCAAAAAGGATTTGTAAGGGTAAGTCTTAGCCTATGCTTAGTCCCTGTCATCTTAGTCTCAAAGAATGATGGAACATGATACATATATGTGGATTGTTAAGTCATCAATAAGATCACCGTAAAGTATCAACATCCTATCTCTAAATTAGATGATATGCTTAATGAGTTGCATGGTTTGTGTATGTTTTCAAACATTTATTTAAATTATGGTTGTTACCAAATTCGTATGAAAGAAGGAGATGAATAGAAAACAACATTTAAAATTAAATATGGATTGTATGAGTAGTTAGTAATGCCTTTTGGATTAACTAATGCACTTAGTACATTCATAAGGTTAATGAATCATGTCTTGTGTACTTTTATAGGGAAATTTATAATAGTTTACTTTGATGACATTTTAGTTTATAACAAGAATTTGGATGAACATGCAAAATACTTACATATTGTGTTCAATGTATTAAGAGAGAACCAACTATATGCTAATCTAAAAAAGTGCACATTTTGCATGGAATCTGTTGTGTTTCTTGGTTATGTTGTTAGTTTTCAAGGTTTAGTGTGGATGGGGAAAAGGTAAAGGTGATAAGGGATTAACCTACACTTAAGAACACGAATAAGGTAAGAAGCTTTCATGGTTTAGTATGTTTTTATCAAATGTTTATTAAGCATTTTAGTTCTATTGCTACACCTTTAAAAGAACTTATTAAAAAGAATGTTGTTTTCAAGTGGAATGTGATAATGCAGCTTTATCAAGTATTTTAGAATTTTAATACTTTGAAAGAAAAGCTTACTAATGTAGCTTTATTGTGCTTGCCTCATTTTGATAAAGTTTTTGAGGTAGAATGTGATATATTTGGAATAGGAACAAGGGTTATTTTGATGCAAGATTCTAAATTGATTATTTATTTTACTGAAAAGCTAAGTGGGGCAACTTTAAATTATTCTACATATGATAAAGAACTTTACACATTAGTACAAACTCTTCAAATATGGCAACATTATTTATGGCCAAGGGAATTCATCATTCATTCTGATCATATGAGCTTAAAATTCTTGAAATCCCAAGGCAAGCTTAATTAAAAATAGGCTAAGTGGCTGGAGTTCATAGAAATATTTTCTTATGTAATCAAGTATAAACATGGAAAGGAAAATGTTGTTACAGATGCATGTTTAGGAGGTACACATTACTTACTTTTTTGCACACTAAGTTACTTGGTTTTAAATTGCTTAAGGGCTTATATGCGAATGATTCTAGTCTTGGCCAAGTATGGAATGCATATGAAAAGTGTGTATTTGGTGACTTTTACAGGCATAAAGGGTTTCTATTTAAGAAAGATAAATTATGTGTGTTTATTTGTTCTATTTGTGAGTTGCTTGTTAGGGAAACTCACTAGGGTGGTTTAATGGGGCACTTTAGTGTGCAGAAGACTTTAGATATACTGCATGAGCATTTTTATTGGCATAATATGAAACATAATGTGTATTCCATTTGTGATAAATGCATTACATATAGGTAAATAAAGGTTAGAGTTAAATCGTATGACTTATATATACCTTTACTTATGTCTAACCAACCTTAGACTAATATTTTTGTAGACTTTGTCTTAGGATTACTAAGGTCTCAAGTGGTAAGGATAATATACTTCTCGTTATTTATAGGTTTAGCAAAATGGTTTTTTTTTTTTTTGCATGTTTTACAACTAATGATGCAACACATATTGCTAAGTTTTTCTTTAAAAAAGTGGTGCGTTTGCATGGATTGCTAAAAACTATTGTTAACGATAAGGATATTAAGTTTTTAAGTCATTTTGGGTGCATTTTATGGAATAAATTGGGAACTAAACTCTTATTTTCTATTATTGCACATTCTCAAATAGATGGACAAACTAAACTAGTTAATGGGACACTTAAAGGTAATAGGAATGGTGTTTGCCACATGTTGAGTTTGCTTATAATAAATATATTCATCCTATTACTTCCTTATCACCTTTTAAAGTTGCTTATAATTTTAATCCTTTACTTACTAAAGAGCATACTAACATTGATGGTAAGAAAAAGGCAGAATTTGTAAAGGATTTACATACCAATATTTAAGCTAACATTGAAAGGAAGAATGAGCAATATATTAAGCAAGTTAATAAAAGGTGTGATAAAGTTGTCTTTAAACTTAGTGACTGAGTGTGGGTATATATGAAGAAGGAACAATTTCCCTTACAAAGAAAGTCCAAATTGCAGCTTCGAGGAGATATTCCTTTTCAAGTCTTGGAAAGGATTAATGACAATGCCTACAAGCTAGATTTACCAAGCAACTATGGTAATATTAGTGTTACTTTCAATATTGCTGACTTATCTTTGTTTAATGTAGGTGATTTAAGGATGAATCCTTTTGATGAGAGAAGAAATGATAGAGAACAAGGTGCTATTCAAGTGCAACAAAGCAAGTATTCCCTATATCTTTTGTGAGGAATTGATGGTCAAATGACTAAGATAAGGATAAAGAGGATGAAAAAAACTTTATAATGCTTAATCATAGAGCTTCAAGGAATTGATAGAATTTATTGAAACCTATTTGAGTTTTATTTTGTATTTTATAACAATGAATTGCTTTATATCTTCTGACTTTTCTTCACATTCCCTATCATAAAATCTAACCATTTTTTCTTTTATTTTTGCAACTTTTTTCTTTCTTCTCTTTCTTCCTCTCATTTAGATTCTTTAACATTCCTACAAAGTTATTTACCATGTCTAACATAAACCTAACAATTATATTAGCTAAGTATAAGAGAAGTAAGAAAAGATGTCATAATGAATGCATTTTGAAACCTTGATTTTCCAACCAAAAAGACCTAGGAATTTGATTTAATAAGCAATATTTACAACATTCAAAATATTGAGAGAATTCTCTAATAAAGTGGCTTAAATGAAAGATGAGAAGTTGTTGAATCTATATTATAGGTCTCTTTATCGTATGAAGAAAATGTTGAAATTGAATTCATTAGCAACCATTTTATCATAGAAACAAATTGAATGTTCCCACACTTTGAACCATGTCTTAAATATTTTTTCAACAAACAATTGGAATATTGTTTCATCTCTCTAAAAACGATACAAAATGCTCAACCAAGAGACTAAATTTCACTTTTACATCACATTATACAGACAAAATGCCTTGTCCACATTACAAAATTTATTTAAGTTAGACACATATTAACACAATAACCCATATACCTATATTTTTTAATAGAGAAATAATGAATTGTCTTCCCTAATCTAAGCATTCAATATACTAATCATAACCTACTATCATCAAATTTCTATCCAAATGCATCCATTTGATTTATAAAATCTTAACTTCTTTTGTTATTCCCTTCTCTGCATAACTAGTAAATAAGGATAATTATAATCTAAGGAATTAAGCACAAATAAAAATTCCAAACACCATATTACCATATATCCTTTACACTATAGGCAACCAAAACTCCATATTACAAGTTTTCAAAAGAAAACGTAGGTAAAATTATTAGAAAAGGTGTCATTGTTTTGCATATCAAAGTAAATTTTTATATAGAAAATGTATTCACAATTTATGATAATAGAATGGGATTGTTATACCATTTGTACTATAAGTTTTTTTTTTAATCTTACATTATTAGGGAAAATGGGTATATATAAATATCTAAATGCTCTTTTTTCTTTTCCTGCGTCATATTAATAAAAGAAATTTTGAATTCTTCCATTTCTTTCTCCTTAATAAGACCCATCTAAACTCTTTTAAGTTCTCTTATGTGCATTATAACAAAGATGTTTTATACATCCATTTTAGCTTTATTTTCAATCTTTTTCACATAATCTAATTTTTCTTTGTTGAAATTTTGATTTCTTCCTTTTTTTATCCATCTAATAGAATCCATCTAAAATTATTAGAATTCTCTTTTATACTATATAACAAAGAACTTCTTTAGTTCCTTTGAGTTCTTTTCCCTTTTTGTCTTACAAATTTTGATTTTTCCTTTTCCCTACAACTCTTTCTTCCTACTTTGCTTTTTCCTTTTCTTTGGATTCTTCCACATTCCCAAAAGGCTACCATATCTAATATAAAACCAATGAGCATATGTGCTAAGCATAAGAGTGGCAAGAAAAAAAGCCATAATGAATACATATGGAAATCTTAATTGCTAACAAAAAAAATTCAAGAATTTGATTCAATTACCATTGTTTACAACATTTAAAACATTAAGAGAATCCTTAAATAAAATGTTCTAGATGAAAGGTAAGAAGTTGTTGAATCTATGTTGTGGGTCTTTTCATTGTATTAAGATCATATGATAAAATTCAGTGATAACCATTTTACCATAGAAATAAATTGAATCACTCTTTTTACCATTTTTAGCATATCTAAAATTTACATAGAATTAAGAACTTCCTTAGCACTTATCATAATTACTTACTTTGCATACATTGTCATAAGAGAATTATTTGACTAATAATAATGAATCAAGACTACATTTCTAAAATAGTTATAACTTTTCTCATCTAAATTAATCTTAGCAATCACCAAATGAAGAAGAACTAGGATTTTGTTTTCTTACCTATTACCATATATTACTAAATAGATAGTTATGAGGATTTAATGGATAAATTAAGCTATATGGAATGTATCTTTAAGATTTCAAAATCAATTGTAATATTCTAATTTAAATTAATTTAAATAATTAACAAATAAAGGATAATAAAGGTTTTAATTTATCACTTATTATCATTTACAACTAAATAGGTAATAAGAATATAAAAATTAAAGATTATTTTGATTGTATGTTCAATATACATATAGAAAGTAACCAAAAGAATCTTAAAGAAATTACACAAAGACAAGTAATATAAAATGTAAGGGATTTAATAAATAAATAAAGCTACCTTTTGGATTTAATTTCTCCTCATATTTTGAACTATATTTTAGACATCTCTTGAAAAGTGATTGAAATTTTATTTTATATCTCTTAAAATTATATCAAGTTTAAAAGCCTTTTTTAAATGGCCCTTATAACCCATAAAATGAATTATATACTTTTAACACTCAATTTAAGGAATGATCCCTACAATCTTTTCATTGTTTTAAAATATTAAAGGCCCTTATCCACAAAAGTTCAAATGATTACAAATTTATAAAAGCACCTATTAAAGTATATTTGTCAAATTTACTTAAACCAATTATAGAAAAAATTTGAACTTAGAGCATGCGATTCCAAAAGATTAAGTCTCTTTTTAACAACACATTAAACACACAAAATGTCCTATCTACATTATCACATTTTGTATACATTAGACACACATTAACATTATAACTTGTAAACTTATTTCTTTTAATAAAGGAATCATGAACTATCTTCTATAATCCAAGTAGCAAAGATATTAATCCTATCCTACTATTATTAAGTTTTAATCCAAATGCATCTGTTTGATTTATAAAAGTTTAACTTCTTTTACTATTCCTTTTCCCACATAACTAATAAATAAAGATAATTATAATGTAAGGAATTAGGCAAAATTAGAAATTATAAACATCATATAAATTCTTCTTCTTTATTTTCCTTTAATAGAACCCATTTAAAACCATTGGAGTTTTTTCATATACAATATAACAAAGAAGTTTTCTACATCCATTTCAGTTCTATTTATCCCTACACATCCTTTTGAGTTCTCTTTTCCTTATAAAATTTGATTTTCCTCTATCTCCCTATCCTTATACATCTTCTTAGTAAGTAACATCTAATTTGCCAACAAGAACTATCATAAAAATTTTCTCTCAATAATTTGTCTCTTTAAATTCTTTATGACTTTCTCTCTTTTCTTCTCTTTCATCCTTTTTTTTGGATTCTTTAAGATTTCTAAAAATCCACCATGTCTAATATAAACCCAAAGATTATATGTGCTAAGCATAAAAGATACAAGAAAAGATGTGACAACAAATACATCTTGAACCTTTACTTCTTAGCAAAGAAGATTTAAGGATTTGATTCAATCATTAATGTCTATAAAATTTAAAATAGCAAGAGAATATCTAAAAGCACCAAGATCATTAATGCTAAAGGTGGTATAAAGGTGTTCTTTGATGTAGGTAAAAGATTGGAATGATTCCCTGTAATCACAACAATGTTATCATAAACAAAGATAATTGTGAAAGAACTCATACACAAATGGGTAAAAAGAGAGTTGTTGGCTATTGATTGTTGAAAAGTAAGGTTATGAAGACTATTTGTAATCTTTTGATACAAATTCTAGGAAAACTATATACATCCATATTATGACTTTTGCAATCGACAAATATTATTATAAACTAATTGAGCAAATCTTTGAGGTATTTCATACATATATTTTTTGTCAAATTCCCATGTAAATAGGCATTATTAACATCTAATTGATGTAAATGCCAATGTTGAATAATAACCTCTAATAACAAACATTTTAATGTGGTGATCTTTGCAACTAATGCAAATACATCATGGCATTCTATGCCTTCATTTGTGTGAAGTCTTTGGCAATTAATGACCCTTTAAAACACTCAATAGAATCATCAAACTTGTACTTTATTTTATAAATCCACTTGGAATCAATCACGTGTTTATCTTCTTGTAGGTTAATAAGATTCTAGGTGCGATTAAGTTCTAATACATCAATTTCTTATTGGATGACATATTGCCACTTAGGATCATATGTAGCTTGGTAATAATTATTAATCTCATTAAAAGATGACATGGATACAAGAAAGGCTTAGTGGTTTGGTGCAATACATAGGTGGATTGGTGGCATTTACATTAAACTATGTAGTGTGGCACTTATCATAAGTTGGGGATATTGTATTTAGTTTAAAGAGAAATATTTTCTCATAAAATATAATTTCATAAGTTGGAGATATTGCAAATTTAAGTAAGAATGTCAACAAGTAACAACAACGAATAACCATATATGAAGAAAGCCAAAACTATAACATTAAAAATCCCAAAGAAGGTACTTGATGTTTTAAAAATAATAATGATAATAATAATTTTAAAAAAATTATACTTAATCTACATTTTGGAAAAAGATACTTGTTTGTTATAATGCTTAGGTAATCTTTAATAATGATGGTTGACTATTGTAATAACAAAATTGCTTATTTCATGCTAGTTAAATGCCAATGTCCTCACTCAACATAGTTCTAAATCATTGGATATTGGCTTTACTCCATAATTGAATAATATTTTGTTCATGATTTTTTCATTGCATTAGGCTCGAATTTGATTTTTGTTGATCCTTGTATTAGTGATGGAATCCATTTATTTTAAACCTTTCCAATTAACAATTTCACTTTCTGTTTTGGATAAGGGCTCAAAAATTCTAAGCAAGGAATCCGCTTTGCATCTTTTCCACAAGTCTTCATTTTTTTTCTCTTATGAATTGTACTTATTACCTTACTTACACTCACCCTTTGTTATATATTTACAAAAAGTTTGGCAATTAGCATGGTAAAATGTGTCTCAAAATGCTAGTAAAGGACATTACTATAGAGGTGTAGGGAATAAAGAAGGCTCATGTCTCAAGGCAAAACTTAAGCTAGTAAAATACATCATCTTAATTTAATGAACCATATCCATCAACAGGTCAATGGAGTAGTCCATTTGTACTTTGATTTAATAAGGAGTGGAGGCACTCACACTATCTCTTTAAGCATACCTATATGGCTAAGTTTTTCTTTTTGGTCTAAAGGTTATGTTCAAGCCTAATAAGAAAGCTTTTAATTTATTTTTTATCATCTTTTGGAGAATTTATAGGTTTCTATTATTTTTATGTCAATTAGCTTAGAATGTGATTAGAAATATCTATGTTGTATGAGACATAAGAGGTTGATAACCATATTATTGAGATACTTTGTGGTCATTTGGTAAGCCCATATGGGTTTTTATTATTTTTAATAAATCAATTATTATGTAAACGTTTAACAAAATTTCAATATCAAAATATCTTTTTAATTTAAGGTAATTAGTTTAAGTTATCTTACAACAAGTGATCCAAGTATTGAATATTACTTGAAAGTCTTATAGTATATTGTAGAAAAATGTGTAAATAGGTATATTAGGTAAAACCTCAAGCTTATTGATAACATTAATCATACAATATATATATATATATATATATATATATATATATACATATAACTAATAATTTATTGTAATCTTTTAAATTAAGATGTAGATATAATATGTGATAATATAATATTAAAAATATTTCAACATGTTCCCTTAAGTTGGAGTGTAGATATTGCTAATGCCCAAATTATCTAGTAAATGCAGAAAAAGTGTGTCTAATGGCTTTTGTGAATAAATCAGGAATTAGATCATGGGAGCGAAGATAAAAGGTTCATAAATCGTTGATAAGGACTCAATTACATAAAAAGTGGTAACCTATCTCAACATGTATGATGTGTTTACTAAAGATTAGATTAACAATGATGTGGAGTGTTATTTAGTTGTAGCAATAAAATGTCATTGGAACAAAGAAAGACCCATATAAATCGAACATAAGAAATCAAAGCCGTAATAATTCATTTATGGCATTAGCCATGACTCAATACTCAACCTTTATTGAAGATCTAGAAATAGTTTATTGCTCCTTTGATTTTTAAGAGAAAGGCTTGTTCTTAAGATAAACAATATAACCTATAGTGGATTATTGTGTCATAGGATAGTTGGCCCAATTCAAATCATTATATGCAAATAATTTCAAATTGCTATTGCTAGATAATGACAAAAAAATACCTTTTCCAAGTGATCCTTTTATATATTTACGAGCATAAAAGGTTGCATCCATGTGTAAAGCCTGAGAATTCTACATAAATTGGCTAAATACTTGTACTAGATATATGATATCTAGTCAAATGATGGTTAAGTAAAGCAACTTATCAATAAGTCAATGATATTGGGTAAGATCTACTAATTCCCCTAACTTTGCACTTAATTTATACTTTGAATCCATTGGAAGCTAATTGAGCCCTTAATAAACTAGCTTACACCAACAAAATTAAGAGCATATTTTTATTGTTTCAAAATAATACCCTTCTTGCTATAAGCCACCATAATGCTAAGGAAATATCTAAAAGCACCAAGATCATTAATGCTAAAGGTGGTATAAAGGTGTTCTTTAATGTAGGTAAAAGATTGGAATGATTCCCTGTAATCACAACAATGTTATCATAAACAAAGATAATTGTGAAAGAACTCATACGTAAATGGGTAAAAAGAGAGTTGTTGGCTATCGATTGTTGAAAAGCAAGGTTATGTAGACTATTTGTAAACTTTTGATACAAATTTAAGGAAAACTATATAAGTCCATATTATGACTTTTGCAATCAGCATACATTATTATGAACTAATTGAGCAAGTCTTTGAGGTATTTCATACATATACTTTTTGTCAAATTTCCATGTAAAAAGGCATTATTAACATGTAATTGATGTAAATGCCAATATTGAATAATAACCACTAATAGCAGACATTTTAATGTGGTGATCTTTCCAACTAGTGCAAATACATCATGGCAATCTATGCCTTCATTTGTGTGAAGTCTTTGGCAATTAATCACCCTTTAAAACACTTAATAGAATCATCAAACTTGTACTTTATTTTATAAATCCACTTGGAATCAATCACGTGTTTACCTTTTGGTAAGTCAATAAGGTTCCAAGTGCAATTGAGTTCTAATACATCAATTTCTTATTACATGACATGTTGCCACTTAGGATCATATGTAGCTTGGTAATAATTATTAATCTCATTAAAAGATGATATGGATACAAGAAAGGCTTAGTGGTTTGATGCAATGCATAATTAATTTAAATTGTGAGATAAAGGATAGACCTTACCCAAATTTGTTGTTGGTAGGGTGCCTTGATCTTCTCAAAACCTATTAGCTTATGAGATATATGCCTAACACATTTTAGGGATAGTGATGGCATTTTTTTTGTGTGGTTTGGTGTTAAGTCGTGGTTGGTTATTTGTTTAGTATCAAGTTAGGTGTTGGTTAAGAGCTAGTTTGGTCATAATTTGGTGGGTTCTTTTTAGTAACTTAGGTATAGGAACCTTTAATAGATGTGTTATTGTCAATAGGTGGATTGTTGGCACTTATATTGAACTATGTAGTATGGCATTCATCATAAGTTAGGGATATTGTATTTAGTTTAAAAAGAAATATTTTCTCATAAAATATAATTTCTTAAGACAAACATCTTTTTTTTGTTTTTTCAAGTTGTACAGCTTATACCCTTTCTTACCATATAAATATCCAAAGAACCCATAACAATCTACCCTTATGGAAAACTTATCCCTTAGCTTGTCATTGTTATAAGCATAGCAAAGGAATTAAAAAACCTTTAATTCTTAAAAACTTAGAAGGACTTTTGTTTCTAAGGATGGGTATGAGTATAAGGTTTATCAAACATTCTCCTAAAATTTCAAGGGTAAGTTGACTTGGAATCGTACTACTTAGACATCCTTTAAAATGTGATGGTTTTATGCTTTACCCTCCCATTTTGTTGTAATGTATTTGTGTAGCATGTTTGATGGTCAATGTCATGTGCAACTAGGAATATGGCCATAATGAGAAATTCAATACCATTGTTACTTCTTATGGCCTTAAACTCAGTTTGAAATCATGTTTTTACCAAATGGTAAAACTAGATAAGGTAATCAAAGGTTGCATTATATTTTTCATAAGTAAAGTCCAAATGCATCTTGAATAATCATTCACTATTGTAAAAAAATATCAAGCTCCACTTACAGTAGAGATAAAATAATGCCTCCAAATATCCATATGGTTAAGATCAAAACTAGATGCAAAACATGTATTGCTAATTGAAAGTAGAATAATTTTTTTTGCTTTATGGCAATCATCACAAATATTAGTTAGCTTATTTAAAAGGAAGATATTCTGCAATAAATAAAATTTATTACTAATTAGGTGGCCAAAGCATATATTCAATAAGCTTAGATTTTTATAAGAAATATTTTGGCATGTCATTGCAAGTGAAGTTCTCGATTTCTCCCTAAGATTTACTAGTTTGTGATACCGAGAGAGGGGTGAATCAGTATCACCACAATTCGCAATTCGCAGGTAAGTGAACAACTTCAATCTCTTCTTAAAAGCAAACTCTTTCGCAGACTCTACTAAGGTAGATCTATTGCTACCTACTAATCCTAATAGTCCCCAAAGTCACCTTTCAGACACCTTGCCTAATAGATAATACGGATGTTCTTGTTTAGTTCTTCGTTAGGTTATAGGTTAGCTGATACTTTAATTGCGGTCACAACTCAATTCAAAACACATAACATAAAGCAAATTAAAGACACACGAGATTTACGTGGTTCCATCAACGTGACATACATCCACGGTGGTAAGGACTCTCCCTCTACCGAGACTATCCACTATACTTGTAAACACAAGTTACAATGAATGTCTTTAATTCTCTGCTCCTTTAACTATTACAATTACTAAGCAAGTACAATACAAAGAATGTCACTTACTGTGTCTATCCTTTTTCTAACTTGTCTTGCCTTTGTTGAATTGAAAGGTTGCTGCATTAACGTTTAGAAGTTCACTATAACACTCTCTAACCTCTTTTGAAGAAGTCTGGAAATACGTTGAGTTCAATGCTTCGCCAAATTCCTTCTTTACGTTGTATCACACAATTCCTACTTTCACTGTCTTACAGTCTCACTCGTCTCCTTGTCTCATGATCTCACTGTCTCACGGCTCACTTGTCTGTTTCTCTCTATCTTGTTATCTAGTCGGATTTCTCTCTCTTCTCATTAGATTTCTCTCTCTTCATCGGATTTCTCTTTTCCGTTCACCCACTTGGCCAGATTTCCTCCCTTTTCTGTCGGTGGTCTACTTTTCTTCATCTTACCATCCAGCCTTCTTCACCTGTTCCCGGTTTTCTCTCTCGTCGACCAATTTTTCTGGTTTTCTGACTATCTGTTTCACTCTTTACCAATGTCTAGTCGTTAGATCTCTCTCACTTGTTACCGATCTGGTCTCATCTCACTCGTTCCAGCTCAAATCTGGTCTCTCCGATTCCCGATCTCTCTCGTTTCTCTTTCCTTTTTCGATTTGCATTTTCTCTCTCTTCATCCATTGGTTGAGTTGTCTCTCTCTTCGTCCGCTCGTTTCAGCTCAATCAGGTTTCACCCGTTCACTACTTTCTCTCTCTCCCTCCCGTCTAGCCATTCACGGCGTGTTTGGGTGTGTCGGTGGTCTGCCGATTTTCTCTCCTGTCTCCAACGATGGTTGTTCTTCGTTCAGTCCGATCGTCGATCGTCTTCTCTTTCTTTTTTTCGCTCTCTTCATTTGTCAGCTACTGTTCATGACGGCTGCACTGTTCACTCGATTCATCCTTGCCAGTAGTGTTCTTCTGTGTAGGTTTTGGTGTTCTCTTTTATTGGTCGGTTATCTAGGTTTTATTGAACACTCAATATTGCCGATGGCCTGTTCTTTGTCTTCCAAGATTATTATATACTACACTCAATGAACCTAATGGGGCTTACACGGCGGTTTTAGTTCTTGCCCATTCGTGTGGTTGCCTTCCATGTGGCTTTACTTTCTTGCACACGTAAACCTAATTGACAACAATTACAACCCATATAAGGCTGTGGGAACAACAATCTCCCCATTTGTAATTGTTGACAACACTTATAATAAAAGTCATTATGCAATAATTTTAACTCCCCCTAAATATGCACTCCCCCTTTCTTAACAGCTCCTCCTACACTGTTGCTTCTCTCCCACTTTACCAACCAATTACAAATCTGAAAAACTCACAAAGTAGAGATAAAGGATTCACCTGAACTTCAAGCTCGATGAGGCATTTGCACAAATAAACTCAATCTGTGCTTTTCAAATAACTCAGTGGACTGAGGTTTAGTTAGATCTTGTGTAGCCTCTTCAACAGATTTAGATTCAACTTGTGAGAGTAAAGCAGTAGCTCTCACAATTCTTCTTCTTGTTGTAACTCCTGCTGATGGGTCACTTATGATCTGACTTTCTCTATGAGCATTGGTCCACGTTTTCTTTGACTTTCTTTCTTGCACAGTTTTAGTTGTAAGAGGATCTCT
This sequence comes from Ceriops zippeliana, assembly GCA_037897445.1. Classification (NCBI taxonomy): domain Eukaryota; kingdom Viridiplantae; phylum Streptophyta; class Magnoliopsida; order Malpighiales; family Rhizophoraceae; genus Ceriops; species Ceriops zippeliana. The sequence continues at coordinate 920,370 of JBAPLH010000135.1, read as the reverse complement.
TTCTTCATCAATCACATACAAATTTCCAGCTGTTTTCTTATCAGCTGCAACAATATTGCCTTCTTTACTCTTTACCTAGCAACCTGTTTTTGTGAATATTACTTATGGTCTTCATTGCATAGTTTGCTAACAAATGTTAGATATATCTGAGTCCTTCAACGTGCAGAACATCTTTTAACTTTCTTTTCAAATATTCACTGACTCTTGACCACTGATGCTGAGTGAATCATCATTGCTAAACTTGACTCTACCTTCTCTTGATTTGTTTAGCTTTGATAATTTAATCTTGTCTCCTATCATATGCGAAGTGCATCCACTATCAAGAATCCACTGCTTATCCTTGCAATCAGTCTTTAATGCAATTTCAATTATATTAGTCACCTCCCTTTTTACTTTATATTCCTTTTTTTGAACTGGCTAGAAGATAGCTTTCTCCTTTTTCTCAGCTTTGACTGCACCGCTTGTTTTCATTGTGCCATTAAGCACCTTCTTTTGCTCAGGGAGAAGTGTCATGCATCTCTTGGCATTATGGCCATCCTACCTGCACCTTTCACACTGTGCCAAATATGCCAATATAGCAAACTTGTTCTTTGAAACCATTGGTTTGGGCTACCATTAACAATCCTTGTCAGTGTGTCCTTGCCTTTTACAGTATGTGCAAGAACTCACAACAGGTGTTCTCTTCTGGATTCTGTATTGTCTCCCCCTATATGCAACATCGTGTCTTCTCAAGTTGGAAACATATACTGGCCTTCTCTACCAGCAATTAATTGCCTTATGACCCCAAACTCCACAATAAAGACAATGACCTTGAAACTGCATCTTCTTGGGTCTGATCACAGCTTGTCTTCTTCTGTTCATCACTTTCTGTGTAGGCAAAATAGCTAGTTTCTTTGCTTGTGTGACTTTCATTTCAGTCACCTTCTTTTCCTTCTTTTGTTCAGTCGTAGCCCTTTGCTGGCTGACTTTCTTTTCTCCATTTTTGTTTGCCACACTAGGTTGTTTCTTCAGATCTTCTTTATTCTCCGCTATCTTCTCCTGTGTCACAACCTTTTCTTTCAACTTCTTTGGCACATTCTTATTACTTTTAGCCAATGCAATCTCAGATTGCTGCACTTTCTCTACATTTTTCTCTCCTTCCACAGAACTTGTTTCTCCTATTATTTTAAACTTTTGCACGATCTCTTTGCTACTTTTGAGTTGTTACTAAAGTCTCAGCAACTCTTTCTCCATTTCTTCAATTTTTAAAGCCCTTGAGCCAAGCTTTACTATAAGGTCTTCACATATTTTAATCTGTTCTTCAAATCTTCTCTTCAAGTCAATATTTTCAACCCTTATCTCATCATTTTAACTTTCAGCTTCCTCAGACTTTGCTTCAACTTGTTTTATGTGAGTTTTTAACCTTTTTATGGTTCTGCCCTTTCTGATTATCTTTTGAAACTGCTTCTAACTCAGCTTTAAGGTCTGGCTCTTCTTTATCAACCTCCTCTTCCTCTTCAGAGGTTGAACTACCACCTTTAGCTGGTGCCATAAAGGCATGTTCATCTGATGATTCTTTATCTTCCTCCTTCTCAGCTTCTTTTATCTGACTCACATAACTCTTAAATGAGCCTTTCTTCTTCTTCTGTGGGTTGGCAGTCTTCTTGTTGGACTTCTTTGATTTGAATGATGGTCTTCTCCATTTTGAATTCGGCTCATCATCACCATCCTTATCTTCATCATCACCATCATCATCTTCATCATCAAGTTTCATTTTGCACTAAGAAGCAAAGTGTCCAATCTACCCATAATGATAACATCTCAAGGCCAATTGTCCTTTTTCCTTTTTAGACCCCTTTTTGAATTTCCTTATGAAATAAGTCATTACTTCACCTTCATTTTCTTCCTTATCCTCATCATCATCCTCCTTACTAGATGATTCTTTCTCTTCTTTTATCTTCAAATCCTTCATAGTTTTGAAAGCTGCCTCCTTTGATACCTTTGTTGTTGCAGAGCTTTCAGCTGACTTTATCCTCATCTCATATGCAATAAGATTGCACTGGAGATCATGCAGAGACATAAAATTGATATCTCTACTCTCCTCTATAGCTGTTACCTTTGAGGCAAACCTTTCAGGCAGAATTCTCAGAATCTTCTTCACAATAGATGAGTCCTTGTTCTTCCCATGACTTCTTAGGTCATTCATAGCGTCAATAACCCTGGTGAAGAACTCTTGCACTGTCTCATTCTTTTGTATTCTGAGAGATTCATATCTCTACTTGAACACTTGAAGCTTAGCCTCCTTCATTCTGCCATCACCTTTATAGATTTTCTGCAATCTGTCTTATATCTCCTAAGCAGATTTGCAGTCCATCACTTTAGCATACTCAGCATCTGTCAATGCTGAAATGATGACGTTTGAGGCCTTCCATTTATCTCAAACTACCTTAACTCCTATGAGGTTGGGTCTTTACCTTCTTTCGGAGCCACAAAACCCTCTTGTACACATTTCATCATGTTTATGCCCATGGTTGCAAATATTACTTGCATTATTACTCTCCACATATGGTAGTTGGTTCCGTTGAAGATTGGAACCTTCTTGCTGTAAGTGGTGCTAGTATTGGTACCGGCTTCCATTTCTCAGTATGCTGAACAAGTCAAACTTCTAGATTCCTTCAAACTAGTACACCAAGCTATTAAGTTTCAAATTGGTGAACCTGTGCTCTGATACCAATTGAAGTTCCCGACTTCTCCCTAAAATCTACTAGTTTGTGATACTGAGAGGGGGGATGAATCAGTATACCACAATTTGCAATTCGTAAGTAAGTGAATAACTTCAATCTCTTCTTAAAAGTGAACTCTTTTGCAAATTCGACTAAGGTAGATCTATTGCTACCTATAATCACAATAGTTCCCAAAGTCACCTTTCAGACACCTTGCCTAATAGATAATACGGATGTTCTTGTTTAGTTCTTCGTTAGGTTATGGGTTGGCTGATACTTTAGCTACGTTCACAATTCAATTCAAAACATAGAACGTAAAGCAAATTAAGGACACACGAGATTTACGTGGTTCTATCAATGTGATGTACATCCACGGTGGTAAGAACTCTCCCTCTATCAAAACTATCCACTATACTTGTAAACACAGGTTACAATGGATGTCTTTAATTCTTTGCTCCTTTAACTATTGCAATTACTAAGCAAGTATAATATAAAGAGTGTCACTTACTGTGTCTACCCTTCTTCTAACTTGTCTTGTCTCTATTGAATTGAAAGACTGCTGCACTACCATTTAAAAGCTCACCGCAACGCTCTCTAACCTATTTTAAAGAAGTATAGAAATACGTTGAGTTCAATGCTTTACCGAATTCCTTCTCTACGTTGTATCACACAATTCCTGCTTTCATCGTCTTACGGTCTCACTCGTCTCCTTGTCTCACAATCTCACTGTCTCACGGCTTGTTTGTCCGTTTCTCTCTATCTTGTTGTCTAGTCAGGTTTCTCTCTCTTCTCCAGATTTTTCTCTCTTACCTCTATTTTATGTTCTTGCCCTTTTGTGTGGTTTTACCTTTTTGTCTTTCCATGTGGTTTTACTTTCTTGCATATGTAAACCTAGTTGACAACAATTACAACCCATACAAGGCTGTGGGAACAATAGCAAGACTCCTTTTTAATTGGGAAATCCCATCTCTAAATTAGTATTAGCTAATCAACATCTTCATACACACGAGTTAGGAAAAAACATGACTAAGTAATTAAGGTCACGAGTAATTTTGGCTACCAATAAAAGGTTGCATTGAAAACCTAAAACAAGCATAACATTTTGTAAACTTATGTTTAGAGTCACTGTGGTCTTACCAATATAGGTCATATGCAACGTAGATCCATCAGGTATCTAAACTAGTTTACAAGTAAGAACATATGTAATTTCATTGAGCACCTCATCATTACCTACCATATGGTTTGAGACACCATTATTAATTATCCAAGGCTCATTCAACAAAGTAAAGTCACGTGCAAAGTTAACCATGGACTTATTACTCCTTGTTTGGTTTTGACTTGCTCCAACACTAAACATATTGGTTAACTTCAAGTTATGTTCTTTATTTGGGACACTGATGTGTTATTACCAACTTTATGCTCATTCCAACTATTTTCACTAGTGCCACCATTGCTTTTGTGGAGTGTAGAATTACCATGCCTAAGCCAGCGTTGTCCACCCCTACTTTGTTGCAAATTCTTGGTTATCCTTGTTCGAGCACCTCTTTAATTTGAGGGGTAACCAATAAGTTCAAAACATTCCTCTTTCGTATATTTGGTTTTTCCATAATGATCACACTTTTTAAGGTTATAATTGTTTCTATCTGGCTATGTCTCCTTATTTCGTTCCTTGTCAAGGCCTTTGCAATTCAAATTTGCAATAACAATGACTTCCTCCATTATCAATCTGGACATTGATGCAACCATGTCAAGTTGCTACTTCTCTTGGAAAGTAAGGAAGAAGATCTTACTAAGTGATGAAGCTGGTTCCATAGATAAAATTTGAAATCTCAATCTATCATAAGTTTCATTTAGACCAAAAAGGAATTAATACCCTTTTTTTTTTTTGTTTCTCTTAATTGTCTGTACCTCTATCTCCTGCCTGAGAGTATTAAATCTTCTAAAGTATCTCGTAATGGTCTCTCCTTCCTTTTGAGTCAAGTTAGAGAGTTCTTTTTTAATCATGTAAAGATTGGGAGCATTGTTCCGACCATGCCATTTACACAACTAGCTTTTTTTGAATTTCTTGGGCTAGTGAATTACAGATCCATGCTTTTTACCATGGAATCATTCTTCTACTATAAAAGGAATTCATCATTTGTTTCTTGTGGTTTCGTCAATTGCCCAGCAATGAATCGTACTTCACCTTTTGCAAAAAGTCTCGTCTCCGTAGAGCTTTTACAAGCAACAACATTATCCCTTAACGAACAAGTTTGAGATAAAAATAAGACTAAGGTTGGATGTGAAGGCGCGAAGGCACCAGCAGCAGGGTTGAATTCAACCCGCGTTCTCCAGAGTCGACCATTCGAGGTTTGTCTTCCCTTGGTTAAACACTGTTGGGTTACTCATGTATTCTCCAGTTGATATTTATGCCTTTGTTAACATGTAGAAAAATGGGTCAATAGATATGCTGAGTAAAATCTCTACCTCATTAATAGTATTAATTTTACAATGCATGTATATACAAAAATAACTAGAAAAAATTTAAAGAATAAAAACCAATAATTTATTATAATTTTTTAATTTAAGATGCAAATATGATACATACTAATTTAATGTCAAAGATATTTTAACACAAGTCGGTATGAAAAGTTCTGTTGATTCTAAACGTAAGGAGTGTAGCATAAAAAACCTTCAGATCCACTTGTAATTTTGTACTTCGCGACCAACATATAGAAAAGTATATAACTTTACAGAAAGTGTAATTTTTAACATTACTCTTCGTTTCAGAATCTTTGATTCTTAGGCTGAGTTAATTAGTGGAGAAGTTTTCCTTATTGTTCTACTTCACGGGTTTTGTACTTTACGCGTAATCTTTTTCACTAAATTTTATAACATCACCCATCTCTTATTAAGTGAAGTCAAATGGTTATTTTGTTTACTTAATTTTTTTTTTTTTGCTTAACTAATTGCATGGTATGAACATTGACAGTGGCAATATGTTAAATTTGACAAACGAAAAAAATAAAACAATTAGTTAAATCATTGAGCAGCAATGCAAGGACACAGAGATTGAACCAGTCGACCAGTTTACCGTACGTTATCATGCACTACAATTGGACTTGTTCACCATTTTTAGCCACTGGATTGGGTCGGGTTGATTGTAGATCGAATTTTTGTTGGTGGACAATGATGGGCTCGACCTTAGGGTCGGGTTAGTTTCATTCGTATATATATATATATTTAATATATAAAGTTCAATCCTAATTTAAGTGGGTGGGTCTTGGTCATTGATATGAATTAAAGGGAGGGAAAAATAAAATAAAATAAAAGTTGACTTATTCTCATGTATTTATGAGAGAAATAAGATATCATCTTAAGGTAAATTTGTTAAATGCATTAATTTTTATAAATTTAAGCATATTATTTAGACGAAAATATTTAAATTTTAAATTTTAAATTAATATCTAACAATGATCTTTTTGGATATAGATTTAATTTGGAAAATGTTGTCAGTCCAGACGCAAGCTAACGATGATGAAACTAAACAAGTACAGCTAAATCACAACCCCACCCCACCCCACCAGGTAAAAAAAACAGATAGCCAAAAAAGCTCAGGAGTCATGCAGGCATGCAAAGGAGAGAAGGACTCTGGACTTCTCTACGGAATGCAAGTCCAGATCTACAAGGTTGGATTCCGTTCCGCACTAGTTCTTCTGATGATTAACAAGGAGAAAATATCTTCAAATGCTTCTTGTAATCCTTGTATTTGCTATCAGAAGGCATTCACTGGGGGCAGAGTACGTGCTTCGTAATAATGATATTCCTCCCATTATACTTTCATGTGTGCGGCATCTGATCTTAGAGGTAAATCAAATTTTTCGACCAAAAAATAAAATGGTAAACCTAATTTATTTATTTATAGTGCAACAAGGGATAAACAGACTTGCTACTCTTAATTCTGTCAAGTCTGCCAACTAGAGCCGTCTCTATATTCCATCATAAATATATAATTTCCCCGCGTATTGGGGAACATTCTGGTTTTTCTTGTGCACAGTTTACCCTGATTTTTTATATTTAAAATTTGTTTAAATTTTTATGCAAATTTAGTATCAAATATGGCTGCATGCAAAATAATAATTATTTTTTCCCCAAATATTAATGCAATATATCTCTCAAGGAAATTAATTAATTAATTTTTTTGGAGCTTGTATCCAACTCATGTTACCACTTCTAAATAGAGAGCATAAAATGCACATAAATCGCTCGCTAAACCCTCCCCATATGAGTTTGTGTGGTTTCATTATTATTTGATATATCATTCGGAGTTGTATTTTCTGATGAAATCAGGCCCTCTTAACAGGGTAAAATCTCGTCATTGATCATGTGGGAAACTAAATATACACGAATCGAACAGTCCACGCGTGTACTAAGAACTAGCCTCGAACAACTTTGAAAATCAAATTACACGAAACAGAGAACCCCAGTCCTTGATGTGAAACACATTGAGACGGTGGGAGAAAATTGGTGCAAGCAAACGAGATCAATTATCCGATACCGTGACTTTAGCAAGCTGCTTGCCAAAGGATGAATCCCACAATGCCTTGGGCAAAACGCAAGAAGAATTTTGGGGTGAAATGTAGCTCACATGACTAATTAGGCGCCACAAGGCCGTGGACTAATAGGAGACATTCTTGGACAGGCTCTTAAGAAAATAAATTCCAGCCAATTTTGGTGCGAATGGTGTCTACTCCTTTTCGATGCATTTGCTTCATCACTTTCATCTTCCCCGTATGCTCTCTTGACAGCATAGTTGCCAAGCTCATTGACACGGCCTATCCAATTAACAGACACCTAACCGTTTAGGCCGTCATTAATGGCCCAAAAACTTAGTTATCACCTTCTGCATAAGTGGTTAGGTAAGCGTCTCCCTTAAATAAACACTTAGGTAAGCGTTTCCCTTAAATAAGTGTTTAGGTATTCTCTTTTATAAATATTTTAGATATTTTAAAGTTAGAAAAATTGTAATCACACGTTAAGGAGGTGGAACCACTATAAATACCCTCACTCCTTTCATTTGTAAAGTATCTCTCCATTCATTCAATACAAGTTCACTTGCAAAGTTCTTGTGCTTTCTCTCTCTAGTTCTCTCAAGTTCTTCTTGTTCGGTTACTTGCCTCCCATAAGTCTTCCGCTGGTTCGTTCAAACTCTTCAAGGCTTACTTAGTATCTTCTCTCGCAAGATCAACTAAGTGCCGTGCGGGTTAGTACGTTTAAAGCACGTCCAAGCCTAATTCTGTGAGAGGTGGTATCAGAGTAAGGTAATCCTAATCCCTACTCTTTTCTTGTTTGATTTGCGAATATGGCAGGTGAGGAAGGATTTGTTGAGACCACTTTGGATGAGCAACAAATGGAACAAAAAGCTCGTGGACGTAAGGAGCAACATGCTCCAGCCAAACATGGCAAGTCCAAGGTTCCAGCCAAGAAGACCATAGGCTTGCGTGTTGGTAACTTGGAGAGGAGCGTCCTCGACATAAACTCCCTTGTAAGAGATCTCAGTGATCAAGTCGATAACTTGGTCCAGGAGAATGCAGAGGTCACGCGGGCTGCCAAACTCATGATCAAAGAGTATGACCGTTCGTTCAGGGGAGAGATACGCTCCCTCAATCAAGGTATGTCCAACCTGCGTGAGTTTGTTGAAGGAGAGATTCATGCCCTTCGTAGGGAGATGGAGTCCTTTCGTTGAAACAACTCATTTGCTAGTACAGCTGCCACTACTAGCACTTCCACTGCGGTACATGGTTTGAAGGTCCCGAATCCTGCCATGTACAACAGCACACAGAATGCCACTACTGTGGAAAACTTTTTGTTCGGCCTTAAGCAGTACTTCAAGGCCATGGGGGTTGTCAACAATCTAGCCAGGATAGGCAATGCCCCAATCTTTCTAAGAGATGATGCCCAACTCTGGTGGAGACGGAAGCACTCTGAACGGGAGAAAGGCTTATGCATCATCGATACTTGGAAACAATTCAAGGCTGAAGTACGTAGGTACTTCGTTCCTCACAATGCAGATAGCGAGGCAAGAGGGAAGTTGCGACGCCTATGGCAGACAGGTAGTATTTCTGACTACATTAAAGAATTTATTACCCCCATGCTTGAAATTGAAATGTCTGATAGGGAACTACTCTTCTACTTCAAAGACGGCTTGAAGGATTGAGCGAGAGTCGAGTTGAAGAGGCGTAATGTGCAGACCTTAGATGCTGCCATTGCTACTGCAGAAACCTTTGTCGACTACTCTGCTCACTCCGAGAGTAAGAAGTCGAACTCTGGCAAAAGTGGGGGAGAGAATATCGGGCAAAAGAAGTAGGATTCGGGTCGCAGTGAGGGTGGAACACAGGCCCTCAAATGACCGTCCCAAACATAAGAAGAAGTTTGGAGGTAAGTACAACTCGACTAACCCTTCTAGACCTTGTTTTATTTGTGATGGACTACACTGGGTGAAGGACTGCCCCAAACGCAAAGTCATGAATGCAATGATGGCGGCACTCGACCCAGAAAAGGCCGACAAAGAAGCCCAAGCAGACATGAGATCTATCCAACAACTGGGTAATCTCTCAAAGCGTTTCTCTCTAACAGTCACCAAGGAGAAGGGACTGTTGTACGTTGATCTCGCTATTGAGGGCAAATCAGCTAGTGCAGTGCTGGATACAGGAGCAACACATAACTTCATGGATGCAGAAGAGGCCAAACGTTTAGGCCTCAAACTGACGAAGGGAAATGACACCATCAAAGCGGTGAACTTGGAAGTAAGGCCTGTCCAAGGCATGGCAAATGGAGTTACTGTCCAGATCGAAGAATGGACTAGTAAGTTAGACTTTACCATCGTTCCTATGGATGATTTTAAAGTGGTGTTAGGTCTTGCATTCTTTTGCGGAATTTTGGCTTTCCCTATGCCTGCTATACATTCTCTTGTGGTTGTCGACAACCATAAGATCCGCGTAATCCCCTTGAAGCGGAAGGAGATATCTTAACCAATGATGATCTCGGCCTTGCAATTCAAGTGGGGTTTCAAGTCGGGTCCTGGCTATGTCGCTACCATACGAGAGCTAAGCGATGGGAAAGACGTAGCAACACCAACTCTCGCACCGCCACAACCAATCTAGGTCGTCCTCAACAAGTTCAAGGACGTCATGCCTTCTAAGCTACCTAAGAAGTTTCCACCAAAGCGAGATGTGGATCACACTAAAAGTCGGTGTCAAACCCCTTGCCATGGCTCCTTATCGCATGGCTCCTCCGGAACTCACTGAATTAAGGAAGTAGCTCTATGATTTGATCGATTTGGGCTACATTCGACCCTCGAAAACCCTATTCAATGCCCCAGTCCTTTTTCAGAAGAAGAAGGACGGATCCCTACGGATGTGTATCGATTACCGAGCCTTGAACAAGATCACTATCAAGAACAAGTATCTCATACCCTTGATAGCTGATCTCTTCGATCAACTCAAGAAGGCGAGATACTTTACCAAACTGGATTTGTGATCAGGATACTACCAGATTCGTATAGCACAAGACGATGAGCCAAAGACGACCTATGTGACACGCTACGAAGCGTTTGAGTTCTTGGTCATGCCCTTTGGTCTCACCAACGCACCAGCCACTTTTTGCACTCTCATAAATAAGGTATTACATCCTTTTCTGGACAAATTCGTGGTAGTATATTTGGATGACATTGTGGTGTACAGCAACACACTTGAGGAGCACGTTGAGCACCTTAAACAAGTCTTCCAAGTTCTATGGGAGAACGAGTTGTTCATCAAGAAGGAAAAGTGCTCGTTCACCAAGCAAGAGGTGGATTTCCTTAGTCACCAAATCAAGGATGGAAGACTATTGATGGATCCAGTGAAAGTGCAAGCCATCCAACAATGGGATCCTCCAACTAAAGTCCCAGAATTGCGATCTTTCCTAGGACTTATCAACTACTATCGTCGGTTCATCAAGGGATACTCTACCGTAGCTACACCCTTGACCAACTTGCTGAAGAAGAACTACACTTGGCATTGGATATAAGAATGTCAAGCTTCTTTCGAGAGATTGAAGCAAGCAATCTTCGAAGAACCCATTATGGCATTACCGGACTACGAAAAGCCTTTCAAAGTTCATACTGATGCATCTGACTTTACCATTGAAGGAGTCTCGATGCAAGATAGGCATCCCATTGCCTATGAAAGTCGCAAGCTTAATGACATGGAGAGACAGTATACCATCCAGGACAAGGAGATGACTGCCGTCATCCACTGCTTGCGCACCTGGAGACACTATCTCCTCGGAAGTAAGTTTGTAATCATGACTGATAATGTTGCTACGAGCTACTTCCAGACTCAGAAGAAACTCAGCCCCAAGCAAGCTCGTTGGCAAGACTTCCTTGCAGAATTCGACTACTCACTGTAGTATAAGCCAAGTGAAGCCAACGTAGTTGCTGATGCGTTGAGTCGTAAGGCAGAACTAGCGGCTCTTGCCACTAGTACTCCTACGAGCAACCTCCTTAAAAGGATCAATGAAGGTACCAGACAAGACAAACTGGCCAACAACCTGTTAAAATTGGCTAGCGAGGGGAAGACTCGTCGATTTTGGGTGAACGATGAAGTCTTGACAACAATCGGGAACCGCGTTTTCGTGCCAAAGTAGGGCAACTTGCGGAAGGAAATCTTCAAGGAATTCCACGATTCGCTATGGGCTGGTCACCCAGGTATGGCACGAACCCTTGCTCTTGTCCAACAACATTACTTTTAGCTGCATATGTATGCAGATGTTGAAGCCTATGTGCGGACTTGCTTAGTTTGTCAATAAGACAAAGTAGAACAGCAGCCACCAGCCAGTTTACTTGAGCCACTACCCACTCCCGAAAGACCTTGAGAAAGTGTCTCGATGGATTTTATTGTGGCTCTACCAAAGTCTGAAGGATGCGGAAGCATCATGGTGGTAGTCTATCGGTTCAGCAAGTATGACACCTTCATTCCAGCTCCTGCTGATTGCAAGGTGGACGAAGCTACTCGCTTGTTCTTCAAGAACATAGTAAAGCTATGGGGAGTGCCAAAGAGCATAATCAGTGATAAAGATCTTCGCTTTACGGGAAAATCTGGTGTGAGCTATTCAAGTTGCTAAGAACCAAGCTGAACTTCTCGAAAAGCTTCCATCCTCAAACCGATGGACAAACTAAGCGAGTTAATGCCTTACTCGAACAATACTTAAGGCACTATGTCAGTACTCACCAACAAGATTGGGCAAAGCTACTCGACGCTGCCTAATTCTCATACAACCTTCAGAGAAGCGAGGCCACAAACAAAAACCCGTTTGAAATTGTCATGAGACAACAATCGTTGACACCAAGTGTTATTGCCTCTCCCTACACTGGCAACAATCTGTTTGCCTTTAAGTTTGCAAAGGAATGACACAAGGAAGCGAATATAACGAGGACTTGCCTTGACAAAGCGACCAAGAAGATGAAGAGATGGGCTAATACTAAGCAACACCCAAAGGACTACACTGCGGGAGACATGGTGATGGTGAAGTTGCTACTCAACCAATTCAAGTCTCTACGCAAGGTACATAAAGGTTTGGTACGAAAGTACGAAGGGCCATTTTCTATCATCAAGTGTGTAGGGAAGGCCGCCTATCAAGTTCAACTCCCTCCAAAACTAAAGATCCACAACATTTTTCATATAAGTCTTCTGAAGCCTTTCTATGGAGACGAAGGGGATCTAAGCCGAAATGAGTCAAAGCGTGCACCAACGGTTGTGGTCACCAAATTCAATAAGGAGGTAGAATGCATCCTTACTGATCGAGTGATCCGGAGAAGGGGAGTTCCCAACTATACCGAGTACGTAGTAAATGGAAGGCTCTGCCAGACCACGAGGCTAGTTAGGAACGAGAAGATTAGGTTTGGCAATTTGCCGATCACATCCGTCAATTTAAGGTAGAAAATGCGACGAGGACATCGTAGAATTAAGTGGGGAAGGATGTCACGCCCGTCCAATTGATGGACACCTAACCCAATTGATGGCCCAAAAACTTGGTCATCACCTTCTGCATAAGTGCTTAAGTAAGTGCCTTTCTTATGTAAACGCTTAGATAAGCGTCTTGCTTAAATAAGCACTTAGTATTTTTTTCTATAAATATCTTAGATATTTTAGAACTAGAGAAATTGTAACCACACATTAAGGAGGTGGAACCATTATAAATACTCACACTCTTCTCATTTGTAAAGCACCTTTCTATTTATTCAATACAAGTTCACTTGCAAAACTCTTGTCCTCTCTCTCTCTAGCTCTTTCAAATTCTTCTTGTTCGATCACTTGTCTCCCACAAATCTTTCGCTGGTTCACTCAAACTCTTCAAGACTTACTTAGTATCTTTTTTTGTAAGATCAACTAAATATCGTGCAAATTAATACATCTAAAGTACATACAAGCCTAATTCTGTAACACCATGCTCCTCTACCTAAAAGGCACATTAAGATTGTGACTTACTTCCCTCTGTTCATCACTCGTGAAAGAGACAAAAGCAATGCAATGGCAGGGGGACAACTTAATAAAATCAGTGCTCCCCCCTGAATGATTTCAAAATGTTTGGATTAGAAGCAAACCTTCGTACCAAAGCAGCAGTAAATGGCCATGTCATTTGCAGGTGTTGGGCGTGGCAAATATTCACCGGAACCCGAGTGTTTTAAACGACACTTTACTGTCAGATCATCTTGTTATAACCAGCTCTAAGCCACCAGTCCCAAATTCCATTGCGTTGCCAAATCATCAGAAGCAACCAGTTGTTTCCCACTTTCATCCACAGAATCGCAAAAGAGGTAACAAAATCATTCATGAGACTGATAGAGCACGTACAATGCTGGAAAAGTGGAGATAAAACAAAAGAAATAGCTGTTGGATAAATCATCCTGTTTCTTTCAGTATCGTTCCTTATTTTACCAGCATAATAAAGAATTAACTAGAAAATAAGAGATGATCCCTTTTTTGTTTCTATTGGCTTTTTTTTTCTTCTTCTATTTTTTTGGCTTTTCCTCCAACTCTGCTTCCTCGTCATTATCACCATTTTCGTAAAGAACTTTGCAATGGCTATTTACAGCCATATGCTTCCTAACTGCTTCTAAACTTGAGAAAGGGTGACATTGATCATTACAGTACAAGCACATGAAATCCGCCTTTACCTGGGCGGAGGTGAGGAGAGAGATGATATGAACACAACTTCTAAGGGAAAAATGAAGCCAAAATTGCAGCATGTGAAAAACAGTATTTATCTGGCACGTTAAGGCTAAGATCAGAAAAAAGGCCCTTGGATCTTTCAAGTACTCTCTATATCAGGAATAAACTCATACTGCTTATGCATGTGAAATATGCAGCTTTCTATGCTGTCGTGCTTTTGATCACACGTATAGCAACAACAAGGATCCAACAAATCATCATCTTCATGCTCATCCATACCATCATTAGATGCCATTCCATTTATGTTTAAATCGGATGAAGAGTTCGGAACCTTGACAACCAACTCTCCCTCTGGATCAAACTCTTCCCGCTCATCCTCACTTTCTTCATTGTAAGCCCCCTTCGGTGAGGGCTGGATATTCACAACACGATGTGGAAGTTTCTTAATTGTTACATTCTCCTCTTCGGGTTTTCTCTCCTGAGAAGCTCGCCTTACGTGGCTTAATGATTTAAGGTGCTGTGCCTGTGCTTTGATGCTTAGATACTCCTTGCCACAAAGACCACAACCATACGGCATGGTGGTATCATCAGATTTATCTTTCTCTTGGTCAGGCGCAGACTGTCTAGCCAGAAATAATGCTTGACAGTCATGGCACACTAAGAAGAAAAAAATAAAACAACAATAAGAATCTGTCGTCCAAAAAATTTGATCCAAATTCAAAAGAAAAAGATAAAAAAAAAAAATATATATATATATATATATATATTGCTAGTCTTAATTATTTTCCATCCAATCAACCAGGCAACTGACAAAAATGCCAAGACTATGATTGAATTGCAGATATTGACATTTTTGCAAGAGCTATCAACATAACAAACACATCTTTGTTCCTTTTTTCATAACTCCAATAAACATTACCCGCCACAGATTCAACTTCCCAGGCAATGAAAGCCGTCAACAATTTTTGTACTCATGAGACAATACAACAACAATTACAGATATAATCGATTGAACCAAAAAGAACTCAATCAACACTACCACAACAACCATAAAATTGAGAACTACAAGAGAAAGAAAAGGAAGGGGAAAATTAAACATCCCCATTTTCAGGGATTTTGAAAAGGCGGCCAACAACAGTTGAATTGGTCAAAAGCTAATGAAAATTTTTGGTCTTTACCGGTATAAACGATGCTCCAAAACTAACAGAAAATACCAATTATTAAGAAAAAAAAACAAACCAAGAAAAACCCAATCTGCAGTAGCAAAGCGGCAGAAGGTTATTGAAACAAAACATGTAGATGTGGGCAGAAAAAAAAAAAACCAAGAGAGAGAGCACCTTGCATGGCTTTGCGGAAGCGCATCTGGTAGGTTATTAAGACAAAGAATGATTACGTGAATGTAAGTTCAAGAGATAAAAAGTAGTTTAGAAAGGTTTTTTAATGATTTTAATTAATTATCTTAAGAAATAAATAAAAAATGATTAATTATTTTATTTCTTATGATTGTCAACATTAAGCCAACTAGTTTACAAGTGCTCGTGATTTCCATTTAAGCAGCATCATGATGATAAATGCGTATTCCATTTCAATTTCAATAATATATTGACATCCATTGTTTAAAATATTTGACAATAACCTAGAGAGATTTGTTTATGGCATCCTTGACATGAGTCAAACTCACTGACTCGAAAATTCTGGATTTATATAAGTTATTACAATAGAAATATAAATTTATAATATATTTTTTACCAAAAAAAAAATATTGGTAGTCAGGATTGCTATTTTGCCAACCAGTTATCCAGTATATTTTGCCTTTGGTAGGCTGGGATAATAATAATAATGGGCTCACGCACGTACTTTTTGATTACTCTTTTGTCACTTTTCTTGAGCATGGATTCCATCTAATGATACGGGCATTGCCTATTGTCTGCACAATGGCCAACGGCCATCGCCTAGTTTTGCTACTGACGACAGAGCACTCAAAAAAAAAAAAAAAAGTAACCTTGAAAATTTATTTTTTAATAAATAACATCACTTAATTATTGGATAAGGCGTGCCGAAGTGATATAGACCTTAGAGGTTGGTCGGTGGAGCCCTCCCCAACTCCCGGTCTCCTTACAGAACTGCTGGTGTCCATGGTGAGAAGATGGCTGATAAATTCCAAAACAGAAAAATGCTAATAACGATAACGACAATAAATAAATTTGAGATAAAGATTACAAAAATTAAAACACTATTATTTAATAACATATATAAAGTAATAAAAAAATAATATATTTATTTTTCTACATTCACTTTCATTTGGTTGTAAGTTTAAGTAAAATGTGGATAATTTATTATTATTATTATTATTTTAGGGATTGTTATTTAAATTTTTTAAAAAATTAAAACCTTTCATTTTATTGGTGTGTTTTAAAAAAAAAAATAATGCACTGCCAAGAGTGGGGATAAATTAAAAAATAGTTTTAAATTTTGTTTAACTTTTAATTTAGTTTTAAACATTATGAATCTTTGTTAATATAGTCCAATTAAAGATAAAAAGTAAGTCAAGTACTATGTTTATTGGTTAATGTAAAAAAATACATACAAAAATAATTTTTTATGGTTTTTTTAATAAAATACATATAACAAAATTTAAAAAAAAACATGTCTAAGCATATTTTGATTCTCCCTTTGATTTTTTTCTACAAATCAAGATCTCTTTTTAACCTAAGCCACCAATAACCAATTATCAATGTTTTTAGCCTCTTTTTATGATGCTCAAGGTAATCCTAATGCTTGATAATCCTAATGCTTGATATCAGGAAAAAAATGCTTAGGTAAAGATATAACTTTTATTGTTAGATTTAATTGTTGGAGCTCTTTTATAGTTGAATTTTATGAAGTAAATGATACAAAGGTTGTTTTTTTTTTAATCTCTAATTATTGTCTTTTCTTTGTGTCTAATTGTTGCATAAAGACATTATGTAGGTGCCTTTTTATTATATGTTTCCTTATGTTCCTAAATTCATGAGTATTTATCCTTCTAAAAAAGGTATTAAATGTATATATTCAGTTAAATGACTAATTTTACTTGTCATATATTGGTTTGTATATTTATGTATATTTAATATTTATCATATTTAAAGTGTTGTTTTGATGGTTACTCATTCAAGAATTTGACAATCAAATTGTAATTTAATAATGAAAAATCCATAGATGTAACATTAGGGTATTTATACAAGTGTTAATTTGAAAGTGTTGTCCTTATAATCATTATTTTAGGACCATATCCATAAGCATGTTTTAAAAAATAATAGAAATTGTTTGTTTGTGTTTGACTTTTTTAAGGTATTCTTTCATAATATGGGCCTTATGTTTATTATTCTTTTTTATCTTTAAAATGAATGATATTAATAAGGTCATATATATGTACCATGTTAGGGTACTGCACAAAAATCCATACACTTATTATAAAAAGTGTAGATAAAATGTTGGTTTTATAGATTTGTAAAATATGGCAATCAATGCATTAGGATATTCAAGTTTTAAAGAATTATATTACATTCTAGTAAGGAAGAGTTTAGATAAAGTATAAAAGGTCTTAAAAAACGAAGACAATATAATTGTAGAGATAGGTAATACTATATTAAAGTACAAGGAAGTTGAAATGGATATGATTCATAATGAAAAAGAAGTAATTGTTGATACAAAGAGGGATGGTTTAGGAAATGATATTTGTGGAGAGGTTAATAAGTCATTTGAAGGTGTTGAACTTATATGGGTACAAGAGATGAAGATATGGGACAATAAAATGAAAAGTAGTAAAGATAAATAGGTGTTGAGGGATTTCACAAAAATATAAATTATATTGATGATGATGTGTTGGTTAGTATTAATTGAGGTAGTATAATGGTCTTCAAAGTTCAATGAATGCCATGTGGGAAAAGCAACTCACTCATAATCTAATAGTAATAATTTTAAGGAAAAAGAATATAGCAAAAGCAAAATGAATGTACATATGTTGTTGGATGATGATAATGATTTTGAATTTGAAGAAGATAAAGCTAATGTAAGAAAATTCAAATTAGGTAAAGAACTAGGAGAAAAAGATACTTATATGGCTAATGTTAGACTTAGAAGGAAAAATTTCAAGGCTAACACTAATAACAATGAAGATTAAGACCATGCTGTCTGAAGAAAAAGAAAATATTCAATTTATAATCCAAAATGAAAAAAATTATAATTTAAACTTTTAATTTTATTTGCAACCAAAATTAGCATAAAAAGAAATTGATTATTAAACAAGCATAATTTGTAAGAATTTCAATTCTTTTTAATGTTGCACCTATCCCTTTTTATTATACAACTCTTTAGTAATCTAAGAATAATTTACTTCGATTTCTCTCATATAAAAGGTTAATCCTATATAATATGCTGCAACTTTCATGTTAGTAACATTAAACAATAAAATAAATGAATGAATAAATCTTATCAATGAATTATAACCAAAAGAAAACTCCCTAATCATTTTACTAAAAAAAATGCTTACATGAAAAAAAAATATTAACAAAAAAGGTAAATTTCTTACATCTTGTGTTTTTAATCTTTTTTGACATTTTTATAATGATGGGTGTTTTTAATAATTGAATTAAGAAATATAATTATTCAAAAGAAAACAAAAATCATTAATTTTAAATAAGAGAAAGAGGATGAACAATATAAATAAAATAATAACTGAATTCTATTTATTTGTAAATAAAAAATATATTTTTTAATTTTATATGTATTGTTATATGTTAACCAATAAGTATAATAATTAACTCATTTTATGTCTTAGATTAGATTGTATTAATAAGAATTTATAATATTTAAAATTAAATTAAAAAATAAAAAAATTATGACTAATTTTAACTTATTCTGTCAAAAGTATATCGAACCCGAACTGCACACCTACAGCCCCTTTCATCAAAGTAATATTACCAACTTCTCTCCCACTCTTCTCAAAAAAAACAAAAAAAAAAAAAAAAAATCAAATTGGACCTTTGTCACATATCGCCAACCTCTCTCTCTCTCTCTCTCTCGCTAAAAACAACTCCAAAAGTTCTTCGCCGAACTGACAACATGTCAACCACTTCCGGAGGACCTCGGCCGATCGCCGAGCCCAGATCGAGCGGCAAAATCTTTCGAACCAGGCGGACTGCCGTTCCCAGGACTCCGTACGAGCGGCCTACTCCTCGATTGTCGCCCAATTCGGATTCTTCTAGCCCTAATTGGCTGTCAAGGCTCATTTTATCCTACTCGTATGATTGCTTCGGGCGCCGGCAAAGTCCTCGCCTCCGTATTTGACGGAAACTCCTCATCGTCCTCCTCCTCCTCATCGTCTTCCAATGGCGATTCCACTTCAGGTATTGTTGAATATCCCGATTCGTTGTTATATATAGGACTGGAATATGAACAGAAAGTTGAAGGCTACGATGGAATTATCTCAGGTGTATCTTTTTTTCCTTTTTCAGTGCTTCATTTCTTGTGAAATGAGGTTTCATCGATAGTTTGCGTTCAATTTATTGCATAATAATTGCATTTTATAATGGTAGCGACTGTGATTTATTTACAACTTCTAGGAGTGCTTGTTTGTGAGGTTGCGTATTGTTTTTAATTTCAAGTTACTGTGTTATCCGCTGCTATGGCTTTTAGTTGATCTGGCTGTTGGGCTTGGGCTTTTATTTTTCTCGAAGTTCTTGTGCTGACTCAAAGAGTTGTATTCATTGGTATGATTTGCATGACTGTGAAACCTGCAACCTTTTGGATTTTGAAATGTGTTTTGTTCAGTAGCCAATATGGTCCATAACAGTTGAGCCACTATAATAAAGGAGAAGGAAAATCTGGATTTTGACTTTTGGGCCTTGTGGGAAACGTTTATAGGCTTGCGTGTTTTAACCATTGCAGATGATGATATGGAGGATGCCAGTGATGATAATGATATTCCACCTCTAGGGACAGACTTGGTGGAAAAGGTAGTTGTGTCACTCCCTATCTCTGTTTTTTCTGGCATTGTTGCATTTGAATTTTGGCTGATCCAATCCAACATTAGGCAGCTGTTTTTTGGCAGTGCTGGTTTGTACATTGATTTTGAAGTACAGGAGAAAGCATGTATAGTGAAATTTTGCATTTCATGTAGTTGTTTTTTTTTTTTTTTTTCTCAATTTTTATTTTGAACCATTTGATGGGGTATCAAATTTAGTATTGAATTGAAATGCTTAG
Organism: Ceriops zippeliana; assembly: GCA_037897445.1. Lineage (NCBI taxonomy): Eukaryota > Viridiplantae > Streptophyta > Magnoliopsida > Malpighiales > Rhizophoraceae > Ceriops > Ceriops zippeliana. Next base: position 900,236 of record JBAPLH010000135.1, on the reverse strand, counting down.
GGGTTTGCAATCAATATGAAGTTTTTAGCATCATATCATGCAAGTTCACCTGTTATGTGATTATCTCAGTGAAATGTAATTTATATGAATAGGATATATTGGGTGTTCATGTTTTATTTGACATTTCTTTTTTATTTCTGCCAAAACTAGAAGAATCAAATGTCAAAGATAAATTCCCCAAGAAAAGAGACCTCAGCTTTAGAATGGAAGAGTGAAACAAAGTGTGTAATTGAACAGCTTCTTATGCAGGAAACCTTCACTAGGTAATTGATAATTCTGTTGTTTCCCTAATCTTATGACTGGGTTTTTGGATATTTGTCTTTCCATAATCTGTATCACTTTCCATGTATTTGTTAGGTCCTAATATTTTATAGTTTTCTTCTCATTTTACAGATAGTTTTGGGATTTTCAAAATTTCTGCCTTAATACCCATTACTTATTTCCTTGTGCTCACATTGCTACCTCTGACCATCTGGGCATTCTGTTGAATGAGTTGCCCACATCTTGTTTCAAGCTTTGCAAGCATTCGCATGTTCTGAATTCATGTGTGAAAGATACATTGGTGGTTCTTCTGTAGCATGCCACTTTCAAAAATTTTGGCACATATGAATTTTATTCACCTTTTGTGTTTCTGAAAATTATTTTTTTGCATATAGCCATGGATTGATGCAAAGTTACCATTATGTTGACTTATGACCAGGGAAGAATGTGACAGACTAACAGTTATTATAAAATCAAGAGTTGTAGATTTTTCCGTCACTGGAGGTGCAGAAGGAGAGAGACAAGGTGTGATACCTGTCAGGATTGTTGGCTGCAGTATTGTTTATTCGGGAACTTTGTGAACACCACAAGTGACATATGGATCGAAGAAATAGTATATCCAACTGATGGTTGTACTGTTTTTTTCCAGATGTAGATCTGTCTGATCTATCCAATAAAGCTGTTACTGAGGCTAAGAAATGGCTAGAGGAGAAGAAATCAGGATCAAATTTAAAGTCCAGTATGGAGTATGGAACTTGCACCCTCAACACTGCTATGCTGCCACATGTAAGTAACTCTTTCCTGGTAACTAGGCTCTGGAGATATTTACTGTGATGATGATGATGATTGCAGCTGTAGCTTAAGTTGATATGGGTCTGCATACAAGCAGGCCTGTGGTGGTCTGATGCTATGCAGTTATGAATATGCATGTGGCAGTTTTGTACTGCCCTTTTTGCAAATCTCATTGTATGGTACATTTATTTTAACCTGTATGAGATGTTAAAGCTTATGGGGAAATTTAACTTCCTATCTATTCATGATTAAGGCTGTGAAAAAATTGGGTAAGGTCCTTACATTTGATCTTTTCCCAGACTCCACCGTGTAGTCTTGTGTACAGGGACACCTATTCATGATTAACCATTGTTATATGTCAGCTGATTCGATTCTATCTAGGCTATTGCTATAGTAGGGTGAGAAATATTTTCTATTTTGTCAACATGGATTGTATGTTCAAGGGACCAAGAAAAGCATCTTGGCATTTTGCTTTGTTTCTTATATTCTTTGCTGATTTATGAGCAGGTAACTGAAGTAGAGGCAGGTTCACCAGTGGATTTGGCCAAATCTTATATGCAAGCACGGCCACCATGGGCATCTCCCTCTTCAAACCAAATTAGACATTCTTCATCCTCACCAGCTGGGATACAGCTGCGAACACCATATTCATTTGGTGGCAATTCTGTGTCCTCCTCTAAGGTCCCTCTCAAATGATTATTGCTCTCTCTCCCTCTCTCTCTCTCTATGTGTGCCTGCACACATTTAACCATGCTCATACATGCACTAACAAAAACATTTGCTTTGGACATCTATGTTCCTGGGTTTTATTCAGTGAATACAGACAATTAGTTTGATCAAGTATAAATGGATCACAAGGGCAAAAGGTTCCCTTGGAAGTACATATTCTACTGTCAGTAATGAGAAGTGCTAGTTTTGATACAATGCAAAGAAGTTGGCTAATTTTGTCAAATTAGAGAAAAAAAAAAAGTTTGGAACCCTAATTTAGGGAAATTGAGATAAGTCTTATTGGAAAACTCCAGTTTGTTAATGTTGTCGTGATGGTGAAAGTTGGAATAATGAGAATTGAAAACATTATATGGCTTAAATAAGAGTTATTTGTATTTCAAGTGGATGGATCTCTGTTTTTCATATTGTGCTAACCCAGTTTGCTATTATTTATTCCTTAAAACTCAAATGCAGCTGACAAGGGATTCCCCTACTTCATCAAAAATCCTGGAGGAGATACGAAGCAAAGTGAAATCTAAAGCAACTGAGGACATGCTAAGGGCTCGACCATCATCAAAAATTGATTGGTCAGCATTAGCCTCAGATTATAAAAGTAGGCCTAATTTGTTTTTGGATGATAAAGTAGAAACTTCCATGGAAGATAATATTCACTACTCTAACCAATTAATTGATGCACCTGTTAAGTTAGTCAGTCATGTGACTACTCACAGCTTACCAGGTTGGTGCTTTACTTGTCTGGGAAAACTTTTCATTAATTCTGTTTATTTTGTGGAGTCATAGCTTGATCAATTCAGAACATTAGATAAGAGGAGTTTCTTTCCATGCTTACAGTTTCACAAGTTGAATGTGAAGAAGGATTGCAAAATCATGTGGGCTTTTCTAACCCTGAAAGAAGCCAGGTACTAATTAATGCAATTGGTTTGAAGGCATGCCTTCAAATATTTTCTTGATTTGTTTGTTTTTCGGGGAGAGGGGGGGGGGAGATGGAAGATTCTGCTGCAATAAAGCCAATGGAAATTGGAGGGAAAAACAAGCTTGTTCATTCCCTTGTTAAATGTTGCATCAAAGTCTAGTTTTTAGGAGACTGAAAAGTTCGGTAAAATATTCTGCTAAATAAATTTGTTGTCTCATGGTTCTGTTGGTATTTTCATGAAGGATCCACAAGCTATGCAGATCTTTGAGGAAAAGGGAGGTGATTTCTTCAAATCTAAACCTTTGGTGTCTGTTTAGCTCCCAAATAAATTCTCTTTCACAGTCAAGTCTAACTAGATCTTTGGAATGGCTCAGAAGCAGTATCAGGTGATAGACAAATTCTTCAGCCTTCAGATGATGTGAAGACTGCATCACATAGGTTCCCTTTTCCTTTTTCCTACCTTTTTTTTGGGTTATTTTTATCCTGTTTTAAACATATCCATGGCATAGTAATGTCACATTTCTTTGTATTCTTCTACCCACATTTCTTCTGAATCTTTGATGTATCAATGTGGCAGTTAATCCTTCTTTTGCATTATTCACATATCTGCCTGATTGTAGTGCTGCCGCTGATGATAAGCCTAGGGGTGCTGATGGAAATAGCCAACCCTTGAGCTCCACAGTAGGAGGTGTTATTCAAGGTAAGAGGTAGAAACCTAGCAAAATCACTGGCAACAATAATACTTTGTTGAGGATCTGCAGATTTATTGATGATTGGGTGCTTGAGCATTATGGGAGCCAGATTTAAAGGCTGTTTACCATTTGATTTATGATTGTGAAAATACATCACTGACTGGCGTGATTTGGACCTGGTTTGTCAGAGTTGTGTGGCAAGCTCCTTATGCACATCAATGACATACGAGTAAATTAACCGCCCATGCAAGTCCAGATTTATCAGAAGATTATATGAAAAAGTTCCTGTTATCAGAAAACTAACAGCCCTGCAGGAATCACCTATTTTTTATTTCCTCTTTGTCTCTAGATGCAGTCCCAGATTCAAGTCTCCATGAAACTAATTGTTCAACATCAAAGGAGGTTGCTGGAAGGGGTGATGCAATTGGTGTGAATGGTATCTCTTCTTCAGGAACGAGGTAAAGGAGTGACTGATTCCTCTCCCATGTAATTGTGAAACAGGATTTATTTGTACTTGTTAACACAAATTCCATTCCTCCAGTTTGCAAAATGCTAGGCTGTACGACGAAGAGCTCCATGCAGTTGGTTTAGATGGTGACAAGATGACAGGAAATGCTATTGTTGAGGAGAACTGTGAGCTTTTAAGTGAAGCTTCTGTCGAGGTGCCTCTTATTTATTTGAATGACACTGAGATTCCAATTATAGAAGAAAATAACAGTGTAGACACTGGCTCCCAGCACAGTTTTAGCAGGCAACCTGAACCGTTAATCCAGGGAAAGGGTGGACCAAATGCTAAACGCAGTATGGCAGGCAAGACCGGCAGTGGTGCTGAGAAGCAGCATGGAAGGAAAGCGAGCAGATCCAGCAAGAGAGGCAGGGGACGGAGTTGAGGAAATGTAGTTTGCTGTATGATTAAATGTAAGAGTAGTCTAAAAAAGAATAATTGTAGCGCCGTAAGTTGAGGTCTTGAGGTTCCAATGTTAATGTTAGTTAAGAAGTTTTTTTTTTTATTTTCCACCTATGTGTATCTTTTTTAATTTCCATACCCTCCCGTGGTGTACGAGATTTAAGGTTTCTTCATTACATTATTTGATCCACGGTGTCATATTTTCCATATCATGTCACGTCAAAAGATTTACTAGCCGCAATCAGTTCAATGATTTTTTTCACTTAAACTCAGTGGGGGGTGTTTTTATGAGATCTCTAGGTAAAATTAGTAGTTAATGTTGTTAATAATTATTTTTTATTATTTTTTAATTAATAGGTAGAATTATATTTTTAACAAGCAAATTGTTTTTTATTACTTTTAAATTAATAAGTGATTATGTTTTTAATAGGAAGAATTATTTTTTATTATTTTTAAATTAGTAGATGAGATTATATCTTTAATAGTAGTTAAGTCTATATAAGTGTAATAAATATGATTTTTAAATTTAATTAAGTAATAATATTATCTAAATATTTAGCTTATTGGATGTCGAAATAATTATTGAAAGCTGAGAAAGCTGATTCTCTCGAAGCGATCAATTTTATCTTTTTTATTTCTATAAAACTCTTATTTTTGATTTCCATTTTTCAACCCTTGTTCTAAATTTCATATTCCAAAAACTTAAGTTCGCAACATTTGGTATTAGAGCGGCATTCTTAGGAATTCTATTTCTATTAAAAAAAAAAAGTGTTTATGTCCCTTACCTGACAGTAAAAGAAAAATTTGAATATTATAAGTTTGCGATCTTACAATATGTTTTCACACAATTCTTTTGATTCTGAAGCCCGAATATCTTAAGTTGAAGAATCATTATCTTTCATGCAAGTCTTTTAAGAGGTTTGAACAGATGATATTCTCTATTGCACAGAGGGAGTTAAGAAACAATATTTTCGGATTTACTAACAAACAAAAAGAACCTGTGGAATCCTATAGAAACACCAATCATGACTATATTTAACCACATACAAGGGTGAAATTTCCCCGTTAGGATAAGAGTGATCCTACAATGGGTTAAAAAATATTTTCGCTTTCATCGTACACCAAAGCTCTCTAAAGTTAAAATTGTTTATATTCAATTAGAAGGTAATGCAATCCAATGGTATGATTGGGTTGAAACATATGGTGAATTTTCACGTGGGCTGAATTAACTAAAAACTTTTTTGAGCAATTTGGGCCATCGGAATATCATAATGTTAATAGAGAGCTTGCAAAAATTCACTAGACATCCACCATCCTCTAATATTAAAATCGATTTAAACAACTTGCTAATCGAGTTAAAGATTGGTTCAAAAGGCAATTGGTGGAAACGTTTATTGAAGGGCTTACTTCTGACATCCGATGAGAAGTCAAGGCTCGCCAACCACGAACAATGGTAGCAGCTATTTCCTTTGCTTGCTTGTAGGAGGAAAAGATAGGTGGTAAAAATTGTCGACCATATGCTAAAGTGACTAGCAAACCTATCGAGGGTAACACCAACTTACCTTCTCTTACTCGTCCTTCTAATACTAGACGCTTAACCCAAGAACAATTAAAAGAGCGAAGGCAAGAGGGTTGTGATGCAGCCTGATGTAGGCTACTCAGACATTAGGATTGGGAGATTGACTTGCACACGCGGAATAGGATGAACAGTAATTATAGTCCTGCACAAGTTTGGGAAAATAAATGTAACTTCGTCGATACAAATCGGAATGACCTAATTCCAAAACCAAATGAACAAAGACTTCTAAATTAACAATTTCTCTATTTTGAGTTTACTCAAATAAGTATTGTAGGCAGGAAGAAATTGGGGCGAAAATAGACAAATGTAAATGGACAGAATAGAGGAAAAGATAGAACTTTGTTGGTTGCTCTACCAGGCGTCCAAGGAAGGGGATAGGGCACCAATTCTTCTAGATCGATGACTGCAACTCTTCAAGGATGCAGATTTGAAAACCTCCGACTCTTCAAGGACGGAGTGAAAACTCTTCGAGGTTCAAGATAATTGCTTAAAGTAAAATTTTTTTCATTGATCAAATTCGTTTGTTGAATACATAAAGTAGATGGTCTTTTATAGCTTAAAAAAAAAACAAATGAAAAGACTAAAGAGCATTAAAGATCTTAGAAGGCATAAAACATTAAAGAACTTAGAAACTAGAAACTAGGTAAATGAAAAGACTCAAGCAAATGAAGAGGTTAAAGAGCATTAAATATCCTAGAAGGCATAAAACATTTAGGCTTGATCATCCTAAAGTATCTTTTAGGCTTCCAATGTATAGGAAAAGACAAGGACTTTATTGTGGCATGGACTTGCAAATGAGACTCTTGGTCTTCAGATTGTGCCCCTTTAATATCTCCTCGATTGGTCGAGTGACTTGTTAGGCTCGGATGCGGGCTGATCTCCTTAGTTGAGTAAGCTCGTCTTCGATGCGGGCAGCATTATCAATCTGGCCTACATTATCCACCCCTTCAATAAAAGAATTCATCCCCGAATTCATGTCATCATCAGAGGAATCACCAGCATAAGGTGTTAAATGTTGAACGTTGAAAACATCATGTGTTTTCATATGAGAAGGAAGCCTTAAGCGATATGCATTGGGGTTGATACGCTCAAGAACTTCAAGAGGACCAAGCTTACAATCACTAAGCTTGTTATAGCTTTCAATAGGATAATGTTCTGGTGGTAAGTAAGCCTAAACAAAATCTCCTGGTTCGAAGATAACTTCACGCCGTCACATATCGACATCCTTTTTATAGGACTTTGTCTTACTTTCTAACCTTTGGCGCACATCTTCATGAATTGCTCTCATATGAGAAACAATAGCTTCAACATTGCCATTAGACTTTTCAATAAAAGGAATGGGTGCAAGATCAAGAGCAGTGTTCGGTTGTTGTCCATACACGATCATGAAAGAACTATACCTAGTCGTATGGTTTACAACACAATTATATGTAAATTCGCCTTGTGACAATCGCATCTCCCAAGAGCGAGGATTTTCATCAATCAGTGTCCTCAATAGATTTCCTAAGGTTCAATTGACGACTTCAGTTTTCCCATCAGTTTGGGGATGAAATACAGTACTATATTGCAGTTTAGTATCGATATTCTTCCACAATTGTCGCCAAAAATGACTGAGAAACTTTGTGTCCCGATCAGAAGTAATAGTCTTCGGAATGCCATGCAATTTATAGACTTCCTTTAAGAATAATTCAACAATACGCGAAGCATCCATAGTTTTGCGGCAAGGAATAAAATGCGCCATCTTTGATAATCGATCTACAACAACAAAGGTGGAATCCATACCTTTAAGAGTGCGAGGTAGTCCAAGAACAAAGTCCATAGAGATATCTTTCCAAGGTGCTGAGAGATTAGTAAAGGAAAATAAAGGCCAGCATTAGTAGTATGCCCTTTTCCAGTTTGACAGCGTCAACACTTATCTCCGGTCTCATTTCGAGGAACTAGAAAGATTTTTCTCACCATCAAAAATTCACCAGAATCAGCATGCACTATTTGCTCATTACTTGCGGACTCTTCGACATCATTCACCTCTTCTTCGAGCAGATCCTCCACATGCTCACCAGAATCAGCATGCACTATTTGCTCATTACTTGCGGACTCTTCGACATCATTCACCTCTTCTTCGAGCGGATCCTCCACATGCTCATCAGAATCATTATCCACTAAGAAGGCTTTGCCGGCTTGTCGATTTTTGTTCTTTTGGCAATTGCTAGCACGATGACCCAACTTACCATAAGCATAGCAACGAATATAGGACGTAGTTGGTTGCTTCAAAATGTTGGGCTGATTAGGAAACTTACTAGTGGTTTGCATCGTAACCTCAGCAACTTTGGTGATGTTGGGGGTACTCCTAGCGGGTCGATTGGTCATGATAGAGGATGGTTGCCTCCTCGAGCGAGAACACTCTACCTTAAGTGCTCGTTGGTGTACATCTCCTAAGTCCCAAATGTCAAGGACTTCCAAGGCATATTGAATATGAAGTTGAAGACCATTCAAGTACTTGCTCACAAGCATTTCCTCCAGATCTTGAATGTTGTTAAGAATCACCAACTCATTGAATTCATTGGTGTATTGGTCCATTGTTCACGTACCTTGTCTCAAATTTTGGTACCGTTGATAGAGCTCTCTCTTGTATCCCTTAGGTAGGAAATACTTTCAGATCTTGTCTTCCATCTTCCTCCATGAGGTAATTGGCGCTTTGCCAATTGATTGGCAAGTTTGCTTCTCACGCCTCCACCAAGCGATAGCTTTACCTCTAAATCGCATAGCGATGATCCCAACTCTACGATGCTCAAGAACATTTCGATGCTCAAACACTTCATTAACAAGTGTTAGCCAGTCAACAATTTCTTCAGGAGATTCATTACCTGAGAATTCCTTGATATCCCTTTTAACTTCTTTTTCCCACTCCAAATCATGAATGTTTTGCTCGTGATGTCGAACATTCCTCCGATTGCAAAATGGTCTAACATTCTCTGAAGATGAAGAGTTAGCATTGTAATCTTTGGTCCTGGAATGAGGTGGTGAATTGTTTCTTTCCGCTCTCAGGTGCTCAACTTCCCGTGTCAACTCATCAATTTGTTGTTGCATATGTTGCTGCAAATTATCAGCAAGCGTATGCACTTCATTCAGTGGGATGGTTCTACCTCCATGACGTCTGGCTTGTCTTGGTGGCATGGTTCTCTCCTCCAAAGCTCTGATACCAAATGATGCAGCACGCGGAACATGATGAACAATAATTATAGTCCTGTGCAAGCTTGGGAAAATAGATGTAACTTCGTTGATACAAATTGGAATGACCTGATTCCAAAACCAAATGAACAAAGACTTCTAAATTAACAATTTCTTTGTTTTGAGTTTACTCAAATAAGCACTATAGGCAGGAAAAAATTAGGGCAGAAATAGACAGATGTAAATGGACAGAACAGAGGAAAAGATAGAACTTTGTTGGTTGCTCTTATGGGCCTCCAAGGAAGGGGATAAGGCACCGATTCTTCTAGATCGATGACTGCAACTCTTCAAGGATGCAGATTTGAAAACCTCCGACTCTTCAAGGACGGAGTGAAAACTCTTCAAGGTTCAAGATAATTGCTTAATGCAAAATTTTTTTCATTGATCAAATTCGTCTGTTGAATACATAAAGTAAATGGTCAAAATAGCCAAAGAAAAAAAAAAACAAATGAAAAGACTAAAGAGCATTAAAGATCTTAGAAGGCATAAAACATTAAAGAACTTAGAAACTAGGTAAATAAAAAGACTCAAGCAAATGAAGAGGTTAAAGAGCATTAAATATCCTAGAAGGCATAAAACATTAAAGAACATAAAAATTAAAAACTAAGTAAATGTTCAACATTTTCTTGATTATCCCAAAGTATCTTTTAGGCTTCCAATGTATAAGGAAAGACAAGGACTTTATTGTGGCATGGATTTGCGAATGAGACTCTTGGTCTTCGGATTGTGCCCCTTTGATATCTCCTCAATTGGTCGAGCGACTTGTCGGGCTCGGATGCGGGCTGATCTCCTTGGTTGAGTAAGCTCGTCTTCGATGCGAGCGGCATTATCAATCTGGCTTGCATCAGGTTGTGTTGGCACTATGATGAGAAGTAGTACAAGGAACACTGTTGTAAGTAAGTGAAGCTTTTAATGATTGAGCCAGATGAGGAGACTAAAGAAATACAGGATGACCACATAGGCTCAGATGATGATGAAACCTTTGTTGAATTCATAGTGAGCTTGCAGTGTATGCTTTAGCTGGGTATTCGAACCCACAAAATATGAAGATGATAAAGTCCTCAAAGGACGACCAGTAATGGTACTAGTTGACTCAGGTAGTACCAATAACTTTACAGATTAGAAGATAGCCAAAAAAAACTTGTTTTTTTAATCAAGGATTATGACAAGTTTGCTGTGAAGGTTACAGATGGGAGAAATTTGACATGTCAAGGGAAGTGCACAAAGGTAAAACTCACGTTACAAGGTCAAATTATTTATGTTGATCTTTTTTTACTACCCCTAGAAGATTATGAAATTATCCTTGATATTGATTGGTTGTGGACCTTGGGAGATATTACTTGGAATTTCTTTAGGTTAAGAATATAGTTTTTATTGAATGGACATCCAGTGGAATTGCACAAAAGATACAGGGGGAAAATTACTCACTGTTAGTATTCATTGAATGGAGAAGGTCCTAAAGAAGGTAGGACAAGGGTTCTTGGTACCGTTGATAGGTAAAAAGGTGGTCAAATCACATTCTGTACAAGAGAAGGAAGTTACAATACTATTGATTGAATTCTCTAGTTTGTTTGCTGAGCCGGCAGGTCTACCCCCATAAAGGACACACAACTATCATATTCCATTATTATTTGAGAATACACCTGTTAATGTTCGACCCTACCATTATCCGTATTTTCAAAAAGGAGAAATTAAGAAATTTGTTAAGGAAATGTTGGAAGTGTACATCATTAGATTGAGTGTTAGCCCATATTCATCTCCTGTCCTTTTAGTAAAAAAGAAGGACGATTCTTGGAGGATGTGTATGGACTATTGAGCACTCAACCACATCACTATAAAGGATAAATATCCTATTCCTATGGTTGACGAACTATTAGACGAATTGGGTGGTACTCAATTATTTACTAAACTGGATTTAAGGTCGGGCTATCACCAAATTTGGGTCCATAAAGAAGATATTCAAAAAACAGCTTTCAGGACACATGATGGCTATTATGAGTTTTTGGTTATGCCCTTCAGGCTTACCAATGCACCTTCAATATTTTAGAGTTTAATGAATGACATCTTTCAGTCATATTTACGTAAGTTTGTCCTAATATTTTTTGATATTTTGATGTATAATTCTTCTCTTGAAACACATTTGTCATATTTGCGGACTGTGTTCACTACCATGCATAAGAACTTTCTATTTGTTAAGAAGACAAAATATAGCTTTACTAGTCACACAATGGAGTATCTTGGCCATGTTGTCTCCAAAAAAGGTGTGGCGGTTGACCCTTCCAAAATTCAAGTGATGCTAGATTAGCAAATTCCAAAAACCTTTTAGGATTGACTAGTTATTACTGCAAGTTTGTTCGTGATTATGGAAAGATTAGTGCTGAATTGATGACTCTCTTGAAGAAGGATTCGTTTAACTGGAACAACAAAGCAAAGGAGGCATTTGCTCGACTCAAGCAAGCCATGACCACCACTCCAGTTCTTACCTTACCAGAATTTAGTAAGGTATTTATTATTAAATTTGATGCTTCTGGAATTGGAATTTGTGCAGTATTAATGCAGGAAGGTCGCCCTATTGCCTTCACTAGTAAGGCATTATCACCAAAACATCTCAGTATGTCTGTCTATGATAAGTAGATGTTAGCTATTATTCATATAGTCTCAAAATGACATCCGTATCTCATTGGGAGGTGTTTTCAAATTCGGACCAACCATAAAAGTCTAAAATATTTATTAGATCAGTGAATCTCTTCTATGGAACAACAAAAATGGATTTCCAAATTGTTAGGCTATGATTACGAGATTATTTATAAAAAAGGAGCAAGAATTTGGTAACCAACATATTATCTCGTATTTCAGAGCAAGCAGAAGTGGTGACACACTTTAGCCTTACCTGCACTATAATTATACAAATTAAAAGGGAGTGGCAGGAGAATCATGAAACTCGAGAGATCATTAAAAAGCTATAGAAAAATCCTAATTCGATTGCTCATTACACTTAGGATTCTTAAGATTTACGTTATAAAGGAAGATTGGTACTTGTTCCTCATTCTCCCTACAAGGACACAACCATTCAAGAGTATCATGTATCCTTGACTGCCGGCCACTCAGGATTTCTTCATACCTATAAGCGTATTGGTAAGGAATTTTATTGGAAAGATATGAAGAAAGAAATCAAAAGGTTTGTAGCTGAATGTGATGTATGCCAACGTCACAAGAATGAATCTATGACATCGTAGGACTTTTTCAACCTTTACCTATCCTAAAAGAAGTCTGAATAGACATCTCTATGGATTTTACTGAGGGACTCCCACTATCCTAAGGTAAATCCATTATTTTTGTTGTTGTTGATTGCTTAACCAAATATGCTCATTTTGTGCAGTTAGTCACCTTTATACTGTTGCTAGTATCGCTCGAGTTTTTGTTAACAATATTGTAAGGCTTTGCGGTGTTCCTAAATCAATTGTTAGTGACAGAGATAAGGTCTTCACTAGTAACTTTTGGAAGGAACTATTCTGCTTGCAAGGGACGCAGCTGAATATGAGCACTACTTATCACCCACAGATAAATGGACAAATTAAGGTAGTCAACTAATGCTTGGAAAACTACCTTCGTTGCTTTGCAAGTGACAAGCCAAAGAATTGAGTAAAATGGCTTCTTTAGGCCAAATGGTGGTATAACACCACTTACCATTTTTCTACAAAGATGTCCCCATTTTAATTAGTTTATAGGCGAGTTCCACCTACTCTTACAAGGTATATAGCTGGATCATCTCATGTGGATCAAGTCAATAAGGACTTATAAGATAAAGATAGGTTGCTCCAACTCCTAAAAAACAACCTTATTACAATCCAAGCCCGTATGAAACAACACGTAGATATGCATCGTACAAAGCGAGATTTTTTAGTTGGAGATTGGGTCTATCTTAGATTCCAACCATATCAGCAATTATCCGTCACTTTCTACTCCTTAATGAAATTATCTCCTCATTTCTTTGGACCATACCAAATTCTGGAGCGCATTGGGCCTATTGCCTATCGTCTTAACTTACCAACAGGATAAAAAATACATCCCATTTTCCATGTCTCTTGCTTAAAAAAGAAGGTAGGGGATGGTGTGGTGACACAAAGCCAACTACCTGACATTACTTACATAGGAGAGGTCAACCTTTAGTTGCAAGCCATCCTAGACTGACATATTGTTAAATGTGGAAATCGAGTTTGATAAGGAATTGAACCCTAACTTCACCACAAAAGCTAGCTTAAGAATGGAGGGTTAGCCTAACCCTTATAAACAGCCCAAAGACCCCCTCAGGAAATGATGTGGGACACATCATTCCCGACCCCTTTAAACTGCACGTCCCTGTATTGCCTTAATCGGCGATCGGCACGGTGTGCTGCCTTAGTCGACGATCGGCACAATGGCAGGGAACCTTTGTACATGCACCCATCGACCCTCTGAGGTTTGGCTCTAATACCAATTGATGGGAAAAACCCTAAAAAATGTGGCTTAGGGACCTAACGCACACAAGGAATCAAAGAACAACCAGGAAAGCTAAACCGGAGTTTAATATCACAAACCTTAAACCTACCCTTAGAAGGAACACGAACCTAAGGTATTTAAGAAAAATATAGATACCACACTCTAAAAATGAAAGGAATTGAAATTAGCATGTTTATGAGTTTAAACAAACAAGCAAAGAGAGAAGGATTGCAAATAAACAGATTTGTGCATTTGAATGATAATGCACATAATAGACAAATTAAACAACAATAAATAAATCAAAAGATAGAAAATTAAAGAGTGAGTGGATTCAACCTGATTTAGAACCTGGCTCTAATACTACTTGATAAGGGATTGAACCCTAACTCCATCACAAAAGTTAGCTCAAGAATGGAGGGTTGGCCTAACCCTTATAAACAGCCCAAAGACCTCCCTTAGGAACTGATGTGGGACACATCAGAGTTGTTATACAAATTCTAGTTCAATGGATTAACCTCCCTGTTAAGGATGCTACCTGAGAGTTCTATTATTCTTTTGCAGATCGATTTCCAAACTTTATTGCTAGTCAGCCATGAGGACAAGGCTATTTTGAAGGACAGCAGAATGATGTGATCCCTAATAAGTGGGATTAGTAGGTGGCATTCTTAATAACTGTCTTTTATTATTTTCGAATTAGTAGGTGAGATTATATCCCTAATAGTGATCTATCAAGTCTATATAAGTGTAATACATATGACTTTTGGATTCAACTAAGTGATAATAGTACCAAAACATTTAGCTTATTGAAGGTCGATCCCTTCGAAGTGATCATTGGAGGCTGATCTCCTCGAAACGATCAATCCTATCTCTTTTATTTCTATAACACCCTTATTTTCTATTCCCACTTCCCAATCCTTATTCCAAATTTCTTGTTCCAAAACCTTAGGTTTTCAACATGTTTACTTTTTCAAAAACCTAGACAAGGATTTTTCATTCCCGATGTTTGAAAGATAAGTTTCTCATTTCCATTCCCTTAAAATGGAATTGCATTTTCTTCTTCAAAAGATTTTTAGTCTAGTTTATTAATAAGTTTTGCTTTTTTATTATTTGATTTTTTTATTAAAAAACTTATGGTGTCGTGGAGGTAATTATTTTTATTGTTATAAATTTAATTTTTTAAGGTTTAATAATTTAAAATAAAATTTAAATTTTTAACCATAAACATTTTTTTAGGGACAATTATCTAAGATTTTAATTTCTTATAATTTCTTACATCTCTTCTTAGTTATCATTTTTTGTATCATTTTTATTTAAAATTTATAATTTTGGTAATTAATATAATTTTTTATTTAAATAATATATATATATATACTGTGTTATATGAGATAATATTCTCTTCAATTAAATCAATTTTTAATTTTTATTGAAATGGGTTGTAGTGAATTTTTTTGACATTAGTATTGTACCCTTTGTCTATGTTTTGTTTTAAAAATTTTTTATGTATTTATTGTTTTTAACAAGATACAATGCATTATACTTTTAATAAAAAAATAAACAAGTTTTATAATACTTCAATTGTACTTTTAAATTAATCAAACCAATAAAATGAACTTTGATTCCAATTCTAAATTGAATCAAATACTTAGGAAGAGCATCTTATTTTAGTTCTAAAATAAATTAAATATTTTACAAAATTAGTTATGTTATTTTTAATTTTATTTAAATCTTTTAATTACAATTTCAAAATATGAATCAAACGGAATGTTAGGATTTGATAATACAAATACATAATTTCGTAAATTTATTTGGACATAATATAATTTTATAATATGTATTAAATATTTTATATTATATTAATAATATTTTATACAATGTAAAATTTTATATTAACATCTACTATGACTTATATTAACTTTTGACTATATATTTTCTTTTTTATTTTGAAGTTGATACTTCCCATTATTTTTGTTATGTAATTAGACTTTTTATCATTAGTTTTCTATTAAGTGATTTCGCATACCTGTTACGTCAATAGATCAATAGATCCCTTCGAGAAAGCTAACACATCACAAAAAAATGATGTTGTAATTTTTTCAAAAAAAAAAAAAAGGAAAAGAACTCAAAGATTTTATTTCTTTACAAAGTTTGAAAAATCTGAAAAATTCTTCAAAAAATAAAAAATTTCCACAAAAATCAGAAAATTCTATAATAAATTATAAAGTTCCAAAATTAAAATTAGACATTTCAAAAAAAAAAAAAGAAACATTACAAAAAAAAATAAAAATTTCAAACAATTCAATAATTTTTAAAAAAAACACTCGTCCTTTTCTCTTTATTACACTCCCTCTCTTTCTCTCTTGATCACTCCCTTTCCTTCTTCTCTCTCTATCTCTCTTTTTTCCATTCTCAATTTGTTTCTTCAAAATTTTAAAAGTTTTCTTTTTAATTTTCAATTTTCTTTTTTGAAAATTCACAAAAGTTTTAGATTTTTTTAATTTTTAAATTTTTTAGTTGTTTAAATGTTCTTTTTTTGTTTTTTTTTTTTGGAATTTCTAGATATGTTTCAAATTTTCCTTTTGATTTTGAAATGTTCAAATTGATGAAACTACTGTTGAATTATTAAAATATACAATTATAATAAGAGTATAATCATATCAATTTAGGGTTGTTTGATACTTATATTCAAATTAAGTCATTAACGACAACCTTGCAAATTTTCAAATTCATAATTAACCAAAACAAAAGTAAGTTACACTATTATTATTCATTGTAGATTAGCATAGATAATTTAACGATTTAAATCACATTCATTGGAAATACAATTGTCATTCATGGATTTTATTATGTTGTTTTATTTGATATGTAAAGCTATCAATATTTAAGAGAAAAATTTTCAGGACACTTAAACAAAATATTAAAATTTGAAAATTAAGGAAGATTATATAAACAACAACCTATTATTTAAAATGGGTAGATTGTGTGTGAAGTTCTCGACTAGTTTATGATACTAAGAGTGGGGTGAATCAGTATCACTACAATTCACAATTCATAGGTAAGTGAATAACTTCAACCTCTTCTTAAAAGCGAACTCTTTCTCAGACTCGACTAAGGTTGATCTATTGCTACTTATTGATCACAATAATCTCCAAAGTCACCTTTCAGACACCTTGCCCAATAGACAATTCGGATGTTCTTGTTTAAGTATTTGTTAGGTTATGGGTTGGCTGATACTTTAACTGCGTTCACAACTCAATTCAAAACACAGAACATAAAGTAAATTAAGGACACACGAGATTTACGTGGTTCTGTCAACGTGACATACATTCACGGTGGTAGGGACTCTCCCTTATCGAGACTATCCACTATACTTAAGAATTCTATTTACAATGGATGTCTTAATCTTCTACTCCTTTCACTATTATAATTACTAAGTAAGTACAATACAAAGAGTGTCACTTACTATGTCTACCATTCTTCTAACTTGTCTTGCCTCTATTGAATTAGAAAGGCTGCTCTACTGCCATTTAGAAGTTCACTGCAACACTCTTTAACCTTTCTTGAAGAAATCTAGAAATACGATGAGTTCTTTCTATACTTTGCCGAATTCCTTCTCTACATTGTTTAACACAACTCCTGCTTTTACCGTCTCACTATCTCACCTGTCTCCTTGTCTCACAGCTTATCTCACGTTTCTGGTTTACCGTTCCACATCTTATATCCTACTTATCCGTTGCTCTCTCTTTTGTTGTCCAGTCATATTTCTCTCTTTTACCACCGAATTTCTCTCTCTTACTGTCCAATTGGATTTCTCTCACCGTCCAGCTGGATTTCCTCTATTCTGCTGATGGTCTCTCTCTCTGTCCACCCCTCTTTGGTTGTTCCAGATTTTCTCTCCTTTTCTCCTATTTGGCTATATTTTCTCTCTCGTTCCCATCGACTCCTCTGGTCTAGCCGTCTCTCTTATATTTTGGCATACCACCTCTATTTTTTCGATGATGGCTTCTCTATCTTCTTTGAGTGTATTTTGGGCGTATCGGTGGTGTCCAATTTTCTCCCCTTTTTTTGGCCCTCTTTTCTCCTTTGCCCAACGACAACTCCAATTTGGCCATATCTCGACCTCTATTCTCTATTCTTCATTCAACCCCACTTTCAGCGTCACCTTCTTTCTCTCTCTCACTCAACGGTTATTCATCTTTGTTGTCATTGGTATCTCTTCATTCAACCCCCTTATTTTTTCCACTTGTCATTTTGTCTCTTTTCTGTTCACCCACTTAGTCGTTCACCTTTTTGTCTCCTTCTCATGTTTGGCCAATTTTCGTTTTCTCTTCTTCTTCTGGCGACGGCTACTGTTCACTCGATGACTGAATCGTTTTCTCTCTCTTCCCGTTGACGGCTATTGTTCACTCGACAGCTACTATGTGGCTCTAGTGTTAGGCATTTATATTGGCCTTTATATACTCTCCCATAAAACCTAATATGATGAATTTACTGTTTTGTTCTTCCATGTGGATTTTATGTTTTCGCCCCTCTATGTGGCTTTTACCTTCTTGCCCTTCTATATGACTTTACTTTATTGCATATTTAAACTTAGTTGACAACAATTATAACTCATACAAGGCTATGGGAACAACAGTGTGTATAGAAACTTGGGAAATGATTGAAATTTTTGCATTATTTATGGCTTTATAAAATTTATTTTAAGCTTTATAAAACAATTTTGTTTGTTTTAGGTAATTTTGGATTCTTAAAACACAATAAATCGTCAAATGCATTTTAGCTAATTGATAAATTATATCCAATCTATTTTCAATGATTTTAGTTGTTTTTATGCAATTTTAGTTGAGTTTAAAGGCTTGTGTAGTGCCATTCACACCTATAGTTACACATTTAGCATTATAAACTTTTTAATTTTCTTCTAACCAAATATCTAGTGCTTGAGACTTTTTTAAAATTTTTTATTTTTGGTCAAAAAGAAGGCCATATAACTAGTTATAAATGTCATGTTAAAAGAACAAACTTTCATGGTTAAATTGACAAAAGAGCCTCAAACCTGAGTTGTTGGTCTACAATCTATTAACATATGTAAAATACTCTCTTTATGGTACCTACGAAGAGAATAACTACGCAATTAAGTGAAGCACTTCCTTCACTTCTTCAAATCAGTAATAACTTTGCATGTGCTACTTGCCAAATGAAACATTTTACTCACTCAAGACCCTTCACTTTCCTGATTCACCTTAGTTTTAGGTTACATTTTACTCGCTCAATGATTTATATGTTGACTTGACAACAAAGCCTCCATTAACGAGTCTCGCTAAATGAACATGTCAAAATTTCCTTACCTCTCTGCCTTAGGGTGAATGAAGCCATGATCCTTAATATTTGCATCGAGGGAAAGGTTTTAGCTTTAGGCAATCCCAACCATCACCAGCTCTCTAAAAAGTTTACTTTAAGCAAGAGCATTTCCATATTCAAAGTATATAAGGCATATCAATCCAATGATCCATTTACTAACCACGTATCCCTCTAGAACTTCATCGTCTTACCATCCTATAGCCTTCATTTGTAATGTTTCTCCATGAATTTCTAAGTGTAAATTATTCCTTTTCACATGTGAGATGCAACCCTTTTATGCTTTGTAATAATAACTCTAATCTTACAATACTTTTACTTAGCACTTTTACCCATAACTCTTTATTTTGATAAAAAATCTCCAACTTTCTTTTGTCATCAACGACTTATTAAACATTTTGATTTCCTAAATGCCAAGTCTAGTTATCTTCTTAAGTTAACACAACACATGCCATTTGATTAGGTAAATCCATCTATCTTGCTTGAAATCACCCCATAGGAAGCTTTTACCACAATTATGCAACCAATCACAAAAGGATATTAGAAGAGATGTTGTTTGCTTGGCATATTGCAAAATAACTGTATAAACTAACTTGATTAGCATCAATATTCCTGCAAATTATAACCACCTAGTCTTGCACCTTGCTAGCTTGCTTTACACCCTCCTTAATATTTTCTTGTATAAGGAAACTAATGCATTCTCATTAATAGCGGGCATAGTCAAATATTTTCTTAACTCAATCAATGGAATGTATATATATTTATCAAAGGCCCTATAAATTGCTTATTAATATTCTTTTACATTAAGACTTTTGACTTTTGGAGACTATTTCTATCAAGTGTCATTGCAAAAGACCTCTAAGTGCTTTTTTCACAAACTCTAACATGATATAATCTATCTTCAACAAAATGTATAATGTCATTAGCAAGATGTGATAGCCTTGGTCCTTATCAGATAAAAAGATAGACTTTCAATATCTTGTAGACACCTCCTCATTAATAATATGCACCAACCTTTCCATTTGATAAGGTCTCCCTACCTAAGGCCCATTGATGGTTTGAATTGTTTCATGACTTGATTCCACAAAACTAGCATACTTAATGAATAAATACAATTTATAATTAGATTCACTCAATTTCTTGGCAAGGATACTCAAACATGCATCTCATAAAGTTATAGCTTAAGTGATCATACACCTTTTCTAAACCCAGCTTAAATAGTATAAATTTCTTTTGATCTTTTAAACCCTACATAGTGCACAATATCAACAAAATCACAATATAATATGAAACTTTTCATTTTAGGGCAAATCTTGTATGCAAGGGATTAACTCATTATAAAAGGAATTTCTTCAATCTATTAATAATTGCCTTATTGATTAACATAGTTCACATTGTAAAGACTAATAGATTAGAAGTCCATAATCTTATCTAAGTTGTGCTTTGGAATAAAGACAACCTAGGTTTTATTGATTTATAGATAAATTAATGCACTATTTAGAATAGATAAAGTGAAGCTAGATACAAATTTCCTTACAACACTCCATAACCTTTAATAAAGCATTGCTTGATACTTATTTGCTCTTGGTGCCTTAAATGGGACCATTTCCATTTAAGCTTGCTTAAATCACTCCTCCATGTACAACTTGATGAGGCATCTTATATCCAGTGATGCCAATTAGGTGAAATGCCTTATAATTAGGATCTCTCTAATCCTTTATCACTATGTAAAGCCTTTAACTCTATTATGCTTTCTTTTTTTGGATGGTGATAAACTAAAAAAAATTGTGTTATGGCAATCTTCATTTGATATCTACTTAGTTCTTAACTTTTGAAACTAAAATACCTCTTTTTGCTTTAAAACATCAACTAGTTAGCTTTCTTATTTTCCAACTAAGAAAGACCTAACATATAGTGACACACCTTGACATTTTGGTTGTTTTAGTGATAAGCAAAAAGGTGTTTCTTTCAAAGGAAAATATTTTTAAAACCCAATGATTCCATTCAAATAATATTTGACTAAGCTCTATTAGCAATATTGGAGTGGCCATGATACTATTTTAAGTTTCTTAAACAACAACCTAAAATTTTTTATTGAGTAATCACTCTGTAAAAGTGAAATGACTTCATATCCATGACATTTGTATACTTCCTATAGAGATTCACTAAAATGAGGCTATAATATGACTTGACTTGAGGTCAATGACATATCACAAGCTCATGGCAACTAGTTCTCTATTGAGCATTGCATAAGACTTAAAGTAAACAATAAGAAATATGAGTTCAAAATACGCACCATTTTGTCTAGATATATTAAGCACAATACATACCAAATTAATTAAAGCCATTTCATTAATCCACTACACAAGAGATGACCATCCATAAGCCCTAATATCCATACCTCTCTCTTACTCCTCTAGTGATTTAAAAAGGTAAAGTCACCCATTATTACAAAATCATTAAATCCCTTTAGTTTTTGCTAAAGCAACATCATTTCACTATTATTAGGGTTGGCATGAACCTCTATGAAATAACATGGTAAGTTATTTGCTTTTTCTACTAAAATGTGAATAAACTAGTCAATATTCATCATTGGACTAATTTTGACTATTTCAGGTTCCATGACCTTTTATATTTCTTTGTTATAACATTACACCTCCTCTCTTATCATAACTAAGAATCCAATTATCTTATATATTTTGTTTGATTTTTTACTATTGAGCTTAGGTTCAACCAAAACCACAATGGTTGGCATATGCACTTGTATAAACGTCCTAAGTGTCTAAAGAAAATATTAATAAATTTTAGATTAATAAATTTGTAAAAATATTAATTGTTACCTCAGTAAGCCTAACAAGTTTGATTTGTTCCAATCTTGGGTCCTAAATGGTGCCCATCATCCATTTGCATTAGAGTTTCAAGTACTTACAAGATTAAACCCATGTCTGGACAAGCTAATGCCTCGCATTCTATTTCACTCTTAATGTCAAGTGGGCTAAGTTGTGGTAGAATTATGGGGCCTAAGGACATAAAAGAGACTTAAAGTTTGTGAGTTCAACTCCTTTGAGTCCTAAAGTACCTAACATTTATTTGACTTTGTAACCAATACAATATTTAAATGATGAGTCTTCTCAACATGGCCAAGCACTCTTACTAATTAAAGAATTACTCCAAATCATGTAATGATTTTACTTTCCTTAAGAGAAAATGTACCTTTATTATTATGTAAAAAAAATTATGCAAATTTTTTATAAAATAAAATAAAATAAAATATACTTGATTATAATTTGTAATACTAAAATTAAGTTTTGAAGAAGGTTTTTGTATTTGTAAAATTGTTTTACTAAATTACTTATTAATTGTTTTGCAATAAAATCATAGACAAAGATTTTGTTCTTTGATTATGCCTTTTTTTTATTTATTAAAGGACAACTTTGCATAATTACTTAATAAACCAAGGAACATGACTTATTTGTATTTTAAAAATGTATTAACAATTATTTGTCATTTTCAAAATATTAAAATAAAACAAATCTTTAACAGTTTGGAAATTAAAAGTACAAGTAATAATATCTTATGATTGAAACATTATATAGTTAAATATTCATTACAATAAACTTGAAAAGTATGTTAAACAAACTTTAAATCGTTTATTCTTAATGATAAGTTGTAGAAATAATTTACATAAATGACCTTAAAAACCAATAGACTTCTCTTTTGTTTAAATGAGACCTTATATCTATATCATTCTCATAAATATTTTAAAATTAAGTCCTTTAACTTTTTGAAATGACCTATATTCTACATTTATAAAGGTAGAATAAATACCTTTGTTGTAAAGTACTTTTTGAGATTTGTGAGTCTTAAAAAACTTCTCTTTATATTAATTATAGATGTTAAGTGTTATTATCATTAAGATAGAAATAATTAGTTATAGTGTTTTAATCATATCAATAATGCACTTTATCTTATTAGACTGAAGATTTAATATTGTATTAAGCATTGAGTTGAATTTTAATCAAAGTTGATCATTAAGTATAAACTTGAAATCCATTCATATTGATGTTTTATTCAATTATGCTTAGTAATTACCAAGACCTTTATAAATAGGTATTCACACTTATGCCTTTTCCTTAAAAATACTGAAATTTTCATGTAAAAATACCAAAATTAAGCACTTAATGATAACTACCATACATGCCAAAAATCACGTTAAAACCAAAAGTTACGTATGTTATAGGCTTCATTTAACCACCGCACATGCATAATTATCAACATATATCAATTTAAAAACAAATCAAAGTAATTATACAAGAAAACAAAGAGTCTGCAATCATAAATGGGTACAAGGAATCAACATAACCAAACATGGATACACAAAAACAATGTAACCATACCTTGATACAAGAAAACAACATACCTTATCATATTGCTCTTTTTTGTTTTTAATTTTTTGACTTTTTATTTTCTCTTCTTCTTGAAAGACCAATTAATTCTCCTAAATCTTATAACAATTGTCTTTTTCTTTATGACTAATTAATTTTTTTAATAAATAGTAAAGGAATTAACAATTCCTTAAATCCACCACTTTCATTTGTGAACTAGGAATTTGCAATTCCTTTGGTCACATGAACACAAAAGCCTTGTTATTTAAATCGCGATAAAGACTATTTTAATAAGAACTATCAATTCTAATGACCTTTTTTTAATTCATTTGATATTACAAATCATAATTGAAAATATTTTGATCATGAAAAGAATTATTAATCTTTAATAAAAAAGCATTAATTCTTAAACTATGTTCAAATACCACAAGTAAAACATATATTCATTTATACATGAACAATCAAGCATAAAATATGAACATCATGATTGTTAGAATTTCATATTATTACACAATTAAGAAAAAAGATATGCCTTAGTTCATTAATAACTTACTCAACCTTTTTATCTTAAGTTGTATGAAGTTGGAAGCTAATTCATTTAAAATTGTAACTATGAATAAAATTTTGTCTTAAGATTGTTAAAACTAAAAGTTAATTTATTTGGAAATTGAAAAAATAGTTTTAAGTTGTGTTACAATATCATTTTTTAAAACAAAATTTGTCTTTATTATTATATAATAGAGTTTATACAAACTTCATTATATGATAAAATTAAATACACTTCTTTTTTTCTTTTTTTTCTCTTTTTTAGTTTATTTTAAATGTTTTTCAATTTATAAAATTAGTTTTGTTTATCTTTTATAAAATGATGCTTTTGATCAAAGTTAAAAACTTCACAATTTTTATACATATCCATTTAGAACTTTTGAACGTGTCTTGATCTATTTTGTGAATGTGTTAAACATTAAACAAGTCATTTATTATTGCTTGTACTGTTTAATTATATTTGCTATAAAATCACTATTTATTATACTAAAGATTGCTAACTAATATGGAGTAAATGCTTCCAATTTTACTATAAAATCATTACATATTCTATTAAGAATCATTGTTTATTTCTCTAATAATTGTTATATATTTCTTTAATGACTATTGATTATTTCTTTAAAGATCATGGTTAAATATAGAAAAGCTATTACCTAAACAAATAACAAAGTGTTTTTTATAACACAAAAACTATCGTATATACCTTTCATAACCATTTCATATGTAATACAAAAAGTATTGTAGTAATTATTTAAAATTGCTACCTAAAACACATTTATGTAATGATTTCATATGTGTTGTTATAAGCCGAAAATATAATTACATAAGATCTTTTGTAATGCTTATAAATTTAACAGATCAATAGTCATTATATTGGCTTTTACCATAATAGTAACAATTTTGGTTTATTACTATAACTTTTATTTCTTGTCATGAGATAGGCTTACCTAAATTTTATAATACAACTTTAGCTAACTTATGGGCAATTGCTTTTATGATTTAGTAAAGTTAGATAAGAAAGCTTAATCATCATCTATTAACTATCTAAATAATGTATTAATCACTTATAAGGCATAAAAAGCTTAAACCACTAACAAGCTAATAAATTTTACACACATTTGTGATAAAAACTACCTAATTGCTTTTTTTAACTATCATGTTGATAGCCAACATTTCAAGTACATTAATTAAGAAATAAATTATTATAACTTTTGTATAAGTAAAGATTGGCTCACTATGATGATTATGGAAGCTCATGTCTATACCTCATTGTTAAGACTAAGTGCAACATTGGTATAAATCTTGTTAAAACTGAGAGAGGTAACTACTAATGACAAGTCTTTTAACTTAGGTAAGAGAATTAAAAAAACTATAGCTCATGTTAATAGTTATTGTAATGAACAATCAACATGTTTACTACCAACAACTATAGTTACCAAATCCCTCATCTTTTATTCAATCTTTTATAATAAAAAATCAAACCAAGTAACAAAAGTACCTATATTATCCTTTCCAACACACATTCCAAGTAGACTAATAAATCAAATGATAAAAGCCATAAGGTTTTTGTTTTCACCTTAGTAATGGAGATAGTAGCCATTAAGGATTAGTCTTTTATGCATTAATACCTCATTAACTAATGAACAAAATGATAGAAGTCCTTAAACATGAGTTACACTAATGTTAAGATTTTCAGTTTTACTTTGATCATAAGGATAATAGTTATCAAGGATCACACCTTTATGTATCAATGTCTCATTTGTTGATAAGAAGCCTTTATAAGCTTGCCAAACCAAATTCTTCACTTTGTATGTTCCAAGAGGAATAATAACTAAATGATAAAAACCTATAGACATAAGTACAACATATGGTTAAGACTTTCAATTTCACTATATAATGAGGATAACAACCATCAAGGATTAATATTTTATGCATCAATGCCTTATTTATTGATAAGAAGCCTTTATAAGCTTGACAAACCAAATGTTTCACCTTTTTAGGTATTCAAAGTTTGTATATATTTTTCTACCAAATTTTCACATTGTGATGGTCAATGGAAGAAGCAACCATAAATTTAACTAAAGATTAACACTTTATTTTTAAAAGATAAGTGTTTTTCATTATATATAACCCAAAATATCACAACACTAAATAAGCTTATCATTAAGGCTTCAAAAGCTTAGAGTTAAGAGAATTTAGGCTCTTTCTAAATGCATAAAAAACTTCTTTACCAAATCAAAGCATCATAATTTAGTTATATGGTTAATGAGTGATAAAACCATATAAGTCTCCAACTACACTTAGGTAAATAACATCTTGAAACCATTTTGCTTTAATAATCAAGGATCAGTATAGATATTTACTCTTGTACCATTACTATCAACTATCAAAGTCCCCTAACAAAAGTTTCTTGGACTTAAATATGCTACATAAATTATACCTAATTATTTATATCAACTTTGTTTCAAGAAAAAATCTCCCATAAAATAGTGAGTTTCAATAAAATTTTGAACAATAAAGAAAAACCATTAAAGGTTAATTATCAAACTTATTTATTTAGTATGATATAATTAAAATCATAGAGGTCTTGAAAACCCAATCTATTATCTAATTTCAAAATAATTAACATGTTCTATAATAAACTATGAATTTTTCTCTTCCTCTTAAAGCTTTCCTTTTAAAACTAATTTGTTGATAAAGATAACTCATGACATAAATCTTTTGATAATAAAATGTGACTCATTGCATATGTAAGAATTTCTTAAACAAATACTTTAATCGATACTTCTTTACTTGTGCAAGAAGTGCTTCTCTTACCAACCTTCCATTTTTTTCTAAACCCTATCAAGTATAAGATCAAAGACTTTTTTCTTGATGTAGCATATAATCATTAAATGACTAAGGTACATCTTTTAACTAAGATTAAAGACTTTCTTCTAGAAGTAGCCTATAATCATTAAATGACTAAAGTATATCTTTTAACTTTCTATAGTTATGATTTCTAATTACTCTATTTTATTTCTTATCTTTTTTTTCTTTATCTTTCTAACTCTTTCTCTCTTCAATTTTTTATCTCTTTCTCTTTTATCTATCAATCCTTTTTGAGAAAAATAAAGAAAAAGATATAGATGACAAAAAAATGTAAAGATAAAAATGGGAGAAAGAGAAGTAAGGATGAAAATGAAAGAAGAGACATAAATAAAAGGAGAGAAAAAAAAGAAATAAAAAAGTGGTAAAAGATAGAAGAGATAAAAAAAATACATAAAGAATAAAGATTGAAAAGAAAGAAATGAAAAGATAAAAGAAAGAAATAAAAAGAAAGAATAAAGATAAAAAAAAATAGAGAGAAGATTTCTAATACTTTAATTTGTAGTATCATTTATTTAGTATGATATAATTAAAATCATAAGTATGATATATCATTTATTTTCCTTAATACACTCTTATAATTTGTAGTATTGGATACTAAATTAATAATTAATTTGTAATATTTCTAATAATTTAATAAAATTAAGATTTCAAAATATATCTTATTTAGTCTAAAATTCATGGAAAACAAATATTCTTTTTTTCAAATTCTTTAAAAGAAAAAAATATATAAATTTCCTTTTTTTACCAAAGAAAAATATTTATGATTTATGTTTTTTTTACTTCTTAATTTTTAAAACTATTTCTTTTAAATTTATTTTTATTTTAAAAAATACTTGTAATTCAAATTTTTTATATTTTTATTTAAGCAAAATAAAATAAATACACTTATTAATAAATATAAGAAATTTGTATGTCACTTAAATTTAACAATGATAAACAACTATACATGGATAATAAAATTTTTATATAAATAATATAATCATAGTAGAGAGTTTAAATAAAAGTTAAAAAAATTAATTAAAAACATATGCGGTTATAAAAGGATAAAAATAAAAAATAAACGAAAGCCAGACCCTTGTGAGAGTTATCAGAGTACAAGAGGAAAACGGAGAGAGAAAGAGAGAAAGAAAGAAAAGAAATAATAATAATAATAATAATAATAATAATAATAATAATAATTAGTAGAAAGAGAAACGAATAGCAGCAATCGAGCTACACAAACAAAGCAAAGCTCTCTCTGCGTATTTTCGAAACCCAGTAAAACTCCGAAAAAAATTGCACTCAAGAAAAAATAAAAATAAAAATAAAGCAGAGGAACACAGAAACGGAGACAAAGCGCGAAGAATCGAAGCTGCGAAGATTTGAAATCCCGAAGGGAGGGAGTGTTGGATTTCCTGTGCAATTTGGCTAAATTTTTTGTTAAGGTCAGAATTCAATCAATCTCTAGGCCTCAATCTCACACTTTCGAAGTTTAGTTTCTTTTTTTTTTTTATTTTGTTGTCTTTGGCGCTCTTCATTGCCGGGCTCCTTTCTCTGGAAATTCGAGCTCCTTGGTTTTTTTTTTTTTTTTTTGTGTCTCTGTAATTCCTGCTCTGTTCTTGAGGTCAATCCCGCGAACTCGCTGATCTCTTCTTTTCAACTTCAATTCTCCGAATTCGAAGTTTTGAGCTTTTTAATTGGGTGCAAACATTTGGGACCTGAGGTTGGAAGGGATGGTTTCAGTTTGGGCGGCTGTATGATTTGGGTTTCGCGCTGTTGGTGAGAAGGGAACGAAATCGTTGGCTTCGAGATTTGAACTTTAGGGTTTTCGCTTATTATGTGCTTGAATCGATTCCGTTCGGTTATTGGGGTTCTGGGTAAGTTAAAGGAGTGAGTTTGATCCTTAGGGTTCTCGTTTTTCTTTTTAGGCCAAGATGATATTTGGGTTCGCAATGTATTATTCGTGCTTCGGTAAATTTTGGGTTCTTTGCAAACGGTGATAACTGTACGTTGGTTGGAATTTGAGGTTCTTGTAATTTTGGTGCATGGGGCTTTTGGGTCCTGTTGCTCTTTATGTTGCAGGACTTTAGAGTTTATTTGCATTAAATTGATATGTGGGTGGGTAAATTTGTGGTTGCTTGGAGGCAGGTTTTACTGTAGCTTGGAGTTCAGTCTGGTGGTTTGGGGATTTTGGTGGTTCTGTTGGGTGTATGAATTTATTTGAGAAATGCAACCTCAGCAGGGCTCCAGAATTGATTTAACTGAACTAAAAACTCAAATACTGAAGAAGATTGGGGTTGAGAGATCCAAGAAGTATTTTTACAACTTGAACAGGTTTTAGCCAGAAACTGAATAAGAGTGAGTTTGATAAGTCATGTTTTCGCTTGCTTGGAAGGGATAACCTTTCACTGCACAATCAGCTTATACGTTCAATTTTGAAGAATGCATGTCAGGCCAATATCCCACCACCAATTCATGAGGCAGGTCCAGTAAAATCTTTGATTCAAACAGCAAAGAGTTCTCCTGGCAGAGAAGATGTGCATGAACAAAGTGGAGCCCATATTACAAATCAGAATCAAATTGCATCCATTTGGTCTAATGGTGTTTTGCCAGCATCACCACGGAAAGTTAGGTCAGGGATGCGTGATCGGAAGCTCAGAGACAGACCTAGCCCACTCGGGCCAAATGGCAAAATTGATTGTGCTGTGCATCAATCAACTGGTACAGAAGATAGTGGTGGTAAGCATATCATGGAAAATGGGGAAATGCCCCCTTGTGACTACCAAAGACCTATACAGCATCTTCAGGCAGTTGCTGAGCAACCAAGAAATGCAAAGGAGGCATTGGCCCAAAGGGCCTCTGGAAAACTGAGGACACATAGTAAAGATCACTGGGCATTTGTGGAAGATGGAGATGAGTTAGAGCAAGCAAATCGCCTGACTTTCTCTAGTAGTCCCCTTCTTGCGCCACTTGGAATTCCATTTGTTCTGCTAGTGTGGGTGGGGCCCGCAAAGCCATACCAATAACAAGTGGTGGTGAATCTTTCAGCTACTATGACAGTGGTGTATTGTCTGATTCAGAGATGCTGAAAAAACGTATGGAGCAGATTGCAGCCTCACAGGGCATTGGAGGGGTTTCAATGGAATGTGCAAATGTGCTGAACCATGTGTTAGATGTATACCTGAAGAGGTTGATCAGGTCTTGTGTTGAGCTGGTTGGATCTAGGTCTTCACATGATTTCAGAAAGCAACCTGTCCACAAGCACTTGGTTCAAGGCAAGGTTATCAATGGCATGTGGCCAAGTAATCACTTACATGTGCAGGGCAGCAGTGGATCTGCAGAAGTTATGCAAGATCAGAGACCACACTTTTCAATATCGAAGCTTGATTTCAAAGTTGCTATGGAGCTAAATCCACAGCTACTTGGTGAAGATTGGCCATTGCTGCTGGAGAAAATCTCTATGCAAGCATTCAAAGATTGAAAAACTCTTTTGAAGATCTGTTATCTCACACTTTAATGGGGTCAAGTTGTCTCAGTTCATAGGCATTGACAACTGTTGTTGGAATCCTTGATGCACCTATTTGCGTTATTATTTCCAGGATGAACCAGACAGCTTCCCTTAGAATGAATTTCAACCCCTGCAACATGAAAATGTGGGTCTGGGCATCCAAATGCTTGTATTCGCCTGCTGCAGATCCTGTATGGATCAGGGAAACATTTGACTGCAACCAACTGGGGAAACTTTCTCATAGAATGCCCTGAATTGGTTGCCCTGTTGTATGATAACAGTTGGTGTTGGCTGTCAGCTGCCATCCCTGCAGATACCAAGTTCTTCTGTATAATTTATGCCAACAAAGCAGAGGTCTTAACACAGTTGTGCAGGGTACTCATGTTGCTTCATGAAAGGTAAAATCACTGGTGTAAGAGCTGCAGTATTGCTCTTTATGTATTTCTTAAATCAGGGAATTGATTTGAATTTCGATATTGAATGACACATTGATATCCATTGACTTATCTTTTTCTATTTTTGAATTACTTTCAATTGAATGACATCAAAAGAACAAATAAAATCCTGTTTTGTCTGACAAAGTTGTGTCTGGTTAATCTGTCAAGTATCCTGGAAAGGGTTGTACTGTATAACAGTCTTACCATGGTATTTTATTTTTAAAAAGGCTCTGATTCAAGTTCTGTTATGACACTTAATGGGTATAGAAATTTTCACCACGCTTAGAAGCAGAAAAACAATGGCAGAGATGTGTTTTAAGCACGGAAAATTTTTGAACTTCAACAGGCTGCTGACATATCAAAATCATAGTGGCAGAAGGCAAAGAAACTAATTAAATACTTTGACTCGTACATGTTAATGAATGAAATGGCCAATAATGATGGTAAATAATTCTTAAGAATGCATGTGGATTAAAGCAAGCAACGTCTATAGATGAAACCTTTATAAAAAAGAAATCTCCCTCAGAAATATTTATTGATCAGTCTCTTCTTGCAACAATAAGACTGGCTGGAGTGGACAAATAATAAAATTTTCAGTGCATTTCTTTTGTAAGTTCATGCTTTATCTGCTACCTCTATTAAGTAAAAGATAAAATTCTGTCAGGAACAAGGTTCCTCAGGAATTTTGTATTGTTTTTGTGTACACTTGTCCTCGCGGATATTATTTGGGGGGTACAGGCAGCAAAACTTGGTTCAAAATTATTGTGCACTATTCTGTGGCTGATGTTGGGATTGCTTAAGGGCAGGGTTGGGTGCTTTTTGTTGTAGGTGTGCTCCTTGAATTTAGTGAAGCCTCATTCTGCTTATCGTCAGATGGCATACGTACGTAAAATCTTTCTTTATGATTGACGCCCCACCTAAGAAGTTTTGTACATGTCAGTACCGCCACAAATGTGATTGAGGGAATATTCAGCAGATTCGGGATCTTGACCGTTTGGTGGGAGAGTGGACTGAGCTATATGCCATTTTCCTTTTTGTTCTTTTTATATATATATATATATATTTGATGAATTAGCTTTGTATTATAAAGGATATTTTCACAGATTTAACGGTTTGCCCAACCTTGGGACTGTTTCTCTTATAGATTTCAATCGTGCTAGGATTTTTTTTTTCTCTTTTTATTTTTTAACACCTCTTTCCTCTTTTTTGTCCTGCTCTCCAAGTACCTATGCATCCGTGTTATGCAACTCTTATTGCAGGATGTCTTCATTGTTGGTCCAAGAAGTGTGATACGGCACATAGGCTGTGTACATCCATCTATCATCATACATAGTCTGATTTTAAGGCTGGAAAAACTGCCTCGTGAAGAACAGAGATTATGATTTGATCATCGCTGCATTTGGCCATTATTTGGACTGTTGAAGACACCTCCATTCAAGTGGTATCGTTTTTTTTTTTTTTTTTTTTTTTTTTTTTTTTTTGGACCAGCCAGGCACTTCACATCGACTGAAAATTTGTACATGTGATAAAGAACTTTGTTACATGTGTGACGCGTATATTTGTACGTGATGAGCTTTTGCATCACTTTAAGCCATTTCTTATAGGTTTGGCACTATTGCTACGGGAGATCCTTCTATGAAATTGTTGACTCTCAAGCAAAATGGGCCAATGAATCAGCATCAAGATCAATTTGATATTTTGTTTAGAAGAGTTCAATTAATGACAGAATATATAGTCAGTGTGTTTCTAAATGTATTAAAAGAAGATATCATAAATTATATTCATATGTTTATACTTAAAACATTGCAACATTCTTCGGCCTTAAACAAGTTGCAAAAGGTGACCAATTTAACTTTATATCAAAGGTCAAGATTAGGGTATAAAGGCTAAATACTACTACTAACCTCAAAACCCTTACTTCCAATCAATAATTCAATTAACTTAGTAATAGATTCTAATAAGGGATCCAAGGTAAAATTCCAAAACTGAATTAAATGTCTAAGTTAAAGATAAAAATATTATTGTTGAATGAAAGACCAAAAGACTCTATTATTGGTGTGATAAGAAATGTATTCAAGGTCACAATGTGAACAGAAATTATTGTTTTATGATTAAAATGGATGATGATGTTGTAATGGAAGAATTAAAAAAGTTGATAGGAGCCATTGGAATTTAAGTTTAAAGAACATCTCCAACTTTTAACACATATAATAGACAAAATGGTGAGTTAAGAAATTAAAACCATGAAAGTTACTTGTCATTCTTAGTGCAAGGTTATATACACCTTAATGGATTTGATAGTAATCATAACTTCCTAGGCTTATAAATGGCTAAAAAGCTTAGCTACCTAATAATTCCTATTTCTATATTAAATGTAATGGTAGCATATGACAACATCATACCCTACAAATATTTGTGCAAGAATTTCCAATGGAAGTTGCAAGGAACTCTTTTTATTGTGGATATTTACTTGCTTAATGTAAAGGGCAATAATATGTTATTTAGGATCTAGTAGCTTAAGACATTGAAATGTACTATTTAGTTTTTCAAGAACTTGATGATAAAATTTGTGATTTAGGAGAAAAGGCATGTTCTTCAGGCATATACTAACATATCATTACAAAAAGTCAAAGTTAAAACTATTAGTAAGGCATTGTACAAACTAGGTAACAATTAAATATGCAGTGTTATAGCCTGTGTAGTAGTGGACCACATTCCATGATAAAGTTCTTAGTTGTCCCTCCTAATAAAGACCAAGTAATTCCTATTAAGGTGTAAACCCTTCTAAAATAATACTGTAATATGTTTATGGAGCCTTTAACCTTTCCCTTACATAAAAAGCATAATCATAAGAATCCTTTGTTTCGTAGGTCTTCACTTGTCAATACCAAACCTTATAGTATCTTAAGTTAAAAATGTAAGTGATAGAATCATTAGTTTAGGAAATGTTACAATTTTGAATCATTTAAAATAACACCTCTTCTGTTGCTTCACTTATGGTTTTGGTTAAGAAAAAAGATAATACCTAGCATTTTTTTGTTGAATACAAAAGGTTTAATCATGTTACTATTAAAAATAAATTTATCATTCCTTTGATTGAGGAGCTTATTAATGAGTTTGGATAGGCATTCATTTTCTTAAATTATATCATAAGTTTGGCTATAATCAAAACTAGAGGCATCTTATACATGTTTATAAACCAACTTTCAAAACTCATAAGAGTCATTGTGAATTTCTAGTTATTTGATCTAGTTTATAACATGAGTTTGTAAGATCATTTACAACATCTTTATGCTACCTTATAATTATTAGAGTTCATTAATTATTTGCCAATAAGGCTAAATGTTGCTTTACAATAGTTAAAAGTAAGCACTTAAAACACATTATTTGTAGAAAAGAGGTTCAATAGATCTAAAAAGATTATAGTTATGACATAATAGCCAATACTTTAAGGATCTCAAGTAACTAAGGGGATTCCCAAACCTTACAAGATACTATAGGACGTTTATATTAGGTTTTGGAAAAATTGGTAAACCTTAAACTTAGTTGTTAAAGAAAGAATCTTTCTAATAATATGAAGAGGCCACTCATACCTCTGAACTTTTTAAACAAACTCTCATTAAAGCTTTTGTTTTGGCCTTAAGAGACTTTTCTAAGGAGTTTATAGTTGAAACATATGCTAAAGGAATTGATTTAGGTGTTGTACTACAGCAACAAATTCATCCTATAGTTTTCATAAGCAAAGCCTTCTCACTTAAACATTTAACCTTATTTGTTCATAAAAAAGAATTATTAGTCATCTTTTTTGTGATCTCTAACGGGCATCATTATCTTTAAGGAAGGCATTTTATTATTAAAACTACTCATTAATGTCTTAAATACTTGTTGAATCAAAGCTTGCACACTAATGGCCAATATACATGGTTGGCTAAGTTTATAAGGTATCATTATGATATTATGTATAAAGAGGACAAATATAATATAGTTGCAAGTGCATTGTTAAGGTTATTATGTCACTAGGTATAATCTTATGTCATTTTATGATCTTTTTAGACTTATTGCAATAAATTTAATATACTTGGGTTACTAACTCTTCTTTATAGCAGTTAATTGCTTTATTTCAACAAGGTCAATTAAACAAGTTACCTTACAATTGGCATAATGATTAACTATTATGGAAAGGTCACTTGATGGTGGGAAATGATGTGTCATTGAAGTAGAAAAATTATTGCTTTATGGCATGGAGTTGATGGAGGCTATTTTAGTGTTATAGTAACCATAAAGAAGTTATCCTTATTTCCTTATTGTTTTTCTAAAATAGATTACCTAGGGATAAAAAGAATTGCATTCAAACTTGTGTTGCTCGTGAAAAATGCAAATTAGATTTATCAAAATCCTAAGCCTCTTTTAGCCTTTACCTATGCTAAAAGGAGTTTTAAAAAGTATTTGTATGGATTTTATCCTAAAATTGCCTAAATGTAGTTTTAAAGAGGTTATATCCGTAATGGTGAATAAATTTTCTAAGTATGCCCATTTTCTTTCATTGTCTCATCCTCACACTATCAATTTAGTGGCTCAAGCATTTGGGGATCAAGTGTTCAAGTTGCATACTAAAAGCCATTAGTAATGACTGAGACTCTATCTTATTGCTTTCTAGTAGAAACTATTTAAGTTTCAGGAAGTAATATTACACTAATCTTCAACTTATCGTCCATAAATCAATGACTACACTAAAAGTTTCTTGATTGTTACCTAGAAACTTACTTGCATTGTGCTACTTCAATGGCAATGGCTCCTTAAAAGTGGTGCCATTGGTTATCATTAGATAAATAGTGGTACAACACCCACTGCCATTCAATTATAGGCTTGATGCCATTTGAAGCTTAATATGTATACCTTTCTCCAATTCATGTTCCCTACATTTCAAGATATGCCACCATTGTTTCATTAGATCAATAGCTTAGATCTCATGAAACTATTTTGCAAATACTCGTATTTCATTTTCATCACGTCTAAGAGCACGTGTCAACTCAATAATAGACATTGCAATAATAGAACATTAGAGGTGATATATTTTGTTTAAAGTTACGACCTTATCATTAGTCCTCTATTGTGCAACAAGCTAATCTCAAATTAGCTCTAAGATTCTATGGTCCATTTAGGGTTTTGGCTTAAGCAGGTAAGGTAGGTTACACACTAGGATTGCCCTATGGTTCTAAAATTCATCATCCTACGTTTCATGTTTTTTAGCTTAAGCAAGCTCTATCTTCTTCATCTTTCCCTTCTACCCCTGCCCCCCATCTTTCCCACTCCTCTAGTTCGCTCAATCCCAACGGCTGTGCTTGACTGTTGAAAGGTAAAGCGGAGGAATCATGCAACTATGCAAGAGTTAATTTAATGGTTTGATCATCTGGTTTTAAAGGCTATTTGGGAATTTTATTATGATATCCAGCATAAATTTTTATCATTTTCCTTGAAAACAAGGGTCCTGAGGGGGGGGGGGAATTGATACGGATCAAAGTCGCAGATGGGTTGATGTGTGAGAGGATAATAATCGTTAAGATGGTTGGCAAAAGACGTGTGGCAATACAAGAAGCACAACACGTGAATCTTGAAATTATAAGCAAATGGGGAAGAATTCTGTTATAATAATTGAAGGGAGAGTGGTTATGTACAGAAAGTCCACTGTAATTGATATAACAATGATGTAATCATGTGTTAGGAGTGGATACGGTAGAGGTTGATGATCAATAATATGAGTAAGAGATGAATAGATAATGCATTGTTGTTGTAAAGAAACATTCTGGAATTCAATAACTTTTTCCCATATTCTTTTATCATCTCTTTACTTTGCACATCAAACGTTGGATACTAGGTCAAGCTCGAGAATCTTTCTATTCTTTCCATTGTAAACGAACCTTTATTTGTATCATTGTCTGTGAAGTTCTGGTGAACTCTCCGACAGAAATGACAAAGCGTGTCGTTGACAGGAAGAAGCTGAATGAAGGGAGGCAAGTCGGCGCGGGTGTCCTCTAGTGACAAAGGCAAGTTGGAGGAGCAGCAGCAAATCCTTCTAGGCCGATTTTGGTTGATAGCAACCATCAACTGAGCAATGGAAAAGTGCTAGCGCAGCTCTAAAAAGCAGATTCCATTGACTTTTTTAAAGTTCTTTTCGGTGGATGGGGGACAGCAACATGTAGATCGACCAACAATGATGAGGAAGGGAGTGTTAAATGATTGATGGCTATTGCCAGTGGCGGTTCAGCAAAGATTGTGACAAAATATATATATTAAATAATATAATATTTAACTTAACGAGATTTTAAAATTATTAAAAATATAATAAATTTTAAATAGTAAAAATTATTCTTCTTTATAATTCATCACAAATTGATATAGGATATAAACAAACCAAAGAATAAAACAAAAGAATGATGCAAGAATTCATCTAAAAATACAAACTAATATGCATAAAAATTTACCTAATAATTAAACTTAATATTTTTGTTATATTCACGACAGGTTTCTTCATAAAAAAAAAAAAAGTCAATCATTTTTATATAGAGATAGTTTAAGAAATTAAAAAAATAAGAAATGCTAAAACTAATTAAGAAATAAAATAAAATTATATTAAATAATATAATATTTTTAGATATTAGAATATCTAATTTAATAAGATTTAAAATATTATTATAATAATAAATTTCCAAATAATAAAAATTATTCTTCCTTATTCTTAGGCATTATCAAGGATTAAGAAATTGCAACGGTTGCAAATCTCCAAATGTTGAATGATTAGATCAGATTGGAGTCGCTGCCAGTAATGTTTGGAATGCGTTGAGGCGCAACTGCAACCAACCAGATGATTTCCGGTGCGAATTCATTTTCTAGGATACACCCCAACCCCCTACAACTGTCGTGTGTTTTGGTGGCGGGTGGGGGGAACCCCTATCTCCTGGATGTCCCGCAAACTTGGTGACCGATAACTTATCACCTTTCCTCCTGATGAATACTTTTAGGTGCGTGAGCCAGTGGATTTCAGACCCAATGAAATTTTTATTCTCCTCGTTTTTTAATGCCCCCAAACTGCTGTAATTGCTTTTTGGGCTTTTACATTTTGCAAGATCGAGGCGGTTGCCTCCTCCTCCTCCTCCTCCTCCTCTTTCAAGGACCCGTACAAGTGTCCCGTTCGACAAATTTGTTCACTCTCTTCGAACAAGAAGCCAGCACCAATTCCCGGTCCTCACCGATCGGCTTTCTACTCCATGGCAACAACAACGTACGTACCCCAAGAAGGTGAAAATCAGACGCTTTGTACGGATCCCTCCTGGATGAAGCACTCATCGAACTCATTTTTGTTCTTGATTGCGATTTCCCCACCAGTTTGTCTGGCCGTTTTGCTCTGTTTGCTCACACATGCGAACACCTTGTTTTCTTTTCTCGTAAACACTAGTAGGTCCATCCCGGTTGGGTCTATTTCCAAATGACGAGAAAACTAGGTGAAGAAGAAGAAGAACTTTAATCTCCGTCTCTCCAGCTTCACTTGTACAATTTACTTCCCCAACGAGACTAACAGAAGCTCAAAACGACTGAAAAAGGAGGAGGGGTGGGGGGCCAATGAGAGAGCGAGGAACACGCATGTGCCGAAAGTGTGACACCGATCCGTAACCAATTGCATTCACAATTAGTCTTTAAAGTTTTAGGGTAAAAAGGCACGGTATCCGTGTTTATTCGTCTATTGACAAGAAACAGAATGTACACATGCACATAAGAAGACTTAAAACTTTTCGATAAGGAGGAGAAGGAAGAAGACGGGACAGTTTATACAAAATGATAAAACTCTCAGCACCCGAATCTAAATTATTGAAAGAATTACAAGGGTAATAATGGGTGATGATCAGGCACGGGCAGCTGATACCTTGCAAACAGGGCACCAATTCTTACGCCCCAGCCACTGACGTATGCAGACCACGTGATACATATGCTCGCAATGCAACCTTCCAACTTCATCACCATCTGCATACTCTTCCTGCAATAATAAGATATGTTAAATGACAGCACATAAGCAGGAAGAATATGGAATGGCTCAATGTTATTTCTGAAAAGTGCATCATCTCCTTGGTGATTGCATGCCATCTCATTACACTGAAATATAGCAAGTGTTGAGTCTTCTTTTAGTGGGTCTGAAGCTGGTATCACACAACTCCCAGTGCAACTACATTCCGCTTATTCTAGCCAACCACATCGGGTTCAAAAATAAAAGTAGCTTTGGGATGATCTGCACCTGCCTCAATCACATCTCAACATTTGATGTTTTTATTGACTGTTGCCGTCTCATAAATCCAATAACAAACAAATCAACAATAAAAAATCATGCCAGCAACTACGTCCAGTGGTAGAGCTGCTGGACTCAGTCCCAATCACTAAGTTTCAAACTCTGGCACCGATGGACCAAGAAATAAACATACAAATGAAAGATCATGGACAGTTAAAGAAAAAGTCAATCAAAGACCTGGCAAATACTGCATTTAACATCATCCTTGTCCTTGCCATTGCTTGCAGTTGCACACTCCAAAGGTACTGAACAATATGTGCTGATCTTCAGACATTCGGACAATGCCTCCTCTGCTAGCGCTGTGCTCACGGTACCCATCCTCTCTTCTAGAGCTAATAAATCCTGTAAAAGTAGCAGCAGAATATTGTTATGTTATGTTAGATCAGCTTAAGATGTTACAGTTTCTATGGATGGAATGCACAAGCAGCAAAAACATAAAAATGAAGAATATAAGGTCGAAGGGTGGGAAGGATATCCAAAAAGACAGATCAGCAAGCATATTACATAAATTATTCAAAACAGCTAGCAAACCTCATATGACATGTTGTCAATATCTAGTCTCATGTCTCTATGTTGATCATTGAAGCTCAGTCCATTGAGGAACAGATTGGTCTCCAGAACAAGCAATTGCTGTAAGACAAGAACAAAATTTTAGACATAAATTATAACCTGGTAAAGTCAAACTTGCCAAAACTTAAATACCTCATAAGTCAGCTCTTCATCTTGTTCAATTCTCTCAAGTGCCAATAATACCTGCAGCAAAAAACCATGTTTATGAGTAACACTATACCAAAAGTTTACTACCAGAAAAATAATTTATCAGTGCATCATCTCTCTCTCCACCCTCCCCCTAAGCCCTTCCAGCCAAAAAACAGCACACCAATATGCCCAAGGTAAAATTTTATTTTGCCAAAAAAAGGCAAGATTACCATGTGATTTTACAGAGATAAAATACCTCAGCAATACCATCCATATTGTAGTAATGGGAGCCCTCACGATTCACTAAAGGCCTGTTGTTTCCAACTTCTGCAGGACTAGAAGGCCTACCTTGAAGACTATCATTGATATTACCAGGTTGACCAAAAAAACTTGGCTGACTTAATGACATTTGCATGGAGAATGTATGTGATGAACTAGGAGCATTCAGCATGGATAAATCAAGTTGAGACATCTGTGGGACCGTGACAAGAGGTTCAGTCACTGACAAATTATTCCTACTTCCTTGATTCGCAGCTGTGGTCCTACCATAACCACTGAATGCTCTCCGAGTCCTAAGAGATGGTGCACCATTGTCCCCATTAGGGGTCCCATTTCTGGCTTGTCTTGAATCAGAAATGGAGACTCCAGAGCTAGAACTAGGTTTCCGTCCTTCCACTGAGGACCAATTAATCTTCTTCCCTTTGGCAGAAGAACTACTTTCTCCATCACAATTTCTCTTTTTGGCAATGTCTTTCTTTCTACAGAGATTTGAATCAGATGATGAAGAACTCAAAGGAACAACATCAGATATGGAACTGCATCGAAGACTTTTCAGGCCATACTTGCTTACATTCATCGGTGTCCCTTGGATTTTACTTTTAGATGCCAAAGAAACAGGCCAACCCCCTAAACTATCTCGGTTACCTAATTCAGACTTCTGATGTAAAGTCCCTTGAGATCTAGTACTTGATGCAACACTTCCAACATCTAGTGGTGCAATCTGACAACACCCTGCATCATCAGATTTGGGGCAAAAGCCTCCTTCAATTCTTCTAGGAGGGGATATAAGTTTAGTCACTTCAGTCTCATCCTGAACACTCACAGTCTCAGATGAATCTGTTTCCATATGTGAAGACAGGATTCTCCGAGGTTCAGTCAAGGATTTTCTAGGTCTATTGAATGCAGAGCAACTTCTACAAGAACTTCCAATTATTTCCTTGCCACTTGAGGAAGGAAGGAAGGATGACCTCAAAGATCTACCTTTTTCTGGATTGCTTATCTGACTACTTTTGGTAGAATTCAGTCTGCCACTGCACCCACTTCGGTTGCAAAACTGAGCATTCTGATCTCTACGATTAGGATTATCCCTGACCGGAACGCCAGATTCTTTTTTTGAGACAACAAACCCATTACAAGGACTCTTGCCAGAATAGGGATCCATGAATAATGATGTGTATCTCTAGACCTACAAAAAGAGGAAGGAAAATCAATTGCTCAAACAAATACAACTTCCTATGCATAGTTATCAGCATTCTTAATGAAACAATATAGAAAGACAAGTGTACATCATATATATATATATATATATATATATATATATATATATATATATATATATTAATATTACAGCTTATCAGTTCCATGCTATATGAGAAAGTACAAGGTGACACTAAGGACTATAGCCTTCATAAAAAATGAACCAAAAACCAGAAACAAGATGGCACCTTACCACAAGGACCTGAGTTAAATGCCCAACTATGTGTCATGTTTCCCTCTGTCAGATGCTTACACACAAATAATTCTATAAACCTTTTGAAAGCACCAACAAGACATCTTGTAACACAAACAAAATGGCAATTAGCTCACTGATTCATCCAATAATCCAACCCCACCCTGCCAAACCAGAAGGAGCAGGAAAAAATGTTCATTACTCTGTTCATTTGCTAAGCGAGGCATTTACCAAGCATATGTCTGCCCTTATATCCAATTGTCAAGTAATTTGAAGGAAAGACACATTCAAATTAGAACAGCTCCATTCAAGGTTTCTGTCACACTCCACAAATGTCCTTATAGTCTCAGCACTATTTCTGCACCGGTCTTACATAATT
This sequence comes from Ceriops zippeliana, assembly GCA_037897445.1. Classification (NCBI taxonomy): domain Eukaryota; kingdom Viridiplantae; phylum Streptophyta; class Magnoliopsida; order Malpighiales; family Rhizophoraceae; genus Ceriops; species Ceriops zippeliana. The sequence continues at coordinate 858,436 of JBAPLH010000135.1, read as the reverse complement.
GGCTATAGAAGCCTCACTCCGGTGCTGCATTGACACCAATAAGCAACCATAACATATAAATTACTATCAAGCGAGATTATCAGAAGTCAAAACTATCATTTGCCAAACGGTCCCATCAGTAACTCCTTGGGTGTCAAAACAAACTCCTTGGGCTTATTGGCTTTGTTTCAGGTGTGTATATACACGCTTGCTGTTTCCCCAATAAAGATACAGCAAAGATAAAGCCAATAAAACATGTTACAACAAAGCACTTTAAATACCTCATAAAAGGAAAAACACAAAAAAGAAGAAAAAAACGATTGTCAGGGAGGGAAGCCATTTCTTGATACTAGAATAACCAAAGCAAAACAGAGAGTGTTGAACATAACAGAAAATAAATGATAAATTGGTCTCAGGAAACATGAGAAAATAGTAAAACGGAAGAGAGGAAAACCTTGCTTTTCTCATATCCAGTTTGATCATCCAAGGGCAAAGGAAAATTCAAATAAAATAAAATAACTTAAAGAAGGAAAAAAAAGGATCCGGATGCCCACACGGCCATATTTCCCCGCCACGAGAAGCAGGTCTCTTCGTCTTCATAGGACACAAAAACTCTCTCTCTCTCTCTCTCTCTCTCTATCTCAGTTATCCTCCACACAAATAACGACTTTGTATTTTGTAGAAAATAACACAAAACGGTTTTTCTTTAATTAAATAATAAACACAAAACAAAACAAAGAGAGAAAAGGAAAATAATAATAATAATAATAATAATAATAAGGCTTTCTATATCCTATCCATCCTCGATTTCAGGTTTATAAGAACCTGAATTGCTCTAAAATAGGCAAAACGAGCAACATCCTTCTGTATCCTTCTCGAAGAAACTAAGTACTGAATTTACAAATAAAAAAAAAAAGGGGACAATTAATACTGATAAAATGAAATCCGAAACAACAGTCCGCTTTAGCTCATCGAGCAAACCGAACCCGCATATTCAACGGACAAATGAACTTCAATCCGTCAAAAGATGAGGCCCATTCAACTAATATCATAATCATAATTTCATCAATCGGAGCTCCGTTATCCATTCGTTAACCAGGAACAAGGAGAAGGAGAAGAAAGACTGACAAATATTCATTACCTCTCTATAGCGATACAGAGAGCGAGAAGGAGAAGGGAAAAAAACGTGCTTGCTTCGTTGTGGATGGTCCCCGGGGAGTTTGAAGGAAGGCCCTTTCTTTCTTTCTTTCTTTCTTTCTTTCTTTCTTTCCTTTTATGTTTTGAACAAATTCAATCCAAAAATAGAAAGGAAAACGGAGGCACAAAAATAACAGAAGCCATGGAGGTGAGATCACAGCCGTTGGATATAAGTGCGTTTAACCTTTTTAAATTCATTGGCCGACTGCCTTTGGATGCTGAACCCTTTGCCCCACCGTCTTTAACTTATGCTTACTTTATTTTCTTCCTTCATTTTTTTTTTAAATTTATATTTAATATACATTATTTTAAATCCATTCAATAAAATTACATCTTATTTTTTAAAATATAACAAATATATATATATATATATATATATCATACTTGAGTTCTATAATAATTCATATACTCTACTAAGTATCATTAGAAAATATTTAAAGTAAATATAAAATTGTCATTATAAATATCATCAAGATATTAAATTGTCTTTAACTTATTAAAATAAAAAGAAAATCATTTCTTATCTAAATTTTGACTTTGATTATTTATTGTCTTAACTTTTTTTGTATGTATTTTTTCTTTGTTAATTAGTTTTTGAGACATCATAAACTTTGTTAAAAGAACATGGTATATGTTTTTTTTATTATATAAATATAACTATTTTTATTGAGTTTTGTTAAGAGTAGTCATTTTTATTGCATTTTAAAATAGAAAATATAAATTATTACGGAGTATAAAGTAAAATATGTTAAAAATAAATAATTATAGCCATTGTCTTAATGCTTTTGCCGAGCGCAACCTGGCTCGTGGGTCCAGGGGTCGTTTTCTTCTCTGGCCAACTGGCAGGCGGGTCCGCCATTTCAATTCCAACAAGCTCAAGCTCTTTTGTTTCTGGTTAGAAAGATTTCGCTTGCTTTTTCTATACTTTTCCTCAGTGAAATGACTCTCTCCTTCTATTCCCGTCACCGTGTTTTCAATTGAGGTTTCTTTTAACCTTATAAAAAGAAGAAATACATCGCGTAATTGTCAGTTTTTGATGGCGGAATTGACCCAATCAGGAGCTTCAACCATAAATACTAGACACAACCGATAGAATCCACTTAAACAAAAGTGGCAGAAGCGTCATCCCGATTTTTGCTCTCTTACGAGGGTATCCAGCGGGAGATGCAACCACATCTCTTTGTATCCCTTTCATAGATGTCTTTTGATGAACAATATATAAATATTAAATTAGTGATTTTCCATAAGGATTTGATTTCTTATTAAGGAATGGTCAAATGGAAAGGAAAAAGCAAGACTTGAGCCAGTGGGCCTACTACGTATTTAAAAAAATCCCCCCCCCCTTTTTTTTTGCAGATTTAAAGTTTTTCGTGAAAAAATATAATATGTGCAAATAATTATGACATAACATGCAATCAATTATTAAAAAGTGTATTTCACATTAAAGTGCAAAATATACCATATCTGTTTGTACGTTGTATCCTATTTATTTGTAGAAGATTGTATTTTTTTTTTCTTCTGGCGAGAAACTTTAAATTTCTTCTTTAAAAAAAATAAAAAAAAAAAAAAACAGGGAAGGTGGGGCACCCCATTGTCTCAAAATCCCCGTCTCTCCTCCGTCCCTTTCTCATCAATGTATTTGGACTCGTCTTGTAAATAGAGATGGGGAGAACTTGGCATCGATTACAAACACTTGGTCACCTGATTTCTTGATAATATTCGTATTAATAATTTACCAATGCAAAACTGATCCCGAATCTTGGCAACTATGAAATCATTTTGCCGGCAGAAAATAATATAGCAGACAATATATATGAGTCTAAACGGCAACAGCGTTTGGCAACCATGAAATCATTTTTGTCGGCTGTCTGTTTCTGCCGAAGCTTGATGCATAAACACAGTTTGGAGTTAAGGAAGGGACACGTGGGCTGAGACCACTTCTTTTTTTAAAAAAAATTTATTTTAATAATAATTTGTATATAATCCTCGTTTAAGCTCAGCCATAAAGACACATTTGTTTTCTTTCTTCTTCTTTTTTTTTTTCTTTCTTCTTGGGTTAACGAGGAGGACCGAAGGAACGACAAATGTGCAGCCACCAAGTGGGGAGGAATAGACTATTGACGATAAGGTGGAGGCTTACACAAAAGAAGAAGCAAATATTCCATTAACCACGAACACAATTATCCATTCATCTGTCCTCATCTTCTCGTTGTCTGATAGCTAGATTAAGATAAGCATTGGTTTGATTCAATATAAATCAATACAACCATCAGTTGAGTGATGCCATCCATCTATTGCAATCGGCAAGAAAGAAAGGGGAGCTAATGACGTGACAGAAATTGTGGAACATGCGGACAATTGTGTTGAATTTTTTACAATTTCTCTTTATAAAATTTTTATTTCTATAATACAAGATCTTTTTTTATGCGAATACTAACAATAAAATTATAATTGAAATCAACATATTATTATCCATTATGCTGATATTCTGCAGTAGAGATGAGGATCCTCTTCTGTTCCTTTCTTGAACGCTTCTCTCTTTTCTTCCACTCTTCCCTTTCTTTTCTTTACGTTTTCTCTATCTGATGGTTGAGATTCCAGAAAGGTCTGTAATAACATATATATATATACACATATTCATTTCCTGTAACCGTTACCTTAAATAGGAAAATCTTCCCTTTATGTAATAATTATCTTAAATGGGAAGATACTCCTTTTCCTGTAACGATTATTCTTAATAGAAAGATATCTCTCTTTCTGTAAAGTTTATTCTTAATAGGAAAAGTGGAGGGATTTTAAACCCGATGACCCAAATTACCGTTATGCCTAACCGACCATCATATTAGACCTTTTATTTTGAGTCATACTTTAAATGACATGGGTTACTCATGTTAATTAACTTAACAATCTCCTACTTGGCTGAAACAATAACAATTAAGTGCACACAATTCTTAAAGATCATTAAATCACAACACTTGATTAAATTAAAATGATTGAATCATGGCAGTCACATATCTTATAGCGACATGATTCCTTCCATGTATCACATAATTATCATAATTCATAATAACCTTTCTGAGGAATATTAAAACTTTAATTATCATTCCCATATGTGTCATTAGTTATCCCACAAACTATAATCATATACAACTGAACAGAGATAATAAAGTACAAGCAAAACCATAACTTTAATTGAATTCACGAGCGTCACAATGATATGAGCATCCTAAATATTGGCTTTCAAGTGTATGAGGACCTGTCCATAATGCCCATCCGATTAACGTGTCTAGTAAATATTTTCGATGGCAAACCTTTAGTTAACGGGTCCGCTATCATCAACTCAGTGCCAATATGCTTAATGGACACTCTTTGGTTTTGCACTTCTTCTTTAACAGATAGATATTTCAAATCCATATGTTTCGCACCTTTGGAATACCTATCATTCTTAGAGAAGAAGACTGCTGCGGAATTATCACAGTAAATTCTTAACGGCTTTTCTATACTGTCGACCAAACCAAACTTTAAGATAAAATTCCGCAACCATAATGCATGAACAGTAGCCTCAAAGCATGCTACAAATTCAGCCTCTATAGTGGAAGTAGCAATGACAGACTGCTTCCCGCTTTTCCAGGAAACTGCTTCTCCAGCCAGGAGAAACATGTAACCAAATATAGATTTCCTCGAACCTACACATCCAGCATAATCTGAATCCGAGTAGCCTACTACTTCAAGATAACTTGATCTTTTATAAGTAAGCATATAATCTTTGGTACCTTGTAAGTACCTAAGTACTTTCTTTCCGACTTTCCAATGATCTATTCCAGGATTACTTTGATATCGACCTAACATTCCAACTGTGAAACTGATGTCTGGCCGAGTACATGTTTGCGCATACATCAGGCTTCCAACCAGTGATACATAGGAAACTGATTCCATCGCTTTCCGTTCCAAATCATTCTTTGGACATTGTAATTCACTGAACTTGTCCCCTTTCTGAATTGGAACTATTCCTGTTGAGCAATTTTCCATTCTAAATCTCTTTAATACTTTATTGATATAGCCTTTTTGAGACAATCCTAACAATCCTTGTGATCTATCACGAAATATTTCTATTCCTATCACATAGGATGCCTCATTTATATCTTTTATTTCAAAAATTTCAGAGAGAAATTTCTTTACATTATGTAACAAACCTATGTCATTAGCAGCCAAAAGAATGTCATCGACATATAGGACTAATATAATGAACTTGCTCCCACTGACCTTCATATAGATACACTGATCAACGGTATTTTCTACAAAACCGTATGACGTAATGGTATTATTGAACTTAATATACTATTGTCGGGAGGCTTGTTTCAGTCCATATATCGATTTCTTTAATTTACACACCAAATTTTCTTGCCCAGTGGTGAAGAAACCTTCATGTTGGTCCATATACACTTCCTCTTCCAAGTCACCATTCAAAAAGGCGGTCTTTACATCCATTTGGTGGAGCTCTAGATCATTATAAGCCACCAAAGCCATAATAATTCTTAAAGAGTCTTTCTTAGAAACTGGAGAGAAAGTCTCCTTATAGTCAACACCATCCCTTTGAGTGAAACCTTTGGCTACAAGTCTGGCCTTATACCTTTCGATGTTACCGTTCGATGTTTCGCTTGGTCTTGAAGATCCATTTATAGCCAACTCGTTTTGATCCTTCAGGTAACTCTACTAGCTCCCAGACTTGGTTTACATCCATCGATTTCATCTCTTCCTTCATGGCATTGAACCACCTTTCATAATCATTACATTCCATGGCTTATTTAAATGAGACTGGATCTTTATCAATGCTCAATTCCGATTCATGCTCAAGTGAGTAAACCACATAATCATTTGAAACTGCTGGCCTTTTCTGTCTTGTAGACCTCCGTAATGCCATTTCTTGTGGTATCACTTGTTCATTTGTAAATTGAACATTATCACTTGGTTCATCTCTTATGTGTTCACTTTGCGTGTTTTGAGTATCAATTTGTTGTCCTTGCATGTCACGTGACTATGATGCAACATAAGGAATAACAATTTGAGTAGAAACACTAGGTGTAGGAATACCAACGTGAGTAAGAGTACTCACTGTGGACCTTTCATTTTGTGATTCTTTAATATCCACCTTTCGTGATTCCCCACTCCTACTGAACTGACCATTTTCAATGAACCGAGCATTACCAGACTCAACTATTCTAGTACTATGGTTAGGGCAGTAGAACCTATACCCTTTGGACTTTTCAGGATAGCCAATGAAGTAACCACTAATGGTTCTCGCATCAAGTTTTCCTTCATGTGGATTGTATATCCTTACTTCTGCTGGACATCCCCAAACATGAAGGTGTCTCAAACTGGGTTTCCTCCCTGTCCATAACTCGTAAGGAGTTTTAAGGACAGCCTTACTATGAACCCTATTCAGCAGATATGCAGCAGTTCTTAATGCATGCATCCATAAAGATAAGGGTACAGTACTGTAATTCAACATGCTCCTAACCATATCCATAAGTGTGCGATTTTGCCTTTCCGCTACACCATTCTGTTGTGGTGTACCAGGCATTGTATACCGTGCACATATGCCTCGACTCTCAAGAAGTTTTGCAAATGGACCAGGACATTGTCCACTTTCATTGAATTTTCCATTATATTAACCACCCCTATTTGACTTAATCACTTTTACTTTTCTATCTAACTGCCTTTCAGCTTCATTAATAAACACCTCTAGGATGTTTACTGATTGAGACTTTTCATGCAGTAGATACAAGTAACAATACCGTGAGTAGTCATTTATAAAGGTGATGAAATATTTCTCACCACCCCATGTTAGGATATCAAACGGCCACAAACATCAGTGTGTATCAATTCTAAAGGCTCATTGCTTCTCATGGCTGGGTTCTTTGATGTATGTTTTGTTTGTTTCCCTTTTATACAATCAACACATACATCCCAATCAATAAAATCCAATTGAAGCAGGACATCACCTTTCATCAACCTCAATATCCTTTCTTGGGATATATGACCAAATCTTTGATGCCATAAGAAAGCATAACTTTCATCATGCATATTACGTTTGTTACTTAAACCATGCTCAACAAGAAATATGGAATCAGCATACATAGCATCAAGATTAAAATGGTACAAATCATCAATCAAAGTACCAGATCCATAATAGTATGAATGTCTATACAATGAAAATACACCATTTCCAATCTTGAGGTTAAATCCTTCTTTATCCAACTTTGCAATAGAAACTAAATTTCTAGTACATTCAGGAACATAGAGACACTTTTCTAGATCCAGATGACACTTGGTGTCTAAGATCAATCTGTACGTCCCAATCCCTTCTATTCGTGCCTTCATTCTGTTTCTCATATAGAGGAACTTCTCAGTTCCTGTTATGGGCTGGATTGAAAGGAATCCCTGCATAATATGTAACACATAAATAGTAGCTCCAGAATTTAACCACCAAGTATTATTGGGCACTTCAATTATGTTTGATTCAAAATATATTGATATACAGTACGTACCTTTCTTTTCGAACCAAACTTTTCTTTTTGGGCAATCATTTTTGAAGTGACCCATCTTTTGCAGAAGAAACATTTCTGATCCTTCTGTATCTGACCTCCAGTGACTTTCATAGAGGCTTTGTCCTTTTTCTTACCTTTCTTATGTGGTTTAGACCTGCTACCACTAGCATCCTTACGAACGATGAGATGAATGGAGTGATCCTTCATCTTCTTTAATCTCCCTTCCTCCTGAACTAACATGGCCTTAATTTCTTGAAAGTTCCATTTCTCTTTAATAGTGTTATAATTCACTTGAAACTGACCAAATTCAGGAGGCAGTGAGTTTATGATGAATTGAACCAGAAATGATTCACTCACATCCATGCCCATTGTTTTCAACCTTGCTGCTAGATTAGCCATACTGGTCACATGATCATGAATGGGCTGTGACCAATCAAATTTCTTGGTCATTAGCTCACTCATTAGGGTTCCTACGATGGATTTATCAGTTATATCTGACTGAGAGTATTCCTTAATTCTCATCAGAAATTCCCTCGCATTTTCCGTCTTAGGCATCGATGGCTTGACGTTTTCAGCTATCGTCATCCGCATCAAATTCAAACTCAGCCTATTGGACCGTACCCAAGCCTCATAAAAAGATTTATCAGATTCTGTACTAGTCCCTGTAATGGCTGCAGGCTTTTCATCCGAAATGACTGCTAAGTCCAAGCCCAATACACCCAAATGAAATTGAATATGCTCAGACCATTCAGCATAGTTCAGCCCATTGAATTTGACCATCGAATTGCCTAAGGCGAATACATTGGTGGAAGCTGCAAATATAATCCAAATTTATACGTTAATACTTTGAGTAAACTCTAATGGATTCAGATACATTACAAACTTTAATCATGTATTTAAGTTCACCTTTGGGTAATCCTCAAATACATAACTCTAATCAATAATAATGCTAATTTGAATATACTTTAATAGATCAATTAATCATACTAGAATTAACATGAATGTCATCTTTGGATATACAATCACGTTTACCCAGTATATCAATTAATCCCTTTTAGTGTCATTAATTACAAGCAATGATCTATCTTTGGATAATCTCCTAACTTTTAATTAATAACCGCAATTGTTTATTTCAAAACATTTTATTAGCATCTAAAATGAACAATTAAAATTCACAGTCAGCTGTTCAAATCCATTCAAAGTCAGGCCACTTTGGTGACTAACAAGCTTTTAGTATTTAACTCATATTGATGTGAATTTAATAATCTTCAATTACGAAGATTAAATTATCTTTTATGTGGGAGTTTTCCAATAACCTGTCCCTTTTTTTCATGTGGTATTCATTCGGACCCGAGCACCACCATACTGTAGGTGGGACCCGCATACCAGGCAACCCGACACGCTCTGGTTGTACAGTGGCGGCACTACCGTTCTGCTGCCTCCGGCCGATCGACCCACGGTAGCGGTACCACCTTGCTACCGGCGTTGCCCGCAGCACGCTCCATGGCCGATCGACCCACCGCCTCCGATCGAGCGACCCCGCGAGCAGCACCACGGTTCTACAGGCGTCGCCTGCGTGCTGCCTCCAAACATCGCCCCTATTCGACTACCGGCGCAGGATCCAGACCGACGTCGTAGTCCAGACCCACTCCTAATCCAGTCATTCGAAGGGGTCTCCGTCGACAACCAACCCCATGCGTCGGTTCTCCCCAACGTTGCCTCTGACGGACGAACGTGGGGCGAACCAAACCTTTCGGGTCGGATGTCCGAAGCGATCTGGGTCCGCAACAACACCCGGAATCGCGATTCCGGGGAGACCATTCTGCCGCACCTACCCGACCGACTTGGATCTCGTTGCCACCCGGAAGAACACTCTTCCCCTTTCTGTCGTGCCCAATCCGTTCGGGTCGGCGGTGAACCCGGAAACACGAGGCCGATCCCCCATACCCAGATCCGTTCGGGTTTGGCGACGTACTGTCCTCGTGCCGGCTTTCCCTTTTCCTTTCGACGCCGGCCGTTTCGTCGGTGCTTACTCTCCATGGCCGGCGTTTCCCCTTTCCTTTCGACGCTAGCTGTTGGCCGGCGTTTTCCCTTTCAACGCCGGTCGTTTCGTGCAGTAAAAAGAGACCAAAAAAATTATTTTTACGTGCGTCATCGTTTCGTTTTACAATATACGCAAAAATAAATAAATCAAAATACGACACAAACAAACAAAGGAAAACAAATTGCAGTATTCGTAGACCTGTTCTGATATCAATTGTTAGACTTTTCTAGAATTTCTCTTTATGAAATTCTTATTTATATAATACAGAATTTTTCTTTATGCGAATACTAACAATAAAACTGTAATTGAAATCAACATATCGTTGTCCATTATGCTGATGTCCCGCAGTGGAGATGAGGATCCTCTTCTGTTCTTTCTTGAACGTTTCTCTCTTTTCTCCCACTCTTCCCTTTCTTTTCTTTACGTTTTCTCTCTCTAATGGTTGAGATTCCGAAAAGGTCCGTAATAATATATATATATATATATATATATACACATATTCCTTTCCTGTAACCGTTACCTTAAATATGAAGATCCTATCTTCAATGGAAAGATACTCGTAATAATTATTCTTAATAGGAAAATACTACTCTTCCTGTAACGTTTATTCTTAATAGGGAGAGTGGAGGGATTTTAAACTCGATGATCCAAATTATCATTATACCTAATCAACCATTATATTAAATTTTTTATTTTGAGTCATATTTTAAATAACATGGACCACTCATATTAATTAACTTAACAAATTTATCTAAAGAGGGATCTTCACGGGTTGGCTTCAAGACACCTGGCGAGTCCTTTTGTGATGACGTGGTTGGTGTCTGGGCAAAGCTGACGGAGATAACCCACCGAGGCCACTCAAGGACAAAAAGCTTTTTTGAAGGGGTATGGTGGGGGGGCCACAAATCTACCACCGGAACCATCTTCTGGTTGTTTGCCGAATCCAAACGTTCTTGAATCCTTCCTCACCTTTCGAAGTGGAGGACCTGATCCGGAAAACCGACTTCAATTTTTTTTTTTTTAATTGTAAAACATGTTCTCTACGGCGTCTCATTTTGAGCCGGTAGTAACCCATTGGAAGTCACGTTCCGTTTGTGTTATTTTTGGACTCCTTACATTGCGGTCTGTTAATAAAATTAAAAATAATAGAATGTAAGCTATCGTGTTAACAACTTTGATATTAGCGTTATAAAAAAAAAAAAAACCGAAAAGAAGGAAACTAATGGGACTTTGATTAGCCAAAACGCGTACTGCCAAACATAACCGAAGAAATATATAGCCTCATTTCTCTTTCCTTGGTTTTTTTTTTGACTCTCCGTTTTTTGAAGTCCCGGACACGCAGGCCGGTACGACGTATAACTTCCACGCAAAATGGAGGCCTGGCGTATGCGTATCCTCTACGCAAAGAATCGACAGTAGCAAATAGCCAATTTTTATATATATAGAAAAACAAAGGAACAGCCGGCGCGACGAAGGACAAACAAAGGAGAAACGGCGAAAGAGGGCTTCTTTTTTTTTGTTTTTTTGTTTTTCAAGATTAATTCAAATAATAAAATTATCTAATGCGATTTTGAATGTAAAGTCTCTCGTAATATTCATCCCACTTGACCATCTCTGGAGTGACTACTGCTCTTTGCAAGTCATTGATGAGACGGCAATTTAATAATACTTACTATTATTATTAGCCTCAGATGAAATAACGAGGTGCTTGGTCTTATTTGGAAATCCACGGCCCTTTGGGAGCATGATCATTACAAAATATTTGACTTTGTTGGGCAGCCGGAGCTTCATTGCATAATCTGAAAACAACGTTATCCCTCTTCCTTATTGAGCTTGATTAAATTATCTGATGGTCAGTGGCAGGCCATGTTTCTCGCAATTTTTCCCATTCTGGCTCCCCGTCCACCTTGTATTGTTCACCCATGCCTTGTTCCCGTCTTTCATCAGAAGCTTAATGCGACTACCAATTATTCTCCTCTCTCTCTCTCTCTCTCTCTCTCTCTCTCTCTCTCTCTCTCTCTCTTTTTTCTTTTTTTTTTTTTTTTTTTTTTTTTGATAAAAAGAACAGGGATACTGGCTGGCAGGGCACCAATAGATTACTTTCTATAATTGCTCTGGTCCCTTTATTAACGGTCGTATTGAATCGTGTGCCTATAAGGACTGAGAAGCCAGAGATTAAAGGCGTAATGTCTAAAAAAAAGAGAAAAAGTTATATGTTCATAAAATATGATCTATTTTTATACTTTATAACAATTTCCAACATACATTTTAAAAATATAGCAGAGAAAAAAAAAACTATAATTAGCAATCGTCAGTTAAGTTTAACAAAAATGATAAAAATGCACATTTGCTCCTTTATTTTAACAAAATTTATAATATTCTAAAAAATAACTCTAATAATTGACAAAATGAAAAAAAAAAAAACACTTACAAAAAAATTTATTCGATTGAAATTTCTAACAATAATATCGGCATTGAACATTAATACAATAAATAATCTAATTTCAAAATTCAGTTCAAAAATAATTTCATTTTTATTTTAATAACGTAAGGGTAATTTAGTATCTCTAAAGCATTTATAATGATGTTTTTTATAAATTTATTTTAATTTTTTAATAAATAATATTTAACAAAAAAGCATAAATTATTCTAAAACTCAAATATCAGTCAGTGTACCTTCTATAAAATTTGAAAATGTAGAATGTAAATTATTATTATTAAATTTAAAATACAGTATATTAAATGTATTTTTTTAGAACAAAAAATGATCGTATTATTAAATATGTAAAATGGATTGAGCGGCGTGTGGACCGACCTGTCATGACTCACGTATACATAGTGTTAAGCTAAAAGCTTTCAGCCCTTAACTCAAGAACAGCACAACCTATTCTGGAGTTCACATTTAAGCCTGACACGATGTGTTTTAGATTTGTTTTTATTTTTTATTATATTATTGAATATTAGTATAATATTTTTAGAAAATTATTTTGTAATTGAATTATGAAAATTATGAGAACAAAACTCCATGTATTAATCTGAATGATTTAAATAAAATTAGACCATTAAAAATAGAACAAGATGTATTATTATTGTTGACTAAAAAATAAATAAAATGAATAAATAAAGCAATTTTAATTTTAATTTTAACTTTAACTTTAATTTTATTGATAAAATTTCATATAGAAATGCTTTGTTTGTATTTTATTTTCCTTCTTAAATTCATTTTTTTTTATTTTTTTGTCTTTCAATTAATTTATATACACATGTATATTTTTTATAAATTTATTTTTTTATATATATTTAGTTCATACGCAATTTAGACAAGGTTAACAAATAGACACGATAAAACATGGTGTGAAAGATAAATAAATTGCATTCTGACATGACACGAATAACTAAGATTTTCAAGAAAAAAAAAGGGGGGGGGGGGGCAGTGGCCCATCTTTTGTTAATTTCAGAGAGAAAGAGTAAATGTGGGCGTCCCCCTCCTAGCGTTGAAAAAAGTCAAACATTCCACTCGGCCCCCATCTCGGGGTTGGCTTGACGGTACGTCATCAATAATTACTCGATCAATAAATTTTAGTTTCCATTTTCATGGCCTCAGTTGCCTCAAGAGCCCGGGCCATCGTTTCTCGCATGTGCTTTGCGCAACTGGCGCTCCCTTTTATCACTTCTCCAGGGTCCCAAACAGCCTTAGCCATACGTTTCTTCATTCGCGGACTCCTTTTCCTTTTCCTTGTTTCCATGAATTTGCTTTGATCAAGGTACGTACGAGTCGCTTACATTTTCAGGTCAATCGCTCTCTCTCTCTCTCTCTCTCTCTCTCTCTCTCTCTTTCTTATTGTGTCCTTGTCCTTTTTTGTTTCAATACGTTGGTACTTTGCTTTCCTAGTTTATTTGCTCGACTGTAAAGGGCCCTAAATAAAAGTACTCTGATTTATATATATAGATTGCTAGCAGATTTTTGCTTATGCCATTTTATTACGAATTACGAACTTGAATCTATACGCATCTTCTTGAGAAATATGTATATATATTGGAATGAAGGATTTGCGGCCAGTTTTGTTATTCAGAACGCAGAAATGCCTTTGTCAATAACACAGCATACGGGCAAGAACAATTATAATGGTAGTAAGAACAGAAAAGGACCAGGCTCTTTCTTGCTAAACAGGCCCCGCCTGACAATGGTGGGGCTGGCACCGTCTTTAGTTGTAAAGGCAATGAATGTTAGCAACCGCGTAATTCGGTTGCAATATTCTTGGCTACATTATTTGGTTGTGTACTATCCAGCAAGACAATTTTTTTTTTTTTTTGTTTCACTTTCGGTACAGAATGTGACTATTTTAGGATCAAAGAAGAAAATTGAATAGAAAGCCATTTCAGATGACAAGCCCCGCCCGCAGCTTCTATAATTTGTTGTTCGCATCAGCATCAGCATCTTCTTCTGCTTCTTCTTTTCTCTCTTTCTTAAGAGATTCATTGCCCGTGAGAGCCCTTTTTAAGACTGGAATCAGAGACCTCCACCGTAAAAGTCTTGTGTTATTAACCTTTTCTGTTTTTTTTTTTTTTAAGAAAGTCATTTTAAGCTCGTCGTTCAAGTAAATTGAAATGTACGTGTAAGCTTTGTTGAGTTTTCTCTAAGTTTTAGAAGTTTTGGATGATAGAAATGATTCAAAATTCAAGCACCACAAATCTATTTGATAGATTCACTCTTTGGTATTTTACTAGAAATTTTTTCACTTAGTTGTATATGTTGGAAGTCCATTTTGGATGCAACTCTGAAAGTAGTTAGTGAATGATATCTATTGGAGAATACTAGAATAACAGAGCAAGATAAATATTCATCTTCAATCATTTACGATTCCACCGCAGTTTCCTACCCAATTGTCCTCTGCTTTCAGTTCACACAAATACTCAAAATCTGATGGATTGTACGTCTTCACATCTAGCAAAATAACTGTCTTATATGAGTAGTTCTTGACATTTGAATGATATCTACATTGGTCCTCTCAAGCTGCCGCTTTCCTTGACTGACACTTCTGATTGTTCATCAGATGATGCAAGGTCTGCTGGAGATCACTGCCTCGTGCTAAAAGCTACATGGCAACAAAAGAAAAGGAAAGTAGTACACTAAAAAGGGAGAGGAAGGCAACGACTTCTTCGAATTCTCACACCAATTTCAAACAAGCAAGTCTCAAACCAACCACATCGGGCTCCACTAATAACAAGCCAACCCCATCAGGGAAACCAGTCCCTAATTACCTGAAGCCAACAATCAGTTCAAAACTCGAGTCCTTCAAGTACGTCGAGAAAACTGGCCTGGAAGACGCCACCCAGAAGGCTACTCTCCTGAGAAGAAGATCTTTTGACCAGCCTCCATCAGTTTCTTGCATTAAAAAAGCGCTTATCTCTCCAGATCGTAAAGAAAGAGCAGCTACAGCAGCCCGACCTACAGCGACAACATCGAAATCCACCCGTTCACCAACACCTGTTTTAGAGAGGAGCTCCAGGTCACTTCAGCCCAAAAAATCGCGGGCACTGGCTGCTAGAACCCTAAAGAGGGGCACAAGCCCCTCCAATAGATCGGGTCATTTGGCAAAGAATGGCAGTACTTCTGTTTCACTAAAAGCTCCAAGTAATGATCATAAATCTCAATCTTTGGATCTTAAAATTAATCAAGAAAGTAGCCAAGAATCTTTGGTTGATGACGATGAGGAGACACCTAATTTTGAAGGCAAGGTACTGGTCCTCTCTTCTGATATGCCCCAAACAGAGGACAAGGAGCATATCGATGCTGCAGATACCTATGTGAAAAACGGTGAAGATGAGAAGCTCAAGCCTTGTGCCATTCTGACAGTTTCAGAAGGACATCAAAAAGCACACATTGAGATTCCTGAAATTAAATTACAAGAAGAAAGTGAAAATCAAGAAGTAGGAGAGGAGACTAAGAGCAATGATGAAGGCGCCAAGGGCAGCTGTGAAGAGGGCATTGCAGATGAGGCTAAAGTGGAGGCTGATCAAGACAAAGTGGCAGAGAAAGTGGATGTGCCTTCCATGGAACAACCTGTAGGTGAAAAGAAGCAAGAAGATATGAACCAAGTTGACGAAGGAAGTGAGGACATTAAGCCCAAAGAAGGACAAGATGCTGTGGAAAGTATTGCTGAAGACGTAATGCAAGGTGAAGTAGCTGGTAACGGGGCCCAGAGTCAACAGGGGTGACAGGGGAAGAATGAATCTTCGGCAGCGTACAATGATGTGATCGAGGAGACTAAAAATAAGTTACTTGAGACGAGAAAGAACAAGGTGAAAGCACTTGTTGGGGCATTTGAGACTGTCATAGATTATGAATCTGGTTCAAAATGAACTGGCTGTTAACAACAGGTGCAATCAATCAGCAAAGCACTTAACCCTGCTGTGATATTTCAAGACAGTTTCGGGCATTGTTCAATGCAGTCTTCCCTCGTTGTATGTATATTGTTGTACTTACTAAATAGGCAGTGAAATCATTTGTTTTGTTCATGGTATCAATTAACAATGATCGTGGAAATTATCTGAAATTTTGTGTACGCAAACGTTTGTTATAGAGAGAGCTGCTGCCAAAAATTATCTTTGGTAATTAACACGTATATATGGTCCCCGCTTTTATGTTGACGTAAATCCCGAAATAACTCATTCTCTGAAGCCAAAAAGAAACTTACGTTGGGAAGTGCACACGCATTCCTAAAATGGAACTACCACTACCAAACAGTTGATTGATTCAAATGTGTAACAAAAATCGATTGCAAAAGATGATGCATGGGACAGAGAGGGATGCAAGAAGTCAAAAAAAAAAAAAAAAAAAAAGGAAGAAAAAGCATTTGGTTCATCCGCTCCTTGAGTGAACCTAGAACACACATGAACTTACATTTGCGAGAAAGAAAGACTCGCAAAGAACTTAATATATAGATACAAAAGTGCATCTTGAACTTCTCTTGAAGATGTATCCAGCATGAAAGTTGAATTGACGGTGTTCTTGCGTTTGAGGGGCGTTCCTTTGGCATAATAGAACTCCGCTCAAAGGAATGTTCGCCCCCCAGAGCTATTCCCTCGCTGGTAACGTAGCTCCAAAGATATCTGCCTTTCAAGCAAAAGTTGGCGGCGAAAATTGGCAATGAAAACCTCCGCTCTCTTGTCAATATCTTCGTCTGAAGCACAACTTGCCGTGCTATAGATTGTTCGACTCGACTTGTGGAGTCGGTCGCATTCCTCATCTTCGATGCACCCACGCAAACCCAGCCGATCGTTGAAGCTCAATCTTTGCCTTGTGCTACTAGAGGCACTGCGGAGACATGAAGCTAAGCGCCACCGCCTGCGGTTGAGATTCAATAGAAAGTTCATCTTCTTCACTGTCCTCTTCAGGTGTCCTAGCACAGACCACGACCGGCTTTGTCTAGCCATCTCTCGTCGTTGCTGCTCTCAAACTAACAAGAATACAAGACGTGATGCTTGGGAGCGAACACAAATGAAATGATGGTCACTTGATATAATAATATATATAGGCAAAAGTGAGAGAATTCCCCGACAAGACATCGTAGTTTAGCAAGAAAGCGCGTCACGCAATCAGATTGCCTTGCCAATGTAAGAAACACTCCAATTTTGGCCGACTCAACCACGATTGCATTACAAGAAACATTATTGGCGGGGATGTTGCGCGAGCTATATCACGGTCGAGATTTGTCCACGTCTGACTCGGCGTCTGAGTATCAATTTGGATTCCACCTGTATAATATTTTTTTTTTGTATTTATTAGTGTAAATTTTTAATTGACATAATTTAATCATATTGGCCAATTCCCCATACTAGCTAAATTTGTGTATTAAGGTACAAGATCCTTTCGCATACATTTGAAATGCATTTTAACGAATGATTTTATTACATGATGCAAGTTTTCACAGCATTGGTGACGCTGATCCATGACGAGGTTTTTTGCATTGTTGTTGGTACAATAAATCTACATATATATATATATTGTAATGAAATTCGACATTAAAAAAATTATTAATTGCACAATCATAGTACAGCAAATATGCACTCAAATGATCGTGGTTGCATTTTTTTTCCTTTTTTTTGTGGACTGCGTATAAAATTTGCCTCCACTTAGCATTTTTTTTGTATGCTAATGTGGAAATTTAAAAATAAATCGACCGTTTAGAATTTTTCCAAATTTCAATCATAATGAAAAAGTAATGACAAAGAATTAATTACAAACTTGGTTCTCAGAAAATTTTTTATTATAATTCAATTTTATCATGAACTAAATTAGGAGTAAGATATATTTTTAATTATAATAAAATCAAATAGTTAACTCCGACTGACATTTCAAATGGTCAGCAACTCAATTCTTTCGCTTTTTCACCTTTGAATGGATTCGGAGTTCAATCCTTGCTCACTAAGTTTTGTCCAAATGGGTCGATTCATATATATATATATATATATATATATATATATTAAAAAATTTATTAAAATGAAAATTATATAATAAAAAGAACTTTCTCTTATTCGTATAAATCTCACCCTAGAATGCTTTTAAGAGGGCTTTTTTTTTTTTTTTTTTGGGATACTTTTCATTATTCTTGCTTCCGAAGTTTTGACAACACAACTTATAAGGACTTAGATCGGTCACAGCACTATTGTTGAAATCTTGTGTGCTTTCATTGCATCTGACCAAGATGGCTCAAAAAGTTGACCAACGCATAATAATGCGGGATGCCCGAAACCTGATGTATCTTTAAACCTATGACGGATGCAAATATAAATGCATAAAACACCAAGAAACCGACCGGAAGGCGTTATGGTAATTGAATAAAAATTAGAATTCCGATCCTGCATTCTTATGGAGACTTGGGAAGCAGTAAAGCAAAATTTAGGCAAACCCTTAATGAGATTATTCCACTTCCATCATATGAGCAATCGTAAGGTACGCGGATGGCTAGAGTAAAATGTATTCTCATATATCAAGTTTAGTTCAGTGTTTTCTGCCAAAAATAAAAAAAAATAATAAAAAAAAATTGTTCATGCCCAGCACCTCTGGTACAGGTAAGACAATGTTCAGCTTTAAATATGCCTACTGCCCCTGAGCTATAAAAAATCACCGTCTAAGTTTCTATTACAACAATTACCATTCCGTGCTTCTTTTCCAAGATCAGATCAATCAAATGGCCGATGGATATCATGGTTGTGACACAAGGGGGAGGCTTCTCATCATGGTCATAAGAGGCCATCCAACATGATTGTGCCAAATTTTGTATTATAGCTTCAAATAGACAATTTGGTCATCTCATTTGTTCAATCATATCTCCAAAAATCATCATATGAAATCTAATAATGACGAGAAACATATTGGTTTAAAAAAATGTGCATAATCTACGAGTTTCAATCACATTAGTGTACTCTCTCTCTCTCTCTCTTCAGATATTAAGCCATGAAAATTATATGCCCTCGCGTACCATGCCTCCTCTACTTGTCCATTATACACCCTGCCATTTTATTGTAACACTCGTAAAGATGTTCTATAGCCAGATCAACCTGATAAAGAGAAAGACACATAAATAAATATTGCAAGTTCGGGTCTTTCCCCACAACAACTACCTTTTGAAGAGTCAAAAGGGAATGACATTTGAAAAAGTTCCCACGTAGTGATAATGAAATGAGAAAAGTGTTGTTTTAACGGGTGAAAGTCCATGGGATAGTGGTGCAGCACATGATCATCATTTAAAGCTGCCTGAGTGAGAAGATGATCGGCTTCTTCCTGAAATGATGGAGAAATAGTTCCTGCTGACTCAGGCCACAAGCGCTTGTATAGATTCATGGCCATCCTATAATCTCCTTGAATGGCAAAAGCACGCATCATTGAAAGATATGGGTGAGGCTTTGGTCTGAGATCACGATTCACCCTAACCGGTTTTACAATCTCTCCAAATATACAAGCAACACCTAGAGGTATCGTAGACAAATGTCTATGAAGTGGTGTGAGCGATAACCAGTCAATTTCTACACATCCGAAATATAATATAGAAATTGCCCGAAATATTACTGTAACATATGAAATGAAAGAAAAGATTGACTTGTGATATGCGTTTATCGCGAGTCAACTAATTACAAGTCAGCCTGACCAACAAGAACCACTTTTCTATGATATATATGCGTTATACAAATAGTTGCATGCAAAGGCCAATGCGCCCACTTTATTCATTCGACATGATTAATATATTGCCCTTTTTATACCTCGTGTCTCTCTCAGGCATATCCATTTATTAACCATTCAAAAGGTTACAACTCAAACGTCCTTCCCCGTCGTTATTGATTCCAAATGTCCTTTAACACCAGTCCCTGAGATTCGCACACTATTCCCAAATATTACATTGTATAAACTCTTCTCAAGCCCTCTAGCTGAGCCAGTATCACACCTTCGATATTTCTCATGCCAAGCAGTTTTGTCCTATGACCCGTAGATAGCTAAAACCAATCCACACATTTTTCCCATCTTTGACAGGTTTAAGGGTCTGGATGGGTCAAGGTTGACTGGTAAGCTAATTATCCGAGTTCAGATCCAGAGCTGACTTTGGGTGAGTCTTGATAAAATGATGCTCATCCGATTAACTTGTATGAAAATCAGACCTTCACTTGAGCACCTATTTAGCATGAATCAGTTATAGCGATAATTAAGCATGGGAAAAAGCAAATTATCTTATGATTGCCATTCTCAATGCATGCCTAGTCCAAGAGCTTGAGCACCACTTATGCAACATACACTAGATTGAGCTGATTGCATTCAATTCAGTTCAATCAATTAATAAATTGTCGTTCAATTTCATTTCCAACACAAATTTTTGAACTGAAGGAAGATCTTTGGCATGTGAGAAACCCTTTAGAAAAAAGAAACAAGAAGCAAAATTGATTTTCGTGAGACGATATGCATTAGCTGTAGGTTTCCACAAAGTTGTCATTATCAGACTATAAAAGGAGTTATGTCAGAATATACCATTGACCTTAAGTAATATAGTGTAGGTGACAACATCTGGTTGAAGATCACCGTCTCCAAGTTCTTGTGCTTTGCCCTAAGACAGGAATATGAATTATCTAAACCGATTCAGCAGCCTGTTTCTCACGCATGGAAGCTCTAAAAGCTAGCCGTCAAAATGCATGCCTGTGACCTTCATTCCAAATTTTCGTCGGTCTGAAGCCTCTCTTTACACATATTGTTGTCATCCTTGATTATTTGTAATGAGATGACAAGTTCTTCCTCTTCACTCTTCCACCGCACAATACATGACAATACATTATTTATAAAAAATCAAAACACCCAAGGTATAGAAATACCATCTTACATTAAAATCTGGATTTTGATTGCCTTTGTGGTTTGCATGAATTTGATAACATATAGTTCGCAATTGTACCTTTGCGAGGAAGAGACTGCCCCTTCAATTCCTTCTTCAAACTTTTTCATGTCTCTACGTGGGGCTTGTCTACACCTGCATCACACCATTACATGTAGTTCGCCCGTATAAGTTGGCATACTCGTCAAGATATATACTTGTAACGGTGACCTTCTCCCTGTCGGCCCTCCGGTCATATCCTGCCACGATAATTTTAAAATTTGACAATTTCATATTTTTAAAAGAATCGATAACTGCACTTTGTGGGTTGTTCATTACCTTTTAAAAGTAGCGAGTGTATTCAGATATAAAATTGACCCATTAGCAAATGACCACCCATTTGGTAAGTTATCCATTATGTCCTTCTTGAATATATTATCCAAGCCAAGTAACTGTACATTTGTATTAAAATAGTTGAAAAATGATATCCTTTCAAAAAAATTCTCAACTCTGAATACCTATTCTTGCTCAGTTAATTAAAACCAAAAAAAAAAAAAAAAAGAGGGATAAAGGCAAAATACGTACGATCCTTCATACCGTTTGCACTCAGTCAATTTTGAGAGATGAAAAAGAGAAATATTTTGACAATCATTTTCTTTTGCATTTACCAGTTATAATAATAATAAAAAAGATTTGCGGCTAATAAATTCTTTTGTTTGTTGCAGAAAGACGAGAGAAATATACATGAAAACGTTGACCAATTGCGAACTGGTATATTCTGACTTTGAATATAATATCTCATAATTTTACACATTTTTTTAATATATAGTTTTTTTTTTCCCATATTCACAGGGAACGATCTTCGGGTGGTTCTTTTTATATGTCAATCCGACAAAAATTTAGTGCATAATAAATAGAGAATTACTGTTAACAACTCAGCTTCCATGTCTATGATCTGGATTGAAACAAGGTTATTTGGGCGGAAAAAAAAAAAGAAGAAAAGTATTGGGACTTCGAAAAAAAGAACAGTAAACTCGTACCCAACAATACATTCAGATTTCTGGTCTCAACGTTAGGAACAGAAATCGAATTAAATATCATATAAACTGTACTAGAATTTAAAACTATAGCAAGGACGTCATGTTACTTACTTTCAAGTTTTTGTCGAAAACATGTTGAATTAATCCAAAATCATGGGTAACTAACAGCAGTAAAAGGGCTGACAACATAATTCTTTCTCTATTTTTATATTACAAAATCAACGTCATGGTGGTGGGGGGGGGGGGCGATGCTCGAAATTTGCCGGGCTTTCGCTCGTTCATTCTCCTTACGTCAATTGGTCTCCGAGAGAATTTTGTAGATGGATTGAATTCCAAATTTTAGTCTAGGATGACATGTTCAGAACCCTAAATAACAATAAAATGATAGCTGAAAATGATAGCAATAGAAGGAAAATCTCAAATTAACAATCACAATAATTTAACATACTTTTTCAACTGTCCCTAATAAATCGATAATATTTTGTTTTGTTCCAACATCTTGGGTCTCTGGTCAATTCTATGCATCGACATTCTTTTAAGGAAGACCATAGCAATGATATTTATGCGATTGTGATGCCTTTCTTATGTGTTGTGATGCCCACTACCAACAAATTTTTTCTCTTTTCTTCTTGATTTCAAAACTTACGTTTATAAAAATACTTCCATCTCTTTAGCAATCCTCTTAGAATAAAGAATGCATCTCTGGTAATAAACATATATATATATATATATATATATATTTCATGTTTATTTTTTTTGAGTCCTCCATTTCTGACGTAGCAACTTTATGGAAGTAGTTGGGCACGTCTTGTGGAAACTGTAAACGCGCGGCAACAGCAATTGGCCGAATTCGAATGCGGCGCTTGAGGGAAAGGAGGTAAAAAAAAAAAAAAAAAAAAGGGAGGGGGGGATCGGGGAGAGAACAAGTGGGCGCAAAATTTGGAATATTTGGGATTGGAAAGTAAAGTTACCGTTGTGAGAGAGAGAGAGAGAGAGAGAGAGGAAAGTTGCTTTATTTTTTTTCACTTTTTTTTTACTTTACCGGGTCCCACAGACATGGATGCCTCGAAATTGAAAGGGAAAACTTCTTGTTCCCTTTGAAAATGTTGTGTAAGGACATTGTTGTCCCTAAATTGTTCTAATAATTACAACTATGCCATAACCAATTGCCCGTTCTGTGCTTTCATAACCTCGTTGTTGATTAAGGTTCATGATGACACTTTCTTCGGTATATATAACCAAATATTTTTCCTCGGCCTGATCACTTTTTACTCACATGAGTTTTTTTTTTAAATAATAATAATATTATTATTAATTTTAAAATTTGAATTTTTCATTATTTTAATTGCTTAAAATATTTTTAAATTACATTTAATTTTATTAAAATATTATATATAATTTATATAGTATTGTGTATGTATATTTTTATGTAGATTACAAATATTTTGGAATTATATATTGATATTTATTATTTTGATTAGAAATAGTAAAATTGATATTATAATAATACACATATTTTTTAATAAAATATTAATAATTTTTCTTCTGCACATCACTTTTTACTAAACACAAAGGGAATAAAAAATTTTATACTCTTCTGTCTTTCTTTCTTTTTAAATCAGTTTTTCTCTTCTCCTAAATTTTTATTCAAAACAAGGTGTTCGGGTAAAACAGAACAAAATGACTTGCTTAAATAAGAAAAAGGGACGTGGGGGGCGGCGCAGCTGCCACCGACCAAAGGACAAATTTTTCCGAGTGCATTAGGTGGAATAGACAAAATAGAAAACAAAAAGGCTCAAAAAAGGAATCTTCCAGATTACGCGCTTCGCACGTACAAAGACCGTCGACTGAACCGCTTCCAAACAAAGCTACACGCTTCCAGACTCGAAAGAAACGGTCTCTCAAAAAAAAAGAAAAGAAAAAGAAGAAAATCTGAAACCCTGCGTCTTTAAAATACCCATTGCCGGCCGTGTCAGCGAATCAACAAAGTATTAGAATTTTACAATCAATTCATCGGAGGCTCTTGAAAAGCGCAAATCCAAAAGGTGAATTAGAGAGAGAGAGAAATCGGATCATCATGTGTTTAGTGTTCGTGTGCGACGAGGACGAGAGGGTGATAGCGAGGCAGCCAGCTTCTGGGGCCTGTCCCTACTGTGGAGGCGCGGTGCAGGCCATGGATATAGAGAGCCAGTGGCGCTTCTGCTTCTTGCCCTTTTACTTCAAGACCAAGAGGAAGTATTACTGCTCCTTTTGCGCCAGGCGTCTTGTTCTCCAACATTAGTTATGTTCTATTGTATGATCTAAAGCTTGTTGCAGGGATGATTATTTCAATAGCTATCACTTTCCTCTTTGTTTTTTTCTTTTTAACCCTTTTGTTTAGCTTGTTGCTCTACTTTCCCCTTTTCTTTTTGGTTTTTCCCTGTACACGATATTTTGAACAGTAAGACAGGCTGTGGCATCCGTTTTGCCTTCTAGCGTATTGTTACTTGAAACGGCGATGAGAATAATTGACCGGGAAAAAAATGAATTTTTTCTTTGTTTGGTTTATCCTTTAATTTTCTAGTCCTCAAATGTTCTCTCTGGATATTTGCCTATCTGTATGTATTCTTCCCGAGTGATTATCAGCAGAATATCAAGCTAACTTTGATCTTTGAAGACTTTTTGGTCAATATAATCAATCCCCTGGGAATATTCTGCCATCCTTTCCTTTTGAGTAGGTGGGTGGGTGTTCAATCATGCCCTGCTAAGCAGATTGATCCAAAGGATTGTAAAACGGAATTAGCATAAATGCTCCAATCCGATTGAGCGCACACAAGACACCATTAGATGAGATGAGAAAGGAAGAAGAAGCTCTTTTGTTTCCAATTTCATGTTAGGGAAATGGTCAACGCAGAAAATGCAAGAGAACCACCCTAAGTGAAAATCATTCAAGGAGACTGACTTTTTATGTTTATATATTTCCCTTTTCGCTAACAAACATTGCTCCAGAAATACCACTGGGGCAATCCAACGGGGTGTAGTGGCGGAGGATATTTTGTCCAGACGTGGAGTATGGCTTTCTCTAAAGAAAAAAGCAAAGAGGCTAATTTTATCTCTTATATTAAAAAATTTTCTTAATTATATTTATTTTTTTATTTTAAAATTTATGTATTATATTATTAAATTTATTAATGTGATACGAAGTTTAATCTTTTTAAAATTTTAAAAATAAAAATAAAATTATATTAATAAAATTAAAAATATAATGATAAAAAGAGATATATGTGCCGTGAGCAGTTATTAAAAAATATTTAATATATATTGAATTTAATTAAAAATTTATGTGTTAACTAAATTTAATAAAATTAAAAAATATATAAATATAAAAATATTTTATTGTAGTAATGTAATAAAAAATTAATTATTTTAACTTTAAATAACATATAATATTAAGGATAAATATTTTAATTTGAATTTGAATTTGAATTAATTTTTTAAAAGTAATTTATTATTATTTTAATTTAATAATTAAGAATAAAAATATTAGATTAATTGGTTGGAGTTTTTAAAGCGAAAATAATAAATATGGGCCTCTAAGCTGCAATTACTCAAAAAAAAAAAAAAAAAAAATAAACAGGGCAGGAGTCCGAACTCAAAATTATAAATCTTCTCCTCTCATGCTTCCGATGTCAAGCACGCGCGCTAAACGGTTAGATTAGATCTTTGGATCTGAATCCTCAGAGCTTAAAAAACGGAGGGTTGTGCAGCGTTCAGTACGCGTCGAGAGTTGCCGATTCATTCAAATTTCGTGTGATTCACTCTCTTCCCCTCGCTTCCGATCGGTGTAAGGTTCGTTTCCCCTCCACCATCTCTCGTCTTTGTTGCAACAGTCTCTTTGGATGCCGCGAGAAAAGTGAACGAATTCTGTCTCTTTCCTTTACTTGATTTTCTCGGCATCCAAATGGGTTAAGTTATTGGATTTTCCTTAAATTGATTTTCTCGGCATTCAAACAGATTAAAGTTATTGATTGTTTTCATTTCCGATCTGATTTGGAGAAAAAAAAAAGAACCTCAATTCTATGGTTAATTCGTTCTCGCACAGCAGTTCGTCAAGGTGAAGAAAAAAATAAAAAAAGGCGACGTCGGATTGTACGTTAATTTGCGTCTAGATTCGTGCTCTAAAGCGGATCTAGTCTGAATGTCAAGTGAGACTTGTATCGCCGAGTATAATTCTACTTGAGGTCCTGACGGTTGAGGCATTCAACGATGTCATCTTTTTTGACATGAGCGAAAGTAGTAGGAAGCTGTGATGAAAGTCGAATTGTGGAATTGATGTCAAAGCTGTTTTATTCTTTTTCTGACCCTGGACTTTTGTGTGCCCGTTCATTCTCTTATTTTTTTTGTGTGTGTGTTTTTTTTTTTTTACTATCGAGCGACTTGGTTGTTTTATCTGAATAGAGTATGAATTTATTCCATTATCAGAAAACCAATAGGAAATGGAGAAATCTTGTACGCTGCTCGTCCACTTTGACAAAGAAACACAATCAATGGCAAATGAAATTAAAGAAGCTCTTGAAGGCAACGATGATGGAGCTAAAATTGATGCCATGAAGAAGGCAATCAGTCTTTTGCTAAATGGTGAAACCCTGCCTCAGCTTTTCATTACAATTGTGAGATATGTGTTGCCATCTGAGGACCACACAGTCCAAAAACTCTTGCTTCTGTATTTGGAAATTATTGACAAACTGATTCCAAGGGCAAGGTCTTGCCAGAAATGATCTTGATATGCCAAAACCTGAGGAACAATCTTCAGCATCCAAATGAATACATTCGAGGGGTGACATTGAGATTTCTTTGCCGCTTGAACGAGACAGATATTATTGAGCCATTGATCCCTTCAGTTTTGCAAAATCTGGAGCATCGACACCCTTTTATCCGGAGGAATGCTATTTTAGCTGTGATGTCTATATATAAGCTTCCCCAGGGTGAGCAGCTTTTGGTTGATGCACCTGAAATGATTGAGAAGGTTCTTTCAACGGAGCAGGATCAATCAGCTAAAAGGAATGCCTTTCTTATGCTCTTTAATTGTGCTCAGAATCGAGCCATTAATTACCTCTTGGCCCATGTCGATAGAATCTCCGATTGGGGTGAATTGCTTCAGATGGTTGTTAGAGTTGATTCGGAAGGTTTGCAGAACAAATCGTGGGGAGAAGGGGAAGTACATTAAGATCATTATATCTTTGTTGAATGCCCCCTCCAGTGCAGTTATTTACGAATGTGCTGGTACACTTGTTTCTTTGTCATCTGCACCAACTGCAATCAGAGCTGCTGCCAATACCTATTGCCAGCTTCTTCTTTCTCAGAGTGATAACAATGTGAAGCTAATTGTTCTTGACAGGCTGACTGAGCTCAAGTCTTCTCATAGAGATATTATGGTGGATATGGTTATGGATGTTCTTAGGGCATTGTCCAGCCCAAACCTTGACATTCGGAGGAAGACACTTGATATTGTTCTTGATTTGATCACCCCACGGAACATCAATGAGGTTGTTCTGATGTTGAAGAAGGAAGTTGTTAAGACCCAAGGAGGAGAGCTTGAGAAGAATGGTGAGTATAGACAAATGCTTATTCAGGCTATTCATTCTTGTGCTATTAAGTTCCCAGAGGTGGCAAGCATAGTGGTTCATCTCTTAATGGATTTCCTAGGAGATAGCAATGTTGCTTCAGCTATTGATGTTGTTATTTTTGTTCGAGAGATTATTGAAACCAATCCGAAAATTAGAGTTTCAATAATAACAAAGTTGCTGGACACTTTCTACCAGATACGAGCTGCAAGGGTTTGCTCTTGTGCTCTTTGGATCATTGGAGAGTATTGTCTGTCCCTTTCTGAAGTTGAGAATGGCATAGCAAGCATTAAGCAATGCCTTGGAGAGTTACCATTTTACTCAGTTTCAGAAGAAGGAGAAGCTATTGATGCTTCAAAGACAACCCAACAAGTCACTTCCAATCATGTTTCTTCTAGGAGACCAGCTATTCTTGCTGATGGGACTTATGCAACTCAGAGTGCTGCCTCTGAAACTGCCTTCTCTCCCCCTACACTTGTTCCTGGATCACAGGCTTCTTGTAATTTAAGGTCCCTTCTTCTCACTGGTGATTTTTTCCTTGGAGCAGTTGTGTCGTGTACTCTGACAAAGCTCATTCTGAGACTAGCTGAGGTGCAGCCTTCTAAGGTTGAAGTAAATAAGGCATCCACACAGGCTTTGTTGATTATGGTCTCCATGCTACAACTAGGACAATCTCCCATTCTACCACACCCAATTGACAGTGATTCTTATGATAGGATTGTCGTGTGCGTAAGATTCCTCTGCAATACTGGTGATGATGTCAGGAAAATTTGGTTGCAGTCTTGCCATCAAAGTTTCTTAAAGATGCTCACAGAGAAACAGTTGAGGGAAACTGAGGAACTTAAGGCTAAGGCTCAGGTTTCTAATGCACAGCCAGATGATCTTATTGACTTCTACCATTTGAAGAGCAGGAAGGTAAAGGACCTTTGTTTTGGTTTGGACTTTAATCTGTGGTTTTTCTTGCAGCTCAGCCTTACTTGGCCTTTAGTCTCTCATGCTGTTGTCTGATTTCATTTTTCCCCTGCATTCAATACAAGAAGTTGGCAGTATTTTGTTGAAGTATATACTGCATGTCTTTACTTTTGTTGTCAGGAGGACATTAAACATGTCCTCCTGGCTCATTTCCTCTTGAGATGCTGGTCTTTTGCAATGCATGATTTGATTTTACCTTGGCTGATGTCTTGAAATGCAGCTACTGTTTGATATTAAACATTAGAGGTTAGGTTAAGTTGTGTAATAAGGTCCTCCCTTCAACTTTTAAATCAATGAGCTTGCATGACTAAAGCAACACTAACATTTAGCATCAGCACGAACTCAGTCCAAGAAAAACAAAGTGCTTATACCGGACATAAAGCTAAAAGTTTTTAATCAGTAACCCATTCAGTGGTCAAGGGATAAAAGAAGTTAATGTGTCCCAGTCAATGTTTATGCTATGATGGTTTACTTGTTTTAGTTGATCCATCTAGACATACATGTTTTTACCCTCAATGGTTATTTTATCCTGGCATTTGAATCTTTAGACATCCTGGGCTTCATATGGTTTCTTAGAACTTGGCAGCAGCTATGTTTTGAGTTTGGTATCATAATTTCTGTCCTATTCTAACTTCCAGGGAATGAGCCAGCTGGAGCTCGAAGATGAAGTTCAAGATGATTTGAAACATGCAACTGGAGAGTTCATAAAGGATGGGAATGATGCAAATAAGCTCAATCGCATCCTTCAACTCACAGGATTTAGTGACCCTGTCTATGCCGAGGCATACGTGACAGTTCATCACTATGATATTGTGCTTGATGTTACTGTTATCAACCGGACAAAGGAAACTCTCCAGAACTTATGTTTGGAGTTGGCAACCATGGGTGACCTTAAACTTGTTGAGCGTCCACAGAATTATACACTGGCTCCAGAATCAAGCAAGCAAATAAAGGCCAACATCAAGGTGTCCTCAACAGAGACCGGTGTTATATTTGGGAACATTGTTTATGAGACATCAAATGTGCTTGAGAGGATGGTTGTTGTCCTTAATGACATCCACATTGATATCATGGACTATATTTCTCCTGCTGTGTGTACAGATGCAGCTTTTAGGACAATGTGGGCAGAGTTTGAATGGGAAAACAAGGTATGCCATTTTGACTTATTCCACCATGCCTCCATTATATTTATTTTTTCTGTGCATGATTCTTGGAAAGACTCGAGGCTATTCAGGTCACATTTCAAGGTATGATGCAAAGGGTGTATTTTCCTCATCTTGATTATCAATGTTGAATCAGTAACACTTGGGCAGAGGGTGATGATTCAAAAATTTCTTAGCTGAAAGGCTCTTGTAGATGGGGAATTGGACTTGGTTTTAGTTGTATTATTTGGCGCATGTGCTTTGACAGATTAGCACTTTATGTTACCTTCTACGGGCAAATGCCTTCTTTTTTGGCTTTTGGTGCCATTCTGTGCATCCAGGTTTTGTGCTTAGTTGACCCTTTGTCCCTGAATGGTTTATAAATTTGTTTCAGGTTGCTGTTAACACAATAATTCATGATGAGAAGGAATTCCTTGACCATGTTATCAAATCAACCAATATGAAATGTCTAACTGCACTGTAAGTTACAAATATTATAACTATATACTGATTGATCAGATACTTGTCTTTTCCAAAAATGCTTGGGAATATGCATGTTTTCTCTCTCTCGGACTATTATTTCCAGCGGTATTTAACTGAGTTTCTTCTTGGCCTGTTGGGTTTCAGGTCTGCGCTTGATGGTGAGTGTGGACTTCTCGCAGCTAACTTGTATGCTAAGAGTATTTTTGGGGAGGATGCCCTGGTAAATGTAAGTATTGAGAAACAGGCAAGTGGAAAGCTGGGCGGATACATTAGGATAAGGAGTAAGACCCAGGGGATTGCTCTCAGTCTGGGGGATAAAATTACACTCCAGCAGAAGGGAGGCAGTTGATTTAGAATATTAAGCTTTATTGTCTACCTTCGTTTCGGTACTTGTTCCAGTTATTTGATCATCTTTGTGCGACTTTTAGTCACCCTTTTGTTTTAAAGTTGCAAGGTTTTCTGAAGCGACTTTCAAATTCTTATGAAACATGGAAGGTACCAACAACTTGGTATCTGAGCTGAAAGTTTTTCTCAGGCAAATTCATGTATCACACTACTAGTAGTACAGAAGGACTGAATTATTATTGTATTTGGTGCCATAATTCCACAGTTGCAGGTTGCTGAGAAGTGGCATAATTATGGTTTTTTACGTGTTACAAAAGGATTTGATCCATATTTTTCCTGTAGCGTTGAGTTCAATACTTACAATCTTATTTTATGGTCGAGAAAGTAACTGGAAACAATTTTTTTGGAATTAAAGATGATTTTAGTGTCTCTACTTCTGTCCGTGCCTTGAATGGTTCTGTTTGATTCTCTTAAATCAGTAAAACCTGATTGGGTGGATTTAAATTCGGACCAATCATATTAAGACGTGTTGAACTATTGCGGAATTCTCACTTCGGGTGGTAGATGTTGTCGAAAGGCTATCTCACTCAAATATCTAATGATACATAATCCGGGAAAGTTGACTCGCTGAAACTTAGAAACCGCCTCCACTCCAAAGTAAAGTTGAGTATACATCGATTGAAATGTCATAAAGGCAATCGGAAAAAAAGGGAAAACAAGTTAAATGAAATTACAGTAATATAATTTATTTTTTGCTTTTGATTCAATAGCCACAAAGTTTCATTTGACTATATTTAGTTAATGTAAATAATATGTAGTTAGGTATAATGTACAAAAAAACTATAATTAGCCGCACAAATTCTCAATCACAAACATTTATAGTATCTTACCATGGTCTCATCTTTTAGATCAGCGGAGCTGGCGAAAGAGTACCAAAAAATTTTTCAGGAAGCAATGGTATGTTTGAATTAGACGACACACATTCGAACTTTTTCTAAGTAGCTTCCTTTTCATCATGCCCAGAGATTGGGTAAAAGAGCTGGGAGAAGATGTTTGATCTAATTTCATCATTTTCTTATCTTGTAGCAGCCTATCATTAGCCAGTTCTTCCATATAAGCAGGTTTATCTAAAGCAGTAGCAACCTTTTGCTTCAAATACATGAACTTGTTATTATTCACAAGTTAGTTGTTACAATGCTAAAGAAATTGTGGGATAATAAAAAAGTAATTTATCATGTGGATCGTGTAGAATGGAAGGGTCTGCTTAGAAAAAAGAGAAAAAAAAAAATTGAATTTACATTTGGCACTAGTATCCTAAATTGATATACTCTAATTGGATTTCTTTCTCCACTATTTGATTTAATTCCAAACCCAACCAGTAGGCAGTACATTAGCATTAGATAGGTAATTATAACAAATTGTATGAATAGCCTTTCACTATTTCATGGACCTGTTTATGATCTTGAATCAATTCTCCTTGCAACTCAACAAGCTCCTTCTCTAAGGTGCCAATAAACTTGTATTCACGGGCTAAAGGATT
The DNA here is from genome assembly GCA_037897445.1 of Ceriops zippeliana. NCBI lineage: Eukaryota > Viridiplantae > Streptophyta > Magnoliopsida > Malpighiales > Rhizophoraceae > Ceriops > Ceriops zippeliana. The sequence goes on along the minus strand of JBAPLH010000135.1, from coordinate 826,189 downwards.
CAAAATTTCCACAACCTACATCCAAAATAGCAAATGTGAATCAATATTTAAGAATCCTATTTTCACAATCATTTTCAAAGAATGAAATTAAAAAAATGATGATCACATATTGATCTTTATAACCATGAAATCTTAAACGGATGAACTTTGAAAATATCCAAAATAGTCAGTGTGAAATGACCTTTTTATGAAGTAGCATGATGGTTAACAAACATATCTTGCCAAGCTCATTAATCACAATATTGAATTTCATATCTAATTGATTCAAGGCCGAGAACTTCCCCTTACCTCGTGGCGTCTTAGACCTCAGATGCTCTAGGTCCAAAAAGTGTACTATGCGCACTTTTCGTATCTTCCTCCCAAAGTATAGCAATGACCCAATCTCTCCTCTAACACCCTGTACCATATTATCTAAATTTTCCTTTCTTAGACATTATTTTAGTATAACCAAAATAGATATGTACTAATGACAAAAAAAAAAAAAAAAAGTTGAGAGGAGGGAAACACCTTTGAAAGCATGCATAGGAGGATTATAGTTGAATATTATACTTCTTCTTTAAATGGATGTTCATCTTTTGTTCCGTTTATGATATCAACAGTTAAATCTTCTACATCATTCTTGATCTAATTAAGTTCTTTAGTTTGTTCATTGTATTCTTTTGTTATTTGATCGTCCAATTGATGATAATTATTCATTTGACATGTTAACTCTTTTGTAATATCATAAGCATCCCAATTTTAGTTCTAATAATAACATGCCAATCGAGTTACAATACATTTTGAACATAAAGGACCTGCTTGACTCATGATGTCAAAACAAATGGTTCTTCATTTAAATAAGTACTTGTATCGACCAACTTTGAGAAGTTTTACTAAAGTGAATTCAAATTTATCTCTCTTAATTCCCTTTTTTTTTTTCTCTCTCTCTCTCTCTCTCTCTCTCTCTCTATATATATATATATATATATATATATATATATATATATATATATACAACTTAGACGAATTTAAATAACATAACTTTAAATTTTTCAAAACAATTTAATTCAATCATGTCATTTATCATATCATAATATGCAATATATTTTATTAAGAATAATATTTTTATTGATACGAGGACACCATTATTTTGTGTCTTTCTTTTATTCTCTATATCTTTTATATAAAATCTAACACTTCTAATGATATATTTTTTAAACCTTTTTCTAAGTTTATTTAGATTTATATTTTTAATAATTTTTAGACTATTAAATTGTATTAATTGTCTAACCTAATAAAAACATGAAAAAAAATTAGTGTTAGTTAAGTAATTATATTGAAGATGTATCTTATATCATAGATTTAACGAATAATATGCATGATCAAAGAATAAAACTCAAGAATAATTTTTTTATTCGTAAGTAGAATAATATGGTATAAGATATGTTATAAACATTATTTTCTATTATTCTATTAATTATATTATAATTTTTATTTTACAATTTATTTATTTACAAATATTGATCCTTGCAATTTTTTTTTTCTTTTCACATCACATTTCCGTTCCGCATCATATTTTTATAGTCCATTAAATGTTGCTTGTCACCGGCTTTATGCGCCAATACTTGGCTAGGCCCCATTTCCATTAATTGTTACCTTCCCTCCAAAGGAAGAAAAAAGAAAAAAGAAAAAAGAAAAAGGAATTGTGGCACTTCCCCTCGTCCACAGCTCACAATCTGTTGTCAATTGACATATATTTCTATTCATCGATGTGTGAATTATGTATGAATCACTACACCAGATTCCCAAAAGTCTAGCTAGTGAAAGGGACACCGGCGAGAGGACAGACCTTGCAATGAAGGGCACCCCAACAAAAATGTTCTTGCATGCATACACGTGCAAGAAACAAAAGGGCCAACAGAGACACTGGGAGAACCATGAAATATCCACATGGACCAGTCCGTCCCTTCTAAGGATAAGATAATGATGGCATTAAAAAGTACAGATAAGGTGTATTGAATTCAAACAAGATAAGGTCATGAGATTAAAAGAACTGATAAGATGAGATGTATTAGAAATTTTAACAAGTCACATAGGCAGGCAGGCAGGTTGGCATCTATCGTTCCTTCTCAACTATAAAACAAATAAACGTTTTTCTTTTTCTTTTTTTTTTTTTAACAAAAAAATGTAGAAGAGCACGGCGGCTTTGCAGGCGTCCGAAAGACCCGCCGATGTATTTTTGATTTGTATTTTTTATCTTTAGAAATCTTTTTTCTTTCTTCTTCTTCTTTTCTTTCTTTCTTTTTTCTAATGTGGGCATTTCTTGGGCCGAGGTTATTTTTTATTCTCTCTCTCTCTCTCTCTCTCTATATATATATATATATGGAACAAAATTTAGAGTGAAAAGACCACTCTTTCTATGAAATGGGACGATCGGCCAAAGAAAAAGTTTCGAATATTAAAAAAGAAAAAAAGAAAAAAAAATAAAAAAGACATGCTGTTATTTATGAAGCTGGAGTTCCACCACATCTGCAGGGGAAGAAGAAGTCTGGGATTTGTGGAGACTCTATCATGAACTGCCTCCCCTTCTGGGCTTTTGGAGATACGCCTAGTTTTTCTTGGTCTTCTTGATGTCTCTGTGGCGACGGCGACGAGGACGATGACAATGATGATGATGCGGGGCTCTCTTGATCTTCTTGGGCGTCAATATCTTCTTTCAAGGCGACAAGGAGAGGCACGGATTTAGGGGTGTAGAAAGATGACGACTTCCCGGACCGCTTGTTTGCCATCAGGATTCTCCGCCTCTTGTTGAATGGGTTTTCTGGCTTTTCCAACAGATCCTTGGCACTACCCAACATCCGACTCACATCTGATAGATTTGCAAATGACTTGGATTTCCCGTAGTAGTTATTCGATAGTCCCCTCCTGCCACCACAGTTATATATATATATATATTGTGGATTAACCAACACAAAAAAAAAAAAAAAGTACAAAAAAAAATAAAATATGAAACAGAACTAACTTGATCGGAAGAGAGTCTTCCAAGGAATCCAGAGAGCCCAACCCTGCGACGCACGAAGAAACGACGCTGTCGTCCTCTTCCTCGTCGCTATCATCCGGAGCTCCGATAGACGATGAACTGTCCGACGAATCCTCGGTGTTACCCGTGCCAAAATCAGAGCCGATCCTCCTAGAGATCAACGTCTTCTGTGCACGCCCCTCCGCCTCCTCTTCCAAGAAGGTGGAGGGCGGGGGGCACCGCCACCACCTTGTGCTCATCGTGCGGGGGGACAACGTAAGGGGGCTTCGAAGAGACGTCGATACTGAGAGTGGGACCCACCAACACCTCCATCTTTGTTTAAAATGAACTTTTCTCTGAAACCAACTTGCTTCCAACGTCTTACCTTTTACTTGACCGTTTTACCCTTCTTTCTCTCCTCCTTGTCTGTTCCCTATAAGCTTTCCAGCTAAGGTTCGCTGTCATCAATCGGCCGGTTCTTTAGGTCTTGACACAGAGAGAGAGAGAGAGAGGACTAATAATTAAGGAAGTTTGGGAGAGGCGTGGGCAGGATTACAGGCCGCCAGGATGGGGGAGGGTCAGGAAATGGAGCACGCTGACTCTCCGAGAGAGAGAGAGCGAGAGAGAGAGAGAGAGAGAGAGAGAGTAATGGCAATGGTAACGGTAATAGAATAATAGACTTCTTGTATTATCTATCTATATTTATGATAAAGTTGTGAATATAATATAATAATAATATAATATAATATAATATACGCAAACGATATGAATTTGATGTATTGGGGAAATGCATGGATTGCAAGATCCGCCTCCGGCCATATGAGTTACTGACGTGACAGAATCCTCCACCCCTCCAAAAAAAAAAAAAAAAAAAAGAAAAAAAGAAAAAGAAAAAGAAAAGAAAAATGTTTTCCTTCTCAAAGAGTAATAGATAGATAGATGGATGGATGGATAGAGAAAATGGATTAGCGTCACGCTGACATTCACCGTTGCTCATATTTTAAAATTATTATTTGTTTTCTTAAAAAATATTATATGTGTAATAAAATTAATTGAATATACAATAAAATCATCACTTATCTTTCTTAAAAATTTATTATACATTTTATCGATTTTTTTAAATAAATTCAATCAACCTTATTATATAATTAATTATTTTTTCACAATAAAATAATAAAAAAAAAGAAACCCCAACTTTCAAAAAGAGAGAAAAAAAAAACCAATGAAAAAGCGTGTGGGTCGACACCCCACTGCGTCCATCCCCTTCCCGTCTCCGTCCATCTCTCCTTATTATTATTATTATTCCTTCAAAATCCTCGGACCTTATCCTCTCTCTCCCCACTTTCCACAATTCAACAGTTGGCGACTCAAGACTTCTCCTTTCTCTTTTTTTTTTTTTTTTTTTTTTTTTATTGGAAGCCATTTCAAGCTTGAGATTGGAATCTTTTTATTGGAAGTTGAAGGGCGGATACAAAGAACGGTAATATTGGAATTTTCTTCTTTTCCTTTTTATTATTTTTTTATTTTTATATATCACTTTCCCCATGTAAGATATAGATACATATTCGTGGACAATAACCTATCAAAAAATAACAAGCTTTTGATAGAGCATACCCTATACCTTTTTCTTTCTTTTTGGTCTAATTAAATGGGAGGAGAAAAAAAAAATTAAAGATTGAAAATTTAAATCTCGAGCTTTATTTCTAAGTATTGCATTTGGTGAAAACTAAAAATTATATTTAATGGCTACCCTTATCTTTACTCAAACTTAATCTCTTAAAATGAGATATAAAGTATGGCAATATTATGATCACCAAAACAATTACAATATCAGCATATTACAAGGTCACTTTCTATAATAAATTTGATTCATTTATTTCGTCAAAGGCAAACCATGTGCATCAGAATTGAAGGACTCACAAAACACTAGTAATCTTAACAAGTTATATTTGAGTTCTTTTAGTTTTGCTCCTTTACCACGTAATACTTAAATGAGAGTTTAGTTAACAATTGCCTACAAACAAATGTTCACTTAAAAAACTTGGGATATTTACATTTTTCATTTTGTATTTAAAGTATGGTAACGAGTTATGTTTTTTTCTTTTATGTGTAACATGTTACATTATAACTAATGAAAATTAGTTGATTTAGACGAAAATTATGAAAAGATGCTACTCTTTCAAATTTCCTTTCTATTTGTAACCTGAAATTTAGGAAATTTAGATCAAGCACCCTATATACATACACACACACACACACACACACACACACACACGAAGTTATACATTCACATTTGATTTTTTTCATTAATTAATTTTGATAGTGATTTAAATTCTAGACCTTCAATTTTGGAGATGGCCTAATGTTTGATTCCGATAACAAAATAACAACTTTAATCAAATTTTCATAAAAAAATAGAAATAATTGTAAAAATGTGATTTTGAATAACACAAACAGACTATAATTTTGTTATATGTTTGTAATGCTTTCCTTTTATGAACAAGAGTAGCATTTCATACCTTCTCTAATTTCAAGTATGAAAATTTTATAAGAAAATGATAATTAGTAAAAATTATAATGTAAAATATTAATAATTTCAAATTAAATACATTTATAAATTGTAAGACTCATATATAATTAGAAATTCTAATTTTTTAGCATATTATAACACACTTGGCTACTATATGATATTATAAAATATATTTTATAAAAAATTTTCATTAATTTATTTAATATTAATGACATAGAAATAATACCAATATATTATTTACTAAATATAATTTATAGAAATAATAAATATTAATTTGTATATGCAAGTGTTGGAAATCAAATGCATAATTTCCATACAAAATTCATTGAAAAATATAAAATATCTTAACAAAAGTCAATTCATAGTTTAAGATCTTAAGATTAAATCACCAACCATTAATCATTACAATTATTACACGATCTAAGCGAAATTGCATTAGAAAACATCCAATTTCTACAATTAAAATACCTTAAAATGTAAAAATAATCTTTAAATCTCTAACATTTTATTTTCTTTATTTCATTACATAAAAAACGTATTTATCTAATTTTCTGTTGTTGTCTAACTTCTAAGGAAAGAGAAAAAGGAGCCAATTATATAAGAGATAATTGTTTAGGACCCTTTAATTACTTCTTTTTTATAATTGATTGTCCATTACCCATTTAATTTATTAAGTTGGGTTGGATTAACTAACTCATCATAGATGGATACTTAGACCTATAAATCAATATCTCCCACTTATACATGATAGGTTTCTATTAAACAACCATGTAACCATTCGATTTTCTCAAATGTCCTTTCATACTTGGCAAATGAGCTATGCAATTTTTAAGCACACCTGTATTTTGGAGTTCAAAATATGCATGTGTTAGGGACTACAATTATTAGGGAAAATGTTGAACCCATCTTTGATGACTAATGTTAGATTTCTTGTCAACAACATGTTATATATTTGTCTTTATTGATTTGATATTATGGGTGCCTTTAAGATGTGTTTGCTGCATTTATAAGGTATGTTGGTAGTTGAGTTATTTAAGGGTTAAGGAAGATGGTGTTGGTGGAATGTGATGAGAATAAAAAGAGAAAGTAAGGCCGAAATTAGGATGTTGCTAGCCTTAGCTTGCGTTGTTAAAAACAATGAGTTGATTCAGATTGCTAGTGGTGTTTTGGTTGTAAAGAAAGCACTAATTGCTGTAGCTGGCTATTTGTAAGATTACCCTCTATGTGGTACAGATGAAATTTCTTTGACAAGACATGTGTCGTTGTTACCTCAAGGATTGCATTTAGCAGTGACACTATAAGTCACTTGTTGAGTATTAGTCAATATTGACTGTTGACCTTAAATTCAAGGAGTCAATATTGATCGTTGACCCTAAATTTAAGGAATCAATGTTGACCGTTGATTGGAAGACAACCTTTGGGAATTAATGCTGACCGTTGATTATAAGGTAATTCTAAACTCAAGGCTTATAAATACCCATACAGCTACTTAAAGAGAGTTAGGGCATGGTTGAGAGAGACGACAAAAGTATAGAGAATGTGAAAGGCAGAGAGAATAACAGCTGGAGAAAAATGGCCAAGAGAGAGCAGTTAAAGAAAAATGTGTTGAGTCCATTTTTGATGGCTGATGTTAAATTTGTTGTCAACAGCATCTTATATAGTTATTCTTATTGATTTGATATTTTGAATGCCATTGAGATGCACAGAGGTCGTTGGTCAAAACTGTTGATGGCAAGTTAATTCTGAAGTCAATAAGTCAATGTTGACCATTAACCCTAAATTTTAAGGGTAAAGGGTGACTGTTGACCATTGACCATTGATCCTAAATTTTAGGAAGTCAATGTTAACCATTGACCTTAAATTTTAAGAATTAAATCTAATTGTTGATTGTAGGATAACCTTTGGGAATTAATGCTAATCGTTGATGATTAGGCAACCTTAAAACTCAAGGCTTATAAATACATCCATGTATCTTTCAAAAGATGTGTGGGATATCGAAAAATAAGAGAGAACGGTAAAGAGAGGTGCATGGCAACCAACCAAAGAGTGGTGTATGGCAATTAACCAAAAAGAGGTGCAATAGCAAACTAAAGAGTGCAACTGTTAGCCCTACCAATGGAAGAAAGAGGTGCAGTAGCAGTTAGCAACAACTAAAGGAGAAGGAGGTGCAGCAGCAAAGGGAGAAGAGAGGTGTAGCAGCCACACCAAAGAAGGTGATAGTTAAACCAAAGGGAAAAGAAGGTTAACCATACTAAAAAAGGAGGTGTGCAGTGGCAACCAATCAACCACACCAAGGGAGAAGATGTGTAGTAGCAAACCAATTAACTACACTAAGGGAGAAGGTGTGTAGTGACAAAGGGAGAAGGAAGGTGCAACAGTCACTAAAGAATGTGTAGCAGTAACCAATTAATTACACCAAGGGAGAAGCGATGTAGTGACAAAAGGAGAAGGAAGGTGCAGTAGCCACTAAAGAAGAAGGTGTAATAACTAATAAAAGAGACAGTGTAGTAGCCATTGGAAGGAAATGGTGTAGCAATCATCGAAAGGAGAAGGTGCAGTAGCCACTAGAGAAGAAGGTGTAATAGTGAATAGAAGGAAAAGGTGTAGTAACCACAAGAAGGAAAAGGTGTAGCAACCACTAAAAGGAGAAGATGCAGTAGCCACTTAAAAAAAAAGGTGCAGTAGCCATTGAAAGGAGAATATGTAGTAGTAATCAAAGGGAAAAGGTGCAACAGTAACCAAAGAAACCCAAGGTAGAAGATGCAACAACAACTAAAGGAAAAAGATGTAGCAGTAACTAAAAGGAGAAAAAGATAGCAGCCACTAAAAAGAGAGGTAGCTGTACCAAAGAAAAAGGTAGCAGTAATTGCAGCAAGAAGAAGGCAGAAATTACAGTAAAGAGAAGGCAGTAATTACAATAAGGAGAAGGAAGTGATTGTAGCAAGGAAAAGGAAGTAATTGTAGCAAGGAGAAGGAAGAAATTACAACAATAGGAAGAAGGAGGAGTAGTTATAAAAAGAAGGAGCTTGCAGCAACAGGTGAGACAACACCAGTAGTAGAGGAAGGGAACTTGCTAAGGAAAAAGCAGACAATACCAACAGTAGAGGAGAAAGCTTGTCTTGGTCGTAGTAAGACAACACCAGCAACAGAGGAAGAGAACTTGCTAAGGCAGAAGTAGGCAGCACCAGCAACAAAGGAGAAAACTTATCTTGGTAGCACTAACAGCATAGGAAGAGAACTTGTTAAGGTAGAAGCAGGCAGCATTAGCAGTAGGGGAAAAAACTTACCCCTATAGCAGGTGAGGTAGCACCAGTAGCAGAAGAAGAGAACTTGTCAAGGTAGAAGCAAGTAGCATTAGCAATAGAGGGAGAGAACCTGTTAAGGAAAAAGGAGGCAACACTGGTAGCAGAGGGAGAGAACCTATAATAGAGAGAACCTGTGGCTGAGAGAACTTATAGAGGAGAGAATTTGCAGAAGAGAGAACCTGCAAAGGATAAATAACAGTAGTAGTGTAGAGAACTTACATAGAAGAGAACGGTAAAGCTTATGCAAAGACTGGCAGTGAAGAAGGAGAAGATCTGCTTTCTACAATAGCAACCTATGAATATTAAGTGATCTTTCTCAGGGAAGTCTTAGTCATAACCTTTTTATAAACTTTTAGAAAAGGGAAGGGAGATCCTTAGAATGATTGGGAGATCAATACTTTGAGTGATTAGGAGATCAACTCTTTTAGTGATTTGAGAGATCAATCCTTTGAGTAATCAGGAGATCACCTCTTTAAGTGATTGAGAGATCATTATAAGTGGCTAAAGAGTGATCCTTCTATAAATGGTTAAGGAGTGATCTTCCCACAATATATTTGTATCCCTTGATAACAAAAGTAGATTATGTGATTTAAGAGTGATCGTATCACACCATGGACGTAGTTCACACATTGTGGGTGAACTATGTAAAAATTTTGTGTTTTTTCAGCTGTTTACATTTAATTGATATCTGTATGGTTGCTCTTACATAAAGAAGTAAGATAAAAATTGAATCATTGACTCTAACAAGTCACAGAGGTTAATTTGGATAGATTTGTAAAAAGTAAGTATCTTATACTGATTTACCTCCTCTCCTTTTAAGTGTGAGACCTAAGAAGGTCCTCATCAAGTGGTATCAGATCAGGTTTCCTTTGTTGATCCAATTTGTCTGCTTTGATATGAAATTATTTGTTGCTGTTGTGGGTCTTTACATCTATTAATAGTTGATATCATGGATAGCATGAACAATGTTAATAGCAAGGGCTTTCCCACTTTTTATGGACAAAATTATCAATTATAAAAGAATAGAACACTCTTATATTTGATGTCACTTGGTCTAGATGTGTTTGAATTTGTTGTTAGTGGTTTCATCCCTATTACTAAAGGTGGTGTTGTTATAACACTTACTGATAAGAATTTGGAGTGTGATGGAAAGGTGAGGAATGCCTTATATGCCTTCTTATTAGACAAAGAATTCACCAAAGTGATATAGTGCAATATAGCTAAACAAATTTGGGACAAATTGAAGAATATTTATGAAGGAGATAAGGTTATGAAGAAAGCCAAGTTACAAATTTGGAGGAGCCCATTTGAAGACATAAAGATGCTGAATGATGAATTTATGGTTGCCTTCTTTACAAGAGTAAATGAAGTTGTATGCTTCATTAGAGGCTATGAAGAGGAGATTAATGATGCTATTGTGGTAAGGAAGATACTCAGAACCTTATCGGAAGCTTTGAGTGCTAAAGTTTCCTTTATAGAAGATAGAGATTTGGATAGGTTGCCCTTAGATGATTTGCATAACATATTGATGACTTATGAAATAAGAATAGACCTAATAAAGAAAGAAAAGAAGTTTAAAGAAGAGAAGGAGTTGGCATTCAAGGTAATGAATAAATTAAAAATTAAAGACCATGAAGAAAAATTCGACAACAGTTTTGAAGAAGAAGAAAAAGATACTAAACTTGATAAAGTTATAACATGCATCACCAAAAATATGAGGAAATGAAAAGGGAAGTATAAGGAAAAATTAACCTTAAAGTATTTTAGTTGCAGAGCAATTAAGCACTTTGCTGTGGACTACTTGAAGAGAAAAGAAGCTAATAATGATGATGATGATAAGTCGGTCATAAAGAGGAGAACAAAGAAATCCAACTATTCGAAAGCTAAAAATTCAAGTGCTAAAGGGAAAAAGCAACTTTTCAGATCCAAAAGAAGAAATTTTTTGAGCAAGATAGATGAAGAAGATTTTAAAGAAGAAGTTGATGATGAATTTGATGATGATGCTGTAGAGAAGGTACTGGTTGCCTAAGTAGATGTTGAACAAGAATCTTCAAGTGATGAGGAATCAACTGAAGAGGAAGAGGAAGAGTTAGTCTAGCAACTTGAAAATGAATTAAGAACTTGTTTGCACAAAAAAAACAAGTTGAAAAAGAGGTAAAGCATCTTAAGAAGTTGTATGAAGATTTTGCTGTTGATGAATTTGATCTCCAAGTGAAAAAAAAAAGGAGTTTGAAGCAAAAGAAAAGGAGTACTTAAAGAAAATTAAGAAGTTGAGTGTACTTAAGATAGAGCAAGGCAAGACACATGAAGATCTTGGCACTAAGGTGATTGCATAAGGCAAAAAGTGTTAATTTTGCAAGCCAAGTTCCATAAGGCTGAGTTCGAACTGAAAAAGTATGAATAACACTGTATATAGGCCATAGAGGCAAAAGGAGAATCCTTTTCAGCAAATGCCATCAAGGAGGATGATACCAAAAAATTGGATGAGTGTCTAAGCAAACAAAGACTTTATTCCATAGGGAAGAAAGAATTTGACTATATTGAAAAGTTATATGAGAGGGTAGCAAAGAAGAAGAAAATTATGTTTGTGTTTGAAAGCAAACACAATGACATTGTGGGAAAGAGAACCCAACCCAAGTTAAAATGGGTGAGGAAAGATGTGATGAAAAATCCAATCCAAAGGAGATAGGTTGTCAAAGACAGAAAGAAGGCTACCACAATAGTTATTGAAGATAGGAGACATGAACTTGGTGAATGAAGAAAATTCAGATTTGAAGGATTTTGCTGAAGCTGTGGTAGGTATGGGTACAAGGCTAGTGTGTGTTAGAGTAATAGGTCTATAATAAAGAGGAATATGTAGTAAAAGTCTAGGGGGAGACTTTATCAAGAAAGTAGACAACTTCAAGTGAAAAGAAGTCATATTCCACTGAGAAATAGATTTGATATGTTGGGAAAAATATGTGGAAGATACAAAAAGGCTAGACATACTGCTAAAGATTACTTAACATTACTACTCAATCAAAGAGTGCAAAGGAGAATGCTTACACATGCTCCTACATTGAGCTAAAGAAGAAAAAGACGAAGAGAAATGGATATGGTTGTGGAAGTAGCCTTAAAAGCTTTTAAGAAAGAAGAGCTATGGATCTTAAATAGTGGCTACTCTTTACACATGATAGGAGACTCCAAGGTATTAAAGGAAGTAGTAAAGTATGATGAAGGATTAATCACATTTGGCAATGATGGTGCCTTAAAGATTAAAGATTAAAGGAAGTTCTTTATGTTGAAGGGCTAAAATACAATCATATCAGTGTTAGCCAACTTTATGATAATAGACATAAAGTTACCTTTAGCAAAAGTGGTTGCATGGTAAAGAGATTAAGTGATGGTGCTATTCTTAATAAGGGAGAAAGAACAAATGAAAACTTATACCAAGTTTATAGAAGCAAAAACACATGCTACATGAGCACCAAAGATGAAAATTTGTTATGGCATAAGAGATTGGGACATCTTATACAAAAGGGGTTGAACTTATGTAATTAGCCACCCCTTAGAGGTTAAGGTATGCCTTTGACCCCTCTTCTTTTCCCATTTCTATTACTCTTTAGATTTGTTATCAAAGGGGGAGATATTTTGATAAATAAAAGGGGGAGTAGCTTAATAAATAAAAGGGGAGAAATTGTCAAAGGGAAGTAGTAGAAAAAAGGGGAGTTATAGATTATTCCCAGTTGGAATCATGCCCATATGTAAAAATGAAGATGCATGTTTTAAGGGGAGCTATGAATGTCAAAAGTTGCTATTTGTGCATTACTAATTATTAGATTTAATGTGTTGTTAATAAATCCAAAGGGGGGGATTGTTGAGCTCATCTTCGATGATTGATAATGGATTTATTGTCAACAGCATCTCACATAGTTATTCTTATTGATTTGATGTTTTGAATGTCATTGAAATGCAAAGAGGTCATTGGTTAGAAATGTTGATGGTAGGTCAACTCTGAAGTCAATGAGTTAATGTTGACCATTAACCCTAAATTTTAGGAAGTCAATGTTGAATGTTGACCCTAAATTTTAAGAATAAAATTTGATTGTTAATTGTAGGGTAACCTTTGAGAATCAATGCTGATCGTTAATGATTGGGCAACCTTAGAACTTAATGCTTATAAATACATCCATGCATCTTTCAAATGATGTGTGGTCTGCAAAAAAATAAGAGAGTGATAAAGAGAGGTGTATGGTAACCAATGAAAAAGAGGTGCACAAACCAAAGAGTGCAGTAGCCGTTAGCTCCATTTAAGGAAAAAGAAGGTGTAACAATTGTCAGCCCCACCAAAGAAAGAGGTACAATGGCAAATGGAGAAGAGAGGAGTAGTAGCAACACTAAAGAAGGTGACAACTAAAATAAAGGGAGAAAAAGGTCAGCCACACCAAAAGGAGAGGTGTGTAACGATAACTAATTAAACTTTAGTAATGACATTTTTTATTTCATATATAGGAAAAAAAGTGCTTGCAAAACCATAAAGGGCTTTATTACACATATATAGGTGGATTGATTAGGTTTATATTCCATCATTATGACCTACTTACTACAAATTTATGGTCTTTATCCTTAATTGTCATACAATCAAAATTGTAACAAGTTAACATTAGAGTCACACTCTTTTGGTAGAAGGATAAAATTGTAGACTTTAAATTTCTAGCTTCTTATTTATTAGGATTTTGCTTATGAGTTAATGGATCAATAAGAATTAACAAGGTTCTTATTGGAACCTGAGAGCTTGAAATAAGTCCTCAACATCTAACTAGCTAGCCACCTATATATTATACATATGTCATACTTGAACTGCTTATAATATTAGTGCTCCACATTGAAATAGAGAAAGAAATGGATATTGTTTCATTTGTAATAATAAAAAACCTCTTACTTTGGAATTATTGAAACAAGAACTTTATGCCATAGTTAAAGCCCTATTTTTTATAGGGAAAAACTTTTAGGACTTCATGGGGACTTTTTAATACCTTATTGCTAGTCTTATCCTTATGTTTTGGTTTTATGGCCAAAAAAAGGAATGATATGGAAATAAATTAATAAGCTTTGCTTGAAATCAAGGCCAAGAACACTAATGATCCTATTGGCATCATAAGCTCTTGAAAACATGTTTGTCTAATTTTGCTAATGGATAGGGGGTCACATATAGTAAACAAAATTGAAGAGTCATAGAATCAAACCTAAGCTTGTAGCACCTTTAAGGGTCCATATCATCTTATATGGGAAACCTAAGCTTTCTTCAGGCAATACAATTTTAAAACAATAGCTTAAATTAGGAAAGTTCCTAAGAAATAGGTCAGTTACACATGTTAAAGATACTGTACTTGGACCAAAACTTATTTAACGGTGAATCCTTGCAAATATATTTGGTTGTATAAGCCTCACTTACCTATTTCTCAATTTTAATAAGTCAGTAAAAGGAATTCTAATAAAATTTAATGCATTGTCCAATATTTACATAATCACTATAGGTTTCAACAATCTAATTGAAGGGAATTTGTTAAGCCCATCTTTGATGGTTAATGTTAGATTTGTTGTTAATAGCATTTCATTCATTTGTCCTTGTTAATTTGATGTTATGAGTACCTTTGAGATGTGTTTGTTGCATTTACTAAGTGTTGGTAATTGATTTATTGAATGGTTAAGAAAGATGGCGTTGGTGGAATGTGACGAGAATGAGGAGAGAAAGGAGGGCCAAAATCATGATGCTGTTAGTTCTACCTTGCACTGCCAAATATGATAAGTTGTTTTAGATTGCTACTGGTGATTTGGCTATAAAGAAAGCACTAGTTGTTGCTACCTTTGGCATTGCGTTTAGTAGTGACACTGCAAGTCACTTACTGTATATGAGTTAATGCTGATTGTTGACCTTAAAATCAAGGAGTCAATATTGACTATTAACCCTAAATTTAAGAAATTAATGCTAACTATTAATGGTAAGGCAACCTTAAATTCAAGGAATCAATGTTGACTGTTGATGATAGAGTAACCTTAAACTTAAGACTTATAAATACCCATGCATCCATCAAAAGAATAGATAGAGCTAAGTATAAAAAAGGGGAATGATAGAGAAAACCAATAGAGAAAATGATAGAGAAAACCAATAAAGGTAGGAGAGAAACCTAATAAAGGCAGAGAGAAACTTGATAAAGGTAGAGAGCTGAGATCAGTAGAGGCTAAGAGTTCAAAATTTGTAGAAAGTATGAGCCGCTAAGAGTTCAGAACTAGTAGAGAGTTGAGATAGGTAGATGCAAAGAGAAAGCTGTGAAACATGGCAGAGAGAGAGCAAGGAGCATGACAATGAGGAAGTTATGACACACCATAAGAAAGGGTAGACATTGGCAATGAGGAAGGAGAGAATGGTAGAAAACTTGAGTAGAGACAGGCAGTGATGAAGGAGAGAATGATAGAATGACAGTGAAGAGAGAACAACAAAAAGAAAATAGAAGATTAATTTTTGGCTATAACAGCCTGTACACATAAAGAGATCTTTCTCAGGGGAGTTTTTTGTCATAATCCTTTTATGTACTTTTTGAAAAAGAGTGAAAAATCCTCGGGGTGATTGGGAGATCATTATAAGTGGAAGGAGTGATCCTTCCACAGTGGTTAAGGAGAGATCCTAGCATAACATCAATTGTATTTTTTAATTGTAAGAGTGGATCATGTGATCTAAGAGAGATCTTATCACACCGTGGATGTAACTCACATATTATGGGTGAAACATGTAAAAAGTCTATATGTTCTTGGGTGTTTGTGCTTGCTTGATATTTATACAACCATTCTCACATAAAAAAGCAAGATAAAAGTCGATCATAGATTTTAACAGGTCATAAAGGTTAATTTGGACAAATTTATAAAAAGTATGCATCTCACACTAATTCACCCCTTCCCCCTCTTAGTGTGAGACCCAAAAAGGTACTTATTAATTGGTATCAAAGTATGGTTCCTTTGTTAATCCATTATGCCTGCTTAGTTTTGAAATTTTTTTAGTTGCTGCTATGAATCTTTACATTGAAGAGAGAATGACCAGCCAAGGCAAAAGAGGGTATAGTAGCCACTTAAGGAAAGGTGCAGCAGTTGGCAAACCAATGAAGGAGAGGTGTAGCAACCGACAAACCAATCAAGGAGAGGTGTAGCAATTGACAAACCAATCAAGGAGAGGTGCAGCAGCTAGCAAACTAGTAAAAGAGTAGGTGTAGCTGTTATACCAAACTAGAGGAGAATTGCAGTAGCTACACCAAACCAAAAGAGATATGCAGTAGTCACACCAAAATAGAGGAGACATGCAGTAGCAAGCACAAATAGCAGCAATAGTATCAAGTGTAGGCACAACTAGTAAGTGTAGGCATGACCAACAGTAGTCACAACTAGTAACTTATAGCACAACTAGTAACGTGCAGCATAACCAGCAACTTGTAGCACAACTAGTAGCTTGCAACATAACTAGCAATTGATAGCACCAATAGTAAGAGAAGAAAACTTGCCCTGGTAACAGGGCAGGCAGCATTAATAGCAGGAAGAGAAAGCTTACCTTGGTAGTAGGGCATGCAACACCAGGAATAAGAGGAGAAAACTTACCTCAATAGTAGGGCAAGTAACACCAACAGCAGAAGGAGAAAACTTACCCTGACAGTAGGGCAGGCAGAACCAGCAGCAGGTGAAGCAACCTACTAAGGTAGCAAAGGAAGAAACTTGCCAAGGTAGTAGGTGAGGCAGCATTGGTAATATAAGAGAGAACCTGCTGAGGTAGCAGATGAGGTAACACTGGCAGTAAGCGAAGAGAACCTGTAGTGGAGATAACCTATAACTGAGAGAACTTGCAAAAGATAGACCTTGCAGAGAAAAGCAAAGCTTAAGTGAAGACCGATAGTGAGGAAGGAAAGGATCTGCTTTATACATTAGCAGCCTATGCACATTGGGTGATTTTTCTCAGGAAAGTGTTAGATATTAACCTTTTTATAAACTTTGTGAAAAAAGGTGAGAGATCTTTGAAGTGATCGGGTGATCAATCCTTTGAGTAATTAGGAGATTAACTCTTCTAGTGATTGAAAGATCAAACCTTTGAGTGATTGAGAGATTAACTTTGTGATCTGAATATCATTGTAAGTGGTTAAAGGATAATTTTTTCACAATATAACCATATCCCTTGATAACAAGAGTGGACTGTGTGATTTAGGAGTGCTTTTATCACATCGTGGATGTAGCTCAAACATTATAGGTGAACTACATAAAAATTGTAGTTTGTTTTCTGGTATTCACACTTGATTGATATCTATACAAATGTGTTCACATGAATAAGCAAGATAAATAATTGGATCATTGAGTTTAATAAGTCACAGAGGTTAATCCAGATAGATTTATAAAAAGTGAGTATCTCACATTGATTCCCTTCCCCCTTTTAGTGTGAGACCTAAGAAGGTCCTTATCAAATGGTATCAGAGTTTGGTTTTCTCTATTAATCTATTTTGTTTGCTTTGATCTGAAATTGTTGTTGCTACTGTGAATTTTTGTTGGTTGATATCATGGATTACATGAGCAATGTTCATAGCAAGGACATTCCTACTTTTGATGGACAGAATTATCAGTTATGGAAGAATAAAATGCTCTTATATCTGATGTCACTTGGTTTGGATGTATTTGAATTTGCTATTAATGGCTTTATCCCTGTTGTTAAAGGTGATGCTATGACACCTATTGATAAGAAAAATTTTGAGTGTGATGGAGAGGCAAGAAATACCTTGTATGCCTCTTTATTAGATAAAGAATTCACCAAAGTAATAGGTTTTAACACAACCAAACAAATTTGGGACAAACTGAAGAATATTTATAAAGGAGACAAGGTTGTGAAGGAAGCCAAGCTACAAATAAGCCGAAAGAAAAGGATTTTGATGTAAAAAAATGGAGCACTTGAAGAGAATTAAGGAGTTAAGTGTACTTGAGGCAAAGCAAGGCAAAATACATAAAGATCTTAGCACTAAGGTGATTGCATGAGAGTAAGAGGTGCTGAATTTGCATGCTATGCTCCATAAGGCTAAGTCTGAACTAAAGAAGCATGAACAAAGCTTTATGTAGGCCATGAAAGTGAGAGGAGAGTTATCTTCATCAAATGTCATCAAAGAGGATGCTACCAAAAAATTGGATGAGTGTCTAAGTAAACAAAGACCTTAGTTATATTGAATAGCTAAATGAGAAGTTAGCATAGAAGAAGAAAATTGTGTTTGTACTTGAAAGTAAGCAGAATGACATGATGGAAAAGAGAAAATAACCCAAGCTAAAATGGGTTAGGAAAGATGTGGTGAAAACTCCCATCTAAAGGAGACATAAACTTGGTGAAAGAAAAAGATCTAGATTTGAAGGATTTTGTTGGAGCTGTGGTAAGTATAGGTACAAGGATAATGTGTGCTAAAGCAATGGGCTTATAATGAAGAGGAATGTGAGGTAAGAGTCTAGGGAGATACTCTATCAAGAAAGGAGATAGTCTTAGGTGAAAAGAAGCCATATTTTGCTAAGAAACAGATTTGATTTGCTGGGAGAAATTTGTGAAAGATAAAAAAAGGTTGGACACACTGTTGTGGATTACTCAAAATTGCTGCTTGGTCAAAGAGTGAAAAAGTGATCGCCCACACATGCTCCCACATTCAGCCAAAGAAGAAGAAGAGGAAGAGAAATGACTATGGGTGTGGAAGTAGCTTTGAAAGCTTCTAAGAATGTAAAGCTATAGATCTTGTACAGTGGCTACTCTTTACATATGACAAGAGACTCTAAGATGTTGAAGGGAGTAGCAAAATATGATAGAGAGTTAGTCACATTTGGCAATGATAGTACCTTAAAGATTAATGGTGTTGGTGTTGCTGAAATTGGTGAAGAAAAGTTGAAACCAAAGGAAATGCTTTATATTGAAGGGAATACAATCTTATCAGTATTAGCCAATTGTGTGATGATGGACATGAAGTTAATTTTGCCAAGAGTAGTTGTATGGTAAAGAGATTAAGTGATAGTGCTATTATTACTAAGGGAGAAAGAACAAATGGAAACTTATACCAAGTGTTTAGAAGCAAAAACACATATGAGATTGGGACATCTTGGACAAATGTAGCTGAACAAATTATCCAAAAATAAAGTTGTGAAAGATGTACCTAAGATAAGAAGAGAAAAAGATGTAATTTGTAGCCCTTGTCAAAAAGGGATAATGGTGAATGCTACTAAAAAAAATGTGAAGAATCAAATAAAGAAGTTATTAGAGCTCATTCATTTAGATATATTCACTGAACTTCTATAAAGAGAGATGTTCCAGAAGTTAAGGCCAAATTTATGTGTTTAACCACCCTTAAAGGATAAGGTATACCTTTAATCTCTCTCCTCTTCCTTCTTCTATTATTCTTAGGATTTGTTGTCAAAGAGGGAGATATTTTGCATAAATCTAAAGAGAGTATATATTGATCAAAAGATAGAGTAACTTAAAAGGGGGAGATATTATCAAGGGGTGAACCAGAAGAAAGGAGGAGTTAAAGGCACAGTTACATGCAAAAGCGAGATGTATGTTTTAGGAGGAGCTATGTATGCCAAAGGTTGTTATTTGTGCTTAATTGTTTATTGCGATTTACTGTGTTGCCAACAAATTCAAAGGGAAAGATTGTTGAGCCTACCTTTGATGGATAATGTTAGATTTATTGTCAATAGAATCTCACGTAGTTGTTATTGCTAATTTGATGTTATAAATGTCGTTGAGATGCAGAGAGTTTGTTGGGCAAAACCATCGATGACAAGTCAACCTTGAAGTTAATGAGTCAATATTGACTGTTGACCTTAAATATTAGGGGTCAAGGGTAAACGTTGACTTTTGACTATTGATCCTAAATTTTAAGAAGTCAATGTTGACCATTGACCCTAAATTTTAGAAATCAAATCTAGCTGTTGATTGTAGGGCAACCCTTGGGAATCAATGTTGATGAGTGTGCAACTGTAATCATAAGGATCTATAAATATTTTCATGCATTGTGTAAGATCGATGTGTAGGTTATAGAAAACTTGAGAGAACGGTAAGGGCTGTAGAGGTAAACAACAAAGTTAAAGCCAAGGAGAGGTGAACAACAAACCTAAAGCCAAAGATAGGTTGAGCGGCAAAGCGAGAGACAACCACCAAAGAGATAGTGACCGGCCAAGGCAAAGGAGGTAGCCACTAAAGAGAGGTGTAGTTGGCCAAGAGAGGTACAACACCAAGGAGAGGTGCCGTGCCAAGGAAAGGTACAGCTAACCGAGGAAAGTGCAATAGTTGGCAGCCCCATTAAAGGGTGAAGGAATTGCAGCAATTAGAAGCCACACCAACTGAAGGAGGAATTGTAGCAATTGGGAGCCCTACTAAAGGTAAAAGAAAAAGGCAACAACCAACCAAACCAAAGGGAGAAGAAGAAGTTGTAGCAACCACTCAAGGAGAGGTGTAGTAATTGGCAAACCAATCAAGGAGAGGTACAACAATCGACAAACCAATCAAGGAGAGGTGCAGTAGCTGGTAAACCATTAAAGGAGAAGGTGTAATAGCCACACCAAACAAGAGGAGACGTGCAGCAGCCACACCAAACTAGATGAGATATGTAGCAATCACACTAAACTAAAGGAGATGTGCAGTAGCAAGTACAACTAGTAGTAATAACAACAAATATAGGCATAACCAGTAATAAGCAACAAGTGTAGGCATAATTAGCAAGTGTAGGCACGACTAGTAGCAGTTACAACCAATAGCTTGCAGCATAATTGGTAGTGTGTAACATACCTAGCATGGTAGGCAGCACCAATAACAGGAGGAGAAAACTTGCCCTGATAGTAGGTAAGAAGAACAAGCAACAGGTCAAACAACTTGCTAAGGTAATAGGTGAAGTAACTTGCCAACGCAGCATTGGCAGCTGAGGAGAGAACTTGTCAAGGTAGCAGGTGAGGCAACACTGGTAGTAAGTGAAGAGTACCTACAGTGGAGATAACCTATATCCGAGAGAACTTATAGAGGAGAGAACCTATAGAAGATAGACCTTGCAGAGAAGGGACCGATAAAGCTTAAGCAAAGACAGATAGTAAGGAAGGAGAAAATCCACTTTCTGTTTAGTAGCTTGTGCACATTGAATGATCATTCTTAGGAAAGTATTAGTTATTAACATTTTTATAAACTTCATGAAAAAGGGTGAGAGACCCTTGGAGTGATCAGAAGATCAATCCTTTGAGTGATCGGGAGATCATTTCATCTAGTGATCGAAAGATCAAACGTTTGAGTGATCGGGATATCAACTCATCTATTGATCGGGAGGTCAAATCTTTGAGTGATCAAGAGATCAATTTTGTAATTGGGAGATTATTGTAAGTGGTTAAGGAGTGATCCTTCTATAATATAATTGTATCCCTTAATAATAAGAGTGAGATTGTGTGATTTGGGAGTGATCTTATCATACTATAAACGTAGTTCACATATTGTGGTTAAACCATATAAAAATTGTTGTGTGTGTTTTGGTGCTCACACTTGATTGATATCTATATGGTCACACTCATATAGAAGGAAGATAAATATTTGGATCATTGAGTCTAACAAGTCATAGAGGTTAATCTGGACAGATTTGTAAAAAATGATTATCTTACACTGATTCACCTCTTTCCCTTCTCAGTGTGAGACCTAAGAAGTTTGTTATCAACAATTAGTGGTTTCACTCTTATTGTTGAAGGTGCTACTATGACGCCTATTGATAAGAAAAATTTAAATTATGATGGTGAAGTTCCTAACTTCACCGTAGAATCTACTAGTCTGTAATACTGAAAGGGGGTGAATCAGTATCACACCCCTTAAAAGACTCTGATAATTTAAGCCAAAAATGAACTCTTTTTTAGATTCAACTAAGGTAGGTCTATTGTTACCTACTGATCACAATAGTCCCTAAAGTTACCTTTCAGACACCTTGCCTATTAGATGAATAGGTTGTTTTTGATTAGGTTTTTTTAGGTTATGGGTTTGATGATTCTTTAGTTGTTCACAACTCAATTCAAAACACAGAATGTAAATTCAAAGTAAGGACACGAGAGATTTATGTGGTTCCATCAATGTGACATACACCATGATGGTAGGGATTTTTCCTTTACTGAAACAATCCACTATACTTGAAAATACCAGTGTGGTATGCCTTATGATTACAATGGATATCTTAATCTTTTACTCCTTTCACTATTGCAAATACAAAGTAATCACAATGCAAAGAGTGTCACTTACTGTATCTACCCTTCTTCTACCTTGTGTTGTCTCTGTTTGATTTGAATAAGCTGCTTCATTACCGCTTGAAAGATCATTAAAACTCTCTCTAACCTCTCTTGAAGAAATCTGGAAATTTGTTAAGTTCTCTCAAATGCTTCACCGAATTTCTTCTCTAGGTTGTCTCACCCAACTCCTAGTCTCACTGTTTCACTATCTCACGGCTTACACTAATGCTTTAGGTCTGCAGTTTCACATCTCACGGCTTGTCTCACGCTACTGGTCTACATTTCACATCTCACGGACTGCCTCATGCTTTTGGTTTGCCGTTTCATGTCTCTCGACCTGCACCACGCTCCTAGTCTGCCGTTTCATGTCTCTTGGCTTGCCTCACATTTCTGGTTTTGCAGGTTCACGTTTCTTGGCCTGCCTCATGCTTTTAGTTTTGCTGGTTCACATCTCTCCCGTTTCTGATATGCTCACGCCCTGTTGCACATTTTGGTCTATCACCCTTCGTCGCACATTTTGGTCTGTCATGCTTGATGGGTCGTTCTGGTCTATCACTCCTCGTCGCACGTTTTGGTTTGTCATACCTGGTGGGTCATTTTGGTCTATTGTCTTCTCTATTGGGTGGTCTTACGGATACCAGGTTTGTTGTCTTCTCTTTCGGGTGGTCTCATAGATACCAGGTCTGCTGTCTGCTCTATTTTCTGGTGGCTCCCTAAAAGAGATAAGTCTTGGTTTATATACTCCCTTATATGAAAACCCTAGTAGGGTTTACTGTAACTGTGATGAATTTCCTTTCTTGCCCCTTAATGTGGCTTCATATTACCATTTCATTCAAAATTCAGCATTATCTTCCTTCTTAATTTTATTTTCTCAAGCAATGCTATATCACACTAAGACTTAAGCAATGCTAAACTTCCTTTACAAGTTCACTCCAAGGAGATCACTTTACGAGGTTATTTGACATGCTAGTCTTATCCTGTAATTCTTAAGATATGAGCCACTTCTGCTTGCACACTTAAATCTAGTTGACAACAATTACAACCCATATAAGGTTGTGGGAACAACGATCTCCCCCTTTGTAATTGTTGGCAACACTCATAACAAGAACCATTATGTAGCAGTTCTTTATAATCTTTCTTAGAGTAATAATCCAAAAGTAGATGGATTACAACTCCCCCTAAATATGCACTCTCCCTTCCTTAACAGCTCCCTCTACACTGTTGCTTCTCTCCCCCTTTGCCAACCAATTACAAATTTGAAAAAAACCACAAAGTAGAGATGAAGGATTCACCTAAACTTCAGATTCACAGAGGCATTTGCACAGACAAACTCATTCTGTGCTTTTCAAATAGCTTTGTAGACAGAGGTTTAGTTAGAGTATTTGAGATTTGTTCTTTAGTGCTGACATACTCCAACTGAATTATGCCCTCTTCCACTTGATCCTTGATAAAGTGATACCGGATGTCAATATGCTTGCTCTTTGAATGTTGAACTAGATTCTTGCTGAGATCAATTGCACTTTGATTATCACAAAGTACACTCACTGATAACTTCATTTCAAAACCCAAATCTACCAATTTTCTTAGCATCCATATCACTTACGTACATGCTATACAAGCAGCCATATACTCAGCCTTAGCTATGCTCAAAGCAACACCGTTTTGCTTTCTACTTAACCATGCAACACATTTTGAACCCAATTAGAAGTTACAGCAACTGGTTGATTTTCTGTCATCTGTACTTCCTGCCCAGTCTGCATTAGTGTATGTTCGTAATTTTATAGAATCCATGGTAGGATACCACAAACCCATTTCCAGTGTCCCTTTGAGGTATCTTAGGATTTTTTTCATTGCTAACACATGTGATTCCTTAGGATCAGTTTGAAATTTGTTGGCAATGCGATAGCTTGTATGAGATCAGACCTTGATGTTATAAGGTACAGAAGGCTCCCTATCATTTCCCTATATTCTATGAGGCTTGTACTCCTTCATTCATGATCTTTTGTTAACTTGTAGCCTACTATTATAGGGGTACCGATAGGTCTACTACCCTTTATGCCAAACTTTTTCAGCATCTCTTTGGCATATTTTTTCTAAGAAATAAAAATACCTTCTTTACAATGTTTTATCTGTAATCCAAGAAAGTAGGTCATTTTTCCAATCAATGAAATCTCAAATTCCTCACTCATCTTCTGTGCAAATTCTTGGCATAGCTCAGAGTGATCCCCTCCAAAGATGATGTCATCTACATATACTATGGTTATCAGATGGCCTTTCTCTGAGTTGAACACATATAAGTTATTATCAACTGCTCCTCTTCTGAAGTTTAACCTTCTCAAATACACATCCAGCTTGCTGTACCATGCTCTTGGGGCTTGTTTAAGGCCATACAAGGCTTTCTTTAGTTTGCACATATATGTCTCATCCTCACTGGTTTGTACTCTATCGGGTTGTTCAATATACACTTCTTTTTTTAGGAGCCCATTCAGAAAGGCTGATTTCACATCCATATAGTAAACTTTATATCTCTTATGTGCTGCCAAAGCTAAGAACATTATGATAGTTTCCAACTTTGCTATTAGTGCAAAAGTTTCATCAACATCTAATTTTTCTATTTGAGTGTAGCTTTTACAAACCAGCCTATCCTAGTTCCTCACCACCTTGCCATCTTCACTGTGTTTATTTCTAAACACCCATTTTGTTTCTATGACATTCTTGTTAGTGGGTCTTAGGACCGGCTCCCATTTTTCATTCTTCTCAATTGATCCAGCTCCTCATTAATAGCTTTGACCCAGGCTTTGTCTTGTGCAGCCTCTTCAACAGATATAGGTTTAACTTATGAGAGTATGATTTGATTTAGGTTTAGCTTTGACCTAGGCCATAATTCTTCTTCTTATTGTAACTCCTGCTGATGGGCACCTATGATTTGATTTCCTTGATGAGCATTGGTCCATGTTTTCTTTATCTTTCTCTCTTGCACAGTCTTAGTTGCAAGAGAATCTTTTTCTTCATCTTTAGACTTACTCTTTTTTGAGTCTCTTTATGTTGGTCTGATTCTTCATCTATCTTGAAGTCATCTTCTTCACTATCCTCAGCTTCTCCATTATGTATTGTTTTCTAGTTTTCATATATTCTCACATCATTGGAAGTGACTACTTTTCCCAGTTTATGTAGCAAAACTCTTTAACCTTTTGTCTTTGCTGAGTATCCCACAAAGATGCCTTCATCTGACCTAGCATGGAATTTTCCCAAGTTTTGCTCCTTGTTCTTCACAAAACATGGGCTGCTAAAGATTCTAAAATACTTGGCTATTGTCTTCTTCCCACTATATAGCTCATATGGAGTCTTATCAGTATTAGGCCTTAGTAAAACTCCGTTTAGTAGGTGTATAGCTGTAAATGTTACTTCTGTCCAAAATCTTATGTGAAGCTTGGATTCCAGCAGTAGAGTTCTTGCCATTTCAACCACAGCTCTATTTTTCCTTTCTACCACCTCGTTCTGTTGAAGTGTTCTTACTGCTGCCATCTGATGGTGAATTCTATGCTTCTCAAGGTAATTTTCAAAAGCTTTATTGGTAAATTCAGTACCTTGATCTAACCTTAATACTTTGATCTTCTTTCCACTCTCATTTTCAGCCAATCATTTGTATCTCTTGAAGCATTTTAAAACTTCTAATTTGTGTTTAAGGTGCATGATCTAGGTCCTTTTGGAATAATCATCAATAAACAAGATGGAGTACCTTTCACCATTCAACCCTTTTGTTTTCATCGACCTACATAAATTAGTATGTACAATGTCAAGCACTACTTCAGAATTGAACTCTTTGGTCTTATGCTACTTTTTGACCTGTTTTCCTTTAGAGCATGCTAAGTAGACATACTCCCTCTCTCTCTTGAGGTCTGGAATGTCTCTAATTGCATGAGTAGTGGTCAATTTCCTCATGTTCTCCTGTGTTAAGTGTCCTAGCCTTCTATGCCAGAGTTGATTTTCTTCTTCTTTTGTAAGTAAACAGCTATTTATCTTGTCTTCATCAATCACATATAAGTTTCCAGCTATTCTCTTCCTGGTTGCAACAGTATTGCCTTCTTTACTCTTTACTTGGAAACCTGTTTTTGTGAATATCACTTTATGGTCTTCATTGCATAGCTGGCTGACAGATGCTAGATTATATTTGAGTCCTTCAATGTGCAGAACATCTTTTAACTTTCCTTTTCCAATATTTACTAGCCCTTGACCATTGATGTTGAGTGAATCATCATTATCAAACTTGACCCTACCTTCTCTTGACTTGTTCAGCTTTGATAATTTACTCTTGTCTTCTATCATTTATAAAGTGCATCCACTATTGAGGATCTACTGCTTATCCTTATAGTCAACCATTAGTTCAATTTTAGCTATATTAGCCACCTCCTTTTTAGCTTTATATTCCTTCTTTTGAACTGCCTTAATGATAGCTTTCTCCTTTTTCTCAGTTTTGACTGTACCAATTGCTTTTACTGTGCCATTGAGTGCCTTCTCTTGATCAGGGAGAAGTGTCATGCATCTTTTGGCATTATGACCATCCTGCCTGCACCTTTCATACTATTCCAATTATGCCAATATAGCAAACTTGTTCCTTAAAACCACTGGTTTGGGCTTCCACCAACAATCCTTGTTAGTATGTCTTTGCTTTTTACAGTATGTGCAAGAACTCATGACAGGTGTTCTCTTCTGAATTTTGTATTGTCTCCCCCTGTATGCAGCATTAGATCTTCTCAGTTGGAGACGTATACTAGCCTTCTCTACCAATATTTACTTGCCTTATGACCTCAAACTCCACAATAAAGACAGTAATTTTGAAATTGCCTCTTCTTGGGTTTAATCATAGCTTGTTTTCTTTTGTTCATTACTTGCTATGTAGGCAAGGCTGCTGGCTTCTTTGCTTATATGGCTTTCATTTCAGCCACCTTCTTCTTCTTCTTTTATTCAGCCATTGCCCTTGGCTAGTTGACTTTCTTCAATTTTATTTGCAACCCTAGGTTGTTTCTTCAAATCTTCTTTATTTTCAGCCTTCACTATTCTTGGTTGATCAATCTTTTCTTTTTGAGATGTAGCAGCTATGGGCTATTGCTTTTTAACGACATACATCATTTTTGGCCCTGGTTTTGGTTTGATAATTGTTTTCTCTTTTGTAGTTATCTTTTCTTGAGTCACAACCTTCTCTTTCAACTTCTGTGGCAAAGTCTCATTCTCTTTAGGCAGTGCAGCCTCAGATTGTTGCACTTTCTCTTCGTTCTTCTTTTCTCTTGTAGAGCTTGTTTCTCCTACCACTTCAAACTTCTGTAAGTTCTCCTCACTCTTTTTGAGTTGTTGCTGAAGTCTGAGCAACTCTATCTCCATTTCTTTAATTGTTGAAGTCCTTGAGCCAAGCTTTATAGTAAGGTCTTCATATATTTTGATTTTTTCTTCAAATTTTCTCTTTAAGTCAATATGTTTAGCCCTTATTTCATCCTTTTTACTTTCTACTTCCTCAATCTTTGCTTCAGCTTGTTTTATATGGGCCTCCAACCTTCTTATGGTTATGTCCCTTCTGATTATCTCTTTTGAAGCTGCTTCTAACTCAGCTTTAAGATCTGGTTCTTCTTCATCAATCTCCTCTTCCTCTTTAGAGGTTGAACTACCACATCAAGTTGATGCCATAAAGGCATGCTCATCTGATGAGTTTACATCTTCCTCCTTATCGGCTTCTTTTGTCTGACTCATATAACTCTCGAATGAGCCTCTCTTCTTCTTCTATGGGTTGATAGTCTTCTTATTGGACTTCCTTAACTTGAATGATGGTCTTTTCCATTTTGAATTCTGCTCATCATCACCATCCTCATCTTCATCATTAAGTTTCACTTTGCACTGAGAAGCAAAATGTCCAGTCTGCCCATATCGATAACATCACAAGGACAACTGTCCTTTTCCATTCTTAGACCCGTTTTTGAACTTTCTTGTGAAGTAAGCCAACACTTCACCTTTACTTTCTTCCTCATCACCATTATCATCCTCACTGGATGATTCTTCCTCTTATCTTATCTTCAAGTGTCTCATATCTTTGAAAGCTGCCTTTTTTGTTAGCTTTGATGTTGAGGAGCTTTTAGTTGACTTTATTCCTTTCTCATATGCAATAAGATTGCACTAGAGATCATGTAGTGACATAAAATTGAGATCTCTATTCTCCTCTATGGTTGCCACCTTTGAGGCAAACCTCTCAGGCAGAATTCTCAGAATTTTCTTCACAATAGATGAGTCCTTCTTATTCTTTTCATGACTTCTAAGGTCGTTTACAACATTAATAACCTTGGTGAAGAACTTTTGGATTGTCTCATTCTTTTGCATTCTGAGGGATTCATATCTCTCCTTAAAAACTTGAAGCTTGGCCTCCTTCATTCTGCCATCACCTTCATAGAACTTTGGTAATCTGTCCTATATCTCTTTAGCAGATTTACAGTCCATAACTTTAGCATATTCAGCATCTGTTAATGCTGAAATGATGACATTTGAGGCATTCCCATTGATCTCAAACTACCTTAATTCTTATGGGGTTAGATCTTTACCTTTTTTTGGAGGCTCAAAACCCTCACGTACAGATTTCACCACGTTCATGCCTATGGTTGCAAATACCACCTGCATTCTCACTCACCACATGTGGTAGTTAGTTCCATTAAAGATTGGAACCTTCTTGCTATAAGTAGTGCTAGTGTTGGTACTGACATCCATTTCTTTGTATGCTGAACAAGTTGAAACTTCTGAAATCCTTCAAACTAGTACACCAAGCTGTTAAGTTTCAAACTAGTGAACCAGCCTCTGATACCAATTAAAGTTCCCAACTTCACCCTAAGATTTACTAGTCTATGATACTGAGAGGGGGGTGAATCAGTATCACACCCCTTAAAAAACTTTGATAATTTAAGCCAAAAATGAACTCTCTCCCAGATTCAACTAAGGTAGATTTATTGTTACCTACTGATCATAATAGTCCTCAAAGTTACCTTTCAGACACCTTGCCTATTAGATGAATCAGTTGTTCTTGACTAGGTCTTCTTTGAGGTTATGGGTTTGATGATTCTTTATTTGTGTTCACAACTCAATTCAAAACACAGAATGTAAATTCAAAGTAAGGACACAAGAAATTTACGTGGTTCCATCAATGTGACGTACTCCACGATGGTAGGGATTTTTCCTCTACTGAGACAATCTACTATACTTGAGAACACCAGTGTGGTATCCCCTATGATTACAATGGATGTCTTAATCTTCTACTCTTTTCATTATTGCAAATACAAAGCAATCACAATACAAAGAGTGCCACTTACTGTGTCTACCCTTCTTCTAGCTTGTGTTGCCTTTGTTTGATTTGAATAGGCTGTTTCACTACCGCTTGGAAGATCACCAAAACTCTCTCTAATCTCTCTTGAATAAATCTGAAAATACATTGAGTTCTCTCAAATACTTCATCAAATTTCTTCTTTAGGTTGTCTTACCCAAATCTTGGTCTCACCGTCTCATGACTTGCACTCATGCTTCAGGTCTGCCGTTTCATGTCTCATGGCCTGTCTCACGCTACTGGTCTGCCGTTCCACGTCTCGCGAACTACCTCACGCTTTTGGTTTGCTGTTTCACGTCTCTTGGCCGGCTTCACGTTTCTGGTTTTGTTGGTTCATGTTTCTCGGCCTGCCTCATGCTTCTGGTTTTGCTGGTTCACGTCTCTCCTGTTTCTAATATGCTCTCATGCCCCATTGCATGTTCTGGTCTATCACGCCATGTCACACGTTCTGGTTTGTCACGCCTGGTGGGTCGTTCTAGTCTATGGCTCCCCGTTGCACATTCTGGTCTGTCACGCTTGGTGGGTCATTCTGGTTTGTCGTCTTCTCTTCTGAGTGGTCTTACTGATACCAAGTCTACTGTCTTCTCTTGCTGGTGGTCTCACGAATACCAGGTTTGTTGTCCTCTCATCCAGGTGGTCTCACGGATACTAGGTCTGCTGTCAGCTTTATTTTTTGGTGGCTCCTCAAAAGAGATAAGTCTTGGTTTATATACTCCCTTATATGAAAACCCTAATAAGGTTTACTGTAGTTATGACAAATTTCCTTTCTTGCCCCTCTATGTGGTTCGTATTACTGTTCTATTCAAAATTCAGCATTATCCTCCTTCTTAGTTTATTTTTCTCAAGCAATGCTATGTCACACTAAGATTAAGCAATGCTAAACTCCCTCTACAAGTTCACTTCAAGGAGATCACTTTACAAGGTTATTTGACATGCTAGTCTTATCCTGTAATTCCTGAGATATGAGCCACTTCTACTTGCACACTTAAATCTAATTGACAATAATTATAACCCATACAAGGCTCTGGGAATAATAGATGGAAAGGCTAGAAATGCCTTATATGTTCTCTTTATCAGACAAAGAATTCACCAAAGTGATGGGATGCAACATAGCCAAAAAAATTTGGGACAAATTAAAGAATATTTATGAAGGAGACAAGGTTGTTCTTAAGCCTATCTTTGATGACTAATGTTCAATTTGTTGTCAATAGTGATCTGATGTTATGAGTGCAATTGAGATGTGTTTACTACAATTACAAAGTGTTAGCAGTTAATTCCTTCAAGGGTTAAGGAAAGCAGCATTGGTGGAATGTGACAAGAATGGGGAGAGAAAGTAGGGCCGAAATTAAGATGCTGCCAGCCCCATTTTATGTTGCCAGAAATGATGAATTGATTCAGATTGTTAGTGGTGTTTTGGCTATTAAAAAAAAGCACTAATTGCTACCTTTAGCATTGTGTTTAGTAATGACATTACAAGTTACTTGTTAGGGTATGAGTCAATGCTGACCATTGACCTTAAATTTAAGGAGTCAATGCTTACCATTTATTGAAGGACAACCCTTGGGAATCTATATTGATTGTTGATTGTATGGAAATCTTAAACTTAAGACTTATAAATACCCATGTAGTTGCTAAAAGAGAGCTAGGGCATGGCAAATAGAGACAAAAAAAGTGTAGAGAAAATGAGAGGTAAAAAGAATAGCAGTTGGAAAAAAACGACCAAGAGAGAGTAGTTGAAGAAAAGCAGTAAAGATAGCTATACCCGAAAAAAAAAAAGAGCATTCAACATGATAAAGAAAAAAAAGAGCAGCGGTAAGTGAACAAAAAGAGAGCAATGGTAGGTGAACAAAAAGAGTATAGTAGTAGAGAATGATATAGAGAACTATAGCAGTAAGGAATGATATAAAGAACTGCAACAAAAGAAAACTAGCAAAGTGCAGCCATTAAAAAGAAAAGGTGAGGGTCATGATAGTGAGTAGAAACTTAATAAGATGAGCAGCAAAAACACAAAAGAGTGTTGTAGAAATCGAAAGAAAGAGTTGTAGAGAATGAATAAGAGAGAGTAGAAGAAATACTACTAAGAGAGAGCAGAAGAAAAATGACTAAGAGAGTGCAAAAGAAAACTAGCAGAGGTGGAGAGTAAAATAGCGAATGACAGTGAGAGAGTTGTAAGAATGGTATAGAGAAATCCAGCAACAGAAAAGAAAAAGCCTTCAGTAGTAGAAAAGAAAAAACAATAACAGTAGAAAGAAGGAGAGACAACAATAGGGGTAAAAAAGCAAGAAAAAGGGTAGAAACCTATAGAGGAGAGAACTTGTAGAGGAGAGACCCCGTAGAGGCAAGAGAGACCCAATAGCGACAAAAAGAAAAAGAGAGAACCTATAGAGAAGGGAACCTATAGAGGAGAGAACCTGCAGAGGAAAAAACCTGTAGAGGAGAGAACCTGTAGACGAGAGACCTGACAAAGGTAGGAGAGAAACTTGATAGAGGTAGAGAGAAACCTAGTAGAAAGTGTGAGTGGCTGAGAGTTTAGAATTAGCAAAAAGTGTGAGTGGCTAAGAGTTCAAAACTGGCAAAGAATTGAGATCGACAAAGGCAAAAAGAAAGCTGTGAAATCAGCTGTGAAGAAGGAGAGATCGGTAGAGTTTGAACAAAGACCAATAGTGAAAAAGGAAAGAATGATAGAAGTTTAAGTAGAGATCGGTAGTAAGAAAGGAAAAGATTAGTTTTCTAAAACATCAGCTTATGCACATGGAAAGATCCTTCTTAGGAGAGTTTTTGTAATACTCTTTTTATGAAACTTAATGAAAAAGGATAGGAAATCCTTGAAGTGATCAAAAGATCATTATAAGTGGTTAGGGAGTGATTCTTCCATAGTGGTTAAGGAGAGATATTTCTACAATATCAATTGTATCCCTTGATAACAAGAGTGGATTGTGTGATCTAAGAGTGATCCTATCATACCATAGATGTAGCTTACACATTCTGGATGAACCATGTAAAAATTTTGTATGTTTTTAGGTGTTTGCACTTGCTTGATACCTATATAGCCATTCTCATATAAAGAAGCGAGATAATAATGAATCATAAGCTTTAATAGGTCACAGAGGTTTAATTAGAACAAATTTGTAAAAAGTAAGCATCTTACATAGATTCACCTTTCCCCCTTTTAGTGTGAGACCTAAAAAGGTCCTTATTAGTTGTGAAGTAAGCCAAGCTACAAATTTAGAGGAGTAGATTTGATATAAAGATCCTAAATGATAAATTGGTGGATGCCTTGTTTATAAGAGTAAATGAAATTGTATGCTTCATTAGAGGCTATGGAGAGGAAATCAATGACGCTACAGTGGTAAAGAAGATACTTAGAACATTACTAAAAGCTTTTAATGCCAAACTTTCCTCCATAAAAGATAGAGATTTGGATAGGCTACCCCTGGATGATTTACACAGTTTATTGGGGGCTCATGAAATGAGAATAGCCCTAATGAAGAAAGAAAAGAAGCCTAAGGTAGAGAAAAAGTTGACCTTTAAGGTAATAAAGAAATTAAAAATTAAAGAACAACAAGAAGAAACCATCGACAGCTTTAAAGTAGAAGATGGTGATACTAAATTTGATAAAGTCAAGACATATATCACTAAAAATATGAGGAAAGGAAAAGGGAAGTACAAGGAAGATAAGAATGAAAGTACAAGGAAAGGAAGTAAATAGTGATAATGATGATGAACTTGCCCTGAGAAGGAGAACAAAGAAATCTAAATGTTTTAAATCTATGAATTCATGTGCCAAAGGGATAAAAAAACTCTTCAAATCTAAAAGAAGAAATTTTTTAAGCAAGTTAGATGAAGAACATTTTGAAGAAGAAACTGATGATGATTTAAATGATGAAGTTGCAGAAAATGTGCTGGTTGTATAGGTAAATGATGAAAAAGTATCCTCAAGTGATAAGGAATTAGCTGAAGAGGAAAAGAAAGAGATGGTGTAGCAACTTGAGAATGAATTAAGAGTTTGTTTACACAAAAACAACAAGCTAACAAAAAAGGTAAAGAATCTCAAGAAGCTAAATAAAAATTTTGATGTTGATAAATTTGATCTCTAATTGAATGAAAAGGAGTTTAAAGTAAAAGAGAAGGAGTATTTGAAAATAATTGAAGAGATAAATGCATTTGAGGTAGAGCAAGGGAAAATACATGAAGATCTTGGCACTATGGTGATTGCACAAGAGTAAGAAGTGTTGAATTTGTAAGCCAAGCTCCATAAGGTTGAATCTAAATTAAAGAAGTATAAAGAGAGCTTTCTGCAGGCCATGGAAACGAGAAGAGAGTTTTCTTCAGCAAATGTTATCAAGGAGGATGTTATCAAAAAGTTAGATAAGTGTCTAAGCAAACAAAGAATTCATTCCATAGGGAAGAAAGGACTTGGCTATGTTGAAAAGCCAAATGAGAGGGTAGAATAGAAAAAGAAAATTGTGTTTGTTCCTAAAAGTAAACACAAAGAAAAGATCAAGTTAAAAGAAGTTGATGTTATGGAGAAGAGAAACTAACCCAAGCTAGAATGGGTTAGGAAAAATGTGATGAACACTATTATCTAAAGGAGACAGGTTGTCAAAGATAGAAAGAAGGTTGCCCCAACAAGTGCTGAAGATAGGAGATATGAACTTGTTGAAAAAAGAAAATCCATATTTGAAGAATTTTGACGGTGCTATAATAAGTATAGGCATAAGGCTAGTGTATATTGGAGTAAGGGGCCTATAATAAAGAGGAATTTGAAGCAAGAGTTTAGGGGGAGACTCTATCTAGAAAGGAGACAACCTCAAGTAAAAAGAAGCCAAATTCTACTAAAAAATAGATTTGATATATTGGAAGAAATCTATGGAAGATGTGAAAAGGCTGGACATGCTATTGAGGAATGCTTGACATTGCTGCCCAGTTAGAGAATGGAAAGGAGAACACCTATATATGCTTCTACATTTGGCTATAAAAGAAGAAGAAGAAGAAGAAGAAGAGGAAGGGAAATGGCAATGGTTATGGAAGTTACCTTAAAAGCTTTCAAGAAAGAAAAGCTGTGGATCCTTGATAGTGGCTACTCTTTACACATGAAAAGAGACTCTAAAGTGCTAAAGGAAGTAGAAGAATATAATAGAGGGTCAATCATATTTGGCAATGATGGTGCTTTAAAGATTAAAGGTGTTGGGGCTGTTGAAATTGGTGTAGAAAAGTTAAAATTAGAGGAAGTGCTTTATGTTAAAGGGCTAAAATACAATCTAATTAGTGTTGCTAACTTTGTGATGATGGGCATGAAGTTACTTTCAACAAGAGTGGTTGACTACATGGTAAAAAGATTAAGTAATGGTACTATCCTTATAAAGGGAGAAAGAACAAATGGAAACTTATACCAAGTTTTTAGTAGCAAAACACATGTTATATGAGTACCAAAGATAAGAATTTGTTGTGGCATAGGAGATTAGGATGTCTTGGACAAAATGGGCTAAACAAATTGTCCAAAAATGAAGCTGTGAAAGATGTATCCAAGCTAAGAAGAGAAAGAAACACCATTTACAACACTTGTCAAAAAGGGAAAATGGTGAATAATACCTACAAAAAATATGGAGATTCAAACAAAGAAGCCATTAGAGCTTATTCATTTAGATATCTATGGGCCTATAAGACAAAAATTATAAAAGGGTGATAGGTACTTTATCTCTTTTATTGATGATTTTACAAGAATGACTTGTATTATATTTTTGAAACATAAATAAATGCTCTCAATAATTTCAAAAGCTGGCTGGCTAAAAATCAATTAAAAGGAAGAATTAAAAGAATTAGGATAGACAATGAGATAGAATACACTTGCAGTAAATTTGAAAATTATTTAGGGAAGCATGAATATGCTAGTCCTTACACACCATAACAAAATGAAGTGGTTGAAAGAAAGAATAGAAGTCTAGTAGAGATGGCAAGCATCATGTTGGCTTAGCATGGTATCTCATATGGCTACCAGAGAGAGGCTATTACTACTGCTACTCAGATTCAAAGCAGATGCTTGATGAGACCACATATAGAGAAGACACTCTATGAGTTATGGAATGGAAGGAAGCAAAGTGTAAAACATTTTAAAGTATTTAGAAACCCATGCTGATTAAAATCATATTCTTGGAAAATTTGATGAGAAGGCTAATAAAGGCATATTCTTGGGCTATATACCAAATGGAAGGGGCTTCAAATGTTACAAAAAAATGGCTGCAAAAAATCATAGACAGCTTTGATGTTAAAGTGATTAAAGATGGTTCCACAATGCATTCATAGTATAAGGAAGTTGAAGATGTTGTGTGTGATAATGAAAAGGAATTTGAATGTGATAAATCAGAGGCTATTTAGTATAAGGAAGATGTTGATTCTCAAATTACAAGTGATGAAGAAAATGAATCAAGGCATTCCCAAACTCATAAAAGAGTTAGAGTTAAAGTTAAGGTTAAAAATATTATTAGTAGTAAAGAGGATTTTGTGCAGACGAGAAGAGGGCTAAAAAGTGGTGAACAAACCTTATTGATCTTTGAAGTTGAACCCAAGTTAGTGGAAGAAGAGCTTGATGAAATTGAAAAGAACAATACTTGGTGTTTAGTTATAAGACCTAAAGGGAAAAACATCATCGGAACCAAGTGAGTGTTTAGAAATAAGCTAAATAAAAATGGTAAGGTTGTAAGAAATAAAACAAGACTTGTCCGTAAAGGGTACTTATAAGTAGAAGGTGTTGATTTTGAAGAGACCTTTGCACTTGTGGCCAAACTTGAAGTAATTAAAAGATTCATAGCCAATGGTGTTTAAAAAAAATTATAAATTTTGTCAGATGGATGTGAAATTAGCATTTCTAAATGGAGAGCTTGAAGAATAGGTATTTATTGAATAGCTTGATGGTTTTAAACTTGATCATAATGGTTTAAGTATGTGCAAATTGAAAAAGGCTTTATACAACTTAAAGCAAGCTCCAAGAGCATAGTATTTCAAGCTAGATATATGTCTCAAAGATATGAAATTCTATTAAATGGGTAAGTTAAAAAATTAAGGGTTTCAAATTGGTGTTATGCTCACATGCAAAAAGAAGATGTATGTTTTAGGGGGAGTAGTGAATGTCAAAAGTGGAGGTCTTTCTTTTAGTTAACACTAGTATTTGTACTTAATTGCAGACTTATGGAATTAATGTGTTGCTAATAAATCTAAAGGGAGAGATTGTTGAGTCTATCTTTGATGGCTAATGTTAGACTTATTGTTAACAACATCTCACACATTTTTCCTTATTAATTTGATGTTATGAGTGCCTTTGAGATGTGTTTGCTGCATTTACTAAGTGTTGGTAGCTAATTCATTCAAGGGTTAAAAAAGATAGTGGTGATGGAATGTGATGAGAATGAGGAGAGAAAGTAGGGTCAAAATTAGAATGTTGCTAGCTGTACCTTGAGCTGTCAAATATGACAAGTTGTTTTAGATTATTGGTGGTGTTTTGATTGTAAAGAAAGCATTAGTTGTTTCCTTTGGCATTGCATTTAGTAGTGGTACTGTAAGTCATTTGCTGGATATAAGTCAATGTTGACCATTTACCCTAAATTCGAAGAGTTAATGCTAATTGTTGACCTTAAATTCAAGGAATCAATGCTGACTATTAATGATAAGGAAACCCTAAACTCAAGGCTTTTAAATACCCATATAACCACCAAATGAATAGATAAAGCTAAGCAGAAAAGAGGGGAATGATAGAGAGCATACTAGGTAGTAGCAGAAAAGAAAAAATAGGGTAGAGAAAACCAATAGAGGTAGGAGAGAAACCCGACAAAGGCAGAGAGTTGAGACCAGTAGAGGCTAAGAGTTAGAATCAGCAGAAAGTGTAATCAGCTGAGAGTTCAAAACTAGCAAAGAGTTAAGAGCAGGGAGCACGACAAAGAGAAAGCTATAAAACACAGAAAGAGAGAGGGTAGAGACTAATAGTGAGGAAGGAGAGAATGATAGAAAGCTTGAAAGAGACCAGTAGTGAGGAAGGAGAGAATGACAGAAAGCTTGAGCAAAATAGCAAAGAGTAGAGAACCACAGTGAGGAGAGAATAGTAGAAAGAAAGGAGAAGATCAGTTTTCTACTACAACAGCCTATTCACATGGAGAGATCTTTCTCAGGGGAATTTTTGTCATAATTCTTTTATGTATTTCTTGAAAAAGGGTAGAAAACCTTCAGCTTGATTGGGAGATCATTATAAGTGGTTAAGGAGTGATCCTTTAGTAGTGGTTAAAGAGAGATCTTTTCATAAAATTAGCTATATCCCTTAATTGCAAGAGTGGATCATGTAATCTAAGAGAGATCTTATCATATTGTAGATGTAACGATGTAACTCACACATTGTGGATGAATCATATAAAAATTCTGTATATTCTTGAGTGCTTGTGCTTGCATGATATTTATATGGACATTTTCACATAAAGAAGTAATATAAAAGTGGATCATAGACTTTAACAGGTCACAGGGGTTAATCTAGACAAATTTGTAAAAGTAAGTATCTTACACTGATTCACCTCCTCCTCCTCTCAATGTAAGACCCATAAAGGTCCTTATCAAAATTCCTCCATTTATTTTGGCAATTTTTTCTCTTTAGAAATATTAGACATATCTTTGAACAATTTGATGGAAGTATTCTTGAGACTCTGGACCAATTAAAGAAATTATATTTTTTGTTAGTAGGTGTAAACATGCTCTTAGGTGTCATCCTTCATTGTACAATCTTTCTTCTATTAATGTATTTTGCTTCCCACAAAACCCCAACATTGCAAGACTTCACCTTTAAACATAAGTAACACTTTGCCTGGTCTCATTAAGTTTAGTGTATGTGACAACAAATTTACAAGATCTATTACTCTTTTAATATTATATGCTTCAAACTTATCGAGGCTAACTAGAACAATGCCTTCTTGTGAGAAGTTGTAAAAGTTTAGGTGATTAAGCATTTCCTTTAACAATCTTGTAATTTGTTGAGTTAGTGATCTAAACTTCTTTTCCACTATAAAATAATGTAACTAGTGTATGGTTAGTTTCCATAAGATCTAACAATTTATAGGGCTTATTGTTTATTTTTATCACCAACTTCATAAATATAAAAATATTAATTGTATAGGTGAATCAAATTTCTAGAAGCATTCCAACTAGGTTAGGAAATTTGTAAACCTAAAGTAGCTAGACATGTAAAGCAATGAATTAACAAATGAAATTCCTAAGGAAATTGGAAAATTGAAAGAACTTAAAAAATTAAACCATACCCAAATAGTTTCTTTAGTAACATTCCCTCATTTTTGGGGAATCTAACATTGCTGACCCATCTTAACATGCAACAAAATGCTTTGTCTATGTCACAAAGCACCCCTAGGAAGGTAACATAGTGGATATGGAAGGGATATGCTGGCCTCAACCACAAGCTTCAATTGATAACCCAAGTTTTCTTGCTAATTAATTTAAAGTTGTCACCAATTATTTTAGATGTAATTGGAACATTGTAAATGATTAACCTCAAAAGACCAGTTTTCCTTTTAAATTAGTGAGACTTGGTCTACTTTATCAAAATTCATCAAAATTTTGCAGTACAATTATAATTGGTTAAGGTCATAACTAAACTAGATGCATTTTGCAAGTGATGGTAGCAAAGTTTAATTATTTTTACCTTTATACTTCATTTGGTTTAAAATTTATTTATTTATCTTTATGGCATGTAAAATTTGTTAAGGATACATAATTATGATAATAAAATTTGAATATGAATGAAGTTTAAGAGAAAGAGGGGACTTTTTTTAGAGACCCCATTTTGATAAGGACCTTTATGGGTCTCACACTGAGAGGGAGAGGAGGTGAATTGGTGTGAGATATTTACTTTTTACAAATTTGTCTAGATTAAACTTCTGTGATTTGTTAAAGTTAATGATCCAATTTTATCTTACTTCTTTATGTGAGAATGACCATATAATATCCAACAAGCACAAGCACTGAGAACACACAGAATTTTTACATGGTTTACCCACAATGTGTGAGCTAAATTCATGGTGTGATAAGATCGCTCCTAGATCACTTGTTCTACTCTTGCTATCAAGGGATACAGATGATGTAATGAAAGGATCTTTGATTAATCACTGTGGAATGATCACTCCTTAACTACTTACAATGATCTCCCAATTACCCTAAGGGTTTCTCACCCTTTTTTAAAAAGTACATAAAAAGATTATAACAAAAACTCCATTGAGAAAGATCTTTTCATGTGTATAAGCTACTGTGGCAAAAAACTAATTTTCTCCTTTCTTTCTGCTATTTTATACTATTTGCCATTCTACTTAAGCTTTCTGCTGTTCTCTTCTTCCTCACTGCCAGTCTTTACTTAAGTTTTATTGGTCTTTGTTTAAGCTTTCTTTTGTTCTTTCCTTCCTTACTATTAATCTCTGCTCAAGCTTTCTCTTTGCTATGCTCACTGCTCTCTTTTTAACGTGTTTCATATCTTTCTCTTTGCCTTTGCCGGTCTCAACTCTCTATCAGTTCTGAACTCTTAACCTCTACCTATCTCAGATCTTTGCCTTTATTGGGTTTCTCTGTTGTCTTTATTGAATTTCTCTTCTGCCTCGATTGGGTTTCTCTCTTACCTCTGCCTAGTTTCTCTCTGCTATTTTTTCTCAGCTTTTTGTCGTTCTCCCTCTTTTTTGCTATGCTCTTTCTTTTTATTTCTGTAACTCTTTCTTTATGCTATGCTACTCTCTCTTTATGCTTTGCCACTTTCACCTTTTTTACCACACTCTATCTTTTGTTTTGTTGCTACAATTTTTTTTTATATTTCATTCACAACTCTTTTGGCAGTTACATGGGTGTTTATATGCCTTGAGTTTAGGGTTATCTTATCATCAACTGTCAACGTTGATTCCTTAAATTTAGGGTTGCCTTACCATTAATGGTTGACATTGAATCCTTGTATTTAAGGTTAATAGTCAACATTGATTCCTTGAATTTAGGGTCAGTGGTTAGTATTGACTTCTTGAATTTAAGGTTAATGGTTAACATTAACTTTGACTTAAGGTCATTTGTAAAGTTAACATTGCTAGGATTACATCTCTTAGCTTATCTAATCAACATGTTACTATTCCCACCAGTTTTTGACAAAGCTTTCTTGCAATTCATCATT
This sequence comes from Ceriops zippeliana, assembly GCA_037897445.1. Lineage (NCBI taxonomy): Eukaryota > Viridiplantae > Streptophyta > Magnoliopsida > Malpighiales > Rhizophoraceae > Ceriops > Ceriops zippeliana. The sequence goes on along the minus strand of JBAPLH010000135.1, from coordinate 785,545 downwards.
CCAGGTCCTGTTTTTGAGTAATTGTTACCCTTGGTGGCTTCTGAGTAATTTCCTTAGCTTCTGCCTTAACAGGTTGCTCATTGGCTAATGTTGTTGTTGGTCTTGTAGTAGTTTGGGGTGCTACCTCAACAGTTTCCTTAACCATTGAATAAATTAGCTACCAACACTTTGTAAATTCAACAAACACATCTTAAAGGTGCTCATAACATCAAATCAACAAGGACATATATATGAGATGTTCACAACAAATCTAATATTAACTATCATAGATGGGATTAACAATCTTCCCCTTTAGATTTGTTAACAACATATTAAATCCAAAAATTAACAATTAAGCATAATCAACAGTATCAGCTAAAAGAAAGACCTTTATTTTTTACATGCATAACTCCCCCTGAAACGTGCATCTCTCTTTTTATATGTGTGTATAATACCAATTAGAAACAACCTTAATTTTTTAACTCCTTCTATTTCTGCTTCTCTCCCTTAACAATTTCTCCCCTTTTATTTGATTTTCCCTTTGGATTTATCAAGCTACTTCCCCTTTTGCTTAGTATATACTCTTTTTATTTATGCAAAATATCTCTCTATTCGACAATAAATCCAAAGAATAATAGAAGATGGAAGGGGAATAGGGGTTAGAGGCATATCTCATCCTTGAAGGAGTGGTTAAATATATAAGTTCAACTTTAACTTCTATAACATCTCTCTTTACAAAGGTTTGGTGAATATGTCTATAACTTGCTTGCTTTGTGGTAGACACACACTCTCTCTCCTTGGTGTTGCTACTGTACATTCTTCTCTCTTTGGGGTGGCTGTTGGACAATTTTCTCTCCTTGGTGTGGTTGTTACATGTCTTTTCTAGTTTAGTGTGGTTATTGCAACTTCTTTTTTGATTGTTTTGGCCAGTTGCTGCCTTCTTCTTCTCCCTTTGGTTTGGCTAATTGCTGCCTTCTTCTTCCTTTGGTGTGGCTGCCAACTATTGCAACTCCTTCGGTTGGTGTGGCTGCCTTCTACTTTGGTGGCTCCTATTATTATTGAGCTCATCTTTAATGGCTAATGTTAAATTTGTTGTCAACACCATCTCACATAGTTTTATGTGTTGATTTGATGTTATGAATGTCGTTGAGATATAAAGAGGTCATTGGACAAAACTGTTGATGGTAGGTCAACCTTGAAGTTGATGAGTCAATGTTGACTATTGACTTTAAATTTTAAGGGTCAAGGTTGATCGTTGACCCTTAACCATTGACCCTAAATTTTAGGAATCAAATCTAGCCATTTATTATAGGACAACTTTTGAGAATCAATGTTGACTATTGATGATTGTGTAACCCTAATTTCAAGGTTCTATTAATACCCCTATGTATCTTACAAGACCTATGTATGTTAGAAAATTTTGAGAGAGAATGGCATAGAGAGGTTGAGCAGCAAAGAGAGAGGTAGCCATTAAAGAAGAAAGTAACTGACCAAGGCAAAAAAGGTAACTATTAAGGAGAAGTGCAACCAACCAAGGAGAATGTAGTAGTTGGCTAAGGAGAGAGTAGTAGTCGGCCAAGGGAGTTGCAATAGTAGACAACTAAAGAAGAGGTGATCGTAACCACCAAAGAATAAGGCAACCATACTAACCGAAGGAGGAGTTGCAGCAGTTGGCAGCCACACCAAACAGACCAAGGAGATGTGCAATAGCCACACTAAACCAACAAAGGAAACTGTTGGAGATTGAAAGAGTAAATGTTGGAGATTGAAAGAGTAATAATCCTTCTTCTTCTGAATAATACATTAGACAATAGCTTTATAGATGCTAGACCTAGTAAAAAAGGAAAGTAATAAAAGGTAAAAATATATCAAATCCCATAACTTATGGGACCTTAAAAAACCTACCTAAATTAGTTTATTCCTAAAGATATATTCTAAAAATAGCTAACTATGCACAACATAAGCCACTAATCACGTTTTCCTACACTCCCCCTCAAGCTGGTGAATAGGCATTTTCCATTCCCAGCTTGGATATTATATTTTGAAACACCGAACTGGTTAACCCTTTGGTGAGTACATCCGCAAGCTGGCTGTGTGTAAGCATGTAAGGGGTACAAATCAACCCGCTCTCCATGTGTTCTTTGATAAAGTGTCTGTCGACTTCAATGTGCTTTGTTCGATCATGTTGTACTGGGTTGTGAGCTATGCTGATTACAGACTTGTTGTCACAATAGAGTCTTATTGAGCCATCCCATTTAATCCTCAAGTCTTCTAGAATGATTTTTAACCAAAGTACTTCACACACACCTTGAGCCATTGCTCGAAATTCTGCTTCTGCACTAGACCTGGCCACTACATTCTGTTTTTTACCCCTCCATGTCACAAGGTTTCCACCAAGAAAGGTGCAATATCCAGTGGTTAACTTTCTGTCAACAATTGACCCAGCATAATCAGCATCCGTGTATGTCTCAAGTACTAAACCTTTGTTCCTTTTGAATAAAATACCTTTTCCTGGTACTCCCTTAAGGTACTGTAATACTCGGTAAGCTGCTTGTAGATGAACTTCCTTTGGGTTATGCATGAATTGGCTAATCACACTAACTGCATATGTTATATCTGGTCGTGTGTGAGACAAATAAATAAGTCTTCCTACAAGGCGTTGATATGTTGCCTTGTCTACCGCAACATCCTCCTCTGCTTTTCCAAGTTTGACATTCTGATCTATTGGAGTACTTGCTGGTTTGCATGCTGTCATGCCCGTTTCCTTTAGGAGATCCGTGACATACTTTTGTTGGGAGATAAAAATGCCTTGCTTAGAGTGAGCAACCTCAATCCCAAGAAAATATTTGAGCCTTCCTAACACCTTGATCTCAAATTCCTTGCCCAAACAATGACTCAAGATTTGTTTTTCTTTGTCATCATCTCCTGTCACTATTATGTCATCAACATAAACCAAGAGAGCTGTGACTCCCCCTGACCTTGAGTGTTTAATGAACAATGTATGATCCCCTCGGCTTTGTTTGTATCCCATAGCTATCATAACTCTAGCAAATCTTCCGAACCATGCTCGTGGTGATTGTTTTAGACCATATAAGGCTTTCTTTAATTTACACACAGTTTGAGAATCCAAATTCTTCCTATAACTTGGTGGGACCTCCATATAAATTTCTTCCTCTAGTTCTCCATGCAAGAATGCATTTTTTACATCGGACTGCTGTAATTCCCAACCATAGTTAGCTGCCAATGACAATAAAACTCTAACAGTATTCATTTTTGCAACTGGTGCAAAAGTTTCCAGATAATCAATTCCATAGCTTTGAGTATATCCTTTGGCTACTAACCTTGTTTTGTATCTTTCTATTGATCCATCTGTTCTATACTTTATTGTATACACCCATTTACACCCTACAGGCTTCTTTCCCACTGGTAACTTTACCAACTCCCAGGTTTTATTTTTCTCAAGTGCCTCCATTTCCACATTCATAGCTTGTTTCCATTTCTCGTTGGACAACGCCTCAGATAAGGTGGTAGGAATGGTAATGGTGTTTAAGCTAACAAGGAAGGATCGATGAGATGGTGAAAATTTCTTAAAAGACATAAAGTGTGCAAGAGGATATAAAGGTTGTTTTGTGCACTCTCTTGTTGCTTTCCTAATAGCAATGGGAAGATCCTGGTCATTCCTACTCATATGAAATTCAGTTTCATTTTGGAATGTAGGATTAGGTTGTTTTGTGCACTCCCTTGTTGCTTTCCTAATAGCAATGGGAAGATCCTGGTCATCCTTACTCATATGAAATTCAGTTTCATTTTGCAATGTAGGATTAGATATTGTTACCTCATTCTCAGGACTTGGGTTGGACTCTTGGACCTGCATAAATTCAGGAACGATCATCTTCTTCCTTGTGAACACCTTGCCCTTGCCAAAACTTACATTCTCAGGTGCAGAATCTGGTTTTTCTTGAGGATTTTCAGACATATGGTTTGGTTCATTTTCAACTATGTGTTTAGGAAGATTTTCAGGCACACGGTTTGGTATAATGGGACAAGATGAACTGGATGGTTTACACATGGACAGTGGTGATAGATCAAGTAAAACATCCTCATCCTTATTTTCTATTGTTAAATTCTCCCCCTGAAAATAAGGATGGGTGAAGTAAGACTCATGTTCATTGAAAGTGACATCTATTAAGACATAGAACTTCCTTGATGGAGGATGGTAGCACTTATACCCCTTTTGAGTTGAGGAATACCCCACAAAGACACATTTTATTGCCCTTGGATCTAATTTCCCTTTAGTTGGACAGTGAACATGAACAAATGATACACACCCAAATATTCTAGGAACAAGGTTATTTGTAGTTTGTAGGTCAGGGTAGAATGTGGAGAGTATTTCCATAGGACTTTTGAATCCCAAAACTCTAGATGGCAAACGATTTATGAGATGGGCAGCAGTGAGAACTGCTTCCCCCCAAAAATTTTTTAGGCACATTGTTTTGGAACATAAAGGCTCGAGTTTTTTCAAGAAGGTGACCATTTTTCCTTTCCGCTACTCCATTTTGTTGTGGGGTATTGACACAAGATGATTCATGTACTATACCTTCCTTTTGAAAATATGGAGTTAGGGTTTGATTGAAACATTCCCTAGCATTATCTGACCTAAACCTTTTGATATTGATTCCAAATTGATTTTTGACCATGGAGAAAAAATTTGGGAGAACAGTAATAACATCTGATTTATGCTTGAGTAGAAAAATCCAGGCAACACGAGTACAATCATCAATAAATGAAACAAACCATCTTGCTCCAGAAATATTAGGAATAGACGTAGGACCCCAAATATCACTATGAACAAGATAGAAAGGAACAGAACTCTTTTTGTTACTGGCTGGAATTGGTATAGGCTTATGTTTAGCAAGTTCACATACCTCACAATGAAAGGTTTCAACATTTAGATTTTTAAACAAAGAAGGAAACAGAATTTCAATAATTCTAAAAGATGGATGTCCAAGTCGGCGATGATGGAGCCAAACTTTCTCTTTATTGGATGAAAGATTTTCTGACATAAAAGAATGGGATAATCTGCCCTTAGTAATGTTTAACTGACTTGGTGTTTCAAGGTAGTAGAGACCATACCGTTCTTTAGCATGTCCAATCATCTTCCTCGAATCCTTGTCCTGAAATTCACAATAGTCGTGATGAAAAAAACACATTGCAGTATAAATCTTGAGTAAGTTTTTGTATAGAAAAAATCAAATTTGTGGACAGTTTAGGGACATGGAGGACATTTTTTTTTTTAGGACCAGTGATGGACCTATTTTAACATTCCCTACACCGGCTACAGTGGTCACCGAACCGTCTGCTGTGGCTATTTTCCTACTGCTTGGACACGGGGAATACGTGGAAAAAATATTTGGTAAGTGAGTCATGTGGTCAGTAGCTCCTGAGTCCATGACCCAGGAGTTGGCAAAGGTTGTACCCGAAACATTTAACCCAATGGAGAATGGAAACTCACCTGAATATGCCAAAGAACAGGTACCTGAGGGTGTTTCAAGGTTGTTGATAAGTGATCCTGTCCCTGCAACCTCAGACATCTTTTATGAAAAAAATAACAATTGTAGGCAATTAAGGCCTTATCCTGTCCCTGCAACCTCAGACATCTTTTATGAAAAAAAATAACAATTCTAGGCAATTAAGGCCTTCCACGTGAAGTAGGGATCACCAGCAATAAAGGCTAGCAATCTGTTTTGATGTCAAAGAAAAGAAAAGAAAATAGAAGGAAGAAGACTAAGAAGAACAAAGGCTCTGATACCATGTTGGAGATTGAAAGAGTAAATGTTGGAGATTGAAAGAGTAATAATCCTTCTTCTTCTGAATAATACATTAGACAATAGCTTTATAGATGCTAGACCTAGTAAAAAAGGAAAGTAATAAAAGGTAAAAATACATCAAATCCCATAACTTATGGGACCTTAAAAAACCTACCTAAATTAGTTTATTCCTAAAGATATATTCTAAAAATAGCTAACTATGCACAACATAAGCCACTAATCACGTTTTCCTACAGAAACATGCAGCAACCACATCTAACCAGGACAGAGCATGCAATAGCCACACCAAACTAGAAAAAGGGGTGCAATAGCCACATTAAACTAGAGAAGAAGGTGTGCAACAGCCACACTAAAGAAAGAGGAAGATAATAGCTAGTCAAACTAAAGGGAAAAGAAGAAGGTAGCAGCAAGGCAAACCAAAAGGAGTAGGAGTTACAGAAGCCATCTAAGGAAGAAGTTGTAGCAGCTATTTAAGGATAGGTGTAGCAACTGGCAATAATAGCAGCAATACTAGTAAGTGTAATAGCAAGCATAATTAGCTGCAGTAATTGTAGCACCAATAGCAAGGGCAAGTAACAAATCAAGGAGAAACTAGTAGCTTGCAGGCACGACCTACAACAGTATATCCAGCAGCTTGCAGCAGCATAACTTGTAGCAGTACATCCAACAAGTTGTAGTAGGCAACAATAGTAGCAAGTACAAGTAGTAATAATAATAAGTGCAAGAAGCAATAGCAGTATGTTTGGTATTTTTTAGTAGCAGAGGAGAAAATGTGCCCTAACAGCAAGTCCGACAACTTGCAGTAGCAGAGGAGGTAACTTGCCAAGGCAGCAAGGGAAGAGAAGATTCACATTTTGTACTAGCAATTTGTACATATTGAGTGATGCTTCTCAAGAAAGTGTTAGTCATAAACCTTTTGATAAACTTGTTGAAAAAGGATGGGATATCCTTGGAGTAATCGAGAGATTATTGTATGTGGTGAAGGAGTAATTCTTCCACAAGTAGTTAAGGGGTGACCCTTCCATACCATAATTGTATCCCTTAATAATAAGAGTGGATTATATGATTTAGGAGTGATCTTATCACATCGTGGATGTAACTCACACATTATGGATGAACCATGTAAAAATTGCCATGTGTTCTCGGGTGCTTGTATTTGATTGATATCCATACGACCATTCTTACATAAAGAAAGATAAAAATTGGATCATTGGTTTTAACAAGTTATAAAGGTTAAATCCGAAAAGATTTATAAAAAGTGAGCATCTCACAATGATTCACCATCTCCCCTCTTAGTGTGAGACCTAAAAAGGTCCTCATCAAGTGGTATCAGAGCCAATTTCCTTTGTTGAACCAATTTGTTTGTTTTGATCTAATAGTGTTTATTGCTGTTGTAAATCTTTATCAGTTGATATCATGGATAGCTTGAACAGTGTTAACGGTAAGGGCATTCCCACTTTTAATGGACAGAATTATGAGTTATAGAAGAATAGAATGTTTTCATATTTAATGTCACTTGGTCTTAATGTGTTTGAGTCTATTGTTAGTGGCTTCATCCGTATTGTTGAAGGTATGCTATAACGCCTATTGATAAGAAGAATTTAGATGTGATGGAAAGGCAAAAAATGCCTTATATGCCTCCTTGTCAAACAAAGAATTCACCAAAGTGATAAGGTGCAACACAACTAAACAAATTTGAGACAAATTGAAGAACATTTATGATGGAGACAAAGTTGTGAAGGAAGTCAATCTACAAATCTAGAGGAATAGATTTAAAGACATAAAGTTGTAAAATGATGAATTTGTGGATGCTCTTCACAAGAGTCAACAAAATTGTGTACTTCATTAAAGGCTATGGAGAGGAGATCAATGATGCTATTGTGGTAAAAAAAAATACTTAGAACCTTATCAGAAGTATACAATGCCAAGGTTTTCTCCATAAAAGATAAAGACTTGGATAAGCTACCCCTAAATGATTTGTATAACATTTCGGTGGGTTATGAAATAAGAATAACTTTAATGAAGAAAAAAAAGAAGTTCAAGGTGGACAAGGAATTAACCTTCAAGGCAATGAAGAAACTAAAGATTAAAGACCAAGAAGAAGAATCTAACAACAGCTTTGAAGAAGAAGATGGTGATACTAAACTAGAGAAAGTCATGACATATATCAGCAAGAATATGAGGAAAGGAAAAGGGAAATATAAGGGAAAATTACCCTTGAAGTGCTTCAGGTGTAGAGCTATTGGGCACTTTACCATTGATTGCCCAAAGAGATGAGAAGCAAGTAATGATGATGATGATGAGTTGGTCCCAAGGAGGAGAATAAAGCAATTCCGCTATTCTACAATTAGAAATTCAAGTGCTAAAGGGAAAAAGTAATTTTTCAGATCTAAAAGAAGGAATCTTTTGAGCAAGTTAAATGAAGAAGATTTTGAAGAAGAAATTGATGATGATTTTGGTGATAAGGCTATAAAAGATGTGCTGGTCACTTAAGTAGATAATGATTAAGAATCTTCAAGTGATGAGGAATCAATAGAAAAGGAAAAGGATGAATTGGTTCAGCAACTTGAGAATGAATTGAGACCCTATTTGCATAGAAATAGCAAGCTAGAAAATGAGGTAAAGCATCTCAAGAACTTGTATGAAAATTATGTTGTTGATGAATTTGATCTTCAGGTGAAAGTAAAGAAGTTTGAAGCAAAAGAGAAGGAGTACTTGAAGAGAATTGAGTAACTGATTATACTTGAAGATCTTGATGCTAAGGTGATAGCATAAGAGCAAGATGTGCTGATTTTGTAAACCAAGCTCCACAAGGCTGAGTCCAAACTAAAAAAGCATGAAGAAAGCTTTATATAGGCCATGGAAGTGAAAGAAGAGTCATCTTTAGCAAATGCCATAAAGGAGGATACTACTAGAAAGTTGGATAAGTATCAAAGACCTCATTCTATGGGGAAGAAAAGACTTGGTTATATTGGAAAGCTAAATAAGAAGGTAAAAGAGAAGAAGAAAACTATGTTTGTACTTGAAATAAGCACAATGATGCTATAGAGTAGAGAAACCAATCCAAGTTAAAATGGGTTAGGAAAGATGTGGTGAAAACTCCTGTCTAAAAGAGACAGGTTGTTAATGATAGAGAGGAGGTTGCCATAACAATTGCTAAAGATAAGAGATATGCACTTGAAGAAAGAAGAAAACTCAAATTTGAAGGATTTTGTTGAATTTGTGGTAAATATGGGCACAAGGCAAATTTGTGTTGGAGTAATGGGCTTATAATGAATTGGAATGTGAGGTAAGAGTCTAGGGAAAGACTCTATCAAGAAAGGAGATAGTTTCAAGTGAAAACAAGTTATATTCCAATAAAGAACAAATTTGAATTGTTGGGAGAAATTTATGGAAGATGCAAAAAGGCTAGACACATTGCTAAGGATTGCTTAACATTGCTACCTCGTCAAAGAGTGCAAAGGAGAACACCTGTATATGCTTTCACATTTGGCCAAACATTATTGCTTGATCAAAGAGTACAAAGGAAAAAACTTACACATGCTCCTATATTTGACCAAAGAAGGAGATGAGGAAGAGAAACAACTATAGTTATGGAACTAGCTTTAAACATTTCTAAGAAAGAAAAGCTATGGATCTTAGATAGTGGTTGCATTTCACACATGATAAGAGACTCTAAGATGTTGAAGGGAGCACCAAAATATAATGGATGGTTTGTCAAATTTGGCAATAATGGTGCCTTAAAGATTCAAGGTATCGATGCTATTGAAACTGGTGCTGAAAAATTGACATCAAAGAAAGTGCTTTATATTGAAGGGCTAAAACACAATCTTATTAGTGTTAGCCAGCTTTGTGATGATGGATATAAAGTTACTTTCAAGAAGAGTTATTGTAAAGAGATTAAGAGATGGTGTTATTGTTATTAAGGGTGAAAGAATAAATGGAAACTTATACCAAGTTTCTATAAGCAAAAACATATGCTACATGAGCACCAAAGATGAGAACTTGTTGTGGTATAGAAGACTGGGAAATCTTGGACAAAAGGGGCTGACTAAGTTGTCCAAAATGAAACTATAAGAGATGTACCAAGCTAAGAAGAGAGAGAGATACAATTTGTAGCATGTGTCAAAAAGGGAAGATGGTGAATGCTCCCCATAAAAATGTGAAGATTCAAACAAAGAAGCCATTAAAGCTCATCTATTCGGACATCTGTAGGCCTATGAGATAAAGATCAATAAAGGGTGATAGGTACTTTATCTTCTTTATTGATGATTTTATAAGAATGACTTGCATTATGTTCTTGAAACATAAATTAGAGGCCCTTAATAATTTTAAGAGCTATAGGAGGTTGGCTAAAAATTAGTTGAGGGAAAAAATTAAAAGGCATAGGATGGATAATGGGACAGAATACATATGTGGTAAATTTAAAAATTATTTGAATAAGTATGGAGTGAAGTATGAATATGCTAGTCTTTACACACCCCAACAAAATGGAGTGGCTGAAAGGAAGAACAAAACATAGTGGATATGGCAAGAACTATGTTGGCTGAGCATGGTACTTCACATGACTACTGGAAAGAGGCTATCACCATTGCAACTTAGATTCAAAGCAGATTCATAATAAGACCGCATATATAGAAGACACCCTATGAGCTGTGGTATGGAAAAAAGTCAAGTGTAAAACACTTTAAAGTGTTTGGAAGCTCGTGCCTTATTAAATTCAAAGGCAAGCATCTTGGAAAATTTGATAAGACGACTGATGAAGGCATATTCTTTGGCTATGTACCAAATGGAAAAGGCTTCTTATGCTATAACAAAAGGTTGATAACAATGGTGGACAGCTTTAATGTTAAAATGATTGAAGATATTTCTACAATGTAATCATAGCATGAAGAAGTTGAAGATGCCATGTATGACAACTGAAAAGAGTCTAAAAGTGATGAATTTAAGACCATTCAGCATGAGGAAGACATTGATTCTCAGGTTACAAGTGATGAAGAAGAAGAATCAAGGCATTCCCAAATTCATAAAAGAGTTAGAGTTAAAGTTAAGGCTAAAAACATAATTGGTAGTAAAGAGGACTCTATACAAACTAGGAGAAAACTAAGAGGTGGTGAACAAACCTCATTGATTTCTATTGTTGAACCTAAGTTAGTGGAAAAAGCATTAAAGCACAAAGAATGGGTGTGTGCCACAAATAAAAAGTTTGATCAAAAGAAAAAGAACAATACTTGGTGTTTAATACCTATACTTAAAGGGAAAAACATCATTGGAACCAAATGAGATTTTAGAAATAAGCTTAATGAAAAAGGTGAGGTGGTAAGAAATAAGGCAAAACTTGTCTGCAAAGGCTACTCACAAGTAAAAGGTATTGACTTTAAAGAGAACTTTGTTCCTATGACTAGACTTAAAGCAATCAGAATATTCATGGCCATTGTTGCTTAATGAAATTACAAAGTTTATCATATGGATGTGAAGTCTACATTTCTGAATGGAGAGCTTGAAGAAGAGGTATTTATCAAACAACCTGATGGTTTCATACTTGATTATGATGGTTTAAGTATGTACAAATTGAACAAGGCTTTATACAACTTAAAGCTCCAAGAGTATGGTATTCCAAGCTAGACACATGTTTCAAAGATATAAAGTTTAGAAAAAGCAATATGGACAACAACTTATACATAAAGGAAGATATGCAGGGCCGGTTAATTGTTATGGTTTATTTAATGACATAATCTTTGCTCTTGAAAAAGAGGCCTTTTGCATTGTTTTTGCTATTGAAAAAAAGGCCTTTTGCACTGTTTTTGCTGATCATATGAAAAAGAAGTTTGAGATGTCTATGATAGGTAAAATAAAATTCTTCTTAAGGTTAAGTTTTGCAAAGCAAGGTTGGAATTTTTCTCTCCCAAGAAAAGTATGCTTCTGAGTTGTTAAAAAGGTTTGGGATGAAGAACTTTAAAGAAGTAAGCACTCCCACCATGGTTGGAATAAAGTTAAGCAAGGATAAAGAAGGCCACATGGTTGATTAGAAGGAATATAGAAAGCTGATTAGAAGCTTATTGTATTTGACAGTATCAAGGTCTAATCTTGTTTTTGGTATAACACTTTGTGTTATATTTCAAAATGAGTCCAAAGAATCCCATCTCATGGCTGCTAAGAGAATTTTGAGATATGTGAAAGGCACAACAAATTATGGGCTGCTTTATGACAGAAGTGGATAGCTTAATTTGTATATGTATATAGATACTGATTTAGCTAAAAATTGCGATGACAAAAGGACAACATTAGGTGGTGCATTTTATTTGGGTTGTAGATGTGTTTCATGACATAGCAAGAAGCAAAATTCAGTGACTTTAAGTACTGCAGAGGGTGAATATGTGGTTGCTACTTAGACTTATACTTAATTGCTATGGATGAAATAATAGATTGAGTGATTATTCTCCAAGAAAATTTTTATTATAAACTCTTGATAAACTTACTGAAAAAGTGTGGGATACCCTTGGAGTGATTGGGAGATAAACTTCTTGATTAGGAGATTAGTGTAAGTGGTTAAGGAGTAGTCATTTCACAAGTAGTTAAGGAGTGATCCTATCATACTATGGACATAACTCACATATTGTACATGAACCACGTAAAAATTTTATGTGTTCTTGGGTGCTTGTGTTTGATTAATATCTGTACGACTGGACTTACATAAAGGAGAAAGTTAAATAATTGGATCATCATTTCTAACAAGTCATAGAGGTTATTTGTAAAAATGAATATCTCACATTAATTCACCCCCCTTTTTAGTGTAAGACCTAAAAAGGTCCTCATTAAGTAGTATCAGAGTCTAATTCCTCTGTTGATCCAATTTTTCTGCTTTCAATTGATGTTGTGCATTATTGTGTGAATTTTTATCTCTATTGTTGCTTAAGATCATGGATAATATGAACAGTGTTAAAAACAAGGACATCTTTACTTTCGATGGACATAATTATCAATTATGGAATAATAGAATATTCTTATATCTAATGTCTCATGGTCTTGATGAGTCTGTTGTTAATGGCTTCATCCCTATTACTAAAGGTGATCCTATGATGCCAACTAATAAGAAGAATTTGGAGTGTGATGGAAAGGTAAGAAATGCCTTATATGTCTCTCTATTACACAAAAAATCACCAAAGTGATGGGGTGCAACACAGCCAAGCAAATCTGAGATAAATTGAAGAACATCTATGAAGGAGACAAGGTTGTGAAGGAAGCCAAGCTATAAATCAGATAGAGCAGATTCAAAGACATAAAAATGCAGAATGATGAGACTGTGGATGCATTCTTCAGAAGAGTCAACAAAATTTTGTGCTTCATTAGAGGCTATAGAGAGGAGATCCACGATGCCACTATAGTAAGGAAAATACTTAGAACCTTATTGGAAGCTTTCAATGCCAAAGTCTCTTCTATAGAAGATAGAGATTTGGATAGGTTGCCCTTAGATGACCTACATAGCATATTGGTGGCTTATGAAATAAGAATAGCCTCAATGAAAAAAGAAAAGAAATCTAAGGTGGAAAAGGAGCTGGCCATCAAAGCAATAAATAAGTTAAAGATTAAAGACCAAAAAGAGGAAGTCGACAATAGCTCTGAAGAAAAGATGGTGATACTGAGTTAAATGAAGTCATGACATATAATATTAGGAACTTGAGGAAAGAAAAAGGGAAATACAAGGGAAAATTACCCTTGAAGTGCTTTAGGTGTGGAGCAATTAGGCACTTTGCTATGGACTACCTAAAGAGAAAAGAAGCAAATAGTGAGGATGATGAGTTTGTCCCAAGGAGGAGAACAAAGCAATTTAGCTACTTTAAAGTTGAAAATTTAGGCCCAAAAGGGAAAAGGAAATTCTTCATATCCAAAAGAAGGAATTTCCTAACCAAGTTGGATGAAGAAGATTCTGAAGAGGAAAGTGATGATGATTCTGACGATAAGGCTGCAAAGGATGTACTGGTTGCTCAAGTAAATGATAATCAAGAATCTTCAAGTGACAAGGAATCAATAAAAGAGGAAGAGGACGAGTTGGTGTAGCAACTTGAGATTGAGTAATGGGTTTGTTTGCAAAAATCGCAAGTTAGAAATGGTGGTAAATCATCTCAAGAAGTTGTATGAAAATTCTAATGTTGATGAATTTGATCTCCGGGTGAAGATAAAAGAGTTTAAAGTAAAAGAGAAGGAGTACTTAAAGAGAGTTGAGGACCTAAGTATACTTAAGGCAGAGTAAGGCAAGATACATGAAGATCTTGGTGTTAAGGTGATTGCACAAGTGCAAGAGGTGCTAACTTTGTAAGCCAAGCTTTACAAGGTTGAGTCAAAGTTGAGGAAAAATGAAGAAAGCTTTATGTGGGCCTTGGAAGTGAAAGGAGAGTCATCATTAGCTAATACCATTAAGGAGGATGCTACCAAAAAATTGGATGAGTGCCTAAGCAATCAAAGACCTTATTCCTTGGGGAAGAAAGGACTTGGTTCTATTGAAAAGCCGAGTGAGAAGGTAAAAGAGAAGAAAATTGTGGTTATACCTGAGATCAAGCACAATGATGTGATGGAGAAGAGAGACCAACTCAAGCTAAAATGGGTTAGGAAAGATGGAGACTCCCATCCAAAGAAAATAAGCTATTAAAGATAGAGAGAAGGTTGCCACACTAATTGCTAGAGCAAGAAGATATAAACTTGGTTAAAGAAGTAAATCCATGTTTGAAGGATTTTCCTGGAGCTATGGTAAGTATAGGTATCAGGTTAATGCTTGTTGCAATACTCGACCCATAATAAAGAGGAGTGTGAGGTAAGAGTCTAAGGGAAGACTTTATCAAGAAAAGAGACAAGATCAAGTGGAAAGAAGTCATATTCCATTAGGAAACAATTTTGATTTGCTAGAAAAGATTTGTAGAAAATGTGAAAGGTTTAGACACATTACTAAGGATTGCATGACATTGCTGCTCGGTCAAAGAATGCAAAGGAGAACACATTAACCATTGCTACCAGGTCAAGAAATGCAAAGGAGAACACCTGCACATGCTCCTATATTCAGCCATAGAAGAAGAAGAGGAAGAGAAACAACTATGGTTGTAGAAGTAGCTTTAAAAGCTTCCAAGAAAGAAAAGCTATGCATCTTAGATAGTGGCTGCACTTCACACATGATAGGAGACTCCAAAATGTTGAAGGGGGTAGCAAAATATGATGAAGGGTTAGTCAAATTTGACAATGATGGTGCCTTAAAGATTTAAGGTATCAGTGCTGCTGAATTTGGTTTAGTAAAGATGCAATTAAAGAAAGTGCTTTATGTTGAAGGGCTAAAACACAATCTTATTAGTGTTGGCCAATTTTGTGATGATGGACATAAAGTTACTTTCAACAAGAGTGGTTGTATAATAAAGAGATTAAAAGATGGTGTTGTTCTTACTAAGGATGAAAGAACAAATGAAAACTTACACCAAGCTTTCAAAAACAAAAACACATGCTTTATGAATACTAAGGATAAGAACTTATTGTAGTATAGAAGATTGGGACATCTTGGACAAAAAGGACTAAACAAGCTGTCAAAAAATGAAGTTACGAGAGATGTACCCAAAGTTAAGAAGAGAAAGAGATGCAATTTGCAACATGTGTCAAAAAGGAAATATGGTGAATGCTTCCCACAAAAATGTAGAGGTTTAAACAAAGAAGCCATTAAAGCTCATCCACTTAGACATTTGTGGTCCTATAAGACAAAGATCAACCAAGGGTGATGGTTACTTTATCTCCTTAATTGATAATTTTACAAGAATGGCTTGCTTCATGTTCTTGAAATATAAATTAAAAGGCTTAGGATAGACAATGGGACAGAATACACATGCAGTGAATTTAAAGATTATTTGGAGAAGCATGGAGTGAAGCATGAATATGTTAGTCTCTACACACCCCAACAAAATGGAGCAGCTGAAAGGAAGAATAAAAGCCTAATGGAAATGGCAAGAACCATGTTGGTTAAGCATGGTACATCACATGGCTTCTGGAGAGAGGCTATCACCACTGTAACTCAAGTTCAAAATAGATGCTTGATGAGACCATATATTGAGAAGACACTTTATGAGCTATGGTATGGAAAAAGCCACGTGTAAAATACTTTAAAGTGTTTGGGAGCCCATGCCTCATTAAAGTCAAAGATAAGCATATTAGCAAATTTGATAAGGAGGTTGATGAAGGCATATTCTTGGGCTATGTACCAAATGGAAGAGGCTTTAGATGTTACAACAAAAGGTTGCTAAAAATAATGGACAACTTTGATGTTAAATTAATTGAGAATGGTGCTACAATATAATCACAACATGATGAAGCTAAAGAAGCCATTTATGACAACTGAAGAGAGTTTGATAGTGATGAATCCAAGGCTATTTAGTATGAGGAAGACATTAATTTTTAAGTCACAAGTGATGAAGAAGAAGAATCAAGGGGCATTCCCAAACTTATAGAAGAGATAGAGCTAAAGTTGAGGTCAAAAATATTATTGGTAGGAAAAGGACTTTGTGCATATGAGAAAAAGACTTAGGGGTGGTGAACAAACCTCATTGATTTCTAAGGTTGAACCCAAGTTCATGTAAGAAGCATTAAAGCACATGGAATGAGTGTGTGCTATGAATAAAGAGCTTGAACAAATTGAAAGGAACATCACTTGGTGTTTAGTCCCTATACCTAAAGGGAAAAACATCATTGAAACCAAGTGGGTGTTTAGAAATAAGCTCAATGAAAAAGGTAAGGTGGTAAGAAACAAGGCAAGTGATCTGTAAAGGCTACTCACAAGTAGAAGGTATTGACTTTGAAGAGACCTTTGCTCCAGTAGAAGGTCTATATTAATGACATAATCTTTGTTGTAGAAGAAGAGGTCCTATGCATTGCCTTTGCTAAGCAAATGAAGAAGAAGTTTGAGATGTCCATGCTTAGTGAAATGAAATTCTTTTTAGGATTGTAGGTATTGCAAAACGAGGTTGGAATTTTTCTTTCCTAAGAAAAGTATGCTTTTAAGCTATTAAAAAGGTTTGGGATGGGGAATTCTTAAGAAGTAAGCACTCTTATCATGGTTGGAACAAAGTTAAGCAAGGATAAATAAGGCAACATGGTTGATTAAAAGGAATATAGAAAGTTGATTAGAAGCTTACTATATTTGACAGCATCATGGCCTAATATTGACTATAACACTTTGTGCTAGATTTCAAAGTGACCCCAAGGAGTCTTACCTTGTGGTGGCTAAGAGAATTCTAAGGTATGTGAAGGGCACAACAAATTATGGACCTCTTTATGATAGGAGTGGATAGTTTAATCTATATGGGTATACAGATCCAGATTGGGTTGGCAATTATGATGACAGAAGGTGATGAAACAACAGCTTGAAGATATGAAGGTGGATGTACAGCTACCATTACTGATTGGTTATGACAACCAAAGTGCCATCAATTTGTCTAAGAATCCTATCTAATATTCTAAAACTAAACATATTAAAATCAAGTACCACTACATTAAAGAAAAGGTAGAGAAAAATGAAGTAAAGCTGAAGTATGTGCCTACTACAGTGGTAGATATATTCACTAAACCTTTGTCAAGAAAGATATTCCAAAAGTTGAGGCTAATCTTATGTATTTAGCCAACCCTTAGAGGTTGAGGTATTCTCTAACCTCTCTCCCCTTCATTTTTTTTTATTATTCTTTAGATTTGTTGTCAAAGGGGGAGATATTTATAAATCCAAAAAAAGTATATACTAATTAAAAAAGGAGGAGTAGCTTGATGAATAAAGGATGAGAAATTGTTAAAGGGGAGAAGCAAGAAAAAGGGGGAGGTACAAGTACATGCGAAAAGAGAGATGCATGTTTTATGAGAGCTATGCTTATGCTTAATAACTAAAAGTTGGATTTAATTGCTAGCCAACAAATCCAATGATGGAGATTGTTGAGCCCATCTTTAATGATTAATTTTGGATTTATTGTCAACAACATCTTACATTATTTTTTGTGTTGATTTGATGTTTTAAATGTAATTGAAACACATAGAAGTCATTTGTCAAAATCATTAATGGTAAGTCAACTCTAGTCAATGAGTCAATATTGACCATTGGCCCTAAATTTTAAGGGTTAAGGTTGATCGTTGACCCTTCACCATTAAACTTAAATTTTAGGAAATCAATATTGACCATTTACCTTAAATTTTAGGAATCAAATATGGCTGTTGATTGTAAGGTAACCTTTGGGAATCAACAATGATCATTGATGATTGCGTAACCTTAATCTTAATGCTCTATAAATACTTCTATGGATCTTGCAAGACTTGTGTAAGCTATAAGAGAGAACATGTTCTGTAAATTTTTAAGAGAGATTGACAAACCTAAAGGTAGCCATGAGGAGGGGTAAATGGTAAAGAGAGAGGCAACCACCAAGAGAGAGCAGCCGACCATCATAAGGCCAATTACAGCAAATCTAATAACAAGGGAGGCAAGCTAGTAGAAGGTGCAAGCAAAACCTACAACCTAAAACCACAACTTATAGATTACAAGTCCAGGAATCAGGTAACTAAGCAAGCAAAAATAGAACCTATAGATTGCAAGTTCGACAACTAGCAGCAAACTAGAATGTCCTTACACCAGCAATATGTCCAAGAGGGTATCCTTGCACCAGCAGCACATCCAAGAGGGTATACCAGCACCAACAATATATTTAAGAGGGTATCCCTGCACCAGCAGCATGTCTAAGAGGTATACCAGCACCAGCAAGAGGTCCTTGCACCAGCAATATATCTAGTAGGCGTAATACCAGTAGTAGGCACAATACCAACAGTAGACAATCTAGTAATTTACAGCAGGCATAATACTAATATTAGTTATAGCAACTCCAACAGATGTTTTGAGTCCAGCAACTTGCGATCTTAGTAGCAACACCTCATGCAAACAATAATAGCAAAACGTATCGGTAGAGACAGTAGCCTGTGCATATGTAGACATCAGTAGTAATGTGGATAGCAACAGCACGTGAGGACAGTAGCAACAATGCAACAAACAGCAGCAGTATGCATAGACAATAATAGTGCCCATAGACAGTAATAGCAATGCATGTAGGTAGCATCGACATTGAGTGAGACAACACTAGCAACAAAGGAAGGAGAAGATCCATAATCTACACTAGCAGTCTGTACACATTGAGTGATCATTCTCCAAGAAAGTTTTTATTATAAACTCTTGATAAACTTGTTGAAAAAGGGTAGGATACCCCTAGAGTGATCGGGAGATCAACTTCTTGATCGAGAGATTAGTGTAAGTAGTTAAGGAGTAATCCTTCCGCAAGTGGTTAAGGAGTGATCTTTCCACAAAATTATTGTATCTCTTGATAACAAGAGTGGATTGTGTGTGATTTAGGAGTGATTCTGTCATACCATGGATGTAGCTCACACATTGTGGGTGAACCACGTAAAAATTAGTGTATTCTTGGGTGCTCGTGTTTGATTAATATTCGTATGATTGGTCTCACATAAAGGAGAAAGTTATATGTTCCAAAAGTTAAGGCTAAATTTATATGTTTAGCCACCCCTTAGAAGCTGAGGTATGCCTCTAAACCCCTCTCCCCTTCCTTTTTCTATTATTCTTTAGATTTATTGTCAAAAGGGGATATATTTTGCATAAATTCAAAGAGAGTATATACTAATCAAAAGGGGAAGTGACTTGACAAATCAATAAGGGAAAATTAAATTGAGGAAAATTTGTCAAAGAAGGAAAAGCAGAAAATAAAAAGAGGGAGTTAAAGGTTGTTTCCAACTGGTATCATGCTCACTTGTAAAGTAAGAAATGCATATTTCAAGGGGAGTTATGAATGTCAAAAGTTGCTGCTTGTACTTAATTGTTGACTTATGGATTTAATGTGTTGCCAATAAATCCAAAAAAGGAGATGGTTGAGCTCATCTTTGATGACTAATATTAGATTTGTTGTTAATAGCATCTCACATATTTATCCATAGTGATTTGATGTTGTGATTGCCAATGAGATGTGTTTACTGTAGTTACAAAGTGTTGGCAGCTAATTCATTTAAGGGTTAAGGAAGACAACATTTGTGGAATGTGACAAGAATGAAAAAAGAAAGCAGGGCTGAAATCAGAATGCTGCTAGCCCCACCTTGCCTTACAAAAAATGACGACTTGATTCAGATTATTAATGGTGTTTTGGCTGTAAAGAAAGAACTAATTACTGTAACTGGCTATCTATAAGATTTCCCTCCATGTGACGTGGATGAAATTTCTTTGACAAGAAATGTGTCGTTGCTACCTTTGGAATTGTGTTTAGCAGTGGCATTACTAATCAATGCTGATCGTTGATTGTAGGGTAATCCTAAACTCAAGATTTATAAATACCCATGTAACTGCCAAAAGAAAGCTAGGGCACGACAGAGAGACAAAAAAAGTGCAGCAATAAAGAATGATATAGAGAATTCCAGCAAAAGAAAACCAATAAAGAGTGGGAGAATGGCATAGAGTAGCCATTAAAAGAAAAGAGGGGAACGACAAAAAGCATACTAGGTAGCAACAAAAAAAGGGCAAAGAAAACCAAAAAAGAAAAAAGGCAATTGAACAAAAAGAGAGCAGCAGCAGGTGAACAAAATGAATATAACAGTAGAAAACAATATAAAGAATTGCAGTAATAAAGAACAATATAGAAAATTGCAGCAAAAGAAAACCAGTAGAGAGTAGCTACCAAAAGAAAAGAGGGGAACGACAGAAAGCATACTAGGCAGCGACAGAAAAAGGGCAAAGAAAACCAAATGAGAAAAGTGGCAGGTGAACAAAAAAAGTGTAGTAGTAGAGAACGATATAGAGAATTGCAACAAAAGAAAACTAGCAAAAAGTGGGAGAACAATAGAGAGCAGCCACCAAAAAAAAAAAAAGAAAAAAGAAGAGGAACGGCAAAATGCATAGTAAGCAGTGGCAAAAAAAAAAAAGAAAAGAAATAGGGCAAAGGTAACCAATAAAGAAAACAATAGAGAAATCTAGCAACAAAAAGAAAAAGCCTCCAATAGCAAAAAAGAAAAAGTAGCAATGGTAGAAGGAAGGAGAGATAGTAGTAGCAGCAACAAAAAGAAAATGAGGGAACCTGTATTGGAGAGAACCTGCAAAGAAGAGAACTCATAGCAAGACCTGCAAGGGAGAGAGTACATAGCAAAGACTTCAAAGGAAAGAATGTAAAATAAAGACTTATAGAGGAGAGAACTTGCAGAAGAGAGAAACTATAGAGGAGAGAACCTGCAAATGAGAGAACCGGTAAAAGAGAGAGAGAGCAGCAGTGACAAAAAGAAGGAGAGACAACAGTAGTAGTAGCAGTAAAAAGAAAATAAAGGAACTTGCTGAGGAAAGAACTAGTAAAGTATAACATAACTTGCAAAGGAGAGATTTGGTAAAAAGAGTTGCAAAAATAGGTAGAAAGTGCTATAGAAATAGGCAAAGAGAGCTGCAAAAGTAGGCAAAGAGAAACCAGACAAAGGCAAGAGAGAAACCTAGTAAATGTAGAGAAAAACCTAGTCAAGGCAGGAGAAAAACCCAACAAAGGTAGAGAGCTAAGATTGGTAGAGGCTTAAAGTTTAAAACTAGTAGAAAGTGTGAGTGGTTAAGAGTTCAAAATTGGTAAAGAGTTAAGACTAGCAGAGGCAAAGAAAAGCTGTGGAACCTATAATGAAGGACAATTGTCAGAGATTTAAGACCAGTAAAGGTAAAGAAAAAGTTGTGAAACTGATAATGAAGAAAAAACTAGCAAAGCTTGAGCAGAGACTAGCAACGAAGAAGAAAAGAACCAGAAAGCTTAAGTAGAGCCTAACAGTGCGGAAGGAGAAGATTGGTTTTCTATAATAGTAGCCTGTGCACATGGAGAGATCATTCTTAAGGATGTTTTTGTTATAACCTTTTTATATACTTCTTGAAAAAGGATGGGAAACCCTTTTAGTGATCAAGAGATCATTGTAAGTGGTTAAGGAGTGATCCTTCCATAATATCAGTTGTATTCCTTAACAATAAGAGTAGATCATGTGTTTTACGAGTGATCTTATCATACTATGAACGTGGCTTACACATTGTGGGTGAACTATATAAAAATCCGGTGTGTCCTTGAGTGCTTGCACTTGCTTGATATCCATACAGTCATTCTCATATAAAGAAGTGAGAAAAAAAAAATGAATCATAGACTTTAATAGGTCACCCCTCCCTCTCTCAGTATGAAACCCAAGAAGGCCCTTATCATTATTCTACCATAATTGATAATTTTGTCCATTAAATGTGGAAATACCCTTGCTATTAATATTATTTATGCTCTCCATGATATTAACCAAAAATAGATATAAAGATTCATAATAGCAACAAAAATTTTAGATCTAAGCAAGCAAAATGGATCAATAGAGGAACCTGAGGCTTTAATACTGCTTGATAAGGACTTTCTTGGATCTCACACTAAGAAGGAGAGGGGGTGAATTAATGTGAGATGCTTACTTTTTATAAATCTATCAAGAATAAACCTTTATGACCTGTTAAAGTTAATGATCCAATTTTATCTTGCTTCTTTATGTGAGAATGGCTGTATGAATAACCAATAAGTATAAGCACAAAATGTTTACATGGTTCACGCACAATGTGTGAGTTATATCCCCAGTGTGATAGGATCTCTCTTAAATCACATGTTTTACTCTTACTATCAAGGGATATAAATGATGTAGTGGAAGGATTTCTCCTTAACCACTGTGGAAGGATTAGTCTTAAGCCCTTTACAATGATCTCCCAATCACCCCAAGGGTTTCCCACCCTTTTTTAAGAAGTACATAAAAAGATTAAAACAAAATCTCCCCCAAGAAAGATCTCTCTATGTGCACAAGCAATTATGGCAAAAAACTTATCTTCTTCTTTCTTTCTTTTGTTCTCTCCTCACTGTCGTTCTCTACTCTCTGCCATTCTACTCAAGCTTTCTGCTATTCTTTCCTTCCTCACTATTGGTCTCTACTCAAGCTTTATCGATCTTTGCTCAAGCTTTCTATCATTCTTTCCTTCCTCATTGCCAGTTTCTGCTCAAGCTCTACTAGTCTCTACTCAAGCTTTCTCTTTATTGTGCTTACTACTGTCTCTCTGTCATGTTTCACAGCTTTCTTTTGCCTCTATCAGTCCTAATTCTCTGCTAGTTCTGAACTCTTAGTCACTCATACTTTCTTTTAGTTATAAACTCTCAGCCTCTATTGGTCTTATCTCTTTGCCTTTTTGCTCAGCTTTATGCTATTCTCCCTTTCTTTTGCTTTACTCTCTCATTGTCTTTCTATAGTTCTCTCTTTATGTTTATGTAACTCTCTCTTTTTGTTTTACTGCTCTCTTTATGTTTTGTCACTCTTACCCTTTCTAGCATTCTATCTCTTTTGTTTTGTTGCTATATCATTTTTTTTTTCAATTTTTATTCATAACTCTTTTAGCAACTGCATGGGTGTTTATATGCCTTAAGTTTAGGGTTGCCTTATTATCAATGGTCAACAATTAACACTGACTTTGACTTAAGGTTGTTTGCAAATGCAGCATTACTAGGATTACATCTCTTGGCTTATCTAAGCAACACACGACCATTCCCTCTAGTTTCTAATAAAGCTTTCTTGCAATCCATCATTCCAGCTCCTGTTTCTTCCTATAGTTGTTTAACAAGTACAGCAATGACTATTACCATCAGTGCTTATAGTGTGTTTGCTCATTTATAAAGTTCCTTTAATGTTTTTGAGATGTAAGAAAAGAAAGAATAGTATTTAATATAAGTAACGTACCTTTTTCTTTGCAATTGAGAAATAAGAATTTTATTTGCTTCTATTGTATAGATTATTGTGATAAAGATTCTTTCTTTCTCCTTTTGACTTCTATTATATGATACTAATAACTAATTTTTTTTTTGCCATATGCAATAGCTTTTTTTGTCCCATTTTCCTTATGTGCTCCAAATCTTTTAAAGATTCTCTTTGCTTGCAATATTATTGCTACTTTTTTTTTTTCATTTAGGTTTTAATCTATGTTGGGCTATTGGTCTAGGTATATGTTGCATTTAGGATTGGCTTGGGGCCTTAGAGATAAGTTAAGAAGCCTTTTAGGATTACTAAAGTTCCTATTGTGGATTGTTTTTAAAGATTGGGTCCTTTAGATCTAAAACTAGCTTCTCAAGGCTACTGATACTACTATCTTATGTATCCTTAAATACTATGATATATTAAATTGTTGGACTTTTTTCTTTGTATGCTAGACTTGTAAATAAAACTAATGTGTAAGGTTATAGGCCCTAAAACAAATACTTCACCCTTTCTTTTCATTATAGGTTGAGAAAGAAAAGATCTTGCTTTAGGTCAAATAATGCACTAAGCTTTGGATCTAACCTAAAAGAGTAATCTTCCAAGTCCTTAAGCCCAAGGATTAGGATAACACTTTCATTTGGGGCTTAGTCTAAGGGTTTATAGGACTGTTGATTCTTGCCCTTCTTGGGGCTTGCAATAAATAGGCTTAATAAATGGATTTTAATAAAATTATTTATTTCTTTTTCAATTTCTTTTATTTCTCTTTTCATTTTTTTATTCTTTTTCCTTTTTTTTCATGTTTACTTTTTTTTTTTTTTACTTATTAAGCTCATCTTTGATGGCTAATGTTGGAGTTTTTATGAACAACATCTTTAAAATTCCCGACTTCTCCTTAGAATTTACTAGTTTGTGATATTAAGAGGGGCTGAATTAGTATCACTATAATTCGCAATTCGCAGGTAAGTGAACAACTTTAACTTCTTCTTAAGCGAACTCTTTCTCATACTTGACTAAGGTAGATCTATTGCTACCTACTAATCACAATAGTACCCAAAGTCACCTTTTAGACACTTTGCGTAATAGACAATATGGATGTTCTTGTTTAGGTCTTCGTTAGGTTATAGGTTGACTGATATTTTAGTTGTATTCATAACTCAATTTAAAGCACAGAACGTAAAGCAAATTAAGGACACACGAGATTTACATAGTTCCGTCAACGTGACGTACATCCACGGTGGTAGGGACTCTCCCTTACCGAGACTATCTACTATACTTAAGAATTCCAATTACACTGGATGTCTTAATCCTCTGCTCCTTTTACTATTGCAATTACTAAGCAAGTACAATACAAAGAGTGTCACTTACTGTGCCTACTCTTCTTCTAACTTGTCTTGCCTCTGTTAAATTGAAAGGTTGCTCCACTGCCACTTACAAGTTTATTGCAATGCTCTTTAACCTCTCTTGAAGAAATTTGGAAATACGTTGAGTTCTTTCTGATGCTTCGTCGAATTTCTTCTCTACGTTGTTTCACACAATCCCTGCTTTCACTGTCTTACAGTCTCACTTATCTCCTTGTCTCACTATCTTACTGTCCATTTCTCTCTCTCTTTTACCGTCAGATTTCTCTCTTTTATCGTCAAATTTCTCTCTTTTCGTCTACCCGTTTTAGCTCAAATCTAGTCTCACCTATTCCCAATTTGGTTTCGTCTCACCCGTTCTAGCTCAGATCTGGTCTCCCTGGTTCCCGATCTGGTCTCGTCTTACCCGTTTCTCTCTTTTGCCATGTCATTTCCTCACCAACCATTAGTGTGTTGGTGGTTGTCGTCATGCACAAGTTTTTCTCTCTTTTTTGCCAACGGTCCCTTTTTGACGGTTCTCTCTCTTCCATGACATTTTGTCGTCGCTCCCCTTTTCTAATTTTTGGTCATCGTCTCTCTTTCTCTCTCTCGACGAGCAATGGGCTCCTATTCTTCGTTTAGCTCGACCATGGACCTCTCCTATTTTCAACAGCCAACCTCTCCTCTTCCCCTTTTTTTCTCTCCTTAATCAGATGGCTACTTCATTTTCTCTCTCTTTCAAGTGTTTTCTCTCTCTTTTTCTAAAGGCTTCACTTTGCAGCTACTATTCACTCGATGGTTGGATTGTTCACAACAGCTGCTTCCTTTCTATTTTTCCATCCCCTATTCTACCATTCGCTTGCCGTTAGTATGCTTTGGCTGTATGTCGTGTTTTTCTGTTTTCTCTATTTGGTCGTCCACACACTTTTATGTTTTGTCGTATATTTAATTGTATTGGCCTTACCCTAATTTTTTCTTCGAAGGTCTTTATATTTTTTTTCATGAAATCCTAATAGGGCTTACTTGCGGTGAATTTACTTTCTTGCCTTTCTATATGGCTTTTACCTTTTTGCCCTTCCATGTGGCTTTTACTTTCTTGCCCCTCCATGTGGCTTTATATTCTTGCAAATTTAAATTTAGTTGACAACAATTACATCTCATACAAAGCTATAGGAACAAGAATCTTACATATTTGTTCTTGTTAATTTTATATTGTGAATGTCATTGAGATGCGTTTGTTGTATTTATAAAGTGTTGGTAATTGATTCATATAAGGGTTAAGTAAGATGGTAATGGTGAGAATGGTAGTGTGCTACCTAAAAAAGCCAAGAGATGTAGTCTTAGTAATGCTATCTTTACAAATGACCTTAAGTCAAAGTCAATATTGACCATTGACCTTAAATTCAAAGAATCAATGTTAAATACATATCTTAAAGTTATGAAATTTTAAAAAGGGAATATGGATAGCAACTTGTACATAAAAGAAGATAAATAGGGCCAATTAATTGTTATGGGTTATGTTGATTACATAATTTTTCCTACTGAAAAAGAGGCTTTTTGCACTATTTTTGCTGATCAGATGAAGAAGTTTA
Source organism: Ceriops zippeliana (assembly GCA_037897445.1). Lineage (NCBI taxonomy): Eukaryota > Viridiplantae > Streptophyta > Magnoliopsida > Malpighiales > Rhizophoraceae > Ceriops > Ceriops zippeliana. The sequence continues at coordinate 758,989 of JBAPLH010000135.1, read as the reverse complement.
AGATGCCAATACTAGGTGAAATGAAATTCTTCTTAAGGTTACAAGTTTTACAAAGCAAGGCTGAAATTTTCCTCTCCCAAGAAAAATATGCGTATGAGCTATTAAAAAGATTTGGGATGAAGAATTCCATAGAAGTAAGCATTCTCATCACCATTGAAACAAAGCTAAGCAAAGATAAAGAAGATAAAATGGTTAATTAGAAGGAATATAGAAAGTTGATTGGGATTTTAGTGTATTTGACAGCATCAAGGTCTAATCTTGTTTTTGCTATAACACTTTGTGCTAGATTTCAAAGTAAGCCCAAAGAATCTCACCTTGTGGCTACAAAGAGAATTCTAAGATATGTTAAGGTCATAACAAATTATAAACTACTTTATGATAGAAGTGGATAACTTAATTTCTATAGGCATATGCCTACTACAGACCAAATTGTAAATATATTCACCAAATCTCTATCAAGAAAGATGTTCAAAAGTTAAGGATGAACTTATATATTTAGCCACCCCCTAGAGGTTGAGGTATGCCTCTAACCCCCCTTCTTCCCTCTTCTATTATTCTTTGGATTTGTTGTCAAAAGGGGAGATATTTTGTATAAATTCAAAGAGAGTAGGTATTGATCAAAAGGGAGAGTAGCTTGATAAATCCAAAGGGAAAAAATTAAATAAAGGGGGAGAAATTGTTAAGGGGAAGAAGTAAAAAAAAGGGAGAGCTAAAAATTAGGGTTGTTTCCAATTAGTATCATGCCCACATGTAAAAAGGGAGATGTATGTTTTAGGGAGAGCTATTCCTTTTTGCTGACATTGCTGTATGTGATTGTTGCTTATGCTTAATTGCTAATTTTTTAATTTATTGTGTTGTAACAAATCCAAAGGGGGAGATTGTTAAGCCTATTTTTGATGGCTAATGTTGAATTTATTGTTAACAATATCTTACATATTTGTTCTTGTTGATTTGATATTGTGAATGCTGTTAAGATGTGTTTGGTACATTTACAAAATGTTGGCAGTTGATTCATTTAAGGGTTAAAAAAGATGATATTAGTGGGAATGACAGTGTGTTGCTTAGATAGGCTAAGAGATGTAATCCTAACAATGCTGCCTTTACAAACAACCTTAAGTCAAAGTCAATGCTAACCGTTGACTTCAAATTCAAGGAGTCATCTTTGACCTTAAATTCAAAGAATCAATATTGATTGTTAATTGTAGGGCAATCCTTAGGAATCAATATTGACCATTGATGATAAGGTAACCCTAAATTCAAGGCTTATAAATACTCATGTAGCTACCAAAAGAACAACAAAGAAGGGGCAAAAAACTTGTAGAGAGGATAACCAATAGGATAAGTTGCAGAAAAAGGGGAACAACAGAGAGCACAGCTAAAAATTAAAAAGTGTGAGCTTCAGAAAGAGGGGAACGAAAGAGAGCATAGTTGACAAAAAAAGGTGAGCTACAAAAAAAGGGGAACAACAGAGAGCATAACTGAAAAAAATATGTGACCTGTAAAAAGAGGGGAACGATAAAGACTAATAGACACAAGAAGAAGAGAAAACTAGCAGTAGAGGAGAGGTAGCAAGAAAAAAGAAAAAAGAGAACTAGCAGCAGAGAAGAGAACCTGTAAAAGGAAGAACCTATAAAGATTAGAAAAAACCAACAACAGAGAAAATAACTTGCAAAAGGAGGAACTTATAGAGGCAAAAGGAGGAACATGCAGAGGTAGGAGGAGAGAACCTATAAAAAGAGGCACTATTAGAGACAAGAGAAAATTGGCAATAAAGAAGAAAGTCTACAAAAAGAGGAACCTGTAAAGGTAAAAGGAAAGAACCTATAAAAAGAGGAACCTGCAAAGGCAAAAGGAGAAACCTACAACGGTAGAAGGAGGAATTTGCAGTGGAAAAAATTTGTAAAGGAGAGAATCTACAGAGGAGAGATCCTGTAGAAGAGAGAACTAGTAGTAGAATGCTATAAGCAATAAAAAGCTGTGAGTGGCAAAAACAAAAAAAAAAAGAAAAGATAAACAATAGCAAAAAAGCTTGAGCACAACTTGTAAGGGAGAGAACTTATAAAGGAGGAAACTAGTAGATGAGAGAACTTGTAGAAGAGAGAATCTGTAGAAGAAAAGGTAGCATAATAAAAAACAATAGCCAATTGCATAGTAGAAAACAACAAGCAGTGGCACAGAAGAAAATAATAGCTAGTAACACAGTAGAAAATAACAAGAAACAAGAAGCTTATGAGCAGTAAAAATAAACGAGAAAAAGGAGACAATAGCAGGAAGCTATGACTGTTAGTGCAAAAGGTAGAGACTCGCAGTGTAAAAGGTAAAGACTAATAATGCATAAGGCAAAGACCAACAGTAAGGAAGGAAATAATAGTAGAGAGAAAGGAGAAAATCACTTTGTTACCACAACAGCCTATGCACATGAAGAGAACTTTCTCAAGAAAGTCTTTGTCATAAACATTTTGTGAACTTTGAAAAAGTGTGGAAAACACTTAGAGTGATCGAGAGATAATTATAAGTGGTTTTTTGATCCTTCCATTGTTGTTAAGGAGAGATCCTTCCATAACATCAACTATATCCCTTGATAATAAGAGTGAATCGTGTGATCCTATCACAACTGTCGATGTAACTCACACATTATGGGTGAACCATGTAAATATTCTATGTGTTCTTGGGTACTTGTACTTGCTTGATATTCATACGGTCATTCTTGCATAAATAAGTAAGATAAAATTGGATCATTGACTTATAAAAAGTAAACATCTCACACTAATTCAACCTTTCCCTTTCTCAGTATAAGACCCAAAGGTTCTTATCATTACTTTTATTTTTCTTTTGCCCAAATACAACTAATCTTGTAATCAAAATTCAAGCAAATCACAATTTAATTAGAATCAAACTATACATCAAATAATGTACTTCAAATTCAAATTATTCACAAATATACTAAGAGAAAAGAAAGAATGTGACCTTTTTTATCAAAATGGACATAATAAGGATATAATAATTTTGGAAGCATCCCTCTAAGTCTAGTGAAATGTAAAAATTTACTATCATTAGATCTCAGTCAAAACAATTTTAATACCTATCACATAATTATTTGATTAGTGCCTTTCCTATCAAAATAGGAGGTTTAACAAACCTAGGGCATTTGATATTTCCTATAACATATTGTTTAGAAGAATTCTTACTAACCTTGCAAATCCTTGCACATGCAAAGCAACTTTTTCCAAGGAAGCATTCCTTTAACATTTAGTTCATTAAAGGACATTCAAGATTTAGATTTTCTAACAATAATTTGATAAGAAAAATTACAAGCTTTCTTAAAGATTTTCATTTATTGCTACATCTAAATCTATCCATCAATGATTTTAAGGGTATGGTACCAACAAAGGAAGTATTTTTGAATTCAAGTGCAACTTTAGTACTAAGGGACAACAAGCTCTAAGGTGTATTGTTGAATTTAATTTACCCTCATACAATTTCAAGAAGACCAAAAAAGGTATACAAACCCTTGTAAAATGCTGCATCTAAACTTCTATATACAATACTGGTTTTATTTTCTATATTTTTATTATTGGTAAGAAAGAAAGGAACAATGTTTGTTTTGAAATCCCTTATCATTTGGCCTTTTTATGTTTCTTACCAAAGTCTACTCAAAGCTACTTATGGGTTAGGTATTAGCTGTCTACATATCACCCTATTCAATAAGTGGAACGCATTAGTTGTCTGCTCTTAAATTGGGTAGTAAGGGTCAAAGAAGGGCAATCAGTCATTCTAATTATTAAACTAGTATTCTTAAAATCAAAGAGTCTAGCAAAAAAAAGGGAACCATTTTTGGTTTTCCTATATCTAAATCCTCTAGAACTATAGGAATCCATAAAATATGATTCCAACTCACCACCTTTTAAGATTTTGAGCATAATTACTCTTTAGAGAGTTTAATAAAAGTTATAAGTTGTATTTAGGAGGGAGTCATTGAATGTCATTGGCCTCTATGGTAAAATCAATCAAGGGCCCAAGAGATGGTGATTTAGCTTGTAGTGGAAGTTCAAGTCTGTTTATCTCCAACTCATGAACTTAGTTAGTACAAAGCTATATAATAGCCCCTAGTTTTTCCAATTTGGCAATTTAATGTATGATTTATCATTTATAGATGTGGATAAGATCCTTCTATTTAGTAGCACCTTAGGATTCCATAACCTTAACCTTAAAGTTAAGGCTGAGATTCAAACAATGAAAGGCCTACAGTGGATACCTAAGTACCCAAAGACAAGGAAGAGCATAGTAAGTGATGAAATGTTTTGGGGAGTTGAAAATATGCTCCTCTAAAAATGACCTTTTCATATCTTGTATTATTCTAGTTCACTAGCTCGTCTTTTTGTTCACTTAACTAATTTGCTTGGAGTGGGTAGTTTTAGGTTTGTATACAAAGGCATACTCGAAAGTAATGGAGTAATTGTTGTTGTTATGGTGTTAAACCTTGTACATTTAGTAGCTTTCAATAATTTCAAAATGGAGTCTAACATTTTAGAAAACATCAAACATAAAAATCTTGTCAAGTTACTAATTGTTTGCTCTAATATTGACTATGAAGGCCAAGATTTCAAGGCTTTAGCTTATGAATTCATGGTGATGGTAGTTTGGAGGAGTGGTTGCATCCTACCCTTGGATTGAATAAGACACATAAGTGACCAAACAGCTTAAACCTCCTTTCAAGACTTAACATGGCCATTGAGGCTACTGATGCATTGGAGTATCTTCATTATGGTTAGCATATGCCTATACTTCACTATGATCTCAAGCCAAGTGATATTGTCCTTAATGAAAACCCATAAGGACATATAGGAGACTTCAATTTGTTAAGATTCTTATTAGGAATAACTAATAATTTTGTTGCTTCTCAGATTAGTAACATCATAAGAAGAGGAACTATTGGTTATTATTAAGTCTAAGAGATTGTTGTGATCTATTAAAAGATTATAAATGATCATGTATTATACTTTATAACTCAATGTTTTGATATGTTTCTCATACATAATTGACATGATTACTTGTTAGGCAAGTATTATCTCTACTTGGATAGTTATTACTTTGATTTAAGCTTGATAATAAGGACTTTTTTGGATCTTACACTGAGAGGGGAAAGGGGTGAATTAATATGAGATGCTTACTTTTTACAAATCTATCTAAATTAAACATCTATGACCTGTTAAAGTCTATAATCCAATTTTATCTTGCTTTTTTATGTGAAAATAGTCGTATGAATATTAATCAAGCATAAGCACCTGAAAACATATAGGATTTTTATGTGGTTCACCCAGAATGTGTGAGTTACATCCACAGTGTGATAAGATCTCTCATAGATCACATAATCCACTCTTGTAATTAAAGGATACAACTGATGTAGTAAAAGGATCTCTCCTTAACCACTATAGAAAGATCACTCCTTAACCACTTACAATGATCTTCCAATTACCCTAAGGGTTTTCCACCTTTTTTCAATAAGTACATAAAAAGGTTATAACAAAAACTCCTATGAGAAAGATCTCTCCATGTATACATGTTGTTGTAGTAAAAACCGATCTTCTCCTTTCTTTCTATTATTCTTTCCTTACTTATTATTGGTCTCTACTTTCCCACTACAAGTCTCTACCCTCTCTATACCAGTCTTTCCTTCCTTATTATCAATCTCTGCTTTCTCTCTATAGGTGTCTCTCTTTTCTATCTGTCGCTATCTCTCTTCTCTTCTGGTCTTAACTTAGCAATTAGTTCTATTCTCTCAACCATTTTTCTTTTATAGTTCTCTCTTTTGTCATTCTCAGCTCGTTGCCTTTGTCAAGTTTCTCTCCTCCCTCTACAGGTTTTCTTTATCCTCTTTTTTTTCCTTTTTGCCATTACTTAGTTTGCTCTCTATCATTCCCCTCTTTTCTTCTCAGTTCTTTTTATTCTTTTGGTGGTTGCATGGGTGTTTATATGTCTTGAGTTTAAGGTTACCCTATCATCAATGGTCAGCATTGATTTCTTAAATTTAGTGTTACATTATTATCAACGATCAGCATTGATTTCTTGAATTTAAGGTTACCCTACTATTAATGATTAGCATTGATTCCTTAAATTTAGGATTAATGGTCAACATTGACTTCTTGAATTTAGGGTTAACCTACTATTATCAGTTAAGATTGACTCATACCCAATAAGTGATTTGTAATGCCACTACTAAATGTAATATCAAAGGCAGCAACTAGTACTTTCTTTACAATCAAAACACCATTAGCAATTTGAATCAACTTATCATTTTTGGCAGCACAAGGTGAGGCTAGCAGTATCCTAATTTTAACCCTACTTTTTTTCTTCATTCTCATCACATTCCATCAATGTCGTCTTCCTTAACCCTTGAATAATTAGGGAAAGCCTTCACTTTCCCTCTGTGACAAGCTGCTCACTTCCTCAAAAAGAAGCCAAAGGACCTATGCCTTGGCTGCTCAAATTTCTCGTGAGACGTCCTTCTCCTTTTAAGGTGATTCACACAATGGTTAGCCTAGCTACCAACACTTTATAAATGTAGAAAACACATTTCAAAAGCACTCATAACATCAAATCAACAATGACAAATATATAAGATGCTATTAACAACAAATCTAACATTAGTCATCAAAGATGGACTCAACACTTGCTATGAAAGGATTTTTTAATTTAAAAGTTGATTTGAGCTAATAGTAGTACAATGATCTAGTTCTTTGTCAAATTTATATATATAATGATATTAAGTAAGATCTTAAGTGATTTCAATAAAAAATGGAAGGAATCATGGAAATTCAAAGTTGGCCAAAATTTGGGATAAGTCAATTTAAGGAATCAACCAATTAGACAGTAGATAAGAAAAGAAAAGCAAAAAAGTTATAAAGAATTTGAATCAATGACAAGACTTATAGTTGTGATTAATTAAACACTAAAGTAGCTATAAAGAGAAAAGAAATAGTGAACTTGGGTTGATTGACTAAACCAATGCCTATGGTCAACTAGGCACCAAAGAAAGTTGTGAAGAGAAAAGTTACAAAGATTCCAAATCAATTAACCTGACTAGTAGCTATAGTTAATTAATGGAATTAAACAAACTAAAATTAATTTTGGGCTGGTCAATTAATAAAACAAAAAATTACAAAGATTTTGGGTTGGTCAACTGATGCCTTAAAGAGAAATTTCCTATTTTAAAATTTAATTTTCTTTATAAAAATGAATCAATTTCCAATAGCTAGTTTGTTGTCTTTTATGTAAAAGGGTTATAAAAGATTTTTGTAGTGTGTGAAAAAAAGTGGTGAAATATACATATAGTGAAAAGAGAAAAGTAATCATAAATGAGAGATCAAGAACTATATTAAAAAGTTAAAATTGTGAAAGAGTAGAAGTGCTTTATTTGGAATTATGAAAAAGCAAGAGAACTATAATAAAAAGTGGTAAAATGTGAATCTCTAAGTTATAAAGAACCTTTAGTTCTTATGAAAGCTTCATAGAAGCTTTACTATTATTTAAGTCAAGGTGACCTAAAGGGTTATCTTCACCCTACAAAAGAAGAAAAAGTTAAATGAGTTAAACTCTTATGGGAAACCTTAACGAGTAAAAATAGGCTTCTTGCTTGAGTTAAATCATTATAAATTGTTGTGCACACTTTTTGTTTCTTTATCTCTTTACTTTTAATTATTTACATTGATTGCTTTGTTATCTTTATTGATGGTTATCTTATCATTCTTGTTTAGAGTTAAGATTAAGTATGAGTTAAGTAATCAAAATAAGTAAATTTAATTCACTAATCTTTTTAGGTTACCCTAAGGATCAATAAATGGTATTAAAGCTTGATTTCTATTTATAGGTCTAACCTCTTAAAGTCAATCCATGACATCCATTATACCTATTTGTCACGCTGAAGGTAGAAACATCCTTAGACGTTCCATCTTTGATAGTTTCAACTATAACTACTAAAGAGCTAAGAAGAACATTATATCTAATCTCATAACTATAAACTTTGGGAAATAGTTGAGAATGGCCCTAACAAAGCCCTAAAAGCAAGTATTATTAGAAAAGAGAGTGAGTCTACCGTACCTTTAACTTAAAAGTTACTTACATGCTTCATTGTGGTTTAAGTGTCAATAAATGCAATAAAGTATCTTTATGTAAGATAGTAAAGGCAATTAAGCAAAAAATAAAAGCCATTCATGATGGCACAACACAAGTAAATGACCTAAAAATTAAATTGCTAATACATAAATATGAGCTTTTTGTGATGAGAAATGATAAGACAATCTTAAAGATGTATATGTGGTTTACCAACATCATTACTTCACTCAACAATCTCAAAAATAAGATTGAAATGAGTGATCTTTTAAAGAAAATATTAAGATCACTTTTAGATTCTTAAAACCCCAAAGCAATAGCAATTACTAAATCTAAGAACCTATACACTTTAGGTTCATATGAGTTAATAGAGTTTTTGCTGACCTATAAAATGACCTTAACTAAGAAAGTTATTGAAAAAAAGGAGGGGATTACTTTTAAAGCTTCCTCTTCCAAAAAAGGTGATGATAATGATAAGAGTGATCAATACAATCAAAAGGAAAAAGTAGAGCTCATCATGCTGACCAATATAATTACACAACTTTAAAGAAAAGAGAAATAAAGTGATAAGAGATCCTTTTAGAACAATCGAGACAAAGGTGAGATTATTTGTTACAATTATAATAAACCTGGTCACTTTTCTAATAATTGTCCTACAAATAAGAATAAGGATAGAAAGCCAATAAAAAATGCTTTCAAAGCTACTTAGGATGCTCTAAATGACTCAAAAAATGATTCTAATGATGTTGGAATCAACTTAGCATTCATAGTTATAAAGGATGAGGTAAACTTTGAATATGATACTTCTAATGATAATGATTCTTTAATTGATGAACTATATAAAAATCTAAATTTCATGGATAAGAAGCTTAAAGACATGACTATCAAGATTAAGGTTCTTCATGCTAAGAATGCCTTTATGAAGCATAAAATTGAATGTTTAAAAAGTGAAAATGTTTCACTTAAAAATGAGAATGATTCTCTAAAAGAAGATAATACTTATCTAAAAGATGAGATCAAGTCCCTCAATGCAAAGAATAGTGAGTTAGGCAATGTTTATAATAAGGAAAGACGTATAAAGATCTTAGATGATAACATTCATTTTGAGAAAAAAGTTTTCAAACTTTAAAAGCCTCTTTATAAGTTTACTAAAGTAAAGACAAAGTAGACATATTAGTTGACTTGTAAAAGTCTTAAGATGAAAAGAGCAGTTTGGACAATGCATCTTATGCATATTAACCCAAAACTTCTTAGGGCATGACAACTCATGCTGACACACATGCATAGGCATGTATATTATTTGCAAGTAGTGTGGAAAGTATATCTTAAAAAAATTTGGATACCCAACTTTAGATATATTGTTTGCAAGTATATCTTAAAAGTAGTGTGGAAAAGATGAATGACATCTAAATAGGGGATACTTTAGACATTTAATAGGGAATCTCTATAACTTTATCTCCCTTAAGAAAAGTAATGTTGAAATATTTTTATTTAAAGAAAATGCCAAAGGTAAGATCATTAGCATTGGCAAATAAGTAAGGGAAGGTCCTCAATGATTGAGAATGTCTTACTTGTCAAGAGACTTAAGTTCAACTTATTAAGTATTAGTTAATTGTTTGATAATGGTTATAAGATATTATTTAAGCAAAATACTTGCTATATTGCTCACTTCAAAACAAATAATCCCTTATTTATTACTAAGTAGTCAAACAATGTTTATATTATTGATTTATATTTGTTGTCTAACTAGGATGTTAAGTCATTTGCCTCTATTAGTGAAGAATCATAAGTGTGGCATTAAAGGTTAAGTCATGTAAGTATGAAGCAACTATCTAAACTTAATCAGTACAACCTTGTAAAACGTCTTCCAAAGGTAAAATTTAAGAAGAATAAGGTGTATGAAACATATCAAATAGGTAAACAAAGAAAAAGCTCTTTTAAGAGCAAAAATGTAATATTTACTTCTAAACCACTTGTTTGGTCTTACTCACACTTCATCTTTAAGTTGTAAATCATATAAATATGTTATTGGAAATGATTTTAGTACTTTTGCATAAGTTGCATTCCTAGTTCATAAGTACAAGTGCTAATAAACCTTTTAAAAGTTTGCAAGTATGTTTAAAATGAAAAGGAGTACATACCACTTTAATAATAAAAGAGATCCTAGCCATGAATTTAAGAATAAAGGCTTTGAGAATTTCTATAATTCTCAAGGTATCTGTCATAACTTTTTTGTTCCAAAAACTCCATAAAAAAGGAATAGTTAAAAGGAAAAATAGGACCTTCCTTAACACTTTTGGACAAAACCAGTCCATGCTACTTACTATGTATCAAATAAAGTTCTCATTCATCCATCTTTTACAAGACTTCTTATGAGTTGTAGAATAAGAGAAAGCCAAGAATCAACTTTCTATGAGTTCTTGGTTACAAGTGTTATATCTTAAACACAAAAGACAACCTAGGAAAATTTTTATTCAAAGGCAAATAAATGTATCTTCTTGTGATACTCTTCTAGTAGTAAGACATATAAGGTATTCAACAAGAAATCTATTGTTGTAAAGAGCCAATACATGTTACATTTGATGAAATTGGCCTTTCTATTAGAAAATAAAAGATAAATGACCTTATAGGGACAAGTAAAAGCTTAAAGAAAGAAAATGAGTCATTAAGAATACAATAATAGCCTAATAATGTTCAAATGAAGCAAAATGAAGAACTTGAAGTTAATAAGTCTAGTCTTTCAAAAGATGGTAATCTTGGTAGTGTTATTTGACAACTTTCAAAAGAATGGGAGCTTATAAACATTTTAAAATCAAATCATCAATAACCCTTATAATCCTTTAAGAACTTGGCTTACATTTAAGAACAATCGGTATTGTACCACTTGTTTCATAAACAAGACCAACACATATAGATGATGAGGTAAAACCAAGTGGGTCTTTAGGAGCAAGCTTGTTCATTAGCGTGCAAAAGGTAATAGGGGCGTTGGTGAGACCAAAGGGCATAACTAGAAACTCAACAGCTTCGTAACGCGTTACGTATACAATTTTTGACTCATCACCAAGTGCTATATGAACTTGATAGTACCCCGACCTTAGGTCCAACTTCGTGAAGTACCTTGCCTTCCCCAAATTGTGAAAAACAAAGGAATTTTAGTTGTTAAAGGTCATAATCAAGAATATTGAATTGATTGTGATGAAAATTTGCCCTTATTGTCAAGTTAAAGTCTAGAATGTTTCTTGTATTTATATTGCATAAGAATTTCAAGTTATATCAAATGGGTACAAATAGTGCATTCCTTAATGGTTATATCACAAAAGAAATCTATATTGATTAACCTTTTGACTTTGAAAGTAAAGAATTTTCTATCCATGTCTACAAGCTTTCAAAAGGCTTATATGGGTTAAAGTAAGCACTAAGAACTTGATATAAAAGGTTAAGCTCTTTCTTGATTGATAAAGACTACTTTAAAAAGTAAAGTTGACACTACTTTTTTATCATATCCAAAGGTAAGGATTTGTTAATTGTTTAAATATATGTTGATGATATCATATTTGGCGCTATTAATGAGTTGTGTAAGGAGTTTGCTAATAACAGAGGCATAAAGTTTGAAATGAGTACGATGAAAGAATTAAATTTCTTTCTTATACTTCAATCAAGCAAACAAAGAATGAAATTTTTATCAACCAATCCACTTATGCAAAGGAACTTCTAAAAAGGTTTAGCATGGATGATTTCAAATCTTATAGCTCTTTAATGAACACATCCATAAAAATTATACAATGATGTAAATAATAAGCTTGTGAATGAAAAGTAATCTAAAGATATGATTGGTAGTCATCTTTGTCTTACTACTAGTAGATTAAAAGTGATGTTTTTTGTTTGTTTGTGTGTAATATTTCAATCTAGCACAAGAAAATCACACTCAGTTGCCTTTGAGAAAGGGCTTAGTATGTGAGAGGGACCAGAAGTTTAGGATTTTGATATCCTAATAGATTATAACCTTTGACTTAGTTTGTTACTCAAACTTATACTTTAGGGAAGATAGAATTGAGAGAAAAAGCACCTCTAACACATGCCAATTCCTTAGTCAAGCCTTAATTTCATGGTGCATCAAAAAGTAAAGTTCAATTACTCTTTCTATAATTAAAGTAGAGTACATGGCAACAATAGTTTGCTATACTCAATTGCTTTGGATGAAACAAAATTTAGAAGACTTTAAGTTGTACTACTCTTATGTACCTATCAAGTATGATAACATAAATGCAATCAATATGATCAAAAGTCCCATATAGCATGTCCATATTAGACACATTAACTTGAAACATCATTTAACTAAGGATTATGTGCTTTAAGGAGATATGTCTCTAGAGTTTGTAAACATAAAAATTCAATTAGCTAATATATTTATCAAACCCTTAGGTTAGGATAGATTTGTGACTATTAGAGATTATATTAGGTATGATTAAGTTAAAGTAATATCTTGATTATATGATTGTTATGATTTGATATGTTTATATGTATTCTAATATAATTATATATGTTCATATGTTGTTATTTAAGTTATATGATGGTTTATATTCCTTTTTTTAAGAGTGATTAGTCAACTAGACTAGAAGTATAAGATGATTAATGTGAAGCAATTGACTAAAGGTTATCAATCAACCAAATTTGGGTATTAAAACCCCCTACAGTTTCCTTTTTAGATTTAAAAATATCTCTTTTTCAAAATCTAAACCCTAAAGAACTATATAAATTCCTTGACTGAGAAAGTTGATAAGTTAAAAGAGAATGTGAATAAGCTCCAAAATGATGTGAACGAAATTATGGTGGAGTTACAAGACTTTATAAAGGAATCTTGTAATAGCTTTGCCTTTATCCTTAGACTAACAAAAAAAAAGGTCCATTTGAAGGAAAATCCAAGAAAAGGAAGCAATAATTCTTGACCCCAAAGGATATTCAGTTCATTTTGTTTTTCAATTTTTTTTATGCAAAATAAGGAGAGGGATAAATGATTGATGTGAGAAAGATGGATGATTAATGAGAATTTAATCCATGACCTTTGATTCCATATAATTTTTTATAACTAAACCTTTTCAACCCCTTAAATCTTTAAACTTCTTTTATTTCTAGAAGTTTATACATTAATCTTTACTTGGATACTTATGCTTAATCTTTGCTTTGATATTTATGATATCTAAATATTTTTTTTCAAATATATAATTCCTTAATATTTGTTATGATACTATACTTTACCTTTGCTTGATTAATCATTAGTCTTGTTTTGATTTATTTGTTGATTAATTGATTGATCATTATTTTATTTCTTTGATCGCATTAGCAAGGGGAAAAGCATACATTTAGGTAAATTTGTTACATTTTTTCTCATTCTTTTAACCCATCAATGAATTCTAGCTATCATTATCAAAAAAAAAAAAAGAGATTGTTAAGTCTAAAAGAAAGATTGTTGTGATCTAATAGATAAATTATTATGATCCATAAGGAGATTATAGTATGATTATGTATTTATGATTTTATATTTTAATGTGACCCTCATGCTAGATTAATATAATTACTTATTAAGCAAGTATCTTTATTTTGATTTAAACTTGTAATGTAAAGATCTTTGAAATTCAAACTTGATTTAAGTTAACAATAAATAAAAATGTAATTCTCTATCAAATTTATATTTATAAAAAGGTATTAAGTACATCCTTAAGTGATCTTAATGAAAAATGGAAACAATCATAAAGATTTAAATTGACAAAAATTTGGAATAAGTTAACCTATGGTATCAATTAATCAAATAGCAAACAAAAAAAAAGTAGAAAAGTTACAAAGAATATAGGTCAATTGATTGGACTTGTGCTTTCAATTAATTAAATACCAAAAATGCAGCAAAGGAAAAAGAAACAAAGAATTTAGGTCAATCAATTGGACACTAGAGAATGTTACTAAGAAAAAAAGTTGCAGATATTTCAACTTAGTCAACCTAGACAATAGTTATAGTTGACTAATAAGACTTAAGAAGTAAAAAGTAGAAGCTTGAGAAAGTTACAAAGATTTTAAGTTGTCTACTTGGTTTAAGTATTATGGTTGGTTAATGCCTCAGAGAGAAAGTTTCCTATTTTGGAAATTGATTTTCTTTATGGAAAAGAATCAATCTCTAATAGTTTGATTTGTTATTTTTTGTCTATAAAGGAAAAAATAAAAAAAATTATAAGTGAGAGATCAAGAGCAAGAATACTAAGAAAGAATTGAGATTATAAAAGCATAAGATAACTAGAATTTCAATTTTTTTGTCTATAATAAATCTTTTTATCCTAATAGGTCATATTAGGTTGTTTTGGATCTTGGATTAAACTAATCTTGCATGTCTCATGTAAGTATGAAAAGACAAATCTTTTGCAACCACAAGTAACTAAAAAGGTGAAGAAATGAAGGTGATATGAATCAAAACATCAATAAAACACAAGCATAATTAACTATGTGTACATTTATTATACTTTTGTGTCAATTCAATTTCTTATTTTCTTCCTTAAGTTATATGTGTAAGCAAGATATACATATTCATTTATTCCTTTTAGCAATAACATAATTAAGTTAACTAAGATAATGGTATGTTGTATGCTTACAAATGAAGAAGATTCCAAATATATAATGGAATGTCAACAATTAAATTTGTATCTTGTTATGTATATTCATATATAACATTTTCCTTTAATATCACCAAAGAACAAGTTCTAATTTGGTTCATTCATGTTCAATCCAATATATAATTTTTTGATACCTCACAATATAAAAACCTAGTGCATATCCAAGTAAATAGTGAACACACACTACTACAATCACTAATGAAAATTAACAAGAATATTATCACCATAGGCTTTGACCCATTATTTGTAAAGACTTGACCTTTCCCTTAGCTCAATTACTAACAAATGAGCTTTCTTGCTTTGAAATTCAAATAACTTATCATTAAAATCCTTTTAAGAAATATATCCAAACATCCTCCCTAATCAAGGTTGCTTTAATAACGGAGTCTTATGCTGCCACTAGAGGCATTGGAATTCCCATACAAATTGTAGGCACCTCTAAATGCCTATATTATACATTTCGAAAAATGTCATTTCACCATCTCTTCCTTTATTAGAGCATGTCAAGAGAATACACCATCATTACTTGCCAAATATGTCTAATTGGCATGCCTCTCAAGTTTGTACCCCCCTTATTAATTAGAGAAAGCCCTCCCATACCTCAATAACCCTAAGGCAAAAATCTCTCTAGCCTAAAAGCAAAATCTCCATTCTCCACTTTTGGTTTCACAACTACCTTGACTGACTTAGGTGTCAAAGTATTGATGTTAGGGCTTAACCTAACACCCCTAGCCTTTCTCTCCTTTATAAGTATATAGTCCCCTTATTGAAAAAATGTTTCACCATTTGGCACTATCTATGGAAATCAATATGTTGTGTGCTCTCTTTCTTTATTAAGAAACACTTTCTTCCTCCAATTTTGTGGCACTTGTAAGCTTCATAAAACCAAAATCATAACAAAAAGCCTAGTTCAATAAAACCTAAATACAACCTCTTACATGTGTGACTTTCAACCCTAACACTAACAACTAAGCCTTAACCTTTATAAATCAATTGCAAGCAAAGTAAAATCAAGTTTAGGCCCTTGATATGTTAATTTTGACCTTGATATAGAGTCAAAGAGGACTAGAAAGGATGTGATTGACAACAATATCTATCTTGAAAATCCTAAAAGAGGACCACAATCAAATCCTTGTTATTGGAAGGCAAGCTAATGTTACTTTAATAAAAGCCATAAAGGAGGCCACACCCACCTCTCCTAAACGAGTCATAGGCTAAAGGTTTTCTTTTCACCATCTCAAGAGTCTTATGTTCACTCTTTAGTGGCCTTTAAGAATGGTAGGCCCAAAAGCCCTTCCTCAATTATAGAACAGCAAATGCAATAGCCATAAGCCAAAATCAATAAGAATCTTATGGAAATGATCAGGTAGCTAAACAACTTATGCACAGAGTAACTCTATTATGTAGCACCCAAGGGCTTGCTTCCTTAATCCTTAAGGATGAATTTAACATGCCTTTATTAAAGAAAATCTATAATGTATTAGTCTAAGAAAGTTCAAGCTTCCTAACTTAGAAATTTACAATAATTAATCCCATAAATTGTTAAGATAGATTATGAACCTTATTGTCCTTATATGGGCCATTAAACATAGCAATGTGCAAAACCTTGATAACTACTTTGAAAAATGCAACCTATAGGCAATAAGTAAAACATTCCCTATTTTTTATCTTAAACTTAGTAATTTGACAAGAAGTTTGTAACTTGTTTTATCATAAGTATAAGATGTAAGAAAGCCCTATAGATTGAATTAGGTTTTAACATCCAATAAGAAAAATTAGTCATTATAAGACTTTATAATTTGTTTTAACATGGATACATAAAATGTCCAATGGTTACAAGATGGCTTTATATTGTCTAACTTTGTTACTGATCTAAGGAAGCCACATTTCATCTTTTCCTTGTTAAAAGATCACCAACTGATCTCCCAAAGGTCATATAACAAGTAAAATGGTTCATCCTCACTGAAGACGCATTCAACACAACATATGATGTTAACCATCACTTGATAGGAAAACAAACCAAAGGAATCATTAACAACAAACCAAAAGATCAAAGGTAAAGTAAAACCCCACCCTATAATACAAAGAGGAGACGTGTCTAACCAAAACTTATGATGATTTATTGGTTGAGGCAACAGTGGATGACTTTGATGTTTAGTGAGTTTTGGTGGACACAAATAGTTCAATGAATATTTTGTACTTTAATGCCTTCATAAAAGTACATTTTACTTAAAAAAAAAAATCAAAACTAGAAAGTTTCTTTCTCTATGGTTTCTTAAGGTCATCGCCTCTTATAATCTCAATTCATGGTAGCTTAAATCCTAACTTCCAACTTAATGCTAAAGAGGCCAACCTTAGAAACTTCAATGTTAAAAGTAAAGTTTGAATAACTATTTGCTGGAATTCCATAGAAGGAATGAAAAAAAAAATGAACAAGAAAATATTAACTTTCAAATTTCAACTTATGATGAACAAGTTGTATTTTTCACATTATTTGTTTATTTACAATTACCAATTCACTTTGAAAATTGAAAATGAATATTTTCTTAATGCGCTATATTCTTTAAATCTTCTTAATAATTCATTTTTGTTTATTGTTTTTCTCTTCCAAATTTCTTTTAGGTATATTTGAGGATTTGTTTAGCTCCAGGGTTATTAAAAAGACAAAAAAAATATTTTTCTTGACCACAAGAATCCATTGTTTATTTGGTTTACTTTTAGTAGCTATTAGAATTATGTGGAGAGGAGCAAACTTGGGTAGCTACTTGCTTAATTAATTATGTTTTGGTAGCTATCTTCCTATCTTCCCTATGTACTCCCACTTATCTATCCAATCCTTTTTTCTTTTCTTCTTTTACTTTTGTTAATAAAAAATGTAATGGTAACATAATTCGAATTCATGATCACTTGATTAGGAAAGTTTTGATACAATGTCAAAAAAAATCAATTCACTTAAACTTTTAATTTGTTAAGTGAAACTTAAGATATAAATTATATATTATATTTTAATAGTTTAAACTTTTTTTTTAGGCCTCATTAAGTAAGATTTTTTAGCCAATAAAATGTAATGGATAAGTTAATTCCTTTGTACTAAGGTTGCAACAATCCTACTAGCAACTAAGCAACAATAGTAGCTATTATGTTTATGCCAATCAAATCATTTGTAAATAATAGAATAAAAAAATGATATTTAACAACTCTTATCTAATTGCTTCATATTTATAATGTGAGAAGTGCACCTATTATACATTTTTACCTTTTTTGATATAATTTTAAATTGCTTTCTTAAGAGAGTATTTATGTCACTTATTATGTTCAATCTATATGAAGGTCATGACTTTGTGATACAATCACACTTTGAAGAAAATAACTAAATAAAATAAATTACTCATGCAACTTTAGAAAGGTATGCTAAATTTTTTATATTCATGTGGTTTCATAAAAGAGTAGTTATCTAACTTCAAATAGATTGTACAACATGCATCAATAAATATCATAATATTGTTACAAATCATAAAAGGGAAAAGAAATGTATACTTGTCTTGAACCTATGAAAAGAATAATACACCAACATTTAGACATTTTTCACCCAGCTTCCTAGCATTTCATCTTGGTTTGTCCTTTCCTTATCAACTAATGGGAACCCTTTAAGAGTCTTATGAATACTATAAGCATCTCTAGTCCCAAGGTAAAAAACCTTTCTAGCCTAAACCTAAAACACTCTAATTTCCATTCTTGATCTCAAGTTTGTCTTTACTAATTTTAAGAATTAGAGTGCTAACAATGGGTTTTAACCAACACCTTTAATCTTTTTTAGACTTGCAAGTCTCCAAGCTTTTCATAAAAATAATCCTTCACCAAATATCATTGGGTAAAATGCAAAACATGCAACATGATATCTTACTAAGGAAGTAGGAACCCAAAATTGTTTGCTCAACTACATAAGGATTCATGGTCATTGTCATTTGTTCCAAAAATGATACAAGTAATTAAGAATTTAAATATTTATATATATTATGCATAATTTATGACAGGAATTGTAAGTTATAACTTAATGACCATTAATAGACCTATAAAAATAGTTTTGTAGTCATAGAAGTTAGGTCAAGATTCCAACTAATGATTGTTACCCTACTACCTTCATAAAGTTCATCTATAAGCATGTAAGCCTTATAATTGGCTAGTACCACCCCAACATATTACTTTATATCTCAAGGGTAATCATTTATATGAAATTTTTTTAAAGAGATGTTTAAGTCAAGGTAACCTAGTGTAAAGTGTTGTCTTTGCCTTGCAAAAGAATAAAAGGTTAGTTAAGTTGAACTTTCAAAGGATGGATCTTAAGAAGTGCATACGCTTCTTATTTAAACCAAACCACTATAAATCACTATATACACTCTCTCTTCTCTTATCTCTTTACCCTTAGCTTTTTGCATTACTTGTTTCATTATCTTTATTATTAGTTATCTTATTATTATTCTTTAAAGTTAAAATTGATTATGGGTTAAGTAATCAAATAAAGTAAATCCAATTCATCCCCTTCTTGGGTTGCCTTAGGGACTAACAATTATGCTTCTCTAGGTTTATAGACTTCTTATTTGCATGTCAATAGAATCATGAATTACTTCCTCATCTTACCTTCCCTATCCTTGTATGTATTTAATACCTTTTGGCATATATGAACCTTAACAACTTAAATGCATAATGATTTTTTTTTAACAACACTTATAAAGAAAACTTTTTGGTTTGTTAGTGTTAAAGACTCATGTGGTTGTTGTAGATGGGACCTATAAATTCTTAAGTAAGGATTTTGGTTGATCTTTCAATATTTCACATTAAAGTTTCAATATTTTCCTTTAACAAACTCACCAATCTCTGGGAGGTGGAGGAAATCCAAGGAGAGTGTTAGAATGCTATAGATTTTTATTAAAATCCCATAAATTTTAAAATAATATTATTTAATTTTATATAAATCTAAGTTCATTATACAAGTATATCTTAATCATATCAAGAGTATGTAATATTGGTCTTGATTTACACTATACAAATATATCTTAATCATATCAAGAGTATCTAATCTTGGCCTTGATTTACACTTCTCTTCTATCGATTATCATGTATAGGATTCACTAATAAGCTAGATACTTAAGACTACCTATAAAGTTAGGCATTTGTTTAAACTTGTCTTCTTAAAACTTCATAATTGATCAATTGCTCATTGTGCTACATTAATTTCGTCTACACTTTGTCATTCTTGTCTTAGCCATATTTCATACTTTAAATTGAGTTGTTTGATGTATAATAATCTTTTAAATTCTGTTAAAGATATTGAGATTATTATATTCCTTATTAACTTGCTTATGAGATAACTTCAAAATATTCATCTATAAACATATGAGTCTTATAATTGGTTGGTAACACCCCAATTTATGGCTTTATATCTCATAGGTAATTGTTTACACGAAATTTTTTAAAAAGAGAAGGTCGTCTAGTAGAGAGCTTTTGTCAACTCCATTAAATAATGAATTTTTTTGAAAAAAAATTAATCTTTTGTGAGAATGTGCAATAAAGTTACTAAAATGCACTGCAACAATTGTTAAATATGCAACATGTCATTACATTTATTTTTATGTAATTGCACATTTTACAAATTAAATGATTTTAGGAGAGGAATTCAAATTTCAAAAAAAAAAAAAAAGGTCATAATGACTTATTTTAAACTTTTCTCTCAAAAACACAATAATGAAGGTGGAATATGGAATACGCATAAAATAGTATACAATGAATTATAAAAAAATAAAATAACACATTATTGTAAATTTTTTATTTTTTATTTTGTAGTGCTAATTACATATTGAGTATTTGTAGATTAGTTTGACTTTCTTCTAACAAAATTTCTCAACCTATATACTAACAAAATTATTGAAAAGAACTTCTCCATTGATATTTATCCATTTTCTAGAAAATTGACAAATAAAAAAAAATATTTATTGTGTTGCAAAACAATTGAACAAAGAAAAAGAACAAAAATAAAAGGGCCACCAATGACATCCATGTCGACTCTAATCAAAATTATATAAACCACTTTAATTGTTTATTTAAAGCTAATCAAATTTTAGATCTAAATGATAATACCTCAACTAATAATTGTATTTTCACTAATCCCCAGTAATGTATATGTACACATCACTAGAAGTCATAACTGTATCCATATATATGTACACTACTTATATAGCTTCTACCTATCATGTGTCACACTTCACTTGTGTTTTTGTATCATTTATACCTCATCAATTTATGTCTCTCTTTTAATTCCACTATAACATTTGTACAACAATTGTTATAAGATCAAATCATGAAATGAGATTTATTATTATGGTCTAATAGACTTAACAAAGCTTAATAGATTTGTTGTTCTATAGCTTAAATTGATGATTGTATCCATTATTGTTCTTAACTAACACTCTTGATCTTTAACCAACCAAGTATATGCTTTGCACATCCAAAAAAAAAAAAACCAAAGAAGTAGCTCACTAAAAGAGGATGTTTAAAAAGAATAACCTACATTTTTAGTATGAGTTTAGTGGTGTTGTAGGAGATAAATTCTAGTTCTTCCTTTCCTTCTCCTCCATTTCTCTAGGTATTCATGGCTTTCGATCTTATCTAAATTAAATCTTTTATGTTTGTTATTATTTCTTTCTATTTTATTTGGTGATGCAATTGAGGCAACAATGAGTCACCAAGAAGTAAGAATCACTCTTTGTTCTATTAGCTGGTCTTTCTTGATTCAATTTCTTTCAATTCCTCCTAGTTCTTATTGCAAAAAGATCAAAAAATATTATTGTCAACTCCTCTTCCTTTGTTCTCAATTTCTTTGATCAGGTGAACTTGATGTATAGTTCAATTTTTATCCACATTAATTGATGGAGGACAAAGTGCTATTCAAGTGTAACAAAGCAAGTATTCCTTAGATCCTTTGTAAGGAATCAGTGGTCTAATGACTAGGGTAAGGACAAAGAGGATAAAAGATGCTTTACAAAGGTTAATTATGGAGTTGTATGACAAAGAGGGTCCTCTAAAAGATTCTAAGAATGTTCTAAAAGTTTTTAATGTCACACCAAGGATAATCATTGATGAGGACCATTTTATATCTCACACTGAGAGAGGGATGCATTAATGGGAGATATGCACTTTTTATAAATTGAACTAGATTTCACCTTTGTAGCTTGTTAGAGCCAATAATCCAATTTTTATTTTTCTCTTTTATGTGAGCACGACCATACAACCAAAAAATCAATGTGCAAGTACCCAAGAACACATGACAATTTTTATGTGGTTCATCCACAATGTGTGAGCTCCTTCCACGGTGTGATAAGATCTCTCCTAAATCATACAATCCACTCTTACTATCAAGGGATACAATAATGTTGTGGAAAGATCACTCCTTCACCACTTATGGAAAGATTACTCCTTAACTACTTACAATGATCTCCTGATCAAAGAGTTGATCTCTCAATCACTCGCAACGATCACTCAATGATGCGTATGAACTAATAGCGTGCATATGATGCTAATGCTGGTCATACGCATTGTCGTTGCTATTCGTGCATGCTACTAATGTTGTTTGCTGTTAATGTTGTCTACACGAGCTGCCACTACTGTTCGTGTGCGCTCCTCCTACTATGTACACATGGTGTTGCTATTATCTATGCATGCTACTAATGATGTCTACATGCACTACTGCTACTATCCTTATGCACCGCTAATGTTGTCTACATGCATTGCTAATGCTATCCGCACGCACTACTCCTATTGTTCACATGTGCAACTGCTGCTATCCACTTTGCTACTACTACTATCTGTATGCACTCCTTACATACTGCTCTTGCTATTCGCATGCGTTGCAGCTGCTTACTGCACACGTTGTTCCTACTATCCACAGGTATTGTGGTTGCTGTCCACACGAGTTGTTTCTACTATCTGAGCACGCTGTTGTTGTCTACTCATGTCACTGCTACTATCCACCCATGTTGTTGTTGTCTGCTCGCCCTGCTACTACTATCAACTCATGTTGTTGCTATCTACTCACATCACTACTGCTATTCGTGCACGTTGCAATTTTATACTTGCATAGCTACTACTATTCCCCCATACTACAGTTGTTTTCTCATGCTGTTACTACTATCCCCATTCGCTGCAACTGTCTTTTGGTTAGCTACCTTACTACCTCTCCTTGCCTTTTGGTTTACCGATCTCTCTCCTTTGGCTGGCTCTCTTAAAATTCTGCAGCACACCCCTTTCTTACAAGACGCATAGGGGTATTTATAGAGCCTTGATATTAGGGTTATATAATCATCAACAGTCATCGTTAATTCCCACATGTTGCCTTACAATTAACAGCCAAATTTGAGTCTTAAAATTTAGGGTCAATGGTCAACATTGACTTCTTAAAATTTACAATCAATGGTCAATGGTCAATGATTAATCTTGATTCTTAAAATTTATGGTCATGATCAATATTGACTCCTCAATACCAGGGTTAACCTGTCATCACCAATTTCTCTCAATGACCTTACTACATCTCAATGCCATCCAAAACATCAAATCAATACCATTCATAACATCAAATCAACATATATAACTGTGTGAGATGGTATTGACAACAAATCCAATATTAGCCATCAAATATAAGCTCAACAATCTCTCCTTTCAGATTTGTTAGCAACACATTAAATCCAATAATGTACATATAACAATTTTCAACATTTACTGCTCCCCTTACATTGTCATTCATAGCTCCCCCCTAAAACATATATCTCTCTTAACCTGGTTTAACTCCCCTTTTCTACTTCTCCGCTTTTATCCTTCTAGCTACTCCCCCCTTTTTATCAATATATACTTTCTTTGGATTTATGAAAAATATCTCCCTTTTTGATAACAAATCCAAAAAATAATAAAAGAAGGGGAGAACTGTTAAAGGATACCTCAGCCTTTAAGGGATGGCTAAATACTTAAGTTCAACCTCTTTTATTCAAGATGTCTTAGTTTCCTATGCCATAATAAATTCCCATCTTTGGTACTTATGTAGCATGTGTTCTTACTTCTAGAAACTTGGTAAAAGTTTCCATATGTTCTTTCACCTTTAGTAAAAACAACACTATTTTTTAGTCTCTTTACTGTGCAACTACTCTTGTTAAAAGTAACTTCACGTTCATCATCGTAAAACTAGCTAACACTAATAAGATTGTATTTTAGCTCTTTAACATAAAGCACTTTCTTTGATCTCAACTTTTTTACACTAATTTCAACAACATTAATACCTTGAATCTTTAAGGCACCATCATTGGTAAATTTGACTAACCCTCCATCATATTTGGCTACTCCCTTCAACATCTTGGAGTCTCCTGTCATGTATGAAGAGCAATCATTATCCAGGATCCATGGCTCTTCTTTCTTAAAAGCTTTTAAGGCTACTTTCACAACCATAGACATTTCTTTTTCTTTTTTTCTTCTTTGGCTGAATTAAGGAGCTTGTGTTGGTGTTTTCCTTTGTATTCCTTAACCGAGCAATAATGGTTGGCGTGTTCTCCTTTGCATTCTTTGACCAAGTAGTAATGGTTAGTGTGTTCTCCTTTGCATTCTTTAACTAAGCAGCAATGTCAAGCAGTCCTCAGCAATGTGTCCAACCCTTTCACATCTTCCATAGACCTCTCCCAACAAATCCAATATATTTCTTAGTGGAATATGATTTCTTTCTACCTGAGACTATCTTCTTTCTTAATGGAGTCTTCCCCTAGACTCTTGTGCTTCCTTTCTTGATAAAGTCTTCCCCTGGACTCTTACCTTACACTCCTCTTCATTATAGGCCAAGTATTCTAACACACATTAGCCTTGTACCCATACTTGCCACAGCTCTAGCAAAAACCATCGAACCTAGATTTATTTCTTTTACCAAGTTCAATTCTTTCTTTAGTAGCTGATATGGCAACCTTCTCTTCATCTTTGACAATCTATCTCCTGTGGATAAGAGCCTCCACCATGTCTTTCCTAACCCATTTTAACTTAGGTTGTCTCTCTTCTTCATCACGTCATTGTGCTTGCTTTTAGGTATAAACATAATTTTGTTCTTTTCTTCTACCTTCTCACTCAGCTTTTCAATGTAACTAAGTTCTTTCTTCCCTATGGAATGAGGTCTTTGATTACTTAGACACTCATTCAAATTTTTAATAGCACCCTTTTTAATGGTATTTGTTGGTACTTTCATAGCCTGTGTAAAGCTTACTTCATGCTTCTTTAGCTCAAACTCGGCCTTGTGGAGCTTGGCTTGCAAAATCAACACCTTTTGCTCTTGTGTAATCACCTTAGCACCAAGATTTTCATGTATCTGACCTTGCTCTACCTCAAGTACAATTAGCTCCTCAATCCTCTTAAATTATTCCTCTTTTTTTACTTCAAACTCCTTTTCTCTTACCTAGAGATCAAATTTATCAACAACAAAATTTTCATATAGCTTCTTGATATGTTTTATCTCTTTTTTAAGCTTATTTTTTTGTGCAACCAAGCTCTTAATTCATTCTCAAGTTACTACACTAACTCATCCTTATCCTTTTCTGTTGATTTCTCATCATTTAAAGAGTCTTAATCATCATTTGCTTAAGCAATTAACACATCCTTTACAACCTCATCATTGGAATCATCATCAGTATCTTCTTTAGAATCCTCTTTATCTAACTTGCTCAGAAAATTACTTCTTTTGGATCTGAAGACTTTCTTTTTCCCTTTGGCACTTGAATTTCTAGCTTTAAAGTAGTTGGATTACTTTATCCTCCTTGGAACTAGCTCATCATCGTCCTCACTATTTACTTCTTTTCTCTTTGGGCAATCCACGACAAAGTGCCCAATTGCTCCATAGCTAAAACACTGCAAGGGTAATTTTCTCTTGTACTTCCCTTTTCCTTTCCTTAAGTGCTTAGTAATGTATAAAATAACTTCATCCAGCTTAGTATCACCATCTTCTTCATTAGAGTTACTATCAGATTCCTCTTCTTGATCTTTAATCTTTAACTTCTTCATTTCCTTGAACACCAACTCCTTCTCCACTTTAACCTTATTTTCTTTCTTCATTGGGGCTATTCTTATTTCATAAGCCACCAATATGCTATACAAGTCATCTAAGGGTAGCCTATCCAAATCTCTTCTAAGGGTAGCCTATCCAAATCTCTATCTTCTAAGGAAGAGACTTTGGTAGTGTAAACTTCTAGCAAGGTTCTAAGTATTTTCCTTACTATAGTAGCATTATGGATCTCCTTTCCTAACCTCTGATGGAGCATACAATTTCATTGACTCTTATGAGGAATGCATCCACAATCTCATTGTTCTACATCTTTATGTCTTTGAATCTACTCCTTCATATCTATAACTTAGCTTCCTTCACAACTTGGTCTCCCTCATAAATGTTCTTCAATTTGTCCCAGATTTGCTTGGCTATGTTGTACCCCATTACCTTGGTGAATTCTTTATCTAATAGAAAGGTGTATAGGACATTTCTCACCTTTCCATCACACTCTAAGTTCTTCTTATCAGTTGACATCATAGGATCACCTTCAGCAACAAGGATGAAGCCATTAACAGTAGACTCAAACATATCAAGACCAAGGGACATCAGATATTGGAGCATTCTATTCTTTCATAACTAATAATTTTGTCCATCAAACGTAAGGATGCCCTTACTGTTAACATTATTCATGATCTCAAGTAGTAGTAGAGATCAAAACTCATACAGTAATGCATAATTTTACTTCAAAGTAGAAAATTTTAATCAATAGAGGAACCAACTCTAATACCATTTGATGAAGACCATTTTAGGTCTCACACTGAGAAAAGGGTGAATTAATGTGAGATATGAGATTTTTACAAATTGATCTGGATTTAACCTCTGTAGCTTATTAGAATCGATGATCCAATTTTTATTTTTCTCCTTTATGCGATGTGCAAGCGCCTAAGAACACACAATAAATTTTATGTGGTTTATTCA
Source organism: Ceriops zippeliana (assembly GCA_037897445.1). NCBI lineage: Eukaryota > Viridiplantae > Streptophyta > Magnoliopsida > Malpighiales > Rhizophoraceae > Ceriops > Ceriops zippeliana. Next base: position 732,190 of record JBAPLH010000135.1, on the reverse strand, counting down.
CAATGTGTGAGTTACATTCACAATGTGATAGGATCCCTCCTAAATCACATAATCTACTCTTGCTATCAAGGAATACAATAATGTTGTGGAAGGATCACTCCCTGACCACTTATGGAAGGACTACTCCTCAACCACTTGCAACGATCTCCCAATCACTCTAAGGGTATCTCGCCCTATTTTTCAATAAATTTATCAAGAGTTTACGGTAAAACCTTTCCTAAAGAATGATTACTCAATGTATATAAACTATTAGAGCAAAATATGTATCTTCTCCTTCCTTCACTGTTGATGTCTCACTCGCTGCCAATGCTACCTGCACGTAATGCTAATGCTATCCATACCCAATGTCATTGCTATCTACACGTACTGCTAATGCTATTCACTACTAATGCTGTCTGCACGCGCTGCCACTGTTATTCTTTTACCCTACTCCTGTTGTCTGTGTATGATACCATTACTGTCTATATGCACTACTAATGTTGTTCGCACATACTACTCCTACTGTTTTCATGCATAACTGTTGCAGTCCACGTGCACTGCTACTATTGCCTACATACACTCCGCACATACTGTGGCTGCTTATCGTACATGTTGTTTCTGTTGTCCACACGTGCTGCTACTGTTGTCCACACATGGTGCTACTGTTGTCCGCACACACTACTACTGTCCACACATGTTGTGGTTGTTGTCCATACGTGTTATTCCTACTATTTGAGTGCACTACTACCATCTACTCGCATCGCTTCTACTATCTGGCCATACTGCTACTATCAGCTTGTGTTGTTGCTGTCTACGCACCTCAGCTGCTATCTGTGCACACTGTAGTTGTCTTCTTACGCCAATGCTATTATCCCCGAGCGCTACAACTATTTTCTCATGTCACTGCTATTATCCCTACATGCTACAACTATCTTCTCACACCACTACAATTCTCTTCATGTACCACTACTGTCTGCACATTAATTACTGGTGCAAGACCCTTATGTAACTGCTCCATCTCCTACCAGCTACTGCCTTGGTGGTTTACTAGTACCAGACCCTTCTGCTGCTACTTCACCTCTTACCAGTTATTGTTCCACCTTTTGTTGGTTGCTGCCTTAGTGGTTTTTACTAATGCGAGTAGCTAGCTACCTTGCTCCCTTTCTTTCCTTTTTGGTCAGCTGCATCTTACTACTTTTCCTTGGCCAGCTACCTTACCCTCTTTCTTTCTCTCCTTAGTCAGCTGCCTTACTGCCTCTCCCTGGTAACTATTGCACTTTCCTTGGATAATTGCCTTGTTACCTCTCCATGCCTTCAGGTTTGCTATTCTCTCTCTTTCAACTTGCTCTCTCAAAATTCTAAAGCATGCAACACGCATAAAGGTATTTATAGAACCTTGAGATTAGGGTCACACAAATGGTCATCGTTAATTCCCACATGTTGCCTTATAATTAACGACCAAATTTAAATCCTAAAATTTAGGGTCAATGGTCAACATTGACTTCCTAAAATATAGTGTTAACAATCAACGATCAACAGTCAATTTAACCCCTAAAATTTATGGTCATTGCCAACATTGACTCCTCAATGCCAAGGTTGGCCTATCATCACCGGTTTCTCCCAATGACCTCACTATATCTCAACAGTATCCACACCATTAAATCAACATATATAACCGTATGAGATGGTGTTAACAATAAGTTTAACATTAGCCATCAAAGATAGTCTCAATAATCACTTATCTTTATGTACAAGATGATAGACAAGGCTTAGAATTTGAAGAACAAAACTTAGAACCCATGATATAAGTCCAAGCTATATAACCAAGCTATAGAAAGGCTCAATCATATGCTAAGTTGCATTAATGGGCTTGATTTTGCTTTAGGTTGCTAAATGTGAAGTTAAGACCAAATTCCATGTAAAAAAGACTTAACTTCTTAGGTTTATCTGAACTTATAGGTTCAGCTGAATCTTGATAAATTAGTTAGGGTTTTACTTTGACTTTATATCATTAGTGGTAGTCTTTTTTAAGAATTCTTAATCAAGGTAGATTTAAGATTCCTAATTAAGGTAGAATTACTTAATTAGAGGAATCACCTGTAATTAAGGTTTTTCTATATAGGTATGTTAAGAAATACCTTTTCCTTATTGGAATTTAATATTTACATATCTATATAAAAGCTACAACTATGTAAAACGACATGAACAGGATTGAGGTATTTTTCAACAAGCTATGCTTTGCTTTCTTATGTTCTTAGAAGAATACATTATCTTATCAAAGGAGTGATCAACCTTTGTGACATCTTAAGATTAGAGCTTTTAGGACTTAGTTTCCTTAGGTTTCTAATCTGATCAAACCAATTTATTTTCTAACTATCTGGGATGTACATAATAAATTGATTCAAAGGTTCCTAGGGCAAGTCACCCAGCGAGTTCTTTATTAGTTGGTATAAGAGCTTTAGTTCTAGAAGTAAGTTACATATCCCTTTTCCATCTTTGTTTAATACTTTTTTTTGTGTACTTTATTCATTCTTTGTGTTTTTTTGTTTAATTCTTCTAGTTTATTCTAATCAACTTATTACTCTTAAAGTTGTGTTAATTTTATGAGTGTTTTGATAAAAAAAAAATTAAGAAAAAAATGAAAAAATGAAAAGAAAAGAAAAAAAAAAAGGAAGACAAAGAAGTTGTGTTTGAGCTAAGTAATACACATTTAATCTTACAACCTATTGTGTACATTTATAAGGTTACAAATTTGATTTTTTTTTTAAGCCTAAAAAGGATATCTTGAATTTATTTTCAAAGTTCTGATTTTGAAATTTGCCACCATCTAACAGATTGTTTCTTGTGATTTGTTGATCTTAAGGTTTTTAAGAACATATAGAGGCCTAACTTGAGTGGAAAAAAAAAGGTAAAAGTGGTGAAATCATCATCAAGAAAAACCAAAATAGAGTGAAACATGAGTGATAACAATATGATTTAAGGGCAAACACATGAGGAAATGTGTGAGGAACAAATTTCTTTTAATTACTAACGTGTTTTTACAAGTTATAAACATGAATAGTGAAGGAAAAATGCATGATATAGATGTGAAGATTTGGATAAAGGCTATGACTGAGCAATTTAAGATAATAAATGCAAGGTTAGATGAATTACAATCACCTAGTAAATCCAAATCCTCTAGACGGCGTATAATTAAGGAAGAAGATGAGAAAGAGTCAAACTATGAAGAATCAAGCTTAAGAAAAGGCAAGAAGACTGTTTCTAATAAAGATAGCAATGTAGGTAGCACAAAGATGAAGATTCCAACATTTAAGGGAAAAATGATCATGAATATTATGTAGTGGGAGAGAAAGGTTGAACATATATTTGATTGTCATAATTATTTTGAGAAAAAGAAAGTAAAATTGGCAGCTATATAATTCACTAATTATGCAAGTATTTAGTGGGACCAATTGGTAAGGAGGAATGGTAAAAGGCCAATATAGTCATAGGAAGTGATGAAATCGATAATACGCAAAAGATTTATACCTAGCCATTACCATAGAGACTTACATAGAAAATTGTAGGGCTGGTGCAAAGGTCCATGAGTGTGGAGGACTATTACAAAGATATGGAAATAGTAATGATTAGAACTAATGTAGAAAAAGACCAGGAGGCTACCATGGCAAGGTTTATTGGTGGCTTGAACAAGGAAATTACAAATGTAATGGATTTGCAATACTATTTGGATATGGAGGAGTTGTTGCATAAAACTATCAAGGTAAAAAAAAAAAAAAAAAAAATCAAATCCAAAGGATCCAAATTTAGATCATCTTCTAGTTCTACATGGAATGCAAATTGGAAAGATGCTAAAGCAACCTCAAAGTCAAAAGAAGATGCAAGGCTAAAGGAATCAACTGTTAATTCTAAAGGTAAAACTGAAATGAAATCTTCTAAATCTTGTGATATTAAGTACTTTAGGTGTCAAAGACATGGGCATATTGCTTCTCCATGTCCAAATAAAAAAGCTATGATCATGTTGGATAATGGTGACATAGAAAGCATTAGTTTAACTAATAATGATATGCCACTATTGAAGGATTGTTTTAATGTTAAAGTTGAAGAACCTGTTTATGTAAATATGCTAGTTACAAGGCATGCATTAAGTATTTAGCCTAAAGATGATAATGATAAGGAACTGTGTGAGCACATTTTCTATACAAGATGCCATATTAAAAACAAGGTATGTGACCTGATTATCAATAGTGGAAGTTGTACTAATGTTACTAATACACTTTATTATTAGAGAAGTTAAATTTAGATACCTTTAAGTATCCTAAGCCTTATAAGCTACAATAGTCAAATGATTGTGGAAAAATTAAAGTAACCAAGTAAATTTTAGTTGCCTTTTCTATTGGCAATTACAAGGATGAGGTTCTCTGTAATGACCAATACATGCTAGTCATATACTTCTTAGGCAACCAAGGCAATTTGATAAAAAGGTTACTCACGAAGGCCACAAGAATAGATACTCCTTTATAATTAATAATCAAACTATTGTATTAACTCCTCTCAAACCTATTTAAGCATATGAAAATCAGATTAAAATAATAAAAGAGTGCAAAATAAGAGACGAACAAATGAGAGAACAATGTGAAAAGAAAAACAAAAAGAGTGAGAAGTCAAAGGAAAAGAGAGAAAGTAAGGCTAAGAGGAAAAATTCAAGCAAAAAGGGTGAGGTAGAGAGAAAAGTGTGCAAAAAGGAGATTAAAGTAAAAAGGTAAGTGTGTTTGCTAAAAAAAGTGAGGTTAAGATTGTTATGATCGTAAAGCAACAACTACTTATACTTATGTATAAAAATGCTTATTTTTCATCTAATGACTCTAATTCCTTTTTGCCTAGTGTGATTGTTCCATTATTGCAGGAATTTGAAGATTTATTTCCTAAAGAGATTCCCTAAGGATTACCTCCTTTAAGAAGGATTGAGCACCAAATAAAATTCATACCTGGTGCTGGCATACCAAATTGACCTACCTATAGAGCTAATCTAGGGGAAAAGAAGAAGATACAAAGACAAGCGGATGAGTTAGTGCAAAAGGAATTTGTAAGGAGAATCTTAACCCATGCTTGGTCCCTATCATCTTAGTCCTAAAGAAAGATGAAACATGACATATATGTATGGATTGCTAAGTCATCAATAAGATCACTATAAAGTATAGACATCTTATCCCTAAATTAAATGATATGCTTGATGAGTTGCATGGTTCATGTGTGTTTTCAAATTTTGATTTAAAGAATTGCTGTTATCAAATTCACATGAAAAAGGGAGATGAATGGAAAACAACATTTAAAACTAAATATGGATTGTATGAATGGTTAGTAATGTCTTTTAGATTAACTAATGCACCTAGTACATTCATAAGATTAATTAATCATGTCTTGCGTGCTTTCATAGGGAAATTTGTAGTTTACTTTGATGATATTTTAGTTTATAGCAAGTTGGATACATATGTGAAACACTTACATATTGTGTTCAATGTCTTAAAAGAGAACCAACTATATACTAATCTTAAAAAATGCACATTTTGCATGAAATCAATTGTGTTTCTTGGCTATGTTGTTAGTTTGCAAGGTATTAATATGGATAAGGAAAAGGTAAAAGCAATAAGTGACTGGCCTATGCCTAAGAATGCAAATGAGGTAAGAAGCATTCATGGATTAACAAGTTTTTATGAAAGGTTTGTTGAGGATTTTAGTTTTATTGTTGCACCTTAAATGAACTTGTTAATAAGAATATTGTTTTCAAATGGGATAATATGCATGATCGGGCTTTCATTGCTTTGAAAGAAAACTTACTAATGCACCTTTGTTTTGCTTGCCTAATTTTGATAAAGTTTTTGAGGTAAAATGTGATGCATCTAGAATAGAAATAAAGGTTATTTTGATGCAAGATTCCAAACCAATTACTTATTTTAGTGGAAAGTTATGTGAGACAACCTTAAATTATCCCACTTATGACATGGAACTTTATGCATTGATACGAACTCTTCAAACATGGCAACATTATTTGTGGCCAAGGGAATTCATCATTCATTTTGATCACAAAAGCTTAAAGTTCTTGAAATCTCAAGGTAAGTTTAATAAAAAACATGTTTAAGTAGTTGAAGTTCATACAAATATTTCCTTATGTGATCAAGTATAAATATGGAAGGGAAAACATTGTTGCTAATGCATTGTCCATTGTCCAAAAGGTACACATTACTTACTTTTTTGCAAACTAAGTTACTTGGTTTTGAATTGTTTAAGGGCTTGTATACAAATGATCCTAATTTTGGCCAAGTATGGAATGAAGGGTTTTTGTTTAAAAGGAATAAATTATGTGTGCCTATTTGTTCTATTTGTGAGTTACTTGTTAGAAAAGCTCACGAGGGTGGTTTAATGGAGCACTTTATTATGTAGAAGACTTTAGATATATTACATGAACATGTTTATTGGTCTAATATAAAGCTTGATGTGCATTCCATTTATGATAAGTATATTACATGTAGGCAAGCAAAGGCTAGAGTTAAATTGCATAGCTTGTATACACCTTTACCTATGCCTAACCAACCTTAGATTGATATTTCTATAGACTTTGTCTTAGGATTACCAAGGTCTCAAAGTGATGAGGATAGCATATTTTTCATTGTTGATAGGTTTAGCATATGGCTCATTTTGTTGCATGATCTAAAACCAATGATACAACACATATTGCTAAGTTATTCTTTATGGAAGTGGTGCATTTTTATGGATTTCCATGAACTATTGTTAGTGATAGGGATGTTAAGTTCTTAAGTCATTTTTATCGTACTTTATAAAATAAATTGGGAACTAAACTCTTATTTTCTACTATTGGACATCCTCAAAGAAATGGACTAACTAAAGTAGTTAATAAGACATTTACTACTTTGTTACATGCTATCATTCAAAAGAGTTTAAGGCAATAAGAATGGTGTTTGCCACCTATTGTTAGTGATAGGGATGTTAAGTTCTTAAGTCATTTTTATCGCACTTTATAAAATAAATTGGGAACTAAACTCTTATTTTCTACTATTGGACATCCTCAAAGAAATGGACTAACTAAAGTAGTTAATAAGACATTTACTACTTTGTTACATGCTATCATTCAAAAGAGTTTAAGGCAATAAGAATGGTGTTTGCCACATATTGAGTTTGCTTAGAACCCTTCCACAAGGATCATTCACATACAAGCCCTTAAGCAATTCAAAACTAACTTAATTTGCAAAGAAGTAAGTGTTAAGTCCATTTTTTTATGGCTAATGTTAGATTTCTTGTCAACAGCATCTTATATATATGTCCTTGTTGATTTTATATTATGAATGCCTTTGAAATGTGTTTACTACATTTACAAAGTGTTGGCAACTAATTTATTTAAAGGTTAAGGAAGTTATTAAGGTAGCAACCCAAATAACTTCAAAACTAGTAGCAGCACTAGTTGGCTGATACTTTAGCCGCATTCACAACTCAATTCAAAACACAAAACGTAAAGCAAATTAAGGACACACGAGATTTACGTAGTTCCGTCAACGTGATGTACATCCAAGGTGGTAGGGACTCTCCCTTGCCAAGACTATCCACTATACTTGTAAATACATGTTACAATGGATGTCTTTAATTCTCTACTCCTTTCACTATTGCAATTACTAAGTAAGTATAATACAAAGAGTGTCACTTATTATGTCTACCCTTCTTCTAGCTTGTCTTGCCTCTATTGAATTGAAAGGCTGTTCCACTGCTACTTAGAAGTTCACCACAACGCTCTCTAACCTCTCTTGAAGAAGTCTGGAAATACATTGAGTTATTTCAATGCTTTGCTAAATTCTTTTTCTACGTTGTATCACACAATTCCTGCTTTTACCGTCTTACGGTCTCACCCGTCTCCTTGTCTCACGGCTCACCTATCCATTTACCGCCAGATTTCTCTCACCATCCTGCCAGATTTCTCTCTTACTAGATTTTACTTTTCCGTTCACCGTCGGGTTTCTCACTCTTCCCACCAGTCTGCTCCCATTTGGTCGTTGGGTTTTTCTCTCTTCTCAATCTGGTTGTATAGGTCTTTGTCGTCCACCCACTTTTGGTCGTCCAGCCATGTCGGGTTTCTCACTCCGATGGTCTAGTTTTTCACTCTCTCATCACCTTTCTCAGCCGCCTTTTAGTCATCTTACGTTCAACGTTTAGCCGCCTCCTTCTCTATCAACGTATTTTCTGTTTTTGTTCGATTTTTTGACTATCGATGGCTGCGTTTTCTTCTCATTCCTGTCTAAGGCTACTTAATTGTTTCAGCCGTTCACCTTTGTTCTTTGTTCAGCCCGACCGTCAACCATCCCTCTCCTTCCTGTCAACGACTACCATTTTCTCTCTCTCTCTTCCAAGTGTTTAATGGTTTCTCTCTTTAGGTTTTGCCCTACCAGATACACTGTTCAATTTCCGACAACACTGTTTAATTTCGACAATACTATTTAATTCTGACGAAACTGTTCACTATGGTTACTCTTTTCTTTTACAAGTGGTGTTCTTCTGTGTAGGGTTTGGTATTCACTTTGGTTAGTCGGTTGTTTAAGTTTTGCTGAATACTTAATATTGCCAACTCCTTTGTTCTTTTTCTTCCAAGACCATTATATACTCTACTTCATGACACCCTAATAGGGCTTACGCAGTAAATTTACTTTCTTACCCTTCTGTGTGGTTTTACCTTTTTGCCCTTCTATGTGGCTTCAATTTTCTTGCACATGTAAACCTAGTTGACAACAATTACAACCCATACAAGGCTGTGGGAACAATAATCTCCCCCTTTGTAATTGTTGGCAATACTCGTAACAAAGGTCATTATGCAACAATTGCAATTTCAACTCCCCTTAAATATGCACTCCCCCTTTATTAACAACTCCCCCTGCATTGTTACTTCTCTCCCCCTTTGCCAACCACTTACAAATCTGAAAAATTTACAAAGTAGAGATAGAGGACTCACCTGAACTTCAAGATTGAGGAGGCATCTGCACAGATAAACTCAATCTATGCTTTTCAAACAACTCTGTGGACAGAGATTTAGTTAAAATATCTTAAATTTGATCTTTAGTGCCAACATACTCCAACTAAATTGTACCCTATTCTATTTGATCTTTGATAAAGTGATACCAGATGTCAATATGCTTGCTCCTCAAATGTTGAACTGGATTCTTGCTGAGATCAATAGCACTTTGATTATCACAAAGTACACTCACTGGTAACTTCACTTCAACACCCAAGTTTGCCAATTGTCTTAGCATCCATATCACCTGTGTACATGCTGCACAAGCAGTCATATACCCCACCTCAGCTGTGCTCAAAGCAACACTGTTCTACTTACTACTTAATCACGCAACACACTTTGAACCCAAGTAGAAGCTATAGCCACTAGTTGATTTTCTATCATCTATACTTCCTGCCCAGTATGCATCAATGTATGCTTATAATTTAATAGAATCCATGGCTGGATACCACAAACCCATTTCCAGTGTTCCTTTAAGGTACCTCAAGATTCTTTTCACTGCCAACACATGAGATTCCTTAGGATTAGTTTGGAACCTACTGGCAGCGCACACAGCATGCATATGATCAGGCCTTGATACTATAAGGTACAAAAGGCTCCCTATCATCTTCCTGTATTTTGTAGGGCTTGTACTTCTTCCCACCTGATCTTTTGTTAACTTGCAGCCCACTGTCATAGGAGTACTAACAGGTCTACTATCCTCCATGCCAAACCTTTTCAGCATCTCTTTGGCATATTTTGTCTGAGAAATAAAGATATCTTCTTTACACTACTTTATCTGTAATCCAAGAAAGTACATCATTTCTCCAATCAATGACATCTCAAATTCCTTATTCATCTTCTGTGCAAATTCTTGGCTTAACTCAGAGTGATCCCTTCTAAAGATGATGTCATCTACATATACTAAGGTTATTAGCTGACCTTTCTCTAAGTTGGACACACATATTATTATCAATCATTCCTCTTTTGAAGTTTAACCTTCTTAAATACGCATCCAGCCTACTATACCATGCTCTTGGAGCTTGCTTAAGACCATACAAGGCTTTCTTTAACTTGCACACATATGTCTCATCCTCACTGATTTGTACTCCATCGGGTTGTTCAATATATATTTCTTCTTTCAGGAGCCCATTCAAAAAGGCAGATTCCACATGCATTTGATAGACTTTATACCTTTTATGTGCTACCAAAGCTAAGAACATTTTGATAGTTTCTAACCTTGCCACTGGTGCAAAAGTTTCATCAACATCTACCCCTTCCATCTGAGTGTAGCTTTTGCAAACCAACCTGGCCTTGTTCCTCACCACCTTGCCATCTTCATTGTGTTTATTCCTAAACACTCATTTTGTTCCTATGACATTCTTATTAGTAGGTCTTGGAACTAGCTCCTATGTATCATTCTTCTTAATTTGATCCAGCCCCTCATTGATAGCTTTGACCCAAGCTTTGTCTTGAATAGCCTCTTTAACAGATTTAGGTTCAACTTGTGAGAGTAAAGCAGTAGCGCCCATAATTCTTCTTCTTATTGTAACTCCTGCTGATGGGTCACCTATGATCTGATCTCCTTGATAAGCACTAATCCATGTTTTATTTGTCCTTATTCCTTACATCGTCGTAGTTGCAAGAGGATCTCTTTTTTCATCTTCATACTCACTCTTCTCCTAGTCTGAACTTACTTCTTGTTCTTTTTCTTCAGGTTAGTCTGATTCTTCATCTACATTGAAGTCATCTTCTTCTTTGTCCTCAGCTTCTCCATTTTTTATTATTTTCCAGTTCTCATCTATTCTTACATCACTAGAAGTGATCACTTTTCCCAACTTATACAGGAAAAATCTGTAACCTTTTGTCTTTTCTGAGTATCCCACAAAGATGCCTTCATTAGACCTAGCGTTGAATTTTCCCAAGTTTTTCTCCTTGTTTTTCACAAAATATGGGCTACCAAAGACTTTGAGATACTTGGCTATAGCCTTCTTCCCACTCCATAGCTCATATGGAGTCTTATCAGTATTAGGTCTTAGTAATACTCTATTTAGTATATGCACAGCTATAAATGTTGCTTCTGTCCAAAATCTTGTGTGAAGCTTGGATTCTAACAGTAGAGTTCTCACCATTTCAACCACATCTTTATTTTCCTCTCTATTACCCTATTCTGTTGAGGTGTTCTTGCTGCTACCATTTAATGATGAATTCCATGCTTCTCAAGATAATCTTCAAAAGCTTTATTTGTAAATTCAGTGCCTTAATTTGACCTCAATACTTTGATCTTCCTTCCACTCTCATTTTCAGCCAATCTTTTGTATCTCTTGAAGCAATTCAAAACTTCTGACTTGTGTTTAAGGTGCATGAGGTAGGTCCTTCTCGAACAATCATCAACAAATAAAATGAAGTACCTCTCACCTTTCAACCCTTTTGTCCTCATCGATCCACACAAATCAGTATGCACAATGTCAAGCACTACTTCAGAATTGAACTCTTTGGTCTTGTACTACTTTTTGGCATGTTTTCCTTTAGAGCATGCTGAGCAAACATACTCTCTCTCTCTCTCTCCTGAGGTCGAGAATGTCTTTGATTGCATGAGTAATGGTCAGCTTCCTCATGTTCTTCTGTGATAAGTGTCCCAGCCTCCTCTGTCAGAGTTAATTTTCTTCTTCTTTAGTGAGTAAACAACTGCTTGTCTTATCCTCATCAATCACATATAAATTTCTAGTTGTTCTCTTCCCGGCTACAACAGTATTTCCTTCTTTGCTTTTTACTTGGCAACCTATTTTTGTGAATATTACTTTATGGTCGTCATTGCATAATTGACTGACAAATACTAGATTATATCTAAGTCCTTCAACATGCAAAACATCTTTTAGCTTTCCTTTTCCAATATTCACTGATCCTTGACCACTGATGTTGAGTGAATCATCATTGCCAAACTTGACTCTACCTTCAGTTGATTTATTTAGCTTTAACAATTTACTCTTGTCTCTCGTTATGTGTGAAGTGCATCCACTATTAAGGATCCACTGCTTATCCTTGGAATCAGCCTTTAGTGCAATTTCAGCTATATTAGCTACCTCCCTTTTTGCTCTGTATTCCGTCTTTTGAACTGGCTGGAAGATAGCTTTCTCCTTTTTCATAGGGAAAAGTGTCATGCATCTCTTGGCATTATGGCCATCCTGCCCACACCTTTCACACTCCTCTAAGTCTACCAATATAGCAAACTTATCTTTGAAATCATTGGTTTGGGGCTCCACCAACAATCCTTGTCAGTATGTCCTTGCCTTTTACAATATGTGCAAGAACTCATGACAGGTGTTCTCTTCTAGATTTTGTATTGTCTCTCCCTATATGCAACATCGTATCTTCTCAAGTTGGAGACATATACTGGCCTTCTCCACCAGTAGTTAATTGCCTTGTGACCTCAAAATCCACAATAAAGGTAATGACCTTGAAACTACCTCTCCTTGGGTTTGATCACAGCTTGTCTTCTTCTGTTCATCACTTGCTGTGTAGGCAACATAGCTGGCTTCTTTGCTTGTGTGACTTTCATTTCAGTCACCTTCTTCTCCTTCTTCTGTTTAGTCTTAGCCCTTTGCTAACTAATTTTCTTTTCTTTCTGAGACATAACAGTTATAGGCTACTACTCTTCAATCACATACATCATTTTTGGCTCTGGCTTTGGTTTCATAATTGTCTTCTCTTCTTCAGTTATCTTCACCTGAGTCACAACCTTCTCTTTCAACTTTTGTCACAAAGTCTCATTCTTCTTCTCTTGCAGAGCATGTTTCTCCTACCACTTCAAACATCTACAAGTTTTTCTCACTCTTTTTGAATTGTTGCTGAAGTCTCAACAACTTTATATCCATTTCTTCAATTGTTGAAGTCCTTAAGTTAAACTCTATTGTAAGGTCTTCATATATTTTGATATGTTCTTCAAATCTTCTCTTCAAGTCAATATGTTCAGCCCTTATTTCATCATTTTGACTTTTATCTTCCTCAGACTTTGCTTCAACTTGTTTTATGTGAGTCTCCAACCTTTTTATGGTTCTGCCCCTTCTAATTATTTCCTTTGAAGTTGCTTCCAGCTCAGCTTCAAGATTTAGCTCTTCTTCATCAACCTCTTCTTCCTCTTCAGAGGTTGAGCTACCACCTTATGCTAATGCTATAAAGATATGCTCATTTAATGAGTCTTCATCTTCCTCCTCATTAGCTTCTTTTGTCTGATTCACATAACTCTTGAATAAGCCTCTCTTTTTCCTCTGTGGGTTGGCACTCTTCTTACTGGACTTCTTTGATTTAAATGATGAAATTCTCCATCTTGAATTCTTTTTATCATCACCATCCCCGTCTTCATCATCAAGTTTCACTTTGCACTAAGAAGCAAAGTGTCCAATCTGCCCACAACGATAATATCTCAAGGACAACTGTCCATTTCCCTTCTTATACCCCTTTTTGAATTTCCTTGTGAAGTAAGCCAATACTTCACCTTCACTTTCTTCCTCATCCTTATCATCCTCCTCCTCACTGGATGATTCTTTCTCTTCTTTTATCTTCAAGTGCTTCATAGCTTTGAAAGCTGACTCCTTTGATACCTTCGTTGTTGTAGAGCTTTCAGCTGACTTTATCCTCATCTCATATACAATGAGATTGCACTAGAGATCATGCAGAGACATAGAATTGAGATCTCTACTCTCCTCTATCGCTATTACCTTTGAGGCAAACTTCTCAGGCAAAATTTTCAAAATTTTCTTCATAATCGATGAGTCCTTCTTGTTCTTCCCATGACTTCTAAGGTCATTTACAGTATCAATAACCTTGGTGAAGAACTCTTGGACTGTCTCATTTTTTTGCATTCTAAGAGATTCATATCTCTCCTTCAACACTTGAAACTTAGCCTCCTTCATTCTGTCATCACCTTCATAGATTTTTTGTAATCTGTCCCATATCTCCTTGGGAAATTTGCAGTCCATAACTTTAGCATACTCAATATCTGTTAATGTTGAAATAATGACATTTGAGGCCTTCCCATTTATCTCAAATTTCCTTAACTCCTCTGGGGTTGGGTCTTTACTTTCTTCCAGAGCCACAAAACCCTCCTATACACATTTCACCACGTTCCTGTCCATGGTTGCAAATACCACTTGCATTCTTGCTCTCCACATATGGTAGTTGGTTCCATTAAAGATTGGAACCTTCTTACTATAAATGGTGCTAGTGCTGGTACCAGCTTCCATTTCTCAGTATGCTAAATAAATCAAACTTCTGGATCCCTTCAAACTAGTACACCAAGCTGTTAAGCTTCAAACTGATGAACCTGTACTCTGATACCAATTGAAGTTCCCGACTTCTCCCTAAGATCTACTAGTTTGTGATACTGAGAGGGGGGTGAATCAGTATCACCACAATTCGCAATTTGCAAAAAAGTGAATAACTTCAACCTTTTCTTAAAAGTGAACTCTTTCTCAGACTCAACTAAGATGGATCTATTGCTACCTACTAATCACAATAGTCCTCAAAGTCACCTTTCAGACTCCTTACCTAATAGGATGTTCTTATTTAGGTCTTCATTAGGTTATGTGTTGGCTGATACTTTAGTTGTATTCACAATTCAATTCAAAACCAAGAACGTAAAGCAAATTAAAAACACACGAGATTTACGTGGTTCTGTCAACATGACATACATCTACAGTGGTAGGGACTCTCCCATACTGAGACTATCCACTATACTTGTAAATACAAATTATAATGGATGTCTTTAATTCTCTGCTCCTTTCACTATTGTAATTACTAAGCAAGTATAATACAAAGAGTGTCACTTACTGTGTCTACCCGTCTTCTAGCTTGTCTTGCCTGTGTTGAATTAAAACGCTACTCTATTGCCGCTTAAAAGTTCATTGCAACGCTTTCTAACCTCTCATGAAGAAGTTTGGAAATATGTTCAGTTCTTTCAATGCTTCGCTGAATTCCTTCTCTACGTTGTATCACACAGTTTCTGCTTTCACCATCTTATGGTCTCACCCATCTCCTTGTCTCATGTTCAGCCCCCCTTCAGCCGCCCCGTTCTCTCTCCACGTATTTGCCGTTTTTGCTCGATTTTTCGACCGTCAATGGCTATGTTTTCTTCTCCTTCCCGTCGAAGGCTACTCAATTGTTTCGGCCATCCACCTTTGTTCTTCATTCAGCCCAGTTGTCAACTGTTTCTCTCCTTACCGTCGACAACTACTATTTTCTCTCTCTCTTCCAAGTGTTTGACAGTTTCTCTCTCTAGGTTTTGCCCTACCAGATACACTGTTCAATTTCTGACAATACTGTTTAATTCCGACGACATTGTTCACTATGGCTACTCTTTTCTTTTGCAGGTGGTGTTTTCTGTGTAGGGTTTGGTTTTCTCTTTAGTTAGTCGGTTGTCTAGGTTTTGCTAAATGCTCAATATTACTGACTCTTTCGTTCTTTGTCTTCCAAGACCATTATATACTATACTCCATGAAACCTTAATAGGGCTTACGCGGTAAATTTACTTTCTTACCCTTCCGTGTGGTTTCACCTTTTTGCCTTTCCATGTAGCTTCAATTTACTTGCACATGTAAACCTAGTTGACAACAATTACAACTCATACAAGGCTGTGGGAACAATACTACCTTTGGAAACGACCTTAAGTCAAAGTTAATGTTAACCGTTAACCCTAAATTCAAGAAATCAATACTAACTATTGATAGTAGGACAACCTTAAATTTAAGGAATCAATGCTAATCATTGATGATAGGATAACATTAAACTTAAGGCATGTAAACACCCATGCAACTACCAAGAGAGTTGTGAATGAAAACTGGAAAAAAAAAAAAAACAAAAGGATACAATAACAAAATGGAAGAGAGAGTGGTAAAAAAGGTAAGAGGGGTAGAACATAAAGAGAGAGCTACAGAAACACAAAGAAAGAACAAAGCAGAAAAGAGGGATAATCGCAATGAGCTAAGAAAAAATGGCAAAGAGAAACCCAGCAAAGGTAAAAGAGAAAATTGGCAGAGATAAGAGAGAAACCCGGTAGAGGTATAGAGAAACCCGGTAGAGGTAGAGAGAAACTCAAAAAAGGTAGAGAGTTGAGACTTGCAGAGGCTAAAAGTTCAGAACTAGTAGATAGTGTAAGTGTCTGAAAGTTCAAAATTGGCAAAGAGTTAAGACTAGCAAAGGCAAGGAGAAAACTATGAAACACAACAAAAAGAAATCTTGAGTAGAGATTGGAAAAGCTTAAGCAGAAACCATCAGTGAGGAAGGAAAAAATGACAAAAAGCTTGAGCAGAACAGCAGAGAGTAGAGAACAATAGTAAGGAAAGAATAGCAAAAAGAAAAGAAAGATTAGTTTTCTACCATAATAGCCTGTACACATAGATTGATCTTCCTCAGGGGAGTTTTTGTTATAATCCTTTTATGTACTTCTTGAAAAAAGGTAAGACACCCTTAGGCTAAACAGGAGATCATTGTAAGTGGTTAAGGAGAGATTCTTCCACTACATCATCTGTATCTCTTGATAGCAAAAGTGGAACGTGTGATATAGGAGAGATCTTATCACACCATAGATGTAACTCACACATTATAGGTGAACCAAATAAAAATTCTATGTATTCTCGGGTGCTTGTGCTTGCTGGATACTTATATGGTCATTCTCATATACAAAAGTAAGATAAAATTGGATTATCAACTTTATAGATTTGTAAAAAGTAAACATCTCACACTAATTTATCCCCTTCGCTTCTCAGTGTGAGACCAAAAAAGGTTCTTATCAGTAAGTAATGTGTACCTTATGGAGCATCAACAACAACGTTTTTCTTTTCATGTTTTTACTTGATCAAATAAGGAAATGTTTTTATGAACTCCAACCACTTAACATGTCTTTTATTAAACTTACCTTGGGATTTTAAGAACTTTATGCTTACGTGATCAAAATGAATGATGAATTCCCTCGTCCACAAATAATATTGCCATGTTTAAAGAATTCATACCAATATGTAAAGTTACTTGTCATAATTAAGATAATGTAAAGCTGTCCTATTTAGCTTTTCACAAAAATAAGCAATCAGTTTGTAATCTTGCATCAAAACAACCCGCATTCCTATTCCAAATGCATCACATTCTACCTCAAAAACTTTATCAAAATTAGGCTAACATAACAAAAATGCATAAATAGGCTTTTCTTTCAAAGTACTGAAAGCCCAATCATGCACATCATCCCACTTAAAAACAAAATTCTTTTTAACAAGTTCATTTAAAGGTGTAGCAATGGAACTAAAATCTTTAAAAACTTTTGATAAAAACTTGCTAAACCATAAAAGCTTCTTACCTCATTTGCATTCTTAGGTGTAAGCCAGTCCCTTATCGCCTTTACCTTCTTCTCATCCATACTAATACCTTGCAAACTAACAACATAAACAAGAAACATAATAGATTTTTTTAAAAAAAAGTACACTTTTTGAGATTAGCATATAGTTGGTTCTCTTTTAATACACTGAATACAGCATGCAAGTATTTCACATGTTTATCCAAATTCTTGCTATAAGTTAAATATTATCAAAGTAAACTACTACAGATTTCCCTATGAAAGCACACTAGACATGATTCATTAACCTCATGAATGTAATAGGTGCATTAATTAATCCAAAAGGCATTACTAACCACTCATACAATCCATATTTAATTTTAAATGCTCTAATATCACTTGTCATAAAGTTATTACCCTATTTTCAAAAGACAGTCTGTCAAGGTGTGCAACGTCCATATTTATAAGGCCCAAGATCCCCCTCTTCCTATCTAATATGGGATTTCATAGCTCTTTTATTTGGATATTGAGAAGTAATATGTTCATGTCCTTGACACTTAAAGCACTTAACATCACAAGATTTAAAAGATTTCATTTTGGTTTTACCTTTAAAAATAGTAACTAATTCCTTTGGCCTCGCATCTTCTTTTGACTTTAAGGCTGCTTTGGCATCTTTCCAAGTTGCCTTTCATGTAGAACTAGAAGCTGATCCAAATTTGGATCCTTTAGACTTTATTTATTTCTCCATCTTGATAACCTTATGTAACAACTTCTTTATCTCTAAATAGTGTTGAAAATCCACTACATCTACAATTTCATTATTCAAGCTACCAATAAACCTTGCCATGGTAACCTCTTAGTCTTCCTCTTCATTAGCTCTAATCATGGCTATCTCTATCTACTTGTAATAATCCTTTACACTTATGGACCCTTGTACCAACCCTTTCAACTTTTTATGTAAGTCTTTATGGTAGTGGCTAAGTATAAATCTCTTGCGTAATACTAATTTCATCATTTTCCATGACTAAATTGTCCTCTCACCATTCCTCCTTCTACTTATCACTAATTAGTCCCACCAAATACTTGCATAATCAGCGAATTCTGCAGCTGCCAGTTTTACTTTCTTCTTCTCAGAATAATTATGGCAATCAAATACATATTCAATCTTTCTCTCCTACTCCAAATAATATTCAGGATCATTCTTCCCTTAAAATGTTGGAACCTTCATCTGTATACTACCCAAATTGCTATCTCTTTTGGAAACAGCCTTCCTACCTTTTCTTGACCTGAATTCTTCATAATCTAACTCATCCTCATCTTTTTCATCAATCACATGCCTTCTAAAGGATTTAGATTTGTTAGATGATTATAAGTCATCTAACCTTGCATTTATCATCTTAAATTGCTCAGTGACAATCTTCACCTAAATCTTCACATTTATATCATGCACTTCTTCTTCACTACTCATATTTACAACCTACAAAAACATATTAGTAATTAAAAGAAATTTGTTCCTCCCATACTCCCCCATATGTTTGCCCTCAAATCAAATTGTTATCACTTGTGTTTTTCTCTATTTTGGCTTTTCTCGATGATGATCTCACCATTCTTGCCTTTTTTCCACTTAAGCTAAGCCCCTTTATGTTCTTAAAAGACTTAAGATCAACAAATCACAAGAAGCAATCTGTTAGATGGTGGCAAATCTCAAAATCATAACTTTTAAAATAAATTCAAGATATCCTTTTTACACTTAAAAAAGAAAAAAAATAGATTTACAGTGTTATAAACATACATAATAGGTTGCAAGAATAAATATGCACTACTTAGCTCAAACACAACTTCTTTGCCTTTCTTTTTTTTTTTTTCTCAATCTTTTTTTTATATCAACACCCATAAAATTAACACAACTTCAAGAGTAATAAGTTGATTAGAAAAAACTAAAAGAACTAAGTAATGAAACACAAAGAATAAATAAAGCATAAAGAAAAGCACTAAATAAAGATGGAAAAGGGATATATAACCTATTTTTAGACCCAAAGCTCTGATACTAACTAATAAAAAAATCCATTAGGCCACTTGCCCTAAAAACTTGTGAATCAATTTGTTATGCACACCTCAGAAAGTTAGGAAACAAATTAGGTTGATCAAATCCAAAACTTAAGGAAATAAGTCCTAAAAGCCTCAATCTCAAGATGCCACAAAGGATGATCACTCCTTTGATAAGTCAAGACAATGTATTCTTCCAAGAACACAAGAAAGCAAAGCAAAGTTTGCTGAAAAATACTTTAATCCTATTCATTTCATTTTACATTGTTGCAGCCTTTATATAGACATGTAAATATTACCATTCTATAAAAAAGATGTGTTTCTTAACATACCTATATAGGAAAATCTTAATTATATGTGATCCCTCTAATTAAGGAATATAATTCTACCTTGATTAGGAATCCTAAATCTTCTTTGATTAAAAATTCTTAAAAAAGACTACCACTAATAATATAAAGTTAAAGTAAAACCCTAACTAATGTATCAAGACTCAATTGAATCTACAAGCCCAAATAAACCCAATATGTTAATCTTTTTTTATATGTATTTTGGCCTTAACTTCAAATCCAGCAACCCAAAATAAAATCAAGCCCATTAATACAACTTAGCATGTGATTGAGTCTTTCCATAGCTTGGTCATGTAGCTTAAATTTATACCATGGGCTCTAAGTTTTGTTCTTCAAGTTTTAAGCCTTGTTCATCATCTTACACATAAAGATAAGTGATTATCTTTGGTGTAGTATTAACTTTTAGAACAATTTTGGAATCTTCTAGAGCACCCTCTTTGTCATGCAACTCCATGATTAAGCCTTGTAAAGCCTTTTTCATCATCTTTCTCCTTGCCCTAGTCATTTGATTACCAATTCCTTACAAATGATCTAGGGAATACTTGCTTTGTTGCACTTAAATAGACATTGTCCTCCATTAATTAATATGGATAAGAATTGAACTATACATCAAGTTCACCTTATCAAAGAAATTGAAAACAAAGGAAGAGGCATTGGCAACAATATTTGTCTTGATCTTTTGGCAACAAAAACTAGGAGGAATTGAAAGAAACTAGACCAAGAAAGACCAACTCATAAAACAAAGAGTGATTCTTAATTTTTGTGACTTGTTGCCTCAATCGCATCAACAAATAAAACAGAAAGAAATAATAATAAACATAAAAGAATAAATAAAAGCTAAGCCCCTTTATGTTCTTAAGACTTAAGATCAACAAATCATAATGAGTAATATGTTAAATGGTGGCAAATGTCAAAATCAGAACTTTTAAAATAAATTCAAGATATCCTTTTTAGGCTTAAAAAAGAAAAAAAAAATAGATTTGCAACCTTATAAACATACATAATAAGTTGCAAGAATAAATATATACTACTCAGCTCAAGCACAACTTCTTTGTCTTCCTTTTTTTTCCTTTTCTTTTTTTCTCAACCTTTTTTTTATATCAAAACACCCACAAAATTAACACAACTTTAAGAGTAATAAGCTAATCAGAGTAAACCAAAATAACTAAGGAAAAAAAACACAAAGAATGAATAAAGTACAAAGAAAAGTACTAAATAAAGATGAAAAAGGAAACTTGAGGCAATAGGAACTTGAGGCTATCATTCTACTACTTCCTTGTCACCTTTTAAAGTTACTTATGGTTTTAATCCTTTAACCCCTTTGGAGATTTTATCCTTGCCTGCTAAAAAGTGTGCTAACATTGATGGTAAGAAAAAGGCAGAATTTGTAAAGGATTTACATGCCAAGGTTTAAGTTAACATTGAAAGGAAGAACAAGTAATATGCTAAGAAAGTTAATAAGGGGCGTGTAAAGGTTGTCTTTGAACCTGTTGATTGGGTATGGGTATATATGATAAAGGAATTATTTCTCCCATAAAGAAAGTCCAAATTATAACCTCGAGAAAATAGACCTTTTCAAGTCTTGGAGAAAATTAATGACAATGCCTACAAGTTAGATTTACCAAGCAACTATGATAATGTTAGTGCTACTTTTAATGTTGTTGACTTATCTTTGTTTGATGTAAGTGATTTGATGACTAATCCTTTCAAGGAAAAGGATGATAAAGAACAAGGTGTTATTTAAATGCAACAAAGCAAGTATTCCTTAGATCCTTTGTAAGGAATTGGTGATCCAATAACTAGGGCAAGGAAAAAAAGGATGAAAGAGACTTTACAAAGCTTAATCATAAAGTTGCATAACAAAGAAGGTACTCTAAAAGGTTCCAAGACTATTCTAAAAGTTTGCAATATTAGATCAAGGATAATCACTTATCTTTATATGTAAGATAATGAACAAGGTTTAAAACTTGAAGAACAAAACTTGGAGCCCATAATATAAGTCCAAGTTGTACGACCAATCTATGGAAAGGCTCAATCATATGTTAAGTTGTATTAATGGGCTTGATTTTGTTTTAGGTTGCTATATTTGAAGTTATGGCCGAATTACATGTAAAAAAGGCTTAATTTCTTAAGTTTATTTGGACTTGTAAGTTTAGCTAAATCTTAATACATTAGTTAGGGTTTTACTTTAACTTTATATCATTAATGGTAGTCTTTTAAGAATTCATAATCAAGACAGATTTAAGATTCCTAATTAAGGCAGATTTGGGATTCCTAATCAAGGTAGAATTATATTCTTTAATTAGAGGCATCACCTATAATTAAGATTTTCTTTTATAGGTATGTTAAGAAACACCTTTTTCCTTATAGGATTGTAATATTTACATGCTTATATAAAGGCTATAACTATATAAAATGACATGAACAAGATTGAGGTATTTTTTAGCAAATTTTGTTTTGCTTTCTTATGTTTTGGAAGAATACATTGTCTTGACTTATTAAAGGAGTGATCAACCTTTTTGATGTCTTAAGATTGGAGCTTTAAGGACTTAATTTCTTTAGTATTCTAATTTGATCAACTCAATTTGTTTCATAACTTTATAGGATGTACATAACAATTTGATTTAAAGGTTTACAGGGCAAGTCATCTAGTAGGTTTTTTATCATTAATCAGGTGAAACTTTTCCTTATTTCTTGATTAGGTGTTTTGGATAACCTTCATCTACCTTCCTAAATGACCTTCACTAATTACTTGTAAGTTTTGACATGTACAAGTTCGTCATTCAATTTTATTGTCAACTTTCTTGATTTGTATTTGGTGTTTGATTATTGTTGACAATGGCCAACCTTTTTCTATTATTATTTTTCCTCTTAATTATGCAAGAAAACTGGATAAAATGCAAGGCACTAGGTCCAATTTTCCCTTACCTATAGTATGTTCAAGTATTAATTGGATCAAATTTGTAGACATAGATATTCTGGCCTGTGTAAAAGCTATTCTCTCTTCCTTCCTTCCTTCCTTGCGACGCCCACATTAGATTTGTTAAGAGATAAAATAGGAACTTGATGTGTATTTTTCTTTCTCAACTTGATTTGTGAGGTTAGGGGTGAACAATTTTTTAACAAAAATATAAAAAATAAAAATTCTTTTATCATGCATATCCTCTCATAAGGAAAACTTCAAATAATATGAACGTGCATGACTACTTATTTAAAACATGGACTCACCATATTGTCACAAGGACACATTGATCTGGCCCATTCATGTATCCTTATGGTGCAAATTTAGGTCAAGACCAAACCTCTAAGGGCCACTCAACCCATTTACTATCCATGAAAGGTCCCAGAAGCCCACAATTGCCTAGAGAATTCTAGAATGGACCATATCTAGAATAATCCGTATATATACCTAGAATATTTTTTTATCTAAAATAGTCCTTACATATGCCAAGAATATTCCTCTCTCTCTCTCTCTCTCTCTCTCTCTCTCTCTCTCTCTCTCTCTCAAGCTCTTCCAATTCGTTCACTTGCCTCTCACTCGTCTTCCGCTAATTCTCTCAAACTCTCCAAGGCTTACTTAGCGTCTTCTCTCGCAAAATCAACTAAGTGCCACGCAGGTTAGCACATTTAAAGCCTAACTCCATGACAGGTGGTATCAAAGTAAGGTAATCCTAGTCCCTACTTTGTTCTTATTTGATTTGTGAATATGGCAGGTAAGGAAGGATTTGTTGAGACCACTTTCGATGAGCAACAAGTGGAGCAAGAAGCTCGTGGGCATGAAGAGCTACATGCTCTAGCCAAATGTGGTAAGTCCAAGGCTCCAGCAAAGGAAACCATGGACACTCATGTTGGTAACTTAGAAAGGAGTGTCATCGACATAAACTCCCTTATGGGAGATCTCAGCGATTAAGTCAACAACTTGATCCGTAAGAATACGGAGATCACACGGGCTACCAAAGTCATGATCGAAGAATTTGGCTGCTCATTTAGGGGACAAATATGCTCCCTGAATTAAGGTTTGTCCAACCTACGTGAGTTCGTTGAAAGGGAGATTCATGACCTTCGTAGGGAAATGGAGTTTCTGCACCTAAATAACTCACTTGCTAGTACGGCTACCACTACTAGCACCACTGCAGTACATGGCTTGAAGGTCCCAAAGCCTGCCATGTACAATGACATGCGAAATGCCACTGCTGTAGAAAACTTCTTGTTTGGCCTTGAGCAGTACTTTGAGGCCATGGGGGTTATCGACGATCTGGCCAGGATAAGCAACGCCTCAATCTTTCTAAGAGATGCTACCCAAATCTGGTAGAGATAGAAGCACTCTAAACAGAAGAAAGGTTTATGTATCATCGACACTTGGGAACAATTCAAGGCTAAAGTGCGTAGGTACTTTGTCCCTCACAATGTGGATAGCGAAGTGAGAGGGAAGTTGCGACGCCTATGTCAGACAGGTAGTATTTCTGACTACATTAAAGAATTTACTACCCTCATGCTTGAAATCAAAATGTCTAATAGAGAGCTTCTCTTCTACTTCAAAGACAACTTGAAAAATTGGGCGAGAGTTGAGTTGGAGAGGTGTAATGTACAAACATTAGATGCTGCCATTGTCGCTGTCGAAACCTTTATCAACTACTTGGATCACTCCAAGGGCAAGAAGTCAAACTCTGGCAAAAATAGGGGAGAGAAGATTAGGTAAAAGAAGCAGGATTCTGGTTGTAATAAGGGTGAACAACAAAGACCATTAAATGACCGTCCCAAGTATAAGAAGAAGTCTATAGGTAAGCACAACTCAGCTAATCCCCATAGACCCTGCTTCATTTGTGACGGACTGCACTAGGTGAAGGATTACCCCAAACGCAAAGCCATGAATGCTATGATGGCGGCACTCAACCTAGAAAAGGCCAATGAAGAAACCCAAGCTGACATGGGATCTATCCAACAATTGGGTAATCTCTCGAAGCATTTCTCCCCAACAATCACTAAGGAGAAGGGACTATTGTACGCTGATCTTGCCATCGAGGGTAAATCAGCTTGTACGATGCTGGATACGAGGGCAACGCACAACTTCATAGATGTGCAAGAGGCCGAACGTCTAGACCTTAAACCAACGAAGGGAAACGACACCATCAAAGTGGTAAACTCGGAAGCAAGGCTTGTCCAAGGCATGGCACACGGAGTTGCTATCCAGATCAGTGAATGGACAGGTAAGTTAAACTTTACTGTCATTCTCATGGATGATTTCAAAGTGGTGTTAGGTCTTACATTCTTTTGTGAAGCTTTGGCTTTTCCTGTGTCTGCTTCACGTTCTCTTGTGGTTGTCGACAATCATAAGATCCGCGTAGTTCCCTTGAAGTGTAAGGAGAGATCTCAACCATCAATGATCTCAGCCTTGCAATTTAAGCGGGGTCTCAAGTCGGATTCTAGTTATGTTGTTAC
This sequence comes from Ceriops zippeliana, assembly GCA_037897445.1. NCBI lineage: Eukaryota > Viridiplantae > Streptophyta > Magnoliopsida > Malpighiales > Rhizophoraceae > Ceriops > Ceriops zippeliana. The sequence goes on along the minus strand of JBAPLH010000135.1, from coordinate 707,013 downwards.
CATACTAAAGCTAAGTAATGGGGAAGATGTAGCAACACCAACTCCCGCACTACCACAACCCATTCAAGCTATCCTTACTAAGTTCAAAGACGTCATGCCGTTTGTTGGAGATTGAAAGAGTAATAATCCTTCTTATTCTGAATAATACATTAGACAATAGCTTTATAGATGCTAGACCTAGTAAAAAAGAAAAGTAATAAAAGGTAAAAATACATCAAATCCCATAACTTATGGGACCTTATAAAACCTACCTAAATTAGTTTATTCCTAAAGATATATTCTAAAAATAGCTAATTATGCACAACATAAGCCACTAATCACGTTTTCCTACACTCCCCCTCAAGCTGGTGAATAGGCATTTTCCATTCCCAGCTTGGATATTATATTTTGAAACACCGAACTGGTTAACCCTTTGGTGAGTACATCCGCAAGCTGGCTGTATGTAGGCATGTAAGGGGTACAAATCAACCCACTCTCCAAGTGTTCTTTGATAAAGTGTCTATCGACTTCAATGTGCTTTGTTCGATCATGTTGTACTGGGTTGTGAGCTATGCTGATTGCAGACTTGTTGTCACAATAGAGTCTTATTGAGCCATCCCATTTAATCCTCAAGTCTTCTAGAATGATTTTTAACCAAAGTACTTCACACACCTTGAGCCATTGCTCGAAATTCTGCTTCTGCATTAGACCTGGCCACTACATTCTGTTTTTTACTCCTCCATGTCGCAAGGTTTCCACCAAGAAAGGTGTAATATCCAGTGGTTGACTTTCTGTCAACAATTGACCCAGCATAATCAGCATCTGTGTATGTCTCAAGTACTAAACTTCCGTTCCTTTTGAATAAAATACCTTTTCCTGGTACTCCCTTAAGGTACTGTAATACTCAGTAAGCTACTTGTAGATGAACTTCCTTTGAGTTATGCATGAATTGGCTAATCACACTAACTGCATATGTTATATCTGGTCGTGTGTGAGACAAATAAATAAGTCTTCCTACAAGGCGTTGATATGTTGCCTTGTCTACCGCAACATCCTCCTCTGCTTTTCCAAGTTTGACATTCTGATCTATTGGAGTACTTGCTGGTTTGCATGCTGTCATGCCTGTTTCCTTTAGGAGATCCGTGACATACTTTTGTTGGGAGATAAAAATGCCTTGCTTAGAGTGAGAAACCTCAATCCCAAGAAAATATTTGAGCCTTCCTAACACATTGATCTCAAATTCCTTACCCAAACAATGACTCAAGATTTGTTTTTCTTTGTCATCATCTCCTATCACTATTATGTCATCAACATAAACCAAGAGAGCTGTGACTCCCCCTGACCTTGAGTGTTTAATGAACAATGTATGATCCCCTCGGCTTTGTTTGTATCCCATAGCTATCATAACTATAGCAAATCGTCCGAACCATGCTCGTGGTGATTGTTTTAGACCATATAAGGCTTTCTTCAATTTACACACAGTTTGAGAATCCAAGTTCTTCCTATAACCTGGTGGGACCTCCATATAAATTTCTTCCTCTAGTTCTCCATGCAAGAATGCATTTTTTACATCGAACTGCTGTAATTCCCAACCATAGTTAGCTGTCAACGACAATAAAACTCTAACAGTATTCATTTTTGCAACTTGTGCAAAAGTTTCCAGATAATCAATTCCATAGCTTTGAGTATATCCTTTGGCTACTAACCTTGCTTTGTATCTTTCTATTGATCCATCTGCTCTATACTTTATTGTATACACCCATTTACACCCTACAGGCTTCTTTCCCACTGGTAACTTTACCAACTCCCAGGTTTTATTTTTCTCAAGTGCCTCCATTTCCACATTCATAGCTTGTTTCCATTTCTCGTTGGACAATGCCTCGGATAAGGTGGTAGGAATGGTAATGGTGTTTAAGCTAACAATGAAGGATCGATGAGATGGTGAAAATTTCTTAAAAGACATAAAGTGTGCAAGAGGATATAAAGGTTGTTTTGTGCACTCTCTTATTGCTTTCCTAATAGCAATGGGAAGACCCTGGTCATCCCTACTCATATGAAATTCAGTTTCATTTTGCAATGTAGGATTAGGTTGTTTTGTGCACTCCCTTGTTGCTTTCCTAATAGCAATAGGAAGATCCTGGTCATCCTTACTCATATGAAATTCAGTTTCATTTTGCAATGTAGGATTAGATATTGTTACCTCATTCTCAGGACTTGGGTTGGACTCTTGGACTTGCATAAATTCAGGAACGATCATCTTCTTCCTTGTGAACACCTTGCCCTTGCCAAAACTTACATTCTCAGGTGCAAAATCTGGTTTTTCTTGAGGATTTTCAGACATATGGTTTGGTTCATTTTCAACTATGTGTTTAGGAAGATTTTCAGGCACATGGTTTGGTATAATGGGACAAGATGAACTGGATGGTTTACACATGGACAGTGGCGATAGATCAAGTAAAACATCCTCATCCTTATTTTCTATTGTTAAATTCTCCCCCTGAAAATAAGGATGGGTGAAGTAAGACTCATGTTCATTGAAAGTGACATCTATTGAGACATAGAACTTCCTTGATGGAGGATGGTAGCACTTATACCCCTTTTGAGTTGAGGAATACCCCACAAAGACACATTTTATTGCCCTTGGATCTAATTTCCCTTTAGTTGGACAGTGAACATGAACAAATGATACACACCCAAATATTCTAGGAACAAGGTTATTTGTAGTTTGTAGGTCAGGGTAGAATGTGGAGAGTATTTCCATAGGACTTTTGAATCCCAAAACTCTAGATGGCAAACGATTTATGAGATGGGCAGCAGTGAGAACTGCTTCCCCCCAAAAATTTTTAGGCACATTGTTTTGGAACATAAAGGCTCGGGTTTTTTCAAGAAGGTGACCATTTTTCCTTTCCGCTACTCCATTTTGTTATGGGGTATTGACACAAGATGATTCATGTACTATACCTTCTTTTTGAAAATATGGAGTTAGGGTTTGATTGAAATATTCCCTAGCATTATCTGACCTAAACCTTTTGATATTGATTCCAAATTGATTTTTGACCATGGAGAAAAAATTTGGGAGAACGGTAATAACATCTGATTTATGCTTGAGTAGAAAAATCCAGGCAACACGAGTACAGTCATCAATAAATGAAACAAACCATCTTGCTCCAGAAATATTAGGAATAGATGTAGGACCCCAAATATCACTATGAACAAGATAGAAAGGAACATAACTCTTTTTGTTACTGGCTGGAATTGGTATACGCTTATGTTTAGCAAGTTCACATACCTCACAATGAAAGGTTTCAACATTTAGATTTTTAAACAAAGAAGGAAACAAAATTTCAATAATTCTAAAAGATGGATGTCCAAGTCGGCGATGATGGAGCCAAACTTTCTCTTTATTGGATGAAAGATTTTCTGACATAAAAGACTGGGATAATCTGCCCTTAGTAATGTTTAACTGACTTGGTGCTTCAAGGTAGTAGAGACCATACCGTTCTTTAGCATGTCCAATCATCTTCCCCGAATCCTTGTCCTGAAATTCACAATAGTCGTGATGAAAAACCACATTGCAGTATAAATATTGAGTAAGTTTTTGTATAGAAATCAAATTTGTGGACAGTTTAGGGACATGTAGGACATTTTTTAGGATCAGTGATGGACCTATTTTAACATTCCCTACACCGGCTACAGTGGTCACTGAACCGTCTGCTGTGGCTATTTTCCTACTGCTTAGACATGGGGAATACATGGAAAAAATATTTGGTAAGTGAGTCATATGGTCAGTAGCTCCTGAGTCCATGACCCAGGAGTTGGCAAAGGTTGTACCGGAAACATTTAACCCAATGGAGAATAGAAACTCACCTGAATATGCCAAAGAACAGGTACCTGAGGGTGTTTCAAGGTTGTTGATAAGTGATCCTGTCCTCTCGATCACTTCTTGGTTAGGACTGCCTATCTCCTTTGGGGTTGATTCACTTAGTTGTACTGCAGCAACGTGAGCCTGCCTATAGTTCCTTGGTTGTTCTCCTTTCTGTCCCCATTCTCGACTGGGGGGCTTTCCATGAAGCTTCCAACATTTTTCACGAGTATGGCGTGCCTTATTACAATAGGTGCACCACAAGCTGTCACGGTTTTGAGCTTTTGGTTGATTAAGCTATCCACTTCCAAAATATGGTGCTCTGTCCAGATTTGTGACTAATTTGTTGTCACCCCTAGCTATCATGACTGAGTTATCCATCATTTGTGATTCTAGCATCAGACCTCTTCTACTTTCCTCGCTTTGGATTATTGCCACCACCTCATTAAAACATGGAACTTCTGACTTGCCAAGAATTTGGACCCTTACTTGATCAAATTCAGGGTTAAGACCAACGAGGAACTCATAAACCCTGTCTTGCTCAATGAATGCCTTTAGAACCGCTGCATCATCTGGGCATTTGGTTTTTATCACCCTATAATGATCCAGCTCTTGCCACAAGGATTTCAATTGATTGGCATATTCAGTGACTGTTTTGTTTCCTTGTTTTGCTGTCATTGTCTTTACCTTGACATCATATACTTGAGCTGCATCTCTAGCTTTAGAATAGGTTTGTTGAATTGCGTCCCAAATATCCTTGGCAGTGGTTAAGAACATGCATATGTCACTAATTTCAGGGATCATAGAACTCCATAACCATGCCATAATCATGGAGTCTTCTTCATCCCATGCCTCAAAACCCAGATCTCCTGGCTTAGGTCCTGTACCTATAAGATGACTGATCTTCCCTCTTCCTTTCAGCACTGTCCGAACCAGTTGGGACCACTTAAGATAATTTTTTCCATCCAACCTATATACAACTTGGATACTTTGTAGTTCTCCAGTTTGTTGAGATCGAACCCCCTCTGATTGGGTTGTAGAACCTGTCTCTGCAACCTCAGACATCTTTTATGAAAAAAAAAAATAACAATTCTAGGCAATTAAGGCCTTCCACGTGAAGTAGGGATCACCAGCAATAAAAGCTAGCAATCTGTTTTGATGTCAAAGAAAAGAAAAGAAAATAGAAGGAAGAAGACTAAGAAGAGACCTGGCTCTGATACCATGTTGGAGATTGAAAGAGTAATAATCCTTCTTATTCTGAATAATACATTAAACAATAGCTTTATAGATGCTAGACCTAGTAAAAAAGGAAAGTAATAAAAGGTAAAAATACATCAAATCCCATAACTTATGGGACCTTAAAAAACCTACCTAAATTAGTTTATTCCTAAAGATATATTCTAAAAATAGCTAACTATGCACAACATAAGCCACTAATCACGTTTTCCTGCACCGTTTGAATTACCAAAGGAGCTTCCACCAAAGCGAGATGTGGATCAGCACATTAAGCTGGAACCGGGTGCCAAACCCCCTGCCATGGCTCCTTATCGCATGACACCTTAGAAGCTCGCTATATTGAGGAAGCAACTCCATGATTTGATCGATTCGGGCTACATTCGACCATCGAAAGCCCCATTTGGTGCCCCAGTCCTCTTTCAAAAGAAGGACGGATCGCTTTGCATGTATATCGACTACTGAGCTTCAAACAAGGTCACTATTAAGAACAAGTATCTGATCCCTTTGATAGCTAATCTTTTCGACTAACTCAGGAAGGCAAGATACTTCACCAAGTTAGATTTGCGATCAGTTTACTACCAAGTTCGCATAACACAAGGTGATGAGTCAAAGACTACCTGCACAACACGCTACAGAGTGTTCAAGTTCTTGGTCATGCCATTTGGCCTCACCAACGCACCAGCCACCTTCTGCACACTTATGAACAAGGTACTACATCCTTTTTTGGACAAATTTGTGATAGTTTATTTGGATGACATTGTGGTATACAGTAACACACTTGAGGAGCACGTTAAGCACCTCAAGCAAGTCTTCCAAGTTTTACGGTAAAATAAGTTATTTGTTAAGAAGGAGAAGTGCTTGTTTGTCAAGCAAAAGGTGGACTTCCTTGGTCACCAAATCAAGGATGGTAGGCTTTTGATGGATCCAGTGAAGGTGTGAGTCATCTAACAATGGGAGACTCCAACCAAGGTCCCAAAATTGCTATCTTTCCTGGGACTTGTCAACTACTATCGTAGTTTATTAAGGGATATTCTTCCATAGCCATACCCTTAACCGACCTACTGAAGAAGAATTATACTTGGCATTGGACGAAGGAATGCCAAGCTTCCTTCGAGAGATTGAAGCAAGCAATCTCTGAGGAACCTGTTATGGCACTGCCGGACTATGAAAAGCCTTTCGAAGTCCACACTGACATATTAGACTTTTCCATTGGAGGAGTCTTGATGCAGGATAGGCATCCCATTGACTACGAAAGTTGCAAGCTAAATGACACAGAGAGACGGTATGCCATCCAGGACAAAGAGATTATCGCCGTCATCCATTGCTTGCACACCTAAAGACACTATCTCCTCAGAAGTAAGTTCATGATCATAACCGATAACGTTGCTACAAGCTACTTTCAAACCCAGAAGAAACTCAGCCCCAAGCAAGCTTGTTGGCAAGACTTCCTGGCTGAATTCAACTACACATTACGGTATAAGTCGAGACAAACCAATGTTGTTGCTGATGCGCTGAGCCAAAAGGAAAAACTAGCGGCCCTTGCTATTAGTACTCCTACAAGCAACCTCCTTCAACAGATCAAGGAAAGTACCGGATAAGACAAATTGGCCAACAACCTGTTAAGATTGGCTAACGAGAGGAAGACTCATCGATTTTGGGTGAACGTGCCAAAGTGGGGAAACTTGCAGAAGGAGATCCTCAAGGAGTGCCACGATTCTCTATGGGCTGGTCACTCAGGTATGGCACGAACCCTTACTCTTGTCCAACAACATTATTTTTGGCCGCATATGCATACAGATGTCAAGGCCTATATGCAAATTTGTTTAGTTTGCCAACAAAACAAGTTAGAACAACAGCCATCAGCTGGCCTACTTAAGCCACTATCCACTCCCGAGAAGCCGTGGGAAATTGTCTCAATGGATTTTATCATGACTCTACCGAAGTCTGAAAGGTGTGGAAGCATCATGGTAGTAATCGATCGGTTCAACAAGTATGGTACCTTCATTCCAACTCCTGTTAATTGCAAGGTGGACGAAGCTGCTCACTTGTTCTTCAAGAACGTAATAAAGCTATGGGGTATGCCAAAGAGCATAATCAGTGATAGAGATCCTACTTTATGGGCAAATTCTGGCGTAAGCTATTCAAGTTGTTAAAAATCAAGCTGAACTTTTTGACAAACTTCCATCTTTAAACTGATGGGAAAACTAAGCAAGTCAATACCTTGCTCGAACAATACTTGAGGCACTGTATCAGTGCTCACTAATGAGATTGGGCGAAGCTGCTTGACGTTATTCAATTCTCATACAACCTCCAGAGGAGCAAGGCCACAACGAAAAGCCCATTTGAGGTTGTCTTAGGACAACAACCGCTAACTCCAAATGCTATTGCCTCTCCCTACATTGGCAACAACTTGTTTGCCTTCACATTTGCAAAGGAATGACATGAGGAAATGGACATAACAAGGGCTTGCCTTGACAAAGCGGCTAAGAAGATGAAGAGATGAGCTAATGCTAAGTGATGCCCAAAGGGCTACACTGCGGGAGACATAGAGATGGTGAAGTTGCTGCCCAACCAATTCAAGTTTCTATGCAAAATACATAAGGGCTTGGTACGGAAGTACGAAGGGCCACTTCCTATCATCAAGCGTGTGAGGAAGGTCGCTTATCAAGTCCAACTCCCTACAAAGGTGAAGATCCACAATGTTTTCCATGTAAGCCTTCTGAAGCCTTTCTATAGAGATAAAGAGGATCTAAGCCGAAATGAGTCAAAGCGTGCACCAACGGCTATAGTCACCGAATTCAACAAAGAAGTGGAATACATCCTTACTAATAGAGTGATTCGGAGAAGGGGAGTTCCTAACTATATCGAGTACTTAGTGAAATGAAAAGATTTGTCAGACCACGAGGCTAGTTGGGAACGAGAAGATCAACTTTGGCAATTTGCCAATCACATTTGGCAATTTAGGGCTAAAAATGTGATGAGTTGTAAAATTAAATGGGGGAGGATGTCACAAGGACACGTTGATCTCACTCATTCATGTATCCTTATAGTGCAAATTCGGACCAAGACCAAACCTCTAAGGGTCACGCAGCCCATTTACTATCCATAGAAGGTCCAAGAAGCCCACAATTGCCTAGAGAATTCTAGAATAGACCATATCTTGAATAATCCGTATATATACTTAGAATATTTCTTATATAGAATAGTTCTTACATATACTAAGAATATTCCTTTTTAAGTTCTTCTTTTGAGTCATATAAATAGTTTACTCATTTTATTTGTGTAACATACATCTTTTCAATCAATACAAATTCACTTGCAAAATTCTCTTGTGCTCTCTCTATCAAATTCTTCCAATTCATTCATTTGTCTATCACTCGCCTTCCGTTGATTCTTTCAAACTCTCGAAAACTTACCTAGCGTCTTCTCTCGTAAGATCAACCAAGTATCGCGCGGGTTAGTACGTTTAAAACACATCTAAAACCTAATTTCGTGACAATATGCTTTAATTTGAAGTATTTGTCATATTCATTTATATTTTCAAATATAACTCACTCATAATTTTATATTACATAAATTTATTTTATTATTTTTTATTTCAAATATATCTTAATTATTATGTGGTGTAAAATTGTTGATAAATTATATTAGAAAATAAAAACCACCTTGTCATGATATAATTAATATTGTCGTGTCCACTTGCGGCTTTGAGGCCTTTAAATGTGGGGCATGGAAGCAGATGAACAAACAAAGCACATGACTTGCAAATTTATGAAATAAGTTTTACGTAAATCAATGGCGCAACACGGATAGGTGGCTCCTTTATTTTGAAGGTTCTGCCCCCGCATTCCGCTCCTTTGAAGATTGAATTTGACTTCTACTTCGTCGTTGCTTCCCCCTTTCTTTAAGGTATAGGGAGGTTCTCGAGAAGCCAACACAACCGTATTAATAGCATTAATAAGTCTTCGAAATAATAATTTTTATGGGCAAATTCGAAGGCATGAAGACAAAACGAAACGACAAAGGACAAAGTTGTTCGATCACCGTTTCCAATTAGCAAAAATTAGTTGATTACACGATGCTACAAAAGTCTAATTGTCTGCATCCTAATTCAATGGTATCTCCCCATCGTGTCACGTTGAATCGACGGCTGAAAGCCTACGCCGCGGCCACGTTCTCCTGCATCGCAGATTGAGCATGACGATGCTCCCCTTCGTACGTTACGATCAGCATTGTCGGATCGTCCGTAGCCCGTTCTACGTGTTTCCTCGCAGGGCACCCTCTCACGGCGCTGCACTTGTAATATCCCCTGCAAAAATAAAAACCAACAGATATCACCACAACACAACCCGTCGGAATTGATTCATTTATAAGCAACCCGAGATCGGTGGTCAGAAAAGCAATTTGGTGGGTCACCTTGGGTACGTTGAACCCCTTATCGGCTTTTGACCGTACTTCCTCCACGAGTAATCATCAGCTGGAATATCGGCGATTCTCGAGCTAATCGCTGGGACTCTAACTGACTTCTTCACCCGATTTTTCCTGGATTGTTAATCAAGAAGGAAACAATCCCATAAACTAACCAAAGAGCATGGTATATATATATATATATATATATATATTAAGAAAACTGAAATCCAAACCACTATCTACTAGATAGTGGAGTGCGATGCACCCCAAATTGCAATAGCAAAGAGACCCAAAAAAAGAAAAAAAGTCATCTTGATCGTGTCAGTGTTAATCAGACGCTGTTGCTTCATTTAATGTCTTTTGATTTTTTATCTTATCAACCAACCACTCGTTGAGTAACTCTGAGCGAACTCTGAGTCAACTAGATATTTTTTTTTTATTTTTTGGGTAAGAAGGTACCCGAGTCAACTCGACTTGAAGTCGACCAGACTTCTCTGCCGCGGTTGCAGTCTCCCTCGAGATCTTAAAATTAAAAAACTCTCCCAAAGAAATATTTTCAAACGAAAGAATTTAAAGATTTGCTCAAAAAAGTAAAGATTTTGAAAAAAAAAAAAAAAAACAAACGCCACATACTTTCTCTTGGAGCAATGGCACTTGCCGCTGCCTGAGACGGAAAACTTGCCGTGTATGTCGTCGGAGTGATCATATCCGCCGCACCCCTTCTTATTATACGGTGTAGAAGAGAGTGGAGGCTTGCCTGCGGAAACAGCGGATGTCAAGAAGATCGACGATCCTTGCTTCCCATTAGAAACGCTGCTGTCTCCAGTAATCGCCGAGGACATAAACGACGAATTCGATGAGACACTAAAGCTTTCCTTTGTGAACTCGAGATCCGTACTCTTAGCGTTTGAGCTAAAAATCCTAGGCTTCGTGAAGTCAAGAGTCACGCTTTGTGGTAGAGACTGAACTAGGCTCGCCGGAGCTGCTGTCGGAATCTGAGGGTTGGTAACTGCTGGGATGATCGAAGCCTGATGCACGGTAGCCGGAGCAGCGTCCTGAGTGGGACCTAAGGTTAAGGTTTGAGGACGAGGGAGAGATAGAGGCGAACATGGACCCGATGACGACAACGAAGCCGAGGAAGAAGAGAAAGTTTGGACCGGGCCGCGTTTGAACCGGGCGTGACCGGTGCGGTTGATATGGGAGATCACCTTTTTGAACTTGGAGACGGTAAGGTCGGCGAGCTCCGTGCAGTCAACGTGATCAGACTGCTGAGACATGAGGCGGATCAGGTGCTCCATGCCCTTCAACCCTTGTGATGCAGCCTCCTGTATAGCCATACGATCCTCCATCCTCAAAAAGCTGCTCATATATGTTCTACTGCCGTCTTCACTCAAATTCCAAGAGAAGAGAAGCGATGCCCGAAGAAAGAACCCAAAATCATTAAAATTCCTAACAACGACCTTCGACAAAGAAAGCAAGGCGCGGGTTCATATAGATAGGCGGGGGGAGAAGTGACCGAGTGAAAAGCTGGGAGAGATAGTCAAACAGCAGTTTTAATCCAACCGCTGATATAAGTTTGAATTTCTCTGTGAAAGTGGTTGGGGATCAGAAACAACAAAGAAAGGGGAGGCCAAGGGTAAATTCCATAGACCAAAGCGTGATGCACAGTGGACTGCGGCTGTTTGTTTTTCTTGGGCGGGGGGGGGGGGGTTTCCCTGTTGGAGAATACGAATAAAAAAGCGAGTTGGGGTTGGTAGTCCAAGCGCATACTCTCACGGGGCAAAGTGTGTTTGACAGGACTGGAAGGACTTTGAAAATTGTTGAGAAACTGCCCCGCGTGAATGGCTTGTTTTTCGTTGGTATTCATCTTTTGTTTTTGTCTTGTTTCTCTTGAATTTTACGGTTCACATTGCTTTATTTTACAAAAGGTGTACGATTTAGACCAAGTAATTATTACAACTTCCTCGGCCATTGTTGGAGGGGACGCAGAATTGAATGAGTAAAATAAAAAATGTATTATTGGAGTTTTACGTGATTGTAAGACTTTTATTAAATTGAATGATACTTTTTATTATACGGTGATTAGGTCAGCCATGTTTTGCGATGATGAGTATACTAAAATGTAAAAAACTAACATATTTTAAAAATTAACTTGGTACAAATGAAAATGTTTAAATGATATGTAGTTATTCCAAACAAAAAAAAAAAAAAAACAATAACAATCGCATAATAGGAATGGTATCCATTAAAAATAAGTTAAAAGAGAAAAGTATCTTTAATAGTACAGACGTGTCTAATATAGAGTAATAAATACTCTAATTAAAAAAGGTAATTACAGTCAAATAGATTTAAAAAAACAAAAACAAAGGAGATGAAACCTAAGTTGACTCTGAAGTCTTTAATTAAGAAGAATTTAGAGTAATTAAATTTTATATGTAACTTGGTATATAATAAATTAGGATATTAAAAAATTATATAATAATCATTACCAATTAAACTTAAAATCAAATCTTTGTTGTTGTTATATTCCGCGCTTAGTAATTCCCTACAAAAGATAGTATTTAGAGAAAATTTGCTTTTTATATGTCAAACGCGGCGGCTTGTACCCTTGATTTTATTCGCCAAGATTAACTATTCGCCAAGATATAACGCATGTTAATTTTTGGATATCAAAAGACAAAATTGCACTTATTAGCAATTAAATCGAATGGAGGCCAGTGGATTTGATAATTATTTTGCAGAAGAAACAAATTAAAATGGTTAACATAATAATAATAATAATAATAATAATAATAATAATAATTAAAAAAAAAACAGTTTAGTTTTGTCCAGAACAAGTTGTTATTGTTCTGTATATAGTTATAAATTTCACATAAATATAACATGTTTTGGTTCCAAAGGAAAACATAGGTTTGACATAAGAACCTTTTATATTGTCCGGCCAAATTCTTGATTAGTTTTTAATATTTTATGTATCACGGCAGAAGTTACTACTACAAACGAACCTATTAATGTTCAAGGTTGAAACATTAAACTTAAACATACAAATATAAAAGACTTGATCATAAATAAAGTGATCACGATCGATTTGTGAAATTAAATTAAAATATGGTTGATTTTTAACAAAATAATTGGCAAGAAATATGCTAAATAAAACATCAATAGAAATAAGTTTTAAACTCATATACATTAATTACTCATGATAAAAACTTAATTTAATACTCATTAAACCTTGAGTTTAATGAGTTAAAGTATATTGTCAACGTAATTGAATCACTATATTTAATTATTTTCATTGTAGAAACATCTAATACTTGGTATCTGCTATAAATTATAAGGATGTGTATTTACAACTCTCAATAAGTTTCAAAAGGTACTTTATAGTAAAAATCCTAGTTTGTCTATATGAATATGAAATATTTAATTCATTCTAATAAATTAAAAGAATTAATTTTAAAATATTCATGAAAAGAATGTCGACATAATGATTTTTAATGTGCTAATTATTTAAAAAGGAAAATAAATATTTTATAGTTATTTGTATAAATTAATTTTGCAATTTGTTAATAAAAATAATTATTTTAAATCTTGTCTACTATATTATTCAAATCTATTATAATGTATTATTTTACTATATAAAATTTTAATTTGTAAGATATCTTTACTTAGACAATTGACGTTCACAATTGCTGAGGATTTTTTACTTTAATGTATTATTAATTAAATATAGAAATATAATATTATATAATTATTTATATAAACTTATTGTATAACTTGTCAATAAAATTAATTATCTTAAAGTGTATATATCATATTATTTAGATTTTTTGTAATACATTTTTCATTACATAAAGATTTAATCTATAAGACACTTATTTTGACAATATTGAAGAAGTAATAAAATTTATGCTTCTTAGAATTTGAACTAAGGAGGCATGTGTAATGCAAAATCATATAACTATTGGTTTAATTATTTCAAAATAAATGACAAAAGATAGAAAAAAAATTGTATTGTTAACATTTGAACTTATGACTATTTAAATGAATAATTAAGTTTATAAATACTAAACATTTGAACTTAATTTTATAGGTGTATCTTTTAATGTAAACTAACACTTATCATTTTGTAAGTTCTTATTTTACTAAAAAACTATTATATGTGAGTTTTTTCTATTTTTAGTTTACCTAAAGTAAATTTAGGAATATAATCCTTCCTTAAATTTTAAGAAATTTTATTAACATTTTTTTCAATTATTGTCATATGTTTTCCTACTAATTGCTAATAAATATTTGTAAAATTATATTGTTAAATAACATATTTTATTATGAAAGCAATTATGCCTTGTTATCTTTGATACAAATAATTGTAGAATTATTTAATCTTAATATTCTTGTTTATTTTAAGGTAACTTGAATCATTCTTATATACAAAAACTTATATTTTTTTTTGATAAGAGCTAATAAGCTCTTAAAAGAATAAGAAAAGGTATTATTACCCTAAGATTAGAATATAATCTTATCAAAGGTCTTGATAACATAATTATATCGAGAAATAAAACTGCCATTGAATTCATATATATGAGAAAAAGGTGGTGGTGGTAGTTTTCAACTTTGCACAAAGTTATTATCTAAATTTTTATTTATAATAATTTCTTCAAAATATGTTTTTATCATAATAAAAATTTTGAATTAAAACTTCTTATAAGAAGAAACCATATCAAATAAAAAATATGACCTATAATAAGGTTTGGTCAATGCCATCTACTAAAATGTATTATTCATGACTAATAACAGTAGATTTTCTATTTGAAATTTTATTTACTCATTGCTATATTAATTGATGACATATTGGAGTACCAAATTCTATATTGTGTTATATGATAATATATACAATAATAGTAAAAATAAAAAAAAATAATGATTTAGAAATTGCACAAACAATTGTAAATGGATTTATTGGACAACTTAAAAACTAGTGAAATTTTTATATGATCAATAAAACTAAACACTACATTTTTATTGTTATTAAAATAAAAAGTAATCAAATAATTTTTTATTGATTCATAAAATAAGGTTATTTCTAATACATTAATATAATCAAAATAATTAAATGTTTTAACCTTTCATTTTTTTTTAATTCTCTTATGCAGAATAAATTTACTTGTCAATCATTGGAAGTTTAAAGTTTTCTAATAATGAATTGTGAAAAGACCTATTTATATCCCCTCTACATTAATTCAATAAGTACAAATTTTATGTTATGGATAATTTAATAATAATTAACAAAATCTTTCAAAATGGTACAAGAATACATATTATTTTTTAATGAAATTATAACATCTTATAAGATGTAAGTGGAATATATTTATTTTTAAATTGGGATAAAATATTTGTGAATATTGTAATGTAAAGATTTGTTAAATCCTTAGAAATTACATAAGTATCATCAAAACATTTATCAATTTCTTCTCTTAAAGAACTTGTTGAAGTTTTATTAATGAAATAATTAACTTAGTTGATATCATCACTCCTTGAGATTTTTCACTTATTATTTATAATCTTACAATAATTCTTGAGTTAAGAAATTTGACAAAGAATCAGATAGTTTTTTAATGAACTTAACATCAAAATGAAATGCAGATATAATGTCTTGCCACCAAGCAAAATTTTGTTTTAACGCTATATTTTTAACATTCTTGTTTAGGATATCTTTTGTTGTTTGTAGTTAACTTTTACAAGAAACTTTTAATTGAGTATACCACTTTTAAATTCTTGTATATACAAAATAATTGATTTTTTTCCACTATAAAGTAATTAACTTTAGTACCCTTTTATATTTCTAGAGTAAAGCATATTATGATTTACTTTTCATTTATCATTTGTTTTACGATAACTTTATATCCTTGTTGAAATGTATTTATTTCAACAATTTTAAAAGAGTCTAGATGCATTATAGTTAAGTAAGGAAATTCTTTAGCCGTTTGTTTGATTTTATTGAATGGCGAGGGTATGTTCTTTTGTCAAAAATTAAAAGAGATTTAAATTGTCAATATTTTATTCTTTTTAGAAAAGTAGAAAGAGAAATTTGAACGTAATTTTTCTTTTCTTAAAAAATAAAAGGGTAAAACAAAAAAAACTTAAATTACAAGTATATTTTTTTGTCTTTTTTAAGAAAAAATTTAGAAATATATATATATATTTTGGTTTTTTCTCAAAGAAAACAAAAAGGAATATTTAAGAGTTTTTTTTTCTTTTTTAAAAAAATTATATTTTAATTATAAGTATTTGTATTACACAAATTTAGACATATGTGGATAATTATTGGTATAAATGAAATAAATTGTAATTAAGTAAGTTGAGTAAATTAAACGAATGTTAAAATTTTAATTCTATCAAAATATTAAAAAATTGGACAAACAATTTATTAAAATAATGTTAAATATGAAAAATTGCGAGAGTTTATTAAACAATTAGAATGTGAATTAAATATTTAGATATTTTTAAAATGAGAAAAATGTCTTCTATAAATATATGAATAATTGCTTTTTCAATTTTTGTAATATATCAAAGAAGAAAGAAGAGAAACTAGTTGGTGACATTCGTAGCGAAGTACGTAAAGGCTGCTGCTCAAATCGTGACATTTCTGACATCTTACGTATTTTCTGAAGTGACATTAATTATTTAATCATGAGCAAACAATAACTCCAAAACGAAAAAGAAGAAAAAGTCGTTAGGTGGACCAAAAACGAAAATGACGGTAGGTAAAAGTAAAAGTAGTCTAATTGCATAACCTTAGTAGAAATTCCTTAGACAAAAGTTCCACTCGTATGCCTACGAAGAAGGGCTTACTAGTTATTTTCATATATGTCAAAGAGGAGGTCGTGGTAAGAGAAAATGATCAATCAAAGCTTAGTTCACACAGGTTACAAAACTAAAACTCTTGCGAAGTCTGATTTTTTAAACTTGAAATTTCCCAAACTGACTTCCTCAGGCTTTTTACAAAATGCAAATTTATATATATATATATATATTATATATGGCCGTAAAAACAATAAAGACGTCAACACGTCTTATGCAAATGTTCCGAAATATTGCTCTATGTTATAATTGCAGCATATTTCACGTAAGTTCTCTTTAGGATTCACATTTGGTTTTGGATTTTGGTGCCACCAAAAAATGGGAATCAACAAGTAAAACAGAACATTGCAAATTGTCAATGGAGTGGATGAATTGATTAAAGAAAGAAACGAGAGAGAGAGAGACAATGTGGGGTTGCCCTGCCGGGGGGGGGGGGGGGGGGGGGGGTTGGTACTGCCTAAAGACCTTACTACTTACATTTGTGAAAGTTGGCAGAAGTCGTGGTCCGTAAGGGAGGGGGGCATGCCATGCCAGCCCACATTTGGAATTAAATTATAAGCATCTCATTTGATAAGGTTTCTCTTGGCCATTGACCTTATACAGTTGACTTTTCTTGTGTCATGTCAAATCTGTTCCCGAAGAACCCAACTAGCCACATTAACCCGCGATCAACGGATGAAATCACGGCAGATTCTCGTGTAAAATCTCGATAAAATCAAACCAACAAAATGAAAATAATAAAATTGAATTTCCACGGTTCACATTATTTTGAGTTATAATAATATATATATATATATGACCAAACTTTATTTTGGGCTTCAACTAGAGTCCAAGATCACTACTTGGACCCATATCATTTTTGGTCCAAAACCCCGCCCCTTTTATATCTGATTTTTTTCTAAGGGACCAGGGGTCAAAATTTGAAGTTACTTGTTACACCACAGTCAAATGTTGATTGAGCCTTCACTTAGAGTTCCCTCGTGGATTCACATTCTTGAAGTGAAGAGAAACTCAACAAGGATTTAGAGTGCAATTTAAAAAGCAAACAGCTTGAAATATATGGCACCCTAATTCTTATTTTGCCTCTTCCTTTTACTCCTGAAAGGAGAGTAATGCATATCTGATATAAGATAAATTGTTTCACTATAGGATCCAAGAGTCCTGTTTATTTTTTCTTCCTCCCTTTCATTATCTCAGCCATGATGGATTTAATTGGCTGCCATCTAAGTTTTAGTCTTTCATTACCAGCTTCAGCAATTTCGTCGAAAGATACTGATGCAATCATGGGAAATCCTCAAAAACATCTATCAAATCTGGACAGCATCAATCAGATACTGATGCAACATCAACTACTATTAAATCATTGGTGCCACAGAGTCTTAAAGGGGAGTCTGTATCTCACATTGATTCCAACTCAGAGATTGCAAAGTCTTCTGCATCTCATTCTGTGGAGAATTCAGCAACGCCTGAAGTTGATATTGTGGCTGTTGATCTGTCATCAAGTTTCATGGCATCTGATAAAGGCATATCCAGAACGGCATCAGATCATAATGATGAGGGAAGTATGCAGGAGGTTGACGCACATGACCATGATGTTAATTACTTGGACTCCACTGAAGTGGAAGCTAATGAGACAGTTAATGATGAGGAAGCAAAAGTTTTTTTGGTAGCCTCAGATGTTCCAGATTCTACTGAGGGAACCAAAAATGATGATCAATTTCTAAGTGTTGATGCTTTGGGTTCTCATCCTTTAATTGGTTCTGCAAATGATGTCACTGTGACAGCTGAAATAGATGAACTGAATCAGGAAGAGGACAAAGATTTGTTGCCATCACAAAAGGATGCTACTCATGCAGGGGAAGATCAGGTAACTGATACAGGTTTTGCTCTTTTTACCTTTGTTCTTATTTTAGTCTGTCTGTTTTTATTCCATTATTATGGAAGTCTGCTGGGCATGTTTGCGCTAGTGCTGGGTAGGGGCAATGCAGGAAGCTGATGGTTTGGGTTTAGGCCAATTAAGTAGAAGCCGTGACATAGACCTTGAAGGAGATGGAAGAAGAATTTTTCCTGAGCAAGGTGAAATTGCAGGAGCAGCTTCGGGTCAGAGCAATGCGATTCAGGAAGCCTCTCAATTGAAGGAAACTGAGGGTGAAGATAATGCTTATCAATCTGTAAGCACAACTGACATGTCAGATGGGCCCTTGGTGTCTTCCTTGCCTGTTTTGGATCCTTTGCGTATTGGCATTGATGTGACAAATCAACGGGCAAAGTTGTTGATGTGGATAATGAAATCTCTACGATTCATTCTTCACAGAAAGAAGTTCATGAGAGGAATGACTACCTTGCTCAAGCACTTGCAGAATGCAGGTCTGAGCTTAAGGCTGCTATTGGTGTGAGAGAGAATCTCCGACGTCAATCTGATTTAGCAAAGAAAGAGATCGAGGAAGTTTATGCCAGAGCACATGAGCTTCAGGGAAGCCTGGAAAGATCAATCAGAATTGTTGATTTTGTCAAAGGAGTCAGCTGATTGCAAGGATTTGATGGCAGCATTACTGGTGGAAAATGAGAACTTAAGGGTGACTCTTGCTTCACAGAATCAGGAGAAAGAGATGCTTGTTGAGAAAAAGGATTTTTGTATCTGTGAGAATGAGAAGCTTCTGATGAAGCTAGCTGACAGCAAGAATTTGGTGGGAGCTCTAGAAGTGGAAATCTCCAACTTAAGTGCAGCCTTTGCTTCCATTGCAGAGTTAAAAAAGAACCTCGAAGGGGAAAAGGACTGTCTTACCAATGGGAATGAAAATTTATCTATGACCTTGTCTGAGAGCAAGGTTCAGGTGGAAGCTCTAGAAAGGAAAATGCCAAGTTAAGCGGGGAACGTGCTTTAGTCTTACAGAAGCTGAAGAGGCTTGAAGAGGAGAAAAAGGACGCTATTCATGAAAATAAGAGACTTTCATCTGAGCTTCTCATTCTCCATGAGAGTTTGGCCAAGGATCAAGAGGATTGCGTGCAGTTTGAGGTTGAGATTAGAGAATTGGCCGTGCAGCTTGAACAAATTAGGAAAATGTATTTCTTAGTAGCAGCCTTGACATTCATAAGGCCATGATTGGAGAAATTGAAACTAGTCAAACTCAAATATTGTTTACAGTTGGGGAAGCTGTGAATCAACTTCAAAGTTTGGAAGCACAGAGCAGGGCTCATGACAGTACAATTGATGATGAACTTTCTCACCAGAGTCATGGAATACGAGATAATGAAACCACCTTTTGTAATTTGCCAAAAACATTGTCTGGTGGCCTTGCTGGAAGCCCTCCATTTGAGCTGCCTGATGGAGAAATTTTTGATGATTCTAATCAGTTTGTAGTCTTGAGGGGACACCTAGACGAGGCAGAGAAAATTTTGGAAAAACTAGAAAAGGCAATGGAAGATATGCACTCTTATTCTGCTTTCTTGTGTAAATCTACTGATAAATTGGCAACTCCAGCAGCATCAAAATTGATTAGAGCTTTTGAGTCAAATGTGCATTATGATGAACCAGAGGCAAATGAGAGGGCCATGACTGAAGATCAATCACCAGGAGCAGATTCATTTGTGTCAACAAAAGAGCATACAGGAAGTTTGAAGGCAGTCCTTAAGCAGTTAGCCCTGGACCTTAAAAGTGCCAGTTCCTTGTTCAAGGCACAGTAAGATAACAGCTGTAGAGCAAGTTGTGCGATCAGGGATTTCAAGGCTCAGTTTGAAGCTTTGGTGGAACATAGTGATAGTTTAGAGGCAACCAACATTGAAGTTGGGTTTCTTTATGAAGTTGCAAAGCAAAAGATATTTGTTGTTCAAGAAAAAATAATGGAGCTTAAGGTTCTTTATGAAACCTTGAGAGAAGAAGACAGCAGCCTTAAAGTAGAGAACTGTGAGCTTGGGGAAAAACTGATTGAGTCTGAATCAAGAATTAATGACTTGCAGAGTCAATTGCGTGAGTTACAGCAGAGTTCAGATGAGATGACTTCTATGCTTGGTGATAAAGTCGAAAATATCCAGGAGTCAGCTGAGAGAGCATTGGTAGTCGAGCAAGAATGGAATTCTCGCATTGGCCGGATCATTTCAGTGATTGAAAGGCTTGACAACTCTGCAGGATTTTTGCACACCTCCACCTCACTCACTGGCAGTTATAATCCCTCAGATATAATTGACAGAGTGGCTGTCTCTGTTGATGCTGCTATCAATACAATTAAGAATATGAAGGAGAAGCTTGAAGCTGTTTGTGCAGACCATCAAGCGACCATCAATTTGTTCAAACAAGCAAATGAAAAGTGTGACCATTTACATGAAAAGAATGAATTGGCCAATAGCACATTGAAGAAATTGTATTATGCACTCAGGAAATTTGCTATTGATTCAAGTGGCTCTGTAGAAGAGACCGACCCAATCATACAAGATCAAAATTTTCCTAATTTTGTAGATTATTTCAGATATGAAACCCTTATGAAGCAATTTGCAGCTGAGAGGCCGCAGCTACAGCATGTAAATGATAAACTCAATTTGGATTTGCTGAGTCAAACAAATGATGTTGAGGTTGAGAACGTGGTGAAACTGGATGATGTCAAGATGGACTCAGATTTAACGCCTTCTCAACATCTAGTCTTTGGTGCCTCTACTTGCCTGTAAATACAAGGAGGTTATTGAGCAGGTGAGCTCTTGCAGAGAAGAATCTGGATCTAAGGGCATGGAACTGTCAAAATTGCAGGAAACAATACATCAATTGAATGCCCTGAAACTTCAGCATGAGAATGAAATTCTTCTTCTTAAGGAACGCTTAGGCCAGGTGGAGAAAGCCCTTGTAGCTACACAGTCTGATTTACAGGAGAAAGCCAGTGAAATTGAACAGTCAGAGCAGAGGGTGTCCTCTATTAGAGAGAAGCTTAGCATAGCAGTTGCCAAGGGGAAAGGCTTGAATGTGCAGCGTGACAGTCTGAAGCAGTCTCTGTATGAGAAATCCAGTGAATTGGAAAGATGCTCACAGTCTCTGACTGAGAAATCCAGTGAATTGGAAAGATGCTCACAAGAGCTGCAGTTGAAAGATGCCTGCCTTCATGAGGTAGAAGTGAAGCTGAAGGCCTATTCTGAGGCAGGTGAGCGTGTGGAGGCTTTGGAATCTGAGCTTTCTTACATTCGGAATTCAGCTACAACAATAAGAGAATTATTCCTCTAAAAGACTCTGTACTCCAGAGGATAGAAGAAATTCTAGAGGATCTAGATCTACCAGAGGAGTTTCATGCAAGAGATACAATAGAAAAGGTTGATTGGTTAGCCAGGTCAGCGACTGGAAACTGTATATTACTGACAGATTGGAACCAGAAAAATTCTGTAGGAGGTTCAGATTCTGTTGCTGGTTTTACTGTCATGGATCCCTGGAAAGAAGATTCACAACCTAGTTTAAGTTCGGGTTCAGTAGATGATATTAGGAGAAAGTATGAGGACCTTCAAAATAAGTTTTATGCATTGGCTGAACAAAATGAAATGCTGGAGCCATCATTGATGGAAAGGAACCTCCTGGTAGAGAGATGGGAAGAACTTTTGGACAGCATCAATATGTCTTCACAGTTGCGGACCAGAACACAGAATTGAGTGGATGGTAAATTCACTTTCAGAAGCTGACCACGATAGGATTTCTCTCATGCAAAATATTGATAAGCTTGAGAATCATTGTGGTTCAATAACAGCAGACTTTGAACAGTCACGGGAGAGAATATCTTACCTAGATGCTGAGTTGAAGGATTCTCGAAAGAGAATATCTGATCTTGACATGGACCTTAAAATGATTATCCATGAGAGAGAATCTCTTTCTGAAAGACTGGAAAATCTGGTGCCAGAACACAAGGAGCTTTCAGCATGGGCAGTTCAGCTTCAACTTGAAAATGATAAACTCCAAAATGAAGCTATTGGTTTGCAGGAGAAAATGGCTGCAGAGCGTGTAAAGAATTGATGGTGACATAAGCCGGTTGCAGGATTTGATCTGTGATGCATTGCAGGATCCTGGCGCAAAAGATCCTGTTTTTGGTGGCAGTAGTACAGAATGTTTGAAAGGATTGTTGAAGAAGCTAATAGAGAATTACACGCTTGGTTTAGTGCACTGTGATGCAGTTGCGGAGATGACTAGAGAAATTTCAGATGCAAATATTGTTCAGCAGAGAACTAGGGAAGCATCATATGATGAGGAATCAGAGTTTTCTATTCCGATGAGTGGTATGGTCGAGAGTGAGGGACCAAATGTGGATGTTCTGAAGAAAAAGCTGGAGGATATTGTGAATAAATTGATCTGTGTGAAGGAGGAAAGAGATGGATATATGGAGAAACAACTACTTTTGATTTGTGAAGTTGAAACACTGGACAAGAAAAGGGTGGAGTTACAAGAGCTTCTTAATCAGGAAGAGCAGAAGTCTGCTTCTGTAAGAGAGAAGTTGAATGTTGCAGTGAGAAAAGGGAAGTCTTTGGTGCAACAGCGTGATAGCCTGAAACAATCTATTGAAGAGATGAGCACTGAGATGGACCGTCTGAAATCTGATATGGAGCACGGGCAAAATGCTCTTGCAGAATATGAACAGAAGCTGATAAACTTGACCACATACCCTGAAACGATAGAAGGTCTTGAGTCAGAGAGCTTGTTATTGAGGAATCCTTTGGCTGAAACTGAACAATTGTTGCATGAGAAAGGGTGGATTTTAACCATGATCTTAAATACTCTGGAAGGCATTGATGTTGGTGTTGAAATGTCCCACAGTGATCCAGTTGGAAAGTTGGTGCACATTGGCGACTTATTGCAAGATTTGCGTGCAGCTGTGGTTTCATCTGAACAAGAATCTAGAAAATCTAGGAAAGCGGCCTAGCTACTGCTTGCAGAGCTGAAGGAAGTTCAAGACGGGAATGATGACGTCCAAGAGGAGCTGGGTAAAGCAACTCTCGAGCTTGCAGAACTCTCCAAGGAAAGGAATGCAGAGGAGGCTGCCAAACTTGAAGTTCTTTCGCATCTGGAAAAGTTATGTGCAGTTCACTCTGAAGAGAACACAAGACAACATTCTGAACTGGTGGCATTGAAGTATGCTGCAAAGCAACTCAGCAAGAAGTTCTCTGATCTCGAAAAATCACTAACCAGCATTTTTTCTGAGGAGTTGGAGTTTATGCAAAATCTACAAGCTGGAATGGAGTCATAGCTGGAAAGACCAGAGGCTAATCATGTGCTTCATGTGCCACTATTCAGAGAATCTGATGGCAACATATATCCAAAATCCAAGGTATCAATGCGCTACTCAAATTCTGTGGAAATTCATAGAATTTTTGCATTCAGGGTTAAAGTCCCTTTGCATTTCTTGTTAGTTTAGGATGTTTATGTTTGTTGTACATTTTTACTTTTCATTTGTTCTTCTAACTGACTTCCCCTTTTCAGGAGAATTTTCTGGCGGTGAATTTATCATCAGAACCCAATACGACAGACAATGTTGATGACAGCTCAGCCACAAAAATTTTTAGTTCTGTGCAAGAATTCTTGAAAGAAACAGGTGGTCTGAAATCAATATTGCATGAACACTCAGTGACATTACATGAAAGAGCTAGTAATCTGTCAAAACTGATGGAAACTCTTCATAAGGAAATGACTTCACAAAAACATTCATTCGAGTCCTTGAAGAGAGAAATGCAATCGAGGGAAAAGCAAAATGAAATGGAAGTTGTTGCACTGAGCAGAAATGTTGCCTTACTTTATGAAGCATGCATCAGTTCAATGATTGAAATTGAAAATAGAAAAGCTGAAGTTGTAGGAAATGCTTTGACTGCTGGAGATTCGGGGATATATTTGAAACCAGCAGCTTGTGCTGATAGTAGACTTCCTTCTGTTGAAGAGAACTATTTTTCATATGAGGAACATGTGAAGACTATGGCAGAAAGACTGTTACGACTTGTAAAGGATTTTACTTGTTTGAGAGGTGACATCATAGAGGGGGGAAAAAATGAACAGAAAATCACCATGTCAAATTCACAGAAAGAGCTTCAGGAGAAAGATATTCTGAGAGAGGGGGTTTGCTTGGACCTTGTTGATCAAATTAAGGAAGCTGAAGCTGCTGGAGCAAGCTACTTGCTAGATCTTCAATCTTCCAAAAGTCGTGTCCTTGATTTGGAGAAGCAGTTGGAAATGATGGAGCGAGAACGGAATTTATTGGAGCAGACAGTGAAGGAACTTGAAGCTGGACAAGCCTTGTCCATGCAGTTAGAGGAGAGGGCCCCATCGCTGGCTGATGTGCTTGCTGCCAAAGACAAAGGTTAGATGGTTGATCCTAGAGAGTCATTTTAATTGCCCTTATTGCAATGTTAAGTGGCTAATATGTATATTGCATGCCGAATGCAGAAATTGAAGCCCTAATGCAAGCTCTTGATGGGGAGGGGGTTCAGGTGGAAGCAGTAACAAGCAAGATAGAGGAAGTGGAAAAAGCCGTGCAACAAAAGAACTTAGAGATTGAGAACCTTAAAGTTTCACAAGGGGAAGGTTCTTAAAAGGCTTTCTGTCACTATAACCAAGTTTGATGAGCTTCATAAATTTTCTGAAGGTCTCCTAGTTAAGGTGGAAAAGCTTCAATCACAATTGCATGATCGTGATGGTGAAATATCATTCTTAAGGCAGGAGGTCACTAGATGCACCAATGATGTTCTTGTTGCATCTCATATGAGCAACAAGAGAAATTCAGATGAAATTTATGGGTTGTTCATATGGTTAAACTCACTGATTTCTCCAGTTGGGATGCAAGATGCAAAATTTGAGCCTGGCAGTGAGGTCTATGAATACATGGATTTGCTGCAGAAGAAGATCACTTCTATTTTGTCTAAATTGGAGGATCAACGGACAATTGCCCAAAGCAGGGATGCACTGTTGCAACTGGAGAGGAGTAAACTAGAGGAATTAAGACTTAGAGAGGAGACTCTTGAGAGGTCCTTGTACCACAGGGAATCCCAACTAAACATGCGCGAGGGTCTTGGAGATTCAGGACAGCCAACAACTCCGGTCTCAGAAATTTTGGAAGTTGAACCTGTGGTGAGTCTTTGTATCTTCCGTGCATGTAAACTCATACCATCCTTTTTTTTTTTTATGGTGGGTTTTACATTTTTCTTTGTCAAGTCTGGAGCAATCGTATTTTGTTCTCTTCTTTTTGTAATTTAGTGATAGCATCCACTGATACTGACATTTTTTTTCCATATGATGTGTACTAGACAGGCAAGAGAGAAATATATGTGCAAGTAAGAAAAAGATAAGAAGTTACAAAAGGCTTCAAAGTAGGGTTCAAGATGAAGAATTTTTTTGTAATTTTAATTAAATTTTATAAATTTTTTTTTCATAATTTTAGTACAATTTTATGCATTATATATATTTTAAAATTTCTTAGTGAGGGAGAACGTATTATACTTTACCCTAATTAAGAGAACTTTTCTTTAAAATAGTTTGTGCCTTTTGTTCTTTGGAATTCAATCATTGTTATTGATTCCTGTTGTTGATTATGCTTTCTCGCTGCGGGTATCAGAGTTAGGCAATTTTCTACGAAGATATTAGTCAATCAAGGTGTGAATGACGGTGGTATTCTTGATGGTATTCAGGATACAGAAGTCCAAGGGGCCAATCAATGGGTTCCTAGGGCAGAATTCAGCATTTTAGATCAAAGTGTCCAACGCTTAGAACAATGTTTTGAAGATTTGATTGAGTACTTTGACTCGATGAATATTAGCAGTAATAAGCCTGGGGTAAGAGATAGGTATGTTAATCCAATTGACAAACCCAAAGCTATTAATAGGATTACGCAGATATCAGATGATGAATCTGCTGAGGAGGATGAGTTTATGTATGGAGTAAGGCAACTATAGAGACGAGGTGGTGATGTAGGGCATCGAAGGAACTACTATAGGTATGATCAAGGAAACAGGGGTGATTACTGTTTGAAAGTTGATATTCCATATTTTAATGGCAGTCTTAACATTGAGGAGTTCTTAGATTGGTTAGTAGACATTGATAGGTTCTTCGACTACATGGAGATACCAGAAAATCGTTGGATTAGATTGGTGGCTTGCAAATTGAAGGGTGGAGCTTTTGCCTGGTGGAAGAGGCTGCAGACCAGGAGACAGAGAGAAGGGAGACATCCGATAAGAACACGGTTCTGTATGAAACAACTATTACAACGCGATTTTTTACCTCCAGATTATGAGCAGATACTATTTCAGCAATATCAACAGTGTCGTTAAGGGTCAAGATCTATTTATGAGTATATCGCAGAATTTATGAGGTTGGCGGAACTGAATGACTTGAGAATGAGTGAGGGTTAATAGGTTGCACGATATGTGGACAGGTTGAAGTTGCAAATCAAGGATAAAATAGGAGTTGCGGTCTTAAGGAATTTAAATAAGGCAAAAAAATATGGCTCTTCAAGCCGAATTAATGTTGTAAGAGCAGAGCACTAGATATACAAGTGGAATAAGAGGGTTTGTGAGTGATACTGCTAGTGTTAATAAGGTGAGGGTTGAAAAGAATAAAAATGTGTTGAGTAAATTTGGTAAAGATAATGCCAAAAGAGATGAAAGGCTGAAGGGAAGAGGCCTATGGAGTCTAAAGGAGTCTAGAAGCAGACTAACCTGTATGTCAGATCAATCTTGGGTAAGTGCTATCGTTATAATCAACCTGGTCATAGATCTAATGAGTGCCCTAGTAGGAAAAGTGTTCATATTGTAGATAGAGATGATGATGAAGAGTTGTGTTGTGAGCCTAATGAAGAGGATGGATATGATGAGGAGGAGGATGGTGAAGGGGAGCAAGCTTATGTGATTAGGCAGATGATGTAAGCACCAAAATAAGAGGCAAATACCAAACGACACTAGTTGTTCTGTACCAGGTGCACGATTGGGAGAAAGGTGTTTAAATTGATTGTAGACAGTGGGAGTTGTGAAAATATCATCGGGAAAGAATTTGTTAAACAGTTACAGTTGCCTGTCGAAAAACATTCATGCTTATACACTATTGGGTGGATTAAGACGACCGAGAAGATTAAGGTGAGGGAGAGGTGCAAAGTGCCATTTTCTATAGGAAAGTATCGAGATGAAATTTTTTGTGATGTTGATATGGATGCATGTCATTTGCTATTTGGGAGACCTTTGCAGTTCGATGTGAATGCCCAACATGCAGGTAAAGAGAATGTTTACAGGTTAGAGAAAGAGAATGTGAAGTATACCTTGTTACCTTTGAAGTTAGAGGGTCATTCTAGAGCTTGCAAGATAGAGGGACGTTCTTTCTTGACTATTGCCCAGTCAGAAAATGAGATGGTTAAAGATTTGAAAGAGTCAAAGGTGACTCATATGCTCATTGTCAAGAATATGATAGTTGGAAATGAAGATGTGGTGAAGAAGTCCCTGAAACAGTTAAGGGAGTGTTGTAAGAGTATAGACATGTGGTTCCTGATGATCTACCTAAGAGACTACCACCCTTGAGGGACATCCAGCATTAAATAGACTTGGTACTTGGAGCAAGTCTTCCAAATTTACCACACTATAGGATGAATCCTAAGAAAACTGAGGTCTTATAGGAGGAGGTACAAGAGGAGGTCCTAGAGTTGTTAGACAAGGGATTCATCAAGACAACATGAATTCTTGTACTGTGCTAGCTTTTTTGACACTTAAGAACATAATAGAGCAGTGCCAAGCTATCATTGAAGAGGTAAAAAGGAAAATTGAGAGGGCGAATGCGAAATACAAGGCAGCTGCTGATAGACACAGGAAGGAGAAACTGTTTGAAGTTGGTGATCAGGTGATGGTGTACCTGAGGAAAGAATGCTTTCCTGTAGGCAGGTATAGCAAATTACAACCAAAGAAGTATGGTCTTTGTAAAGTTATGCGCAAAATCAACGACAATACTTATATTGTCAAGTTTCTTGATGATATATCACCAAGACATTCAATGTATCTAATTTATTTCTTTTCTATCTAGATAATACGACATTATATCCTGAATAGAACTCGATGTTGAGTTCTTCTCAGTGGGAGAGAGAAATATATGGACAAGTAAAAAAAGAATAAAAAGTTACGAAAAGTTTCAAAGTAGGTTTCAAGTTTAAGGATTTTTTCGTAATTTTAATTAAATTTTATAAAAAGTAAATTTTTATAATTTTATATATTATATATATTTTAAAATTTTTTAATGAGAAAAATATATTATATTTTACTTTAATTAATTTTTTTAAGATAGTTTGTATTTTTTATTCTTTAAAAATTAATTGATATTGTTGGTTACGCTTTTTTACTTCAGTTCAGTTCGTCGTTTCAAATCACTTGCTACGTCCAGAATTGTCCCAAAATGTACAAGATGTGTAACAGATACGATCGATGGTCTACGGTAGGGACATTTTATTTTGTTCTGTCTTGTGTTGATATAAGGCCATCTGGGTTCATGAATTGACTAAATTGATAGCACATGTTCTGTGCACTAGGGTTTCTTGTGATCGGGCACTGATGCGACAACCTGCCTTACGGCTTGCTATTATTATCTATTGGGCTGTGCTCCACGCACGCACTTCTTGCAACATAGTTATTTGACAAGCTGAACTGGTCAGTGTTCCCCCACCCCCCCCCTCTCCCGCTTTTCCTCTTCCACTGGGAGATGGCCTCTGTTTTTTTTTATCACGTCATTGAGGCGTTAAATGAATAGATCTTACCGTACATTTTATTTCTTTTCGAAATTGAATTTTGTCATATGAATTACAGTTGCCAATCTGCACTTGACTGTATTTTTTCTTTTTCCCTCGTTTTGGTTTTTTGTACCTACTCACCTCTCCCTCTTTTTCCCTCCAGCTTTCCATCTATTTATTTTTGTTCTTTAACACATTGCCTCAATTTTTTATTTAGTTCTCATTAATGGCTGGAGATCTTGGTGATCTGCAGGTTGTTTTAATGCAGGAAGGTTGAGCTTGTTTTCAGTCCATTGTTACGCTAATCTGCGTGTTTCGGTTTGTGTAAAATGTGGAATGGATGTGACTGGTGTCCACAATTATTCCGCGAAAAGTATTGATGTCCTCTGCCAAGTGGACCAGACTTCTCTTCTTCCAAATGTGGTCGGCTTCATATATTATTTTACTCCTCGGAATCTCAGATTGCTTGGTTACTTCCAATAAAGTCGGTTTTGGTCACCAGTATGGAGAAACAGGTTCCAAAATTTGTTTTGCCGAAACCAACCGAAGTTTGTACCATACATTACAGTTTTTCTGTAAACTTGCGGTTCTTGGCTCCTTGTATCCTTTTTCTTGTTGGCAGTTTGTGTACATTTTGAACATTGTTTACAGGAACAAGTGACCAGATGCTGAACTTGATTTTTTACGTAGTTATGCGGCAAATTGGTTATTTAATGAGGATGAGAGGGGAAGTTCCTTTTAGCTAAATTTGTCCTTGGTCTCTAAACCGATAGTATCTTACTAGTTTTCTTGAACCAAAATAAAAAGGCACCGCACATCGGTTTAAAGTCCTGCATCAGAGGAGATCAGTCGTTTTTGGGGGGGGGGGGGGGGGGGGGGGGGAATAATATTTTGACAGAGCGGCCGGACTGCAGTGCAAAGACGCTATGAAGGGCTTAACATTATTCAATCATTAGTGTGTATGTCTTTGAGGCCATCTCAGCAGAAATATGCTTGCAAAGAGTTCCAACCCCGCGTAGTACGCGGAGAATGGCCTGGGTGGAACTTGAACAATGAAAAGTATATGCCTATGCAGTTACAAGTACTCTTCCCACAGTTCTGAAGTCTGAGAGAGAAAACGTGGGAGTTCATAATCAAGAGGCTTTTGTGAAAGAATGTCTAGCCACTTTTTTGAGGTGATAAATTGATTGATTGATTGATTGTTATTAAAACAATTAAATAAAAATATCAATAATCAATCTTAGACATCGACTCACGTGTGCTCGTTAACCCGTGAAGGTTGACTTGCTCTCCAAAGTCCTTGATATTTCCTTTGGGGTTTTCTTGGAACCTTCGTATCCTGAAGTGCCCGAGGTCCACTCCTTTTGCCTCTCCACTCAGCACAAGGTCAGCTAGGATTCTCCCCACCACCGGGGCCATCTTGAACCCATGGCCAGAAAACCCAGCACCAATCACCACATCCTTCCCAAACTCTCCACCCAGAAAATCGATGACGAAATCCTCGTCTGGGGTCAACGAGTACATGCACAGCTGAGTGCCCACCGGGCCGCCGTGATCAACTCGGCCCCGGAATCTACCTTCGATCCATTCCTTCAAAGAACTCAATGACACTCCAGGGCCCCAAGGCCTCTTGTCAGGGTCACACGGATACCCACCGTGCACGGCAATCTTGATCAATCCCGGAAACTCCAAGGACGGCGTCCCGTATACGTACGGTTCCCCATAGCTGGCAAACGTAGGAAAATCGCTCTCAACGGCAAATTCCTTCTCGTGTCCTTCCTTAACCCTCCAGTAACACACCGTAGTCTCCAGGGCTACTATGGGGAGCTCAAGCCCGCTGACCGTTTTAACCAACTTTCGCGTCCAAGCGCCAGTTGTTACCACGCATTTTTTACCCCAAAGCTTTTCACCGTTACCGGTAAACACCCAAATCCCCCCCTTCTCCTCATCTTTGGCTATGTTTTTCACTTCCATTTTGTCTCTCAAAATTGCTCCACTCCGAAACGCCAGCGTTTGGAACATGGACACTGCCTTGGTGGGCTTTATTACCCCACCAAGCTCCGTGCACACGCCGACCCAATTCTCCGGTATGTCTATTCTGCCGGAAAAGTGGTCGGCCACCTGGGGGCGGTCGAGAACCAGGAAAGGGACCGAGTTTTTCTCGCAGCTGGTGGCGACGGAACGGAGACTCTTATCATGGGATGGGCCCATATCGAAGTGGGGAGTCTCGAAATATACCTTAAAGCCGATTTCTGATTGAGCCTCTTTCCAAAGCCGCAAGGATTCCATGACCATGCCACCATAGTAGTCTTCCGGGTAGGTTGCTCGTAAAGTGCGGGATTCACCGTGGGATGAGCCACAGTGGTGCAAAAAATCGAACTGTTCAAGAAGGAGAGTTTTTTGACCTCGTTTCGCTACTTGGTACGCAGTGGAACTGCCCATTATCCCAGCACCCACCACAATTACCTCAAATTCGTTGCTCGAATATTCCATCTCTCTCTCTCTCTCTCTCACTCACAGGGATCTTGTGTCGGCATCGACTGGTTCCTGTGGTAATAAAGGCGAGAGAGAATCACAAGTAAAGTGTTCCACGTTTTCGTTAAGTGTTTGTCCTGTGTTTATTTTTTATGAATGTAATTTATTTATTATTTTATATTATATAAATATATTTTATTATTTTTTATTTTAAATAAATCTCATTTCTCATGTAATATAAGATAAAAATGTTAACAAAAAGGAATATTTAATATTTTAATTTATCAATTACATGGACCGGCAGCCGCGAGCTAAAAAAACAAAAAAATGAAAACAATGTTGAAGATAAGAAAGATAGTTTCAACGCCATCGCTGGACTAGCGAGAGCTTTTGCAAATGTCTTCGATCACTTGCAGTCCCATTAGCTCCCCGCACTCACAAACACAACCTGACAGCCTGAGGGCGGCTGCCTGTTCAATGCGTTGCTCCCGTCACCATCCCATTATTAAGGACAATTAGACTTATTTTAGCATTTCTTTCTCGTGAGGGCCGAACGACGCGACAAAAGTGGATCAACTGAGCTTACGCATCGGCGCTTGGGAATGTTAGTGGGCCGCACTTTCTCCGCAATACTCTTTCGCGCTGGTTAAATCAGCTTTCAAGAAAGTCCAAGCAAAAATCTCTGTTCGTTACCATTTTAGCTTTCATTGAGCTAAAGATTAAGTTGATCTCAGTTCCCATTAATTTTGGTTCTCTTGAGCTTAGTCCATTGATGGATAAAAAGGATACTAACGCAACTTTAGCCAGCCTACCAAATTATGTCATGTTATTATTGACATTTTTTTTATTAAAAAATTGGTCTCTAAATAAAGGAGAAGCATATGGCGAACCTTCCAACTCATGCCACGTCAAGTTTTAGGAACCCTAGGTATAATTGGAAGCAAAAGCCAAGGCTTGAGAGCGGCAGGTAACCAGACCTCACATGGGGGCTGACCACACATTGCAGTGAATCCAGTCACAAAGAAAGCCAATAATTTGCAGATTCCCACTTCAGTACCTCACTCGCGGCTCGCAGATTCTCAGTTCCCAGTACTTCACATGGGGGCTGTCCAGTGTCGTTCCATTTTAAAAATTGCAATTACAGACCCAGCCATTTTGATAAAACAATTTGACCGTGTTCATTGTCACGTACTGCACGATTTCGTATGATTTTAACTTTAAAAAAATTTTGTTCTAAAAATTTTTAAATTTTTGGACTTCTTTCTCTAAATTTAGAGTTAGAATTTTTTTTTTTGGAATTTTATAGATATTTCAAGTAGTTGTGTCAAATACTTTATAAAAATAATAAGAATTGTTAGATCAAATGAATCCTAACTATTTATTGAGAAAATAGATGATTATAAATAGTTTTAAGATTTCACTTGTAGTCACTGTAGATATATTCATAGAAAGAGTTAGAGAGTTACTAAGTTGTTAAAGACATTCTTAAAGTTATATAATATATTCCAAATTCTCCATATTATTTGTATTTTTTGTGTGTCATCTTTACTACCTTTCATTGGCAACATTATACCTTTTGAGAGAAGGTTGACTAGCATTCTTATCTAGTAAATTTGCTAGTGCCACAGTTTATTGATAAAAAGACCAAGCTTGTGATAGTTGGTATCAAAGCCAGGTTGTTCTTTACTTAGTAAAGATATTTGGTTTATACAATGAGATTACCTATATGACCAAAGAGGGTAAAAAACAACCAAAGAAAGAGAGATCAAGGTCAAAGTATGTCTTGGAAGACACCAATGTAAGACTCGTGAAGGTGGAGCTTGCTGTAGTGAATGGGTAAGAAAAGTTCAAGATAGTAGATTAACATATTGACAAGCTTAAGAAGGAGAGTGAGGAGCTTCGCAAGGAGATACAAGGACCTTTAAACCAAGCCTTAACAAGGTGTCTAGACCAAGTAAAGACCTTGGAAGGGACGTTCCAACATAAGGTTGTTTTGCTGAAGGAAAAGTTCAAAAAAGTCTTTAATAAGTTGGGAGACCAAGGATGAGCTAATCCTTTACAAAAAGGTAGTTGCTTAAAGGGAAATTATTGCCTTGTTTACGATAATTGCTGCTCCTTCAAAAGTGGATATTCCAAAACTTAAGACGTATAATAGGTCAAGAAATGCGAAGGAGGTTGATAACTTTTTATGAAGCTTGGAGCAATACTTTAAGACACTTGGTGTAATAGAGGATGTCAAAAAGATTGATAATGTTGCCTTATACCTTGTATAAACTACAATGGTATGGTGGAAAAGAGGTATAATGATATTGAGAGGGGTCTTTACGTCATTAATACTTAGGATGAGTTTAGGAAAGAACTCAAGCAACAATTTTATTTGAAGAATGCTGAGGAGGAGGAAAGAGTGAAACTAAGACGTCTATAGTAAAAAGGAAGTATAAGAGAGTATGTGAAAGAGTTTTATAAAGTGTCATTGGAAATCTTTAATTATCTCGACAAGGAGGCATTCTTTGCACTTAAGGACGACCTACAAAATTAGGTAAGATAGAGATTTGAAGGCATGGTGCCTAAGATCTTATCACCATTATTTTTATTGTTGAGTTGCTAATGTAGTTTAAGAAACCCAAAAAGCCCAAGTTTTATAAGGATAAGGGTGACAAAGGAAAGAATGAGGGAGGTAGCCATCAAAGTAAAGAAAGTTCCTCCAAGTATAATAAGACTAGCAAATAAAAGTACAACAAGGATGGTGAAAGGCCTCTTCCCAAATGCTACTTTTGTTATGGGTTACATAAGGTAAGAAATTGCCTAAAAAAAGCAAAGTGTTTTACTTTAACTGATGAAATAGAGCAATAGCAACAACATAAGGAGATAAAGATGAGATCATTCTAAATTCTCAATGCTATCAAAGCCAAGGTTGAAGCGCCTAAGACTAAGAGAAAGGGATGATTACATGTGGAAGCAAAGGTCAATAACTAAGTAGTAGGAATACTATAGATATCATAGATTTCAACAACTTCCTTCAAGTAGATGAAGTAAAATGGTTGGACATCAAGTACAATAAGGAGCAAAGACAGCTTAAGGTGGTGAATTTGGAGCTAAAGTCCATTATCAGTGTTGCTCATGACGTAAAAGTAAGCTTACGTGAATGATGTGGCTTTGTAGATTTTTCCATTATGTCAATGGATGATTATTCAGTTGTGCATGGCATGAAGTTTATGGATGATGAGGACCATTGTAGATCTCACATTGAGAGGGAGGAATCAGTATGAGATATCCTCCTTTTACAAATCTATCCAAATTTAACCTCTGTGCCTTGTTAGAGCCGATGATTCAATTTTTATCTTTCTTTTCTATGTGAGCACATTAATTTTTACGTGGTTCACCTACAATATGTGAGTTATGTCCATGGTGTGATAAGATCCCTCCTAAATCACACAATCCACTCTTGTTATCAAGGGATACAGTTTAGTTGTCAAATGATCACTCGTTAACTACATGTAGAAGGATTACTCCTTAATCATTACAATGATCTCTTAATCACTCCAAGGGTATCCCACCCTTTTTCAACACATTTATCCAGATTTTGTGATAAAACCTTTCCTAGAGAATGATCACTCAATGTGTACAGACTACTAAAGTAGAAAATGGATCTTCTTCTTCCTTTGCTACCAGTGTTGTCTTACTCGCTGCTAATGCTACATCACCTGTTGCCTTGGCAAGATCTCTCTTCTACTGTTGGGAACATTTTCTCCTCAGTTGTTACAAGTTGCCAGATTTGTTGATGGGCATGCTTTCTCCTTTTGTTACTACAAGTTGCTAGACCTGCTTTCTCCTCGGTTGCTACAAGTTGCTTGACCTTTTGCCGGGTAAGTTTCCTCCTCTGCTTCTGCAAGCTACTAGACCTTCTGCTATTGTTGCTTACACGTGTTGCTATCATTGCCTGCATGCGTTGCTATCATTGTCCACACGCATTGTTATTGCCGTCCCTCATGTGCATGGGTTGCTATCATTGTTTGCATTGTCACTATTGCTTGCTGTCTGCACGTGCTGTGCTTGTTGTTTGTGGGTGCTGTGCCTACTGTTCGCACACATTGCCCCTACTGTCTATGCTTTCTGGACCTATTGTTTACGTGCATTGTGCTTGTTGTCTGCACACATTGCTCTTATTGTTTGTGCTCTCTACATGCTATTGTTGTCTACTTGCGCCGCTGTTGCTATCCACCTATGTTGCTGTTGTTTGCTTGCCCTATTGCTGTTATTAGCCCACGCTATTGTTGTCTTCTTGCACCACTGCTGCTATCTACAAATGTTGCAATTGTTTTCTCGCATTGTTGTGATGAGGATATTTTAGGTCTCACATTGAGAGGGGGGGTGAATCAGTGTGAGATATGTGTTTTTTACAAATCGATTCAGATTTAACTCTTGTGGCTTGTTAGAGCCAATGATCCAAATTTTATCTTTTTCCTTTATGTGAGCGCAATAGTTTGAATATAAATCAATAAGTACTCAAGTACACACGACAATTTTTATGAGGTTCACCTATATTGTGTGAGCTATATTCATGATGTGATAGTATCTCTTCTAAATCACACAATTCACTCTTATTATCAAGGAATATAGTTTGGTTGTGAAAGGATTACTCCTTAACCATTTATGGAAGGATCACTCCTTAACCACTTATAATGATCTCCTGATTACTCCAAGGTCATCCCACCCTATTGTTCAGCAAATTATCAAGAGTTTATGGAAAAACCTTTCCTGAAGAACGATCACTCAATGTGTATAGATTGTTAGAACAGAATATGGATATTCTCCTTCCTTCACTGTCGGTGTTGTCTTACCCATTACCAGTGTTGCCTCACTTGTTGCCTTGGCATGATCTCTCCTCTATTGTCAAGCACGTTTTCTCCTCTGTTGCTATAAGTTGCTAAACTTGCTACTAGACACGCTTTCTCCTTGGCTGCTACAAGCTACTAGAGTTGCTGTTGGGTACGTTTCCTCCTTTGCTATTGCAAGTTGCTGGACCTTTTGCCGAACACACTTTCTCCTCTTGTTACTGCAAGTTGCTGGACTTGTTGCTATTGTTGCTTGCATGCATTGTTGTTGTTGCTTGCACATTCTGCTATTGTCGCCCGACACGTACTGCTATTGCTATCGGCACGTGCTGTTATCGCTGTCCATACATGCTATCGTTGCTGTGCATGCGCACTGCTAATGCTATCCGTGTGTGTGCTGCTGCTGTCTTCTAGTGCTGTTAATGTTGTCTAGACGTGTTGTTGCTGTTGCCTGCTGTCCACATGCACTGTGACTGTTATCCGCGCTCCTACTATCAGCGCATGCTACACCTGCTGTGCTTATTGTCTGCATACAATGCTTCTGTTGTCCATGCTCTCTAAGCCCTCTATCTGTGCTCTCTGTGCCCACTCTTTGTGCATGCTATGCCCGCTGTTCCCACTTTTGCTGTTCGCGCATGCTGCACTTATTATTGTCAGCACTCTCTGTGCTTGCTGTCCACGTTTTTTGTGCCTACTGTTTGTGCACACTGTGCCCACTGTTTGCACTCCTGCTATCTGCGCAGGCTGTGCTTGTTGTCTGCACTCTCTGCACTTGCTGTCCATGCGTGCCATGCCTGCTATCCGCACTCCTATTATCTGCGTATGCTGCGTCTGCTGTCCAGACTCTTTGCACCTGCCATCCATGTACACTGTGCATGCTGTCCACACTTTCTGTGCCTACTATCTGTGCACTTTGCGCTCGCTGTCCGCGCTGCTTGTACTCTTGCTGTTTGCACTTGTTGTGCACTCGTTGTTTGCACAAACTGTGCCTACTGTTTGCATGAGTCACTGCTGCTATTCGTATGCACTGCAACTGTTGTCTGCACATGTTCTTCCTGTTATTCACCCGTGCTGCTCCTGTTATTGGCTCGCACCACTGCTATTGTCTGTGTTACTGCTTTCTCATGACGTTGCTGGTCTCTCTGCGTGTTATAGCTGTTTTCTTGTGTTGCTACTGCTCTCCTTGTGTGTTGTAATAGTTTTCTCACGCCGCTGCTACTCTCTCTGTAAATTGCAGCAGTTTTCTCGTGCCATTGCTGGTTTACTGGTGGATTCCCAAACTTGCTGCTACACGTTTTGATTTTTTTCTTGATTCCTAGGCATGCTTTTACTGAGGTGCTGCTATTGCTAGTATACCCTCCTGGACCTACTGTTGCTATTGGGAAGTCTCCTGGATGTGCTATTGGTGCTTGTATATCCTCCTGAACCTGCAGGGACGTCTGTTGCCATTGGTATACCCTATTGGACATGCAAGGACGTGATATTGGTGCCGGTATACCCTCCTAGACTTGTAGAGACATTTATTGCTATTGGTATACCCTTTTGGACATGCAAGGATGTGTTGTTGGTGCTGGTATACCCTCCTGGACCTATTACTGCTACTGGGAAGTCTCTTGGACATGCTATTGTTGTTGGGAAGTCTCATAGACGTGCTGTTGCTACTAGGAAGCCTCTTGGATGTGTTATTGGTGCACCTTGCTTGGTGGCTACCTCTTCTTTGCCGTTCACCTCTCTTTTTCCCTAGGTTTGCTGCTTACCTCTCCCTTTGGTTGGCTCTCTTAATTTTCTGCAATACTCACTCTTCTTGCAAGATGCATAGGGGTATTTATAGAGCCTTGAGATTAGGATTACACGATCATCAATAGTCATTGTTAATTCCTACATGTTGCCTACAATCAACGGTCAAATTTAATTCTTAAAATTTAGGTCATGGTCAATGTTGACTCCTTAACACTAGGTTGACATGTCATCACCGGTTTTTCCTAATGACCTTATTGTATCTTAATGTCATTCATAATATTAAATCAACACATATAATATGAGATGATGTTGACAACAAATCCAACATTAGCCATTAAAAATGGGCTTAACATGCTACTGCTATCTCCGTATGCTACAATTGTTTTCTCGTGCTACTATTCCTCTCCTTGCATGTTGCATTTATTTTCTTGTGCCACTGCTGCTTTCCTTGCATACTGTAGTTGTTTTCTCACATTGCTGTTGCTCTCCCTGTGTATTACAATAGTTTTCTTGTGCTGTTGCTGCTTTTCCTGCGCATTGTAGCTGTTTTCTTGCACCGTTGTAGTTCTCCCTGTGCGTTGTAGCTGTTTTCTTGCTCTAGTGCTGGTTTGCTGGTTGATTCCCGAACCTGCTACTGCACTTTTTGTAGGTGATTGCTGATTCCCGGACTTGTTGCTGCATGTTTTGATTTTATGCTTGATTCCTAGGTGTGCTTTTGTTGCTATGAAGCCTCCTAAGGTGCTGCTGGTGTTGGTATACCTTCCTAGATGTGTAGGGATGTGCTACTGCTACTGGTATACCCTCTTGGACATAAATGAATGTGTTGCTAGTGCTGGTATACCCTCTTGGACCTACAAGGATGTCTGTTGCTGCTGGTATACCCTTTTGGATGTGCAGGGAGTTGCTGGTGTTGGCATACCCTCATGGACTTGTAGGGATGTCTGCTATTGTTGGTATACTCTCTTAGACGTGCAGGGACGTGCTGCTGGTTTGTTGGAAAGCCTCCTGGATGTGCTGGTGTGGTGGCTGGCTGCTGCTGTCACCTTTTTAAGGGCTTGCTGGTGCGGTGGCTGTCTTGGTGAAGGTTTACTAGTTTGGGTGTCCGATTACCTTGCTCTCTTTCTTTCCTTATTGGCCAGCTACACCTTATTACTTTTCCTTAGTGGATGCTGTACTCTTTTTGGTCAGCTGCCTTACCCTCTTTCTTTCCTTCTTAGCCAGTTACACCTTACTTGGTGGCTACCTCCTCTTTGTCGTTCACCTTCCTATTTCTCTAGGTTTGCTGCTTACCTCTCTTTTTGGTTGGCTCTCTTAATTTTTTGCAGTACGCACCTTTCTTGCAAGACACATAGGGGTATTTATAGAGCCTTGAGATTAAGGTTACACAATCATCAACGATTATCATTAATTCCCACATGTTGCCCTACAATCAACAGTTGAATTTAATTCCTAAAATTTAGGACAATCATCCAGCCAAATGTGTTGTTGGTTATAATAGTCCTTCTTGGTTGTGCTGTTGGTGACATGTTGTTGGTGCTAGTATACCTTCTTGGATGTGTTGTTGGTGCAAGGAAACCTCCTGGACATGCTGCTAGTGCAAGAAACTCTTGTTGCTACTATTGGTACACACCTAATGGTTTACTGATGCAGGGACCTTTAACTGATGCTGCTAGTGCATGTATGCTGGTTTGCTAGTGTAGTGACCTATTATTGGTGCTGCTGGTGTAGGGCTACTGTCTTGCTGGTGTAGGGACCTCCTTTTGCTACACCACCTTCTACTGGACCTACAATCTACACCTTTCCTTGTGCAATTACTGATTCTTTAACACCTTTTGTTGGACTTGCTGGTGGTTACTGGTTATGGTATAGGCTCCCCTTGCTGCTAGTTCCGGTATAGGGTCCCAGATTGATTTTGGTTTGTTACTGGTTTTGGTATAGAGTCTTGGATTGCTTCTGGTTTGCTTGGTTCTGGTATAGGCTTTCAGATTGTCTCCCTTGTTGCTGGACCTTTAGGTTTGTCTCCTTTGCCACAAGACTTGCTGGTGTGTCTCCCTTGTTATAAGACCTCCTAGTTTGTCTCCCTTGCTACAAGACCTCCTAGTTTGTCTCCTTTGTTGTAGGATTCATAGGTTGTTGCACCACCTTCTAGTTTATCTCCCTTGGCAGGTAGAATCACAGGTTGCTACACCACTTTTTGGTTTGTCTTTTCTTGGCTGCTGGATTCACAGGTTGCTGTAACTTGGTGAGGGTGTGGTTGCTGCAACTTGGTGAGGGTTGGCTGCTGCAGGTGCTGGTGAGGGCCAGCTGTTGCAACTTGGTGGTTTGCTGGTGTGATGGCCAGTTGCTAATTCCCGGACCTGCTGCTGCAAGTTCTAATTTTTTGTTTGATTCCTAAGCATGCTTCTGTTACTAGGAAGCCTTATGAGGTGCTATTAGTTTGCTGGAAAACCTCTTGGATGTGCTAGTGTGGTGGCTGGATGTTGCTGTCACCTTTGTGAGGGCTAGCTGCTGTTGTCACCTTAGTGAGGGCTGACTGCTGATTTATTGGTAAGGGTCAGTTACTGTCACCTTCGTGACATGCTGCTGGTGCAGGGATGACTCCTAAATGTGCTGTTAGTGCAGGAAACTCTTGCTAGTACTGTTGGTGCACACCTGCTGGTTTGCTGGTGTAGTGACCTCCTGCTGGTGCTGCTGGTACAGGGCTGTTGTCTTGCTGGTGGAGGGACCTCCTTCTACTACATCACCTTTTACTAAACCTGCAATTTGCACCCCTTTTTGGTAGTTGTTGGTTCTTCAACACCTTCTGCCGGACTTGTTGGTGGCTGCTGGTTCTGGTATAGGCTCCCCTTGCTGCTGGTTTTAGTATAGGCTCTTGGATTGCTTCTAGTTTGCTTGGTTCTGGTATTGACTCTTGGATTGTCTCCCTTGTTGCCTGACCTTCAGGTTTGTCTTACTTGCTATAGGACCTTCTAGTGTGTCTCCTTTGCTACAAGACCTCTTGGATTATCTCCTTTGTTTGTCTCCCTTAGCTGTTGGATTCACAGGTTGCTACACCATTTTTTGGTTTGTCTCCCTTGGCTATTGGATTCATAGGTTGCTACACCATTTTCTAGTTTGTCTCTCTTGGTTGCTAGATTTATAGGTTGCTATAACTTAGTGAGGGCATGGTTGCTGCAACTTGGTGAGTGCTAGCTGCTGTAGGTGCTGGTGAGGGCCGGCTGTTGCAACTTAGTGGTTTGCCAGTATGGTGGCCAGCTACTAATTCTTAGACCTGTTGTTGCACGTTCTAATTTTTGCTTGATTTGCAAGCATGCTTTTGTAGCTAGGAAGCCTCTTGAGGTGCTACTATTTTACTGGAAAACCTCCTGGATGTGTTGATGTGGTGTCTGGATGCTGCTGTCACCTTTGTGAGGGCCGGCTACTATTGTCACCTTTGTGAGGGCTGGCTACTGGTTTATTGGTGAGGGTCAGCTGCTTTGCTGCCTTTTTTTCTCCCTTTTGGCTGGTTGCTTGTCTCTCTCTCTTAGCCGGCTACCTGGGTCTCCCTTTTGGCCAATTGCCTTGCTCTTCCTCTTGGCCGATTGCACCTTCTTTGGTGGTTGCCTCCTCTCTTGCTGTTCACCACTCCTTTTGGCTTTAGGTTTGCCATTTAGCACTTTTTGGCTGGTTCTCTTCAATTTTTTGCAGCATACCCCCTTTTTGCAAGATGCATAAAGGTATTTATAGAGCCTTGAGATTAGGGTTACATGATCATCAACGGTCATCGTTGATTCTTAAAGGTTGCCTTACAATCAATGACCAGATTTAAGTTCTAAAATTTAGGGTCATGGTTAACATTGACTCTTTAACATCAAGGTTGACCTGTCATCACCGGTTTTTCCCAATGACCTCTTTGCATCTCAACAGCATTCATAACCTCAAATCAACACATATAACCATGTGAGATGGTGTTGACAACAAATCCAACATTAGCTATTAAAGATGGGATCACCAATCTCCCCTTTGGATTTATTGGCAATACATTAAATCCAACAATACACATATAACAATTATCAACATTTCCTACTCCCCTTACACATTATCATTCACAACTCTCCTTAAAACATGCATCACTTGTTACTCCCCCTTGACAAGTTCTCCTTCTTTATCCATCAAGCTACTCCTCCTTTTTATGAGTATACACCTTCTTTGGATTTATGCAAAATATCTCTCCCTTTGACAACAAATCCAAAGAATAATAGAAGAAGGAAGGAGAGAGGGGTTAGAGAATATCTTAGCCTCTAAGGGTTGGTTAAATACTTAAATTAGCCTATTTTGTCCAAGATGTCTCAGTTTCCCATGCCACAACAAATTCTCATCTTTGGTGTTCATCTTGGAGTCTCTTGTCATATGCAAAGAGCAGACATTATTCAGGATCCATGGCTTTTCTTTCTTGGAAGTTTTTAAGGCTACTTCCACAACCATAGTTGTTTCTCCCTCTTTTTCTTCTTTAGCTGAATGTGGGAGCATATGTAGGTGTTTGCCTTTGCATTCCTTGACCAAGCAACAATGGTTGGTATGTTATCTTTTACATTCTTTGATTGGGTAGAATGTCAAGCATTCCTCTGCAGTGTATCCAACCCTTTCACATCTTCCATAGATCTTTCTCAGCAAATAAAAATTGTTTCTCAATGGAATATGACTTCTTTCCACCCGAGACTGCCACCTTTCTTAATAGAGTCTCCCATTAGATTATTGCCTTACACTCCTCTTCCTTATAGGCTAACTATTTCAACATGCATTAGCCTTGTACCTATACTTGGCACAACTTTAGCAGAAACCCTCAAACCTAGATTTACTTCTTTTTCCAAGTTCATGTCTTCGTTTTAGCAGCTAATATGACAACCT
This sequence comes from Ceriops zippeliana, assembly GCA_037897445.1. Lineage (NCBI taxonomy): Eukaryota > Viridiplantae > Streptophyta > Magnoliopsida > Malpighiales > Rhizophoraceae > Ceriops > Ceriops zippeliana. The sequence continues at coordinate 664,036 of JBAPLH010000135.1, read as the reverse complement.
TCTTTTTAGCTTTGATAGTCTATCTCCTATGGATGAAAATCTCCACAACGTCTTTCCTAACCCATTTTAACTTGGGTTGGTCTCTCTTCTCCATCACATCTTTGTGCTTGCTTTGAAGTACAAACACAATTTTCTTCTTTTCTTCTACCTTCTCATTTGGCTTTCAATGTAGCCAAGTCCTTTCTTCCTTATAGAATGAGGTCTTTGATTGCTTAGACACTCATTTAACTTTCTAGTAGCATCTTCCTTGATGGCATTTACTGATGATGACTCTTCTTTCACTTCCATGGCCTATATAAAGCTTTCTTTATGCTTCTTTAGCTCGAACTCGGTCTTGTGGAACTTGGCTTGCAAAATTAGCACCTCTTACTCTTGTACAATCACCTTAGCACCAAGATCTTCGTGTATCTTACCTTACTCTGCCTCAAGTACAATCAGCTCCTCAATCCTCTTCAAGTATTCCTCTTCTTTTGCTTTAAACTCCTTTTCTTTCACTTAGAGATTAGATTCATCAATAGCAAAATTTTCATATAACTTTTTGAGATGTTTTACCTCTTTTCCAGCTTGTTTTTGTGCAAACAAACTCTCAATTCATTCTCAAGTTGTTGCATTAACTCATCCTTATCATTTTCTGTTGATTCCTTATCACTTAAAGAGCCTTGATCATCATTTGCTTAAGCAACTAACATATCCTTTGTAGCTTTATCATCAGAATCATCATTAACTTCTTCTTTAGAATTCTCTTCATCTAACTTGCTCAAAAAATTCATTCTTTTAGATTTGAAGAATTTCCTTTTTCCTTTGGCACCTGAATTTCTAACTTTAAAGTAGCTGGATCGCTTTGTTGTCTTCCTTGGGACCGGTTCATCATCATCTTTACTATTTGCTTCTTTTCTCTTTGGGCAATCCACAACAAAGTGCCTAATTGCTCTATAGATAAAGCACTTTTAGGGTAGTTTTCCCTTGTATTTCATTTTTCCTTTCCTTATATTGTTAGTGATGTATGTTATGACCTCATCTAGTTTAGTATCACCATTTTTTTCTCTAGAGTTACTGATGGATTTCTCTTCTTGGTCTTTAGTCCTTAACTTTTTTATTGCCCATTTTTTTTCTCTAGAGTTGCTGATGAATTCCACTTCTTGGTCTTTAGTCCTTAACTTCTTCATTGCCTTGAAAACCAACTCCTTTTCTGCCTTAGACATCTTTTTTTTCTTTATTGGGCCTATTCTAATTTCATAAGCCATCAATATGCTATGTAAGTTATCTAAAGGCAAACTATCCAAATTTCTATCTTTTATGGAAGAGACTTTGACATTGTAAACTTTCGATAAGGTTCTAAGTATTTTCCTTACCATAGTGGCATCGTAGATCTCTTTTCCATAGCCTTTGATGGAGCACATAATTTTGTTAACTCTTGGGAAGAATGCATCCACATTCTCATCATTCTACACCTTTATGTCTTTAAATATGCTCCTTTAGATTTATAGCTCGACTTCTTTCACAACCTTGTTTCCTTCATAAATGTTTTTCAATTTATCCCAGATTTGTTTGGTTGTGTTACAGCTCATCACCTTGGTGCATTCTTTATTTGACAAGGAGCCATATAAGGCATTTTTCGCCTTTCCATCACACTTTAAATTCTACTTATCAGCTGGCATCATAGGATCACCTTCAACAATAGGGATGAAGCCACTAACAATAGACTCAAACACATCAAGACCAAGAGACATAAGATATGAGAACATTTTATTCTTCCATAACTGATAATTCTATCTATTAAAAGTAAGGATGCCTTTGCTGTTAATATTGTACATGCTATTTATGATCTCAAGCAACAATAGAGATAAAAACTTACACAATAATACACAACTTCAATTTAAGGCAGAAAAATTAGATCAATAGAGGAACCAACTCTAATACCACTTGATTAGGACCATTTTAGGTTTGACACTAAGAGAGGGGGTGAATCAGTTTGAGATATCCTTTTTTAACAAAGCGATTTGGATTTAACCTTTGTGACTTGTTAGAATTGATGATCTAATTTTTTTATTTTTCTCTTTTATGTGAGCGTGACTGTACGAATAAAAAATCAATGTGTATGCGCAAGTACCCAAGAACACACAACAATTTTTACGTAGTTTACCCATAATGTGTGAGTTACGTCTATTGTGTGATAGGATCACTCTTAAATCACACAATCCACTCTTATTATTAAGGGATACAACAATGTTATGGAAGGATTACTCCTTAACCACTTGTGGAAGGACTACTCTTTAAGCATTTACAATGATCTCTCGATCAAAGAGTTGATTTCTTGATCACTCCAAGGGTATCCCATCCTTATTCAGCCAATTTATCAAAAGTTTATGGTGAAACATTCCCTAGAGAATGATCACTTAATGTGTACAAATTACTAATGTAGAATATTGATCTTCTCCTTCCTTTGCTACCAGTGTTGTCTCATAGGCTGTTGGTGCTACTTGCACGTGCTACTATTATTGCTCGTTGGGTTGCTTTAATGTCCATATGCGTTGCTGCTATCTGTTCAGGTCAATGTTGCTATTTGCACACACTGCTACTGTTTACTCGCATTGTTGCTGCTATCTACATGGGCGCAGGTTGGTATCGCTGCATGTACATTCTTTTATTGTTGTTTGCATGTGCTGCCATAGTTGATTTGGTTGCTGGGCGCGTTGCACTTATTGATTTGGTTGCTAGATGCGTTGCACTTGCTGGTATAGTCTTCTGGACATGCTGCTAGTGCTGGTAGTCCCTCTTGAATGTGCTGCTGGTGCAAAGACATGCTAGTGGTACTGGTATACCTTCCAAGACATGCTGCTAGTGCTAGTATACCCTCTTGGACGTGTTGTTGGTGTAGGGATGCCTCTTAGATGTGCTGCTAGTGCAAGAAACTCTTGTTGGTGCTACTAGTTCATGTCTGTTGGTTTACTAATATAGGGACCTGTTACTAGTTTGTTGGTGCAGAGACCTTCTGCTAGTGCTGTTGATGCACGCCTGCTAGTTTGTTGGTTTAGTGACCTCCTGCTAGTGCTGTTGGTACAGGGTTACTGCCTTGCTAGTCTAGGGACCTCATTCTAATGCACCACCTTCTACTAGGCCTGTAATCTGCACCTTTCCTTGTGTAGTTGTTGGTTCTTCAACACTTTTTGTCAAACTTATTGATGGCTGCTGGTTCTGGTATATGCTCCCCTTATTACTAGTTTTGGTATAGGCTCTTGGATTACTATTAGTTTTGGTATAGGCTCTTGGATTGCTTGGTTCTGGTATAGTCTCTAGGATTGTCTCCCTTACTGTCAAACCTTTAGGTTTGTTTCCCTTGTTACAGGATTCATAGGTTACCACACCACCTTCTGGTTTGTCTCCTTTGGCTACTGGATTCATAGGTTGATACACCACCTTTTGGTTTGTCTCCCTTGGCTACTGGATTCACAAGTTGATGTAACTTGGTGAAGGCATAGTTGTTGCAACTTGGTTAGGGCCAGTTGCTAATTCCCAGACTTATTACTGCATGTTTTGATTTTTTGCTTGATTCCTAGGCATGCTTCTACTGTTGAGAAGCCTTTTGAGGTGCTGTTGGTTTGCTAGAAAACCTTCTAGATGTGTTGATGTGGTGGTTGGCTATTGTTGTCACTAATGTGAGGCTAGCTACTATTGTTAACTTTGTAAGGGTCGGTTATTGGTTTGTTAGTGATGGTCGGCTGCTTTGCTACCTCTTTCTTTCCCTTTTGGCCGATTACTTGTCTTTACCTCTTGGCTGGTTACACCTCCCTTGGTGGCTACCTCCTTTCTTGTAGTTCACCTCTTGTTTTGGCTTTAGATTTGCCATTCACCTTTCTTTTGTTGACTCTCTCAATTTTCTGTAGCACACTCCCTTCTTACAAGATGCATAGGAGTCTTTATAGAGCCTTGAGATTAGGGCTACATGATCATCAATGATCATCATTGATTCCCAAAGGTTGCCCTATAATCAACAACTAGATTTGAATCTTAAAATTTATGGTCAATGGTCAACGGTTAATAGTAAATCTTGACCCCTAAAATTTAGGGTTACGATTAACATTGACTCTTCAATATTAAGGTTGACTTGTTATCACCAGTTTTACCTAATGACCTCTTTGCATCTCTAAAGTATTCGTAACCTCAAATCAATACATATAATCATGTGAGATGGTGTTGATAACAAATCCAACATTAGCCATTAAAGATGGGCTTAATAATTGCCATCACAATTCCAAGCTTTTCTTTGGTAGAACAAATCAAGGAGGGACTTGAGTAGGATCCACAAGCCAAAAATAGGTAGGACGTCAGGGTACACATTGTATATTGGCACTTATAGAGTTTGCATATGATTGGCCTTAAATGTAGGAAGATATTGACCTATATGTGAAAACTTGTCTTGTATGTTAACAAGATAGGTAAAAAAACACCAACCATAGAGGTTACTCGAACCCTTACCAATTCTGAAGAAACCATGGGAGAGCATTTAGATGGATTTCATCACATGACTATCAAAGTCCAATAGATGTATCATTATTATGGTAGTTAGTGGTGGACCAATTTAGTAAATATGATGTGTTCAACCCCATTCCTACAAAATTATAGGCAAAGATGTAGCACACCTATTTTTCAAGCATATGGTGAAGTATTAGGGCATATAAAGAACGATTGTGAGTGATAAAGACACCCACTTCATTTAGAGATTTTGGATGGAGTTGTATAAGCTAATGGGATTTGAACTCAACTTCTTCACAAGCTTTCATCTCTAAATTGATGGTCATACTAAAAGGGTAAATGCATTGTTTGAGCTATACTTAAGGCATTACATGATTACCAACTAAAGTGATTGGGCAAAGTTGCTTGATATTACCTAATTTTTATACAACTTGCAAAAAAAAAGTCAATTAGTGTTAGTTTGTTCGAGATTGCTACTAGGCAACAATTGATAACTCCATACACATTATCAACTAGCTACAAAAAGCCTAGTCTCACTGCATTTAAGTTAACCAAAGGGTGGCATGAGAAGGCTAACATGGCATGAGTACACTTGGCAAGGGCTGCCAAGTGGATGAAAAAATGGACTGATACCAAAAGGAGACATTTAGAGTTTAAGGAAGGAGATTTACTAATGGTGAAGTTCTTTCTTCATCAAAGCTAAAGGTTCACTAAGCTGCACAAGGGGCTAGTAAGGCATTATAAAGTTTTATTCCTTATAGAAAAAAGAATTGACAAACTAGCTTATTGATTGATATTGCCCTTCTATCTTAAGATGCATCCAATATTCCATATGAGCTTGCTGAAGCCTTATCATTCTAAAAAAGAGGAGCCCAATAGGGGTGAGTCAAAAAGAGCCTTTACGACCATTACAATTATGCCCAATTGTGATGTCAAGAAAATTTTAGCACATTGTGTCATCTTAAGGACAAATTCTCATCCAAGTTATGTTGAATACTTTGTTAATGGAAGGGGTTGCCTAATAACAAGTCAAGTTGGGAACATAAGTTCACTTTATGGAATCACAAGGATATGATCAAGGCATATAAGAGGGATGCGACGAGGGTACTGCTTGCTATCTACGCACGCTGTGCCCACTGTCCGCACTCTTGCTGTCTATGCATGCTGCGCTTGTTGTCCGCTTTCTTTGCACCTACTATCAATGTAGCTGTGCTTGTTATCTGTGCTCTTTGCATCAGTTGTTTGCGCTTTCCGCACCTGCTGTATGCACGCATTTTGCGCTTGCTGTTTGTGGTCTTTACCTACTATTTGTACAAGTTGTGCCTACTGTTTGTGTACACCTGCTGTTCACACACTATGCCTATTGTCTGCACAAGCTACTGTTGTTGTCCACACACACTGTAACTGCAGTCTGCACATGTTGTTCCTACTATTAGTGCGTGCTGCTCCTGCTATTGGCTCGCACCGCTGCTGCTGTCCATTCATGCTGTTACTACTTTCTCGTGCTGCTACTGCTCTTTCAGTGTGCTATAACAATTTTTCTCACATTGCTACTCCTCTTTACGTATGTTACAGCAGTTTTCTCACATTGCTACTGCTCTCATTATGTATTGTAGCAGTTTTCTTGCACCATTGCTGTTCTCCCTATGCACTGCAATAGATTTCTCGTGCCACTATTGCTGCTTTCCTCGCAAGTTGCAACAGTTTTCTCATGTCACTGCTACTTTCCCCTTGCACTACTGCTGGTATACCCTTTTGGACCTATAGGGATGTCTGCTGTTGCTGGTATAACCTCATAGACGTGTAGGGACGTGCTACTAGTGTTAGTATACCCTCCTAGACCTGCAGAGATGTCTGCTACTACTGGTATACCCTCTTGGATGTGCTGTTGGTGCTAGTATATCCTCTTGGACCTACAGGGATGTCTGTTGCTACTAGTATACCCTTATAAACATGAAGGGACGTGCTGCTGGTACTAGTATACCTCATGGTCTTGCTACCACTGTTAGGAAGTCTCTTGGACATGCTAATGCTCTCTTATTGTCTGGTTGCCTTACCTTCTTGGTGGCTACTACACTCTTTTTGGGCGGCTGCCCCTTGCTTTCTTTCTTCCTCTCCTTGGTTGGCTATATTGCCTTCTTTCCTTGGTGGTTACTGCACTCTCCTTGGCTAGTTGCCATGCCTTCTTTCTTCCTCTCCTTGGCTGGTTGCACCATGCTTGATGGTTACCTCTTCTTTGTCATTCACCTCTCTTTTTCCCTAGGTTTGCCACTTACCTCTCTTTTTGGCCGACTCTTTTAATTTTCTACAGCACACACCCTTCTTGCAAGATACGTAGGGGTATTTATAAAGCTTTGAGATTAGGACTGCATAATCATCAACAGTCATCGTTAATTCTTATATGTTGCCCTACAATCAACAACTGGATTTGATTCCTAAATTTAATGGTCAACATTGAGTTTTTAAAATTTATGGTCAATGGTCAATAGTTAATGGTTAATCTTGACCTCTAAAATTGAGGGTCACAGTCAATGTTGACTCCTTAATGTCATGGTTGACTTGTCATCATTGGTTTCTCCCAACGACTTTACTACATTTCATTGACATTTGTAATATCAAATCAACACATATAGCCATGTGAGATAGTGTTGACAACAAATCTAACATTAGCCATCAAAGATGGGTTCAACGATCTCCCCTTTTGGATTTGTTGGCAACATATTAAATCCAACCATACACAACATCCTCTGCACATAGTCATTCATAGCTTCCCTTGAACCATGTATCTCCCTTAACCTAGTTTAACTCCCCCTTTCTGCTTCTCCCCCTTAACATGTTCTCCCCCTTTATCCATTAAGCTACTCCCCCTTTTTATCAATACATACTCTCTTTAGATTTATGCAAAATATCTCCCCCTTTGACAACAAATCCAAAGAAAAATAGAAGAGGGAAAGGAGAGGGGTTAGAGAATGCCTCAACCTCTAGGGCATAGTTGAATACTTAAGTTTAGCCTCTTTTTTCTAAGATGTCCCAATCTGTTATACCACAACAAATTCTCATCTTTAGTGCTTATGTAGCATGTGTTTTTGCTTTTAAAAACTTGATATAAGTTTCCATTTATTCTTTTACCCTTAGTAAGAATAGAACCATCTCTTAATCTCTTTATTGTGCAACCACTCTTGTTGAAACTAACTTCATATCTATCATCACATAGCTGGCTAACACTGATAAGATTGTATTTTAGCTCTTTAACATAAAGCACTTTCTTTGATTTTAACTTTTTTACACCAATTTCAGCAATACCGATACCTTAAATCTTTAAGGCACCATCATTACCAAATCTGATGAACCCATCATCATATTTTGCTACTCCTTTCAACATCTTGGAGTCTCTTGTCATATATGAAGAGTAGACACTATCTAAGATCCATGGTTTTTCTTTCTTGGAAGCTTTTAAGGCTACTTCCATAACCATAGATGTTTCTTTTCCTCTTTTTCTTTTTTGGCTGAATGCAGGAGCATTTGTAAGTGTTCTCTTTTCCATTCTTTGATTGAGCAACAATGGTTGGAGTGTTCTCCTTTGCATTTCTTGACCAGGCAACAATGTCAAGCAATCCTCAATAGTTCCAACCCTTTCACATCTTCCATAGATCTCTCTTAGTAATTCAAAACTATTTCTTAATGGAATATGACTTCTTTCCACCTGATACTATCTCCTTTCTTGACAGAGTCTCCCCTTAGACTCTTGCCTCACATTCCTTTTCATTATAGGTTGAATATTCCAACAACTATTAGCCTTGTGCCCATACTTACCACAATTCTAGCAAAATCCTTTAAAGCTGGATTTACTTCTCTTACCAAGGTTATGTGTTCTTTCTTTAGCAGTTGGTGTGGCAACCTTCTCTCCATCTTTGATAGTTTGTCTCCTATAGATAGGAGTCTCTACCACATCTTTCCTAACCCATTTTAACTTAAGTTGGTCTTGCTTCTCCATCACGTCATTGTGCTTGGTTTTGGGCACAAACAAAATTTTCTTCTTTTCTTCGACCTTATCACTTGGCTTTTCAATGTACTTAAGTCCTTTCTTTCCCAAGGAATGAGGTCTTTAATTACTTAGACACTCATTTAACTTTCTCGTAGCATCCTCTTTGATAGCACTTGCTGATGATGACTCTTCTTTCATTTCTATGGCTTGCATAAAGCTTTCTTCATGCCTTTTTAGCTTGGACTCAGCCTTATGAAGCTTAGCTTGCAAAATCAGTACCTCTTGCTCTTGTATGATCACCTTAGCGCTAAGATTTTTGTATATCTTACTTTACTTAGCCTCAAGTATGATCAGATTCTCAATCCTTTTCAAGTACTCCTCCTCTTCTTTCATCTAGAGATTAGATTCATCAACAATAGAATTTTCATACAACTTCTTGAGATGCTTTACCTCTTTTTCCAGTTTGCTGTTTTTTTGCAAACAAGCTCTCAACTCATTCTCAAGTTGTTGCAATAACTTATCCTCTTCCTTTTCTATTAATTCCTCCTTGATTAAAGATTCTTTGTCATCATCCACTTGAGTGACCAGCACATCCTTTGCAACATCATTATCAAAATCATCATTAACTTCTTCTTCAGAATCCTCTTTATCTAGCTTACTCAAATAATTTCTTCTTTTGGATATGAAGAATTGCTTTTTTCCTTTAGTACTTGAATTTTCAGCTTTAGAACACTTGGATTTCTTTGTTCTCCACCTTGGGGTAGGCTCATCATCATCATTATCACTGCTTACTTTTATTCTCTTTGGGCAGTCCATGGCAAAGTGCCCTATGTCACAATAACTAAAACACTTCAAGGGTAATTTTTCCTTGTACTTCCCTTTTTCTTTCTTCATATTATTAGTAATATATATCAAAACTTTATCCAATTAAGGATCACCATCTTTTTCTCTATAGCTGTTGTCAGATTCTTCTTCTCCATCTTTACTCTTTAACTTCTTCATTGCCTTGAAAGTCAGTTCCTTCTCCACCTTAGACTTCTTTTCTTTCTTCATTGGGGTTATTCTCATTTCATAAGCCACTAATATGTTATGCAGGTCATTTAAGGACAATCTATCTAGATTTCTATCTTCTATGGAAGAGACTTTGGCATTATAATCTTTTGGCAAGGTTTTAAGTATTTTCCTTAACATAATGGCATTGTAAATCTCCTCTTTATAACTTTTGATGGAGTACACAATTTCGTTGACTCTTGTGAAGAATGTATCCATAGTCTTATCATTTTGCATCCTTATATCTTCGAATCTACTCCTCCAGATTTGTAACTTAGCTTCCTTCATAACCTTGTCTCCTTCATAGATGTTCTTTAGTTTATCCTAAATTTGCTTGGCAGTGTTGCACTTCATCACCTTGGTGAATTCTTTATCTGATAAGGAGGAATATAAGACATTTTTTGCCTTTTCATCACACTCCAAGTTCTTCTTATCAGCTAACGTTATAGGATCACCTTCAGCAATAGGGATGAAGCCATTAACGGCAGAGTGAAACATATCAAGACCAAGGGACATCAGATATGGAAGCATCCTATTCTTCCATAACTATTAGTTCTATCCATTAAACGTAAGGATACTCTTGTTATTAACATATTCAGGTTATCCATGATCTTAAGTAGCAGTAGAGATAGAAACTCACATAGTAATGCACAACCTCAATTCAAAGTAAAAAAATTGGATCAATAGAGGAACCACTTGATGAGAACCGTTTTAAGTCTCAGATTGAGAGACGGGGTAAATCAATGTGAGATATGCGATTTTTATAAATTGATCCGAATTTAACCTCTATGGCTTGATAATCCAATTTTTTTCTCCTTTATGTGAGCGCCACTATACAAATATAAATTAATGCATAAGCACTTAAGCACACACAACAATTTTTATGTGGTTTACCCACAATGTGTAAGTTACGTCTATGGTGTGATAGGATCCCTTATAAATCACATAATCCACTTTTGTTATCAAAGGATATAGTTTGGTTATGGAAGGATCACTCTTTAACCACTTGTGCAAGGATCACTCCTTAACCAATTACAATGATCTCCCGATCATTTCAAAGGTATCCCACCTTATTGTTCAACAAATTATTAAGAGTTTATGGAAAAACCTTTCCTAGAGAACGATCACTCAATGTGTATAGATTGTTAGAGTAGAATATGGATCTTTTCCTTCCTTTGTTGCTGGTGTTGTCTTACCCGTTATTGGTGCTGCCTCACCTGTTGCCTTAGCAGGATCTTTCCTCTATTACCGGGCATTTTTTCTCCTCTATGTGCATAATCTACAATTGAAGAAAATCTATCTTCTCCTTCCTCACTGTTGATCTCTGCTCAAACTTTCTGTCATTCCCTTCTTTTCTACTCAGCTCTCTCTTTTCTACTATATTGGTCTCTTTTTCTATTTCTTTATAACTCTCTCTTTCGATTCTCTTCTCTATAAGCTCTGCTCTACTTTACTAGTTTTCTCCTTTGCAAGTTCTCTTCATCTTTTTTTTGCCACAGCTACTATTTCTCCTTTGCAAGTTCTCTCTTCTGCAGGTTGTCTCCTCTTCTTTTTGCCGCTACTGCTATTCTTCCTCTGCAAGTTCTCTACTCTTTCTGCCCCTTCTTTTTTCTTTTTTGCCACTGGTTAGTATGCTTTTTTCTATTCCCCTCTTTTCTTTTGGTGGCTGCTCTCTACTGTTCTCCCACTTTCCATTGGTTTTCTTTTGCTACAGTTTTCTGTATTGTTCTCTGTTGTTGCAATTCTTTATATCATTTTTTACTATTACACTCTTTTTGTTCACCTACCACTACTCTCTTTTTGTTTACCTGCCATTCATCTCTTTTTTCTTTCTCCTATTGATGCTCTTTTTTTTTAGCAGAACTCTTTTGGCCATTTTTCTTTGGGTACTATTCTCTCTACATCTTATGTTCTTTGCACTTTTTTTGCCTTTTTCTACCATGCCCTAGCTCTCTTTTGATAACTGTATGGGTATTTATAAGCCTTGAGTTTAAGATTGTCCTACAATCAATAGTCAACATTGATTCCTTGAATTTAAGGTTAACGGTTAACATTGATTCATTGAATTTAGGGTCAATGATTAGCATTGACTCCTTAAATTCAAGGTCAACATTCAGTATTGACTTTGACTTAAGGTCATTTGCAAAGGCAACATTGCTAAGATTACATCTCTTGGCTTGTCTAAGTAATACGCTACCATTCCTACTAATACCATCTTCTTTAACCTTTGAATGCATCAGTTACTAACACTTTTTAAATGCAGTAAACACATCTTAAAGGTATTCATAAGATCAAATTAACAAGGACAAATATATGAGATGCTATTGACAATAAATCTAACATTAGCCATCAAAGATAGGCTTAACACATTTTGCTTATGACTACTACCATAATTTGACATATATCAAATCATAGGTTTGCTCCTCAGTTAAAAATGGTTTGCTTACAAAAATATGTTCATTTCTCCTTAACCAGATAGATCACATAATTGTAGAAAAACCCATTGTCCATATTTCGTTTAATGTGCAACCATTACCCTTATTATACCATAACTTCCACACATTTTTCACTAAATTCAAATCCATCTATGTAACACTCCACGATCTCAAACATATATGCTACATTGCCCCAACGTGGTGGTAGTGAAGAAATAGATACACCTTTGCATCTTGCCCCATAAAGCAAAGGGGGCAAATGTCGTCCCTATCAATGCTTGCAATCATTTGTAGTTTCTCTTGACAGTGGAGTGGTCTAATATTAACTACCACCTAAAAACCTCCACTTTAGGTAGAACTAATCCTTGTTATATACCACCTATTCTTACCTCACTAGGTCCACAACAACACTATTGGAAGTTGCAAAGGGACTACAAAAATTTTTTTTTTCCATATTTTTTCCAAAATCTTATATCCTTGTCATTTTTCCCTTATCAAGCCCTTTTTTTTTTTAGATGATAGCATAAACAACCTTAAAAATCTTTTAGCTAATGGTAGGTTATTAATCCATATATGATACTAATCCACTCATTTGTCATCCTTTACCAAATAGCTGCAATTGAATTTAATTTCTTATATTTTCCTACCCTTTACTTGCCATGATGAACACATCTGTCTCCATACTAATGACATCTATAAGCACCTCAATAACCACTCCTATGGCCACATTTGGCATTCTCTAAATTGTGCCTTTAGTATTTTGACCTATTGAGCACCATTTGTATTTGCTACCCTTTATAACCACTTTAATAGTAGCTTAGTATTGGTATCCTTAAGGTTGCAAACTCTTAATTCCTTATTTTTTTCTTGGCCTATAGATAAGGCCTCTAACAACTTGGTACATCTGTTTTCTACCCTCCTCCTCTCCCTAAGAAAAGATATTTGTATTTTTTCGAGTTAGTCTTATACTATTCTCAATATTTGGAAAAGTGACATAAAATATATTAGTAAGGATTGTAAGCAAGACATTAAAAGTACAAGATGACTAGCTTAGGAAAGAAATCTGTTTTTTTACTTTGCTAATTTGCTCTTCATCTTCCGAATAACTATATCACATAACTCTTTTGCCCACAAATTTGCTCCTAACAATAACCCCAAATATTTTAATGGAGATCTTATTGCACAGCCGTAAAAATAGGCTTATTCCTACATCTTTGGCTTGTGTGCCTTAACCCCATACAAAAACATCTTTGCTAGATTGATTTGTAACCTTGCACAACATTGGAAGCATTGAAGGATCCTTTTGCAATTGCATACCGAGTGATCATCCACTTCACTGACAAACTATAAATGCATAAACCAAATGCCATTTCTAAGTGGAATTCCTCTCATGAAATCCAATGTTGCTACCTTCTTGAAGGTTGAATTAAGACCCTTAATGACTAATAGAAACATGAAAGGTGATAATGGATCCCTTTGTTGTAGTCCTTTAGCCATCTTGAATTATTGCATTAGGCTACCATTGATGAGAACTGACATTTTCAAAAAAATATACACTTCCATACCCATCACCTCCACTAATGGCCAAAGCCCATGTGTATAATCACATCAACAAGAAAAGTCCACTCAATAGTATTAGAAGCTTTCTACAAATCAATTTTGATGATAACACCCATATGTTCTATTTTTTCATCACCTTAATTATTTTATTATCTACTAACATGTTGTCAAGTATGTTATATCCCTTTACAAAGGTTACCTGAGACTCTCTTACTAACTTTTTGATCATTATGTTGAGTTTCTAGGATAAAGTTGTCTAACAAGAATCTTATACATAGAACCAACCAATAAGATTGGCCAAAATTGTCTGACTTCTGTAGTATTATCAACCATTGGTATTAACATTATGTATATGAAGGTAAGCCCTTTACATAGCTTGCCATTGTTATAGAAGTCATTGAGAAATATCATCACATTATGTTCCACCATCCTTCAGTGATGCTTGACGAAATTTAGATTGAAGTGATTTAGGCTTACAGCCTTATTGCCATCACAATCTTTGATGACCTCCCACACTTCCTTATTAGTAAAAGGGCTTTCCAAAAAGATGTTGTTCACGCTATCCACCTTTGGAAAAAAGAATCTCATGCATTACCATGCAAGGTGTAATGAAAACCTTTAGTAAATTCTTGAATTTATTTAGAATAATAACCTTCACCTTTTTAGGATTGAATTATGTTCTTTTTTCTCCTATTTAAAGCTTAAATATGGAAAAACTTAGTATTCCTATCCCCATCTATTAACAACTTGAATCAAGATTTTCGCTGTCATTCTTGGTCACCTTTTTCATAATGGTCTAGTAATCCAATCAAGCTCTCAACAAATATGCCCACTTTATAACTATTGTGTTTCCTACTTCAAAGTTAACAGCTCAATCTTAAGCTTTATTACCCTTATGTTCTTTTAATGTTCTAACCTCTTTTTGCACCAAGATTGCGAAATGTTTTTTACTGTTTGCATTTTGCAGCCAACAGTGTAACCTTAATGACTGATAGCTAATGTCTAAGACCCACTACCTTTATATCCTTTTGTAACTTTTAATTGCCGAAACTAATGGTTAAAAAGTAGGAAGGAAATAAGTCCCTAGTCTTGGGCTTAGCTTCTTAAGCATACACTTGAATGATTAGAAAAGGAGCATGACATACCCCATTGTGTTAAGTGTAAGAACAATTACAACCATTCCATTCTCACTAGGAATTGATTTACCTCACTCATCGAATGACTCCCACAAATTGCCAAAAGTGTAGTTACAACCTTACATAGGTAGGTCCACTAATTCTATATCATACATTGAACCATTAAAGTTTTGAATTGCTTACTTATATTGTTTAAAGATCTCACTTGCTGAGTTTTTTTCAACATAATATTAAATCACCAACTATACACCACTACCTTAAAAAATTATTTATTAGCCCCTTTAACTTCTCTCGAAAATCTAGTTGTTTAGAATAACAATTTGGTGCATACAAATTGACATACACATTGACTAACACAATGTTTTATCTATCGACACCAAATGACCCATCACTACTATGAAGTAATATGTTAGTAATTTATTATTAAACATACAATCATAATATAATTCAATTAGTAAGAAATTAATTCTATATATTATTATATTATTAAAAAATATAATTTGATTTAGGTATTGATAGATATATCTAATTTAAATTATATAGTTAATATATATATATATATATATGAAAATTTGAAAGGGTATTTTTCAATTCAAAAAGCATAACCTTTCATTTGTATTGGCCAAATAGAATTATAAATGCAATTTTTTATCTATATTTTAGATGAATCTAAATTTGTCAAAATCTTAATTTCATATCAAATTTAGAAAAGACAAAACTAGAATATAGTCTTTGTAATATATCTTTTTTGTTTATAATAGAGTATCTAATGCATTTTGGGACTTTGATCAAAAATTTTTAATTGATAACTAATTAAGTCATGTCATGTTCCATTTTAAATTATTTGTTCACTTAGAAAGCTACATAAAACTAAGGGACCTAGATTTGAAAATTAGTTTTTTTTTATTCTAAATTCTAAATTTCATGTATATAGTGGTTTTCTAATTTTTCATTTATTTGGATAGATTTGAATTTTGTAGGAATTTGTTGCAAGTTAGCTATGTGTCACGGAGTTAGGCTTTCGACGTGCTTTAGATGTGCTAACTTGCATGAGACTTAAACAATCTTGGGAGAAGACACTAAGTAAGCCTTAGAGAGTTTTAGAGAATTAGCGGAAGACGAGTGAGAGGCAAGTGAACGAACAAGAAGGGCTTGAGAGAACAAAAGAGAGATAATACAAGAGAGCTTTGCAAGTGAACTTGTATTGATTGAAAGGATGTGTGCTTTATAAATGAAATGATTGGCCTATATATACAACTCAAAAGAAGGACTTAGAAAGGAGTATTCTTGGCATATGCAATGACTATTCTAGATAAAGAATATTCCAGTTATATACATGGATTATTCTAGATAAGGTCCATTCCAGATTTTTCTAAGCAATTATGGGCTTCTGGGACCTTCCGTGGAAAATGGGCTGGACAGCCCTCAGAGGTTTGGGTCTTGGCCCGAATTTGCACCTTAAGGATACATGAATTGGTTGGATCAATGTATCCTTATGATATCCTCCCCCACTTAATTCTACGATGTCCTCGTCGCATTTTCAGCCTTAAAGTGTCGAATGTGATCAGCAAATTGTCAAAGCTGGTCTTCTCATTCCCAACTAGCCTCATAGTCTGGCAGAGCTTTCCATTTCACTAAGTACTCGGTATAGTTGGGAACTCCTCTTCTCCAGATCACTTGGTCAGCAAGGATGCATTCTACCTCCTTGTTGAATTCGGTGACCACAGCCGTTGGTGTCCGCTTTGACTCATTTAGGCTTGGATCCTCTTCGTCTTTATGGAAAGGCTTCAGAAGACTTACATGGAAAATGTTATGGATCTTCAGTTTTGGAGGGAGTTGGACTTGATAGGTAGCCTTCCCCACATGTTTGATGATAGGAAATGACCTTTCATACTTCCGTACCAAGCCCTTGTGTACCTTGCGTAAAGACTTGAATTGGTTGGGTAGCAACTTTACCATCACTATGTCTCTTGTAGTGTAGTCTTTTGGCCGTCGGTTAGCGTTAGCTCATCTCTTCATCTTTTTGGCCGCTTTGTTAAGGCAAGCCCTTGTTATGTCCGCTTCCTCATGCTACTCCTTTGCAAACTTGAAGGCAGATGAGTTGTTGCCAGTGTAGGGAGAGGCAATAGCACTTGGAGTTAACGGTTGTTGTCTTAAGACAACTTTAAACGGGCTTTTTGGTTATGGCCTCACTCCTTTGAAGGTTGTATGAGAATTGGGCAGCATCGAGTAGCTTTGCCCAATCAAGTGAGTCAATGACATAGTGCTTCAAGTATTGTTCGAGTAAGGCATTGACTCACTTGGTTTGCCCATCAGTTTGGGGGTGGAAGCTTGTTGAGAAGTTCAGCTCGGTTCCCAACAACTTGAACAGCTCACGCCAGCATTTACTCGTAAAGCGGGGATTTCTATCACTGATTATGCTCTTTGGCACTACTTATAGCTTTACTATGTTCTAGAAGAATAGGTGAGCAGCTTTGTCTACCTTCCAATCAGCGGGGGTTGGAATGAAGGTGCCATACTTGTTGATCTGATTGATTACTACCATGTTGCTTCCACACCCTTCGGACTTTGGTAGAGTCACAATAAAATCCATTAAGACACTTTTCTAAGGCCACTCGAGAGTGGGTAGTGGCTCAAGTAGGCCAACTAGTGGCCACTGTTTTACCTTGTCTTGTTAGTAAACCAAACAAGTTTGCACATAAGCCTCGACATCTGCATGTATATATGGCTAAAAATAATGTTGTTGGACAAGAGCAAGGGTTCATGCCATACTCGGGTGACCAACCTATAGTGAATCGTGGCATTCCTTGAGGATTTCTTTCCGCAAGTTTCCCTACTTTGGCATGAAGATGCGATTCCCGATCATCGTTAAAACTCTATCGTTTACCCAAAATCGATGAGTCTTCCCCTCACTAGCCAATCTCAATAGGTTGTTGCCCAGTTTGTCTTGTCTAGTACCTTCCTTGATCCGTTCAAGGAGGTTGCTCTTAGGAGTACTAGTAGAAAGGGCCATTAGTTCCGCTTTTTGGCTCAGCACATTAGCAATTACATTGGTTTGTCCTGACTTATATTGCAATGTGTAGTCGAATTCTGCTAGGAAGTCTTGCCAAGGAGCTTGTTTGGGGCTGAGTTTCTTCTGAGTCTGGAAGTAGCTCATAACAACATTGTCAGTCATGATCACAAACTTACTTCCAAGGAGATAATGTCTCCAAGTGCGCAAGCAGTGGATGACGATGGTCATCTCCTTGTCTTGGATGGTATACCGTCTCTCTGTATCGTTCAGCTTGTAACTCTCATAGGCAATAAAATGCCTATCCTGCATTAAGACTCCTCTAATGATGACGTTAGATGCATCAGTATGGACTTTGAAAGGCTTTTTGTAATCTGGCAGCACTATAACAGGTTTCTCAGAGATTGCTTGCTTCAATCTCTCGAAGGAAGCTTAGCATTCATCCACCCAATGCCAAGTGTGGTTCTTCTGCAACAAGTCGGTCAAGGGTGCAGCTATGGTAGAGTATTCCTTGATGAACCGATGATAGTAATTGACAAGCTGCAGGAAAGATCGCAATTCTGGGACCTTGGTTGGAGGTTCCCATTATTGGATGGTTTGCACCTTCGCTGGATCCATCAAAAGTCTACCATCCTTGATTCAATGACCAAGGAAGTTCACCTTTTTCTTGGTCAACGAACACTTTGCCTTTTTAACGAATAATTCATTTTCCCATAGAGCTTGGAAGACTTGCTTGAGGTGCTCAATGTGCTCCTCAAGTGTGTTACTGTATACCACAATGTCATCTAAATAAACTACCACAAATTTGTCCAGGAAAGGATGTAGTACCTTGTTCATAAAAGTGTAGAAGGTGGTTGGTGCATTGGTGAGGCCAAAGGGCATGACCAAGAACTCAAACGCTCTATAGTGTGTCACACAGGTCGTCTTTGACTCGTCACCTTATGCTATGTGGACATAGTAGTAACTCGATTGCAAATCTAACTTGGTGAAGTACCTCACCTTCCCAAGTTGGTCTAAAAGATCAGTTATCAAGGGGATCAGATACTTGTTCTTGATAGTGACCTTGTTTAAGACTTGATAGTTAATACACATCCGTAGCGATCCATTCTTCTTCTTCTAGAAGAGGACTAGGGCACTGAATGGGGCTTTCAATGGTCAAATGTAGCCCGAATCGATCAGATCGTGGAGCTACTTCCTCAGTTTAGCGAGATCCAGAGGTGTCATTCGATAAGGAGCCATGCTAGGGGGTTTGGCACCAGGTTTCAGCTCGATGTGGTGATCCATATCTCACTTCGATGGAAGCTTCTTTGGCAATTCTGAAGGCATGACATCCTTGAACTTAGTAAGGACAGCCTGAATCGATTGCGGCAGTGCGGAAGTTGGTGTTGCTATATCTTCCCCATCGCTTAGCTCTTGTATGGTAGCGACATAGCCAGGACCCGACTTGAGACCCTGTTTGAATTGCAAGGCCAAGGTCATCAATGGTTGAGATCTCTCCTTATGCTTAAAGGGAATTATGCGAATCTTATGGTTGTCGAAAACCACAAGAGAACATAAAGTAAGCATAGGAAAAGCCAAAGTTTCGCAAAAGAATGCAAGACCTAACACTACTTTAAAATCATCCATGGGAATGACAGTAAAGTCTAACTTACCCGTCCATTCACCGATTTGGATAGCAACTCCGTGTGCCATGTCTTGGACAGGCCTTGCTTCTGAGTTTACCACTTTGATGTGTCGTTTCCCTTCGTTAGTTTGAGGCCTAGATGTTTGGCCTCTTCTGCATCCATGAAGTTGTGCGTTGCCCCCGTATCCAGCATCGCACAAGCTGATTTTCCCTCGATGGCAAGATCAGCATACAACAATCCCTTCTCTTTGGCGATTGTTGGGGAGAAATGCTTCGAGAGATTACCCAATTGTTGGATAGATTCCATGTCTGCTTGGGCTTCTTCATTGGCCTTTTCTAGGTGAAGTGCTGCCCTCATAGCATTCATGGCTTTGAGCTTGGGGCAATCCTTCACCTAGTGCGGTCCATCACAAATAAAATAGGGTCTAGGAGGATTAATCGAGTTATGCTCACCTCCAGACTTCTTCTCATGCTTGGGGCGTCATTTGAGGGTCTCTGTTATCCACCCTCGTTGCGACCAAAATCTTGCTTCTTTTGCTCGATCTTCTCTCCCCCACTTTTGCTAGAGTTTGGCTTCTTGGCCTTGGAGTGAGCTGAGTAATCGACAAAGGTTTCGGCAGCGGCAATGGTAGCATCTAGGGTCTGCACATTACGCCTCTCTAGCTTGACTCTCGCCCAATCCTTCAAGCCGTATTTGAAGTAGAAGAGTAGTTCCTTATCAGACATTTTGATTTCAAGTATGAGGGTAGTAAATTCTTTAATGTAGTCAGAAATATTACCTGTTTGACATAGGCGTCGCAACTTCCCTCTCGCTTTGCTGTCTGCATTGTGAGGGATGAAGTACCTACGCACTTCAGCCTTGAATTGTTCCCAAGTGTTGATGATGCATAAGCCTTTCTCCCATTTAGAGGGCTTCCATCTCCATCAGAGTTGGGCAGCATCTCTCAAGAAGATTGGGGCATTGCCTATCCTGGCCAAATCATGGATAACCCCTATGGCCTCGAAGTACTGCTCAAGGCTGAACAGAAATTTTTCCATGGTAGTGGCATTCTATATGTCGTTGTACAAGGCAGGCTTCAAGACCTTCAAGCCATGTACCACAGTGGTGCTAGTAGTGGTAGTTGTACTACTAAGTGAATTTTTTCAGTGAAAGGACTCTATCTCCCTACAAAGGGCATGAATCTCTTCCTCAACAAACTCACGAAGGTTAGACAAACCTTGATTCAGGGAGCGTATCTCTCCCCTAAATAAGCGGCCATACTCTTCGATTATGACTTTGGTAGCCCGTGTGATCTCCATATTCTCATGGATCAAGTTGTCGACTTGATCGCTGAGATCTCCCATAAGGGAATTTATGTCGATGACGCTCCTTTCCAAGCTCCCAACACGTAAGTCCATGGTTTCCTTTACTGGAACCTTATACTTGCCATGTTTGGCTGGAGCACGTTGCTCCTTATGCCCATGAGCTTCTTGCTCCATTTGTTGCTCATCGAAAGTGGTCTCAACAAATCCTTCCTCATCAGCCATATTCACAACTCAAACAAGAACAAAGTAAGGACTAGGATTACTTTGCTTTGATACCACTTGTCATGGAGTTAGGCTTTCAATGTGCTTTAGACGTTCTAAACCGCGTAACACTTAGACAATCTTGTGAGAGAAGACACTAAGTAAGCCTTGGAGAGTTTGAGAGAATCAGTAGAAGACAAGTGAGAGGCAAGTGAACGAACAAGAAGAGCTTGAGAGAACGAAAGAGAGAGAACACAAGAGAGCTTTGCAAGTGAACTTGTATTGATTGAAAGGATATGTGTTTTACAAATGAAATGAGTAACCTATTTATACAACTCAAAAGAAGGACTTAGAAAGGAATACTCTTGGCATATGCAATGACTATTCTAGATAAGGAATATTCTAGGTATATACATGGATTATTCTAGATAAGGTCCCTTCTAGAATTTTCTAAGCAATTGTGGGCTTCTGTGACCTTCCGTGGCAAATGGGTTGGACAGCCTCAGAGGTTTGGGTCTTAGCTCAAATTTGCACCTTAAGGATACATGAATGGGCCGAATCAATATATCCTTGTGACATATGTATAGCTTTTTGTTCTATAAGGTATTTGGAAGGTTGGAGCTAAATTCCTTTTAAATGTGATTTTGAAAGGTTGTCTTAACCTTCAAAGATTTCCAAAAGTTTGTCTAAGTAAACCTTTTGTAAGATAGAGTTAGAAATATTATTGATATTATCATGAATAAATTCTTGTCCTCTATTTAACATATTAATCCATTCCTTTGGTATCAAAGGGTTTTTTTTTTTGATGCATTAGGAATTTCTACATACTAATTTTCATTTACAATTTTATTGTATTAGAACAATATATTTGTAAATTCTTTTGCCTTAATTTTTTGTATTCAGCCAATTCAGAACCATACAAGACTCCTAATCCATAAGAGATATCTTAATTTAATTTTAAATCTATAAAAATGAACTAAATACTATGTAAAGCTATCTTTTGTTCTATTTCATTTCTCTTAAAACTCAGAAACCTGTAAGACAACTAATAGTGAGAAAATTACTATAAAAAGCTTCTTCAAGGGGATGAATGATTGGGAGATCTCAAAAGTCCAAAAAATAGTATTTACAAACTTTGAAAATAGATTTTACCATCAAAATTGAAGAATAAGACATTCATTTTACAAAATCTTTTAAAACCAATTTTCTTCTTTGATAAAAATATTTGTAATATCATAAAAATGAATACTACAAATATATACATATAAGACTTGTATAAGTAGAAGTTAAACCTCTTACAAAAGAAGGATTAAATGCATTCACCCTAGTTGTCTTTAGGTATTATAGATTTACAAATTCTTAGGACTCTTTGTTAAATTATATAGAATCTAGTATTTGTAGTAGAATAATTTGCAAAGTATGGTTTTACAAATTAAAATACATAATTATAACATGCTTGAGGTTTCTTTTCTAATTACATTAATTTTTCAAATATATTGCAAAACTATGATTTTTATTTTTACATCCAAACATTATTTCTAATTTCAAAAAAGTAAAACACTTCTTTTACAAACTAATCTTACTTGATCCAATATTGTTCTTCCAAGATCTATTTAATGGAAAAATATTACCTATCTAAAAGAATGAATTTTAGAAGGTACAGTGAAATTGCAACCCAAACTCAAATTAAACCAAATATAAAGATTTCCAAAATAAACCAACACTATGATGAAAAGGACATTTTAAACTTTAAAAGAAAATATACAAGTTTCAAGTTTTTGAAGAAGCCTTTGAAATATCCACCATTAACTTGGGACACGTCTTTAACCTTTCTTGTAGAATAAACCTTCCTAATAAGTAGCCATTGAGGTTTTCTACCTTAAATTTACTAATTACCTTTTACAAAATATAGATTACAATACAACCATTTTGCATCCCATATATATTAACCTTATATTATAATCTCCCTCAGCATTACTTACTTCATCAACTATTACGAAAAACATTCCAAATAAATTACATATTTAAGAAAAACACTTTCTAGTTAAGAAAGAATATTTATATAATGATTTTTATGCATACCATAACACTAAAAAAAAGGATATGATGTTTCAAAACCTTATTACAAGACATTCATAAAATCCTAACTTATTTTATGTTTTCACTTTTGAACATAAGGCCCGTATTTTTTTTTAATTAATTTGAAATATATGTATTTTAAAATAATATTTCATATCCTTTTCAAAATTCTACAAATCCTATTACCACAAGATGTAAGGCTAAGGAATAGATAATTTTTTATGACAAATTTGTAAAAGCAAAATATTCACTCTTTAAACAAGTTATACTAACCTATAAAAAAAGTATAGTAAAATTAGCCCCTTAAAATATTCCTCCAAAAAATGATGACTTGAGAAAACTTTTCAAAATGATCATTCAACAAAACAATTATATCAATGCTTATCTCTTTTCCATAATAACATAATTGAATGGAATAGAAAAATATGTCCAAAAACTAACCTCCCTCAAGTTTTAATAAGCTTTGACACTTGTAAAAATCCTCTTTTCAAACCATACTAGTTTTTTAAATCACCTTAACACAAGTTAAGTAATTAACAATTAACTTAAACTCTAAAATCCTATTTTGTAAACTTTAAATCATTATCTTCAAAATTAGATTCAAAAATTGACAATACAATAAGACAAAATTTAAATAAAGGAGCTTTTAGAATAGATAAACCCTACATAAATCATATATTCTAGCCAAAATCTACATCTAAACTTATAACTCTGGGCTTGGATGTTAAAAACAAACCAAATACCTTAGCCTAATGCAAATTCAATGTCTTTTCCATTTACAAATAAGACATAAATGATATGTTTGAATACAACATCCTTAACCTCTTAAAATAAATGACTATAGTAGTAAATGCCTACAAAACACAACACTAAACCTTTGACAAAACTATTGCTGAACTTCTAATTGTAGGATTTTTAGGACAATTGAAAGGATAGTAAGATGACCACCTTACATATAAACAATGATCATAAATTATGAAATCTATCAAAATTATAGATGATAAGGTTCTTATCCTTGATTCTTTAAGGGACCTTATAAAGGATGCTATAACATGTCTTGATAATCTCTTTACATTTCATAGAAACCCTTCACACCTTAAGAATAAAAACACTAAATCACTCAATAACCTTAGGTGAAAAAAACTTAGTGATTTCTAAATTTTAAAAACTACTTTTCTTCTTAGACTTTTAGAAAGAAAAATTCCTTGTATAACTTCCAACACTTCTAAGAAAGAGAGTTAGAAACACCTTAAAACTTACATACATAAACTTTATCCCTTATAATTAATTAACTTATAGAGAATTGGTTAGTTTCAACTAGAAAGAAGGATTCAAATTTTACTAAGACATTAAATTCCAAAAATATTTCAAATGGGAAATAAAATAATCCCATTTTAAGCAGGAACTTTCTATCAATAGTTTGACCTTGGTTTTCTAAAACTTAGAGATTCCATAAATAATAACAAAAAACCCCATATTAGAAAATCTATTAATTATAGGAAATCTTACAAACCAAACAAACAATCCTGTAACAAAAAGCCAAAAAAGAATCCTAATATAAATTGCCCAAGTAGAAAACTCATCCTACAAAGCAATAACAAAAGGACATCATCTATTACCAATATGAAAAGAAAGGGCACATTAGGATATAGGAATTATAATTAGAAGAAACTAATTCAAAATTAAAAGTCCTTCTTCAAACCTTTAACTTTAAATCTAGCTTTCTTGAACATTCAAACACAAGCCATTCTAAATAAATAAACTTCAATCCTTTTTATCAAAAATTGAATTACAATCAAAGTAGATCAATATGCTAAATAGAGGATTGGAATTTATTATTGATATTATGAAGAACATTTTAAACTTCTTTGCAAAAGATTTGTTTGGACAAAGGTTTAAAAACCTTGGAAGGCCAAGACAACCCTTTAAGCTTTTTATTGATCAACAAAACACCTTATGATTTTACCATAATCCTAGCTAAACATGTTTTTCGAAAAGTCCATATCTATTGTTTAAGACCTATATGCAAAAATCAAAATCATCAAAACAGAACTTAGAGAATTGAAACAAAAAGAACCAAAAGGTTGAAGAACCAAAGAGAATTATGGTTTTAAATGAAAATAGTAGTTTTGTTGATGATGGTCCTTTTGAAACATATGAAAATTGAAAGAATTTAGAATATGTAAAACCCATAACCTAACCCAACAAAAGCCTAACGACCTTGAAAACCTAGGAAGACTTCCTTTATATTTTCTTTTTACCCTTAAACAAGTTACTTCCTGGAAGTATTTGATCAAGGTCACCCTTATCTTTTTAGAAGATTTTAAATTTGATACTATAACCTTATTTGACATAAGAGTAAATTTAAATTATATCAAACAATGGATACTACCTTGAAAATTTCAAGAAACCATAAACAAATGACTAATAGTAGCCAATAATTCTAAAATGACCATCATTAACAAAACTACTATATTCATTCAAAACCATAATTTTTAAATAAAAACCTATTTTGTCTTAGTTGAAAACATACACCATATTGTTATATTAGGAACACTATTTATAAATCTAATTACTCATACTGTCAATTATAATGGTAATTTTTTCCAAACCAAATGCCAAATACTTATCTTTCCTTTCACTTAAAGACTAAAAATATGAGGCTTAAATATTGTAAAAACCTACTTTATTTATAAGAATAAGATTTATACCTTAATTTTAGTAAAATAAAACATCTTTCTTATTTACAAAATGATGTTTATTTTATAAAAATCTAACATTTATAAGATCCAAAGATCAAAGGAGAAATTTCTCTTTTCCAAAATTGTATCTAAAAGGAATTTTATTTTAATCTTGAAAATGCCTTTAGAAGATTAGTTATCAATTTCAAACCTTTAAATAAAGTGATGAAATGGATTAGATACCTTATTCAAAACAAAAAGGATTTGTTATTGTTGTTCCCATAGCCTTGTATGGGTTGTAATTGTTGTCAACTAGATTTAAGTATGCAAGCAGAAGTGGCTCATATCTCAAGAATTGTAGGATAAGACTAACATGTCAAATAACCTCGTAAAGTGATCTTCTTAGAGTGAACTTAAGAGGGAGTTTAGCATTGCTTAAGTCTTAGTGTGACATAACATTGCTTAAGAAAAATAAATTAAGAAGGAGGATAATGCTGAATTTTGAATGGAATAGTAATATGAAGGCACATAGAGGGTCAAGAAAAGAAATTTGCCGCAGCTACAATAAACCCTTCTAGGGTTTTCATAGAAGGGAGTATATAAACCAAGACTTATCTCTTTTGGGGTAGCCATCGTAAGATAGTGAAACACATGAGAGCAGACCAAAAAGAGAGGACATAAGACCTAAAGAAGGGAAGACGTTAGAGTAGACCAGACCTGGAAACCATGAGACATGAGAGTATATCAGGACTAGAGAAGATGTAAGACCAGCCAAGTGTGCAACAGGTGAGACCAGACTAAAACAGTGAGACCTAGAAATGTGAGACCAGAAAAGAGGGAAATAGGTGACACCAGAACACACTAGAAGACCAAAATCGATGAGAACAAAATTGGATGAGACTAGAAAAGGGTGTAACATATGAGACTAGGTAAGATTTGAGACCAGGTGAGACCTGGAAATGTAAGAGCAGAAAAGAGGGAAACGGGTGACACTAGAACATACTGGAAGACCAGAATCGATGAGACCAAAACGGGTAAGACTAGAAAAGGGTGTAACACGTGAGACCAGTTGAGACATGAGACTAGGTGAGATATGAGACCAAGTGAGACCCAACTAGTGAAGACGTGAGACTTGGAGGAGGTGAGATGTAAGACCAGACCAGAATGATGAAACGTTGAGACCAGACCTGGAGATGGTGAGACTAGAGACGATGAGACGGTGAGACCAGGAAATGAGTAAGACCGTGAGACAAGGAGACGGTGAGACCAGGAGACAGGTGACACCGTGAGATGAGACTAAAAGTTGTGTAAGACAACCAAAAGAAGAAGTTTGGTGAAGCATTTGATAGAACTCAACGTATTTTCAAATTTCTTTAAGAAAGGTTAAAGAGTATTTTGGTGATCTTCCAAGTGACAGTGAAGCAGCTTATTCAAATCAAATAGAGGCAAAAGAAGATAGAAGAAAGGTAGAAATAACAGGTGACACTCTTTGTATTGTACTTGCTTTATATTTGTAATAGTGAAAGGAGCAAAAGATTAAGACATCTATTGTAACTACATTGCAATCATAGGGAATACCACACTAGTATTCTCAAGTATAGTAGATTGTCTTAATAAAGGAAGAACTCTACCACCATGGAGTACACATTGATGGAACCACATAAATTTGTTGTGTCCTTGCTTTGAATTTACATTCTATGTTTTGAATTGAGTTGTGAACATAGCTAAAGAATCATCAAACCCATAACCTAAAGAACACCTAATCAAGAACAGCCAATCTGTCTAATAGGTAAGGTGTTTGAAAGGTAACTTTGGGGACTATTGTGATTAATAGGTAACAATAGATCTACCTTAGTTAAATCTAAGAAAGAGTTCACTTTTGAGAAGAGTTTAAAGTTATTCACATACCTATATATTGACGAGAGCTAAAGTATTAAAGAAGTAGAATACTTTGGCTTAAATTATCAAAGTTTTTTTAAGGGGTGTGATACTGATTCACCTCCCGTCTTAGTATCATAGACTAGTAAATTCTAGGGTGAAGTTGGGAACTTTAGTTACAAAGACAATAATATGCTTTTATGTTTTTCAAATTTATCATGAAATTTGGATTTTGAAAAATCTAGATTCATCCAAAAAATAAACACAAAATCACATTTATAGTTTCATTTAGCCAATATAAATAACATGTTTATCTTTTAGATTGAAAAATGCCCCTTTAAAATTTCAACCTTACTAAAAATTTTTCCTTATTTCCATAGATGATGCACTTATTTTTTTATACTTTATTGAACAACATTCCAAACATTTAAATACATTCTTTGTCATTACAAAACAAAATGGTTTAGTGATCTTATGATCCAAGATCTTCTTTTTCCAAACCAAAGTTCAATTTCTTGGCTATTATATTTTTCAAAGAATTACTCCCATAGAGAGAGTCTTGATATTTGCTAAAAAAATCCCTAATAAGATTATGGACAAATCTTTGCTCTAACATTTTCTTGGAAGTCTAAATTATCTTTCAGATTTTAGTCAAAATATTAATCGAATTACAAAGTAGTTGAATGATTTGAATCCCATTCCATTGATTAGTCACCATACTACTTTTGTCTACAAATAAAATTCCAAGAAAATCCTATGTCGTTATTTAGCAAATCCTTTAGTCTTAAAAATTGTTGAGACAAATGTATTTAACCTAGGTTATGGAGATATTCTAAAATAACTCAAAAAAAAGGAAAAGAAGAAATAGTTGAGATTACTTTGGAACATTGGATTAATGCTCAAAATAATTATTCAACCATCCAAAAGAAAGTTTTTCCATTGTCATGAACATTACAAAATTTAAAAGTGAATTATTAAATTAAGAATTTCTTGTTTGCATTGGTTGCAAATTTATAAAAGAAATTTTACAAAAAAGATATTCAAAACATTGCATTAAAACAAATGTTTTCTTAATAACAAGCTATTCTTTTTTATTTTTTTTTATTTTGAAATTGACTATATTGAAGAAGAGAAAAATTTTATACTTGATTTCCTAACCAAAAAATTTCTTCAAAATTGATCCTAATATGCCTTACAAATCCAAAGACAAAGACAAAACTCCTACTTAAACCTCAAAAGAAGAAACCTTGAACCTATAGAGTCTCTTAACTAAAGCTTAACTCATTAAGTTGTGGATTGACCACATTACAAAAGAAAAAGAGACCTAATGCTCTCAAAACAAATACAAGTCCAACAATAGGTAGAATCTCTATCCTATTCTCCAGAATTATCACAAACCCTCTCTCAGGCACAAGAAGGTCTATTTCCAAACCTTGTTTTCCAAACAAAGGAGATAGGATTTCATTAAAAACCTTATCTCGAAAGAATTAGCAAATCTAATAATTTTCAAATATTTCAAAAGTTATTTTATCACAACCATATACTCCAAAAAAGGCTTTAACATATTTTTTCAAAACTCATTTTTAAAATATTTGCAAAATGGAAATTGATTTTTATGATGAAAACCCTTTCATTGTCATTTTAAACATTCTTTCTTAAGGATGGTATTTCAAACCTTTAGATCATACAAAACCACAATCCTATTATATAATAATTTTAAAAATAACTAAGTCTACAAAATTCTAACACTTCTACCTTGAAACATCCTATTCATGCTTTGCCTATTTTACATGTCATATCTTACAAATTATCCATTCTTCAAAGTAGGGACAAAACCTTTCAAAACCCAAAAGTAGATTTTTTCAAATGTATTGTTAAAAAATGACTCAAGGAGACCTAATAGCCCTTATAAGTTTGGCTTTAAAATATTACTTTTCTAGCCAAAAAATCTTATACTTTTACTATATTAATAATGACCTAAATTGAAGAAAATATTATAAAATAACATAATAATTATTACAAAGTAAAACAATATCATCTTAGGCTACATTTGAGTCAAGTGAACCAATAATTAACCTTTAAAATAAAAATGAGGATAGCTTTTTCAGTGTCTTTTATCCAATTAAGTAAAAAAAACAAGAATAATTCTCATGAAATGACAAAAGTATTTTTAGTAACAAAAAGCTTTACTGTAGGATAAACCACTTTTTAGAGACTCCTAATCTGTAACTGACTAAAGACCATTTTTAAAGATTTCTAACCTTCAACTAATTGTAAATCACTTTTTAGAGTTTACTAATTTATAACCAACTATAGATCATTTTTCAAGGATTCCTCATTTCAAATGTTATCCCTTAATCCTCAAAAAATCCTTTTTTGTATCCTCTTTTTCCTTTATATTTCCTATGAATCTTTGTAAGTATTTCAAATTAATAAAAATTTATTTAGTAAAAATAATTCCTTTATTACATTTCTTCTAAATATTCTTTTTTGTTTATATTTTTATTTTATATTTCTTTAATTTCTATATCTTCTACTTCTATTTCTTTTAGAAACTTTCCAAATTTATTGTTAAAAAATGGCTTAAAAAATCCATTAACCCTTATAAGTCTAACCTCAAAATACTACCTTTTTGGTGCAAATATCTCATGCTTTTGCCTCATTAATAGTGACTCAAATTAAAGAAGAATATTACAAAACAAAACAATATTGTTTTAGTCTACATAATGATAAGTGAACCAATAATTGACCCTTAAAATGAAAATGAGGATGATTGCTTTAGTGACTTCTTTCAATTAAGTGAAAAAAGTCCCTTAATGACAAAATTACTTTCAATGATTGATAACTTCATTATGAGATATAACCATTATTTAAAGATTATTGACCTCTAACTTACTATAAAACACTTTTTAAAGATTCTTAACTTATAACCAGCTACAAATCCCTTTTTATAGATTCTTAACCTATGACTAATTGGAGATTGCTTTTTAAAGATTCCTTACTCATGACTAATTATAAAAGACATCCTCTAACTATAAGTACGGGTAGAAAAACAAAAAAAGGCATCAATTAAAAACTCCTTATATTTCCATATAATTCCCCCTTCCAAACATTGTGTCTTTTCCTTCCTCTTTTAAATATCGTTCCCTTCCTCCTAGAAAACCTTCTTTGTGTCCTATTTTTCCTAAGTATTTCCTATAAATTATGTGAAGTTCCTGACTTCTCCCTAGGATCTACTAGTTTGTGATATTGAGAGGGGGGTGAATCAGTATCATTACAATTCGCAATTAGCGGGTAAGTGAACAACTTCAACCTCTTCTTAAAAGCAAACTCTTTCTTAGATTCGACTAAGGTGGATCTATTGCTACCTACTAATCATAATAGTCCCCAAAGCCACCTTTTAGACACCTTGCCTAATAGACAATTTAGATGTTCTTATTTAAGTCTTTGTTAGGTTATGGGTTGGTTGATACTTTAATTGCATTCACAACTTAATTCAAAACATAGAATGTAAAGCATATTAAAGACACACGAGATTTATGTGGTTCTATCAACGTGACGTACATCCACGGTGGTAGGGACTCTCCCTTACCAAGACTATTCATTATACTTGAGAATTCTAGTTACAATGGATGTCTTAATCCTCTACTCTTTTCACTAATGCAATTACTAAGTAAGTACAATATAAAGAGTATTACTTACTATGTCTACCATTTTTCTACCTTATCTTGCCTCTGTTGAATTAAAAGGCTGCTTCACTACTACTTAGAAGTTCACTACAATGCTCTTTAATCTCTCTTGAAGAAATCTAGAAATACGTTGAGTTCTTTCAGATACTTCGCTGAATTCCTTCTTTACGTTGTTTCACACAACTCCTGTTTTCATCGTCTCACGGTCTCACCCGTCTCTTATTTCATGATCTTATTGTCTCACGACTTGCCTCATGTATATTTCTGGTTTGCCCTTGTCTGTTTCACACCTCCTTTGGCCATATCAAATTTTCTCCCTTTACTGTCAGTCACTGTTCATCGGTTGTCCACTCCTCTGTTCTGGCCGTATAGGGTTTTTCTCTCCTTCCCTGTTTGGCCGTCGGGTTTCTTTCTCCTTTTGCTGGTGGTGTGTTTTGTCGTGCTCACTTGGTTGGCCATTAGGTTTCTTTTTTTCTCCTTCCCGTCGACTCCTCTATTCTGTTCGTATACCTCTTTTCTCTCTCTTCCAATGGTTGTCTCAACTTTCCTCTCTTTCTCTCGTGTTCTATCAATAGTCTCTCTCTTTCTCTCTCTATTCATCCATCCAGATCTCTCTCACCATATTATCGGATCTATCTCACCATCCACTCTGTTTTGTCATCAACTTGTTTTGTCTTCCTCTTTGTTGTGTTGTCTCCTTATTGTCCACTCTTCGTTTTGCCGTCTAGCCCCCTTTTCTTTTGCCGTCCACTCCGATTTTGCCGTTTTGCTCACCCAGTGGTGTATTTGCTGTTTTGCTCACTTCTCAGCCATCTCTAGTTCTCTCCCTTTTTCCTCTGTTCTACCGATGGTGGTCTTGATTGGTCGAAGAATAGGATTTTGCCATTTCACTTTTCCAATTTGTCGTCTAGTCATTTAGCCCCTTTCAGCCATTTCTCTATCTTTGCCAGCCGTCTATTTTGACCATCGGGTTTCTCTCTCCTTGCGCCGATCTGCTCTGATTTGCTCAATTTACTAATCTCTCCTTCTTCCGACGACGACTTTATTTTCTCTTTCTTCCAACGGTTGTATTTTCTCTCTTTTGTGTTTTGGCTGATGGGTTTCTCTTTCCTTCCACTGGTTTGCTCTAATTTGTTTAATTTGCCGACCTCTCCTTCTTCCGACGATGGCTACACTGTGCTCTTCTTATGTTGGCCTTTATATACTCCTCCATAAAACCCTAATAAGGCGAATTTACTGTCTTGCCCTTCCATGTGACTTTACTTTCTTGCACACTCAAACCTAGTTGACAACAATTACAACCCATACAAGGCTGTGGGAAGAACAATTTCTTCCTTTGTAATTGTTGGCAACACTCATAACAAAAACCACTATGCAACAGTTTCAACTCCCCCTTTCTTAACAAATCTCCCTACACTGTTGTTTTTCTCCCCCTTTGCCGACCAATTACAAATCTAAAAAACTCGCAAAGTAAAGATGGAGGATTTACCTGAACTTCAGGCATGATGAGGCATTTGCACAGATAGACTCAATCTATGCTTTTCAAATAGCTTTGTGGATAGAGGTTTAGTTACAATATCTGAAATTTGATCTTTAGTGCCAACATACTCCAATTGAATTATACCCTGTTCCAATTGATCTTTGATGAAGTGATACCAAATGTCAATATGCTTGCTCCTTGAATGTTGAACTGTATTCTTGCTGAGATCAATAGTGCTTTGATTATCTCAAAGTATACTCACTGGTAACTTCACTTCAACACCCAAGTCTGCCAATTGTCTTAGTATTTATATCACCTGTGTACATGCAGTACAAGCAGCCATATACTCAGCCTCAACTATGCTCAAAGTAACACTATTTTGCTTTCTACTTAACCATGCAACACACATTGAACCCAAGTAGAAGCTGTAGCCGTTAATTGATTTTCTATCATCTATACTTCCTGCCCAGTCTGCATCAGTGTATGCTTGTAGTTT
The DNA here is from genome assembly GCA_037897445.1 of Ceriops zippeliana. Lineage (NCBI taxonomy): Eukaryota > Viridiplantae > Streptophyta > Magnoliopsida > Malpighiales > Rhizophoraceae > Ceriops > Ceriops zippeliana. Next base: position 630,954 of record JBAPLH010000135.1, on the reverse strand, counting down.
AACAGAATCCATGGATAGATACCACAAACCCATTTCCAGTATTCCTCTGAGGTACCTTAGGATTCTTTTCATTGCCAATACATAAGTCTCATTAGGATTAGCTTGGAATCTACTGGCAGCACACACAGTTTGCATAAGATCATGCCTTGATGCTGTAAGGTACAACCTATCATCTTTCTGTACTTTGTAGGGCTTGTGCTCCTTCCGTTTTAATCTTTTGGCAACTCATAACCTACTGTCATAGGGGCATTAACAGGTCTGCTATCTTCCATACAAAACCTTTTCAGCATCTCTTTGGCATACTTTATCTGAGAAATAAAGATACTTTCTTCACATAGCTTTATTTGTAATTCAAGAAAGTACGTCATTTCTCCAATCAATGACATCTCAAATTCCTTACTCATCTTCTGTGCAAAATCTTGGCATAGCTCCGAGTGATCTCCTCTAAAGATGATGTAATATACATATCTATGGTTATTAGCTGGCATTTCTCTGAGTTGAACACATACAGGTTATTATCAACTATTTCGCTTTTAAAGTTCAACTTTCTCAAGTACGCATCCAGCCTATTGTACCATGTTCTTAGAACTTGCTTAAGACCATACAAGGCTTTCTTTAGCTTGCACACATGTGTCTCATCCTCACTGATTTGTACTTTATCGGGTTGTTTAATACACTTCTTCTTTCAGGAGCCCATTCAGAAAGGCGGATTTCATATCCATCTGATCGACTTTATACCTTTTGTGTGCTGCCAAAGCTAAGAACATTCTGATAGTTTCTAACCTTGATACTAGTGCAAAAGTTTCATCAACATCTATCCCTTCTATCTAAGTGTAGCCTTTGTACACCAGCTTGGCCTTGTTCCTCACTACCTTGCCATCTTCATCGTGTTTATTCCTAAACACCCATTTTGTTCCTATGACATTCTTATTAATAGGTCTTGGAACCAGCTCCCATGTATCATTTTATTCCTAAACACCCATTGATAGCTTTGACCCAAGCTTTGTCTTGTGTAGCCTCTTCAATAGATTTAGGTTCCACTTGTGAGAGTAAAGTAGTAGCTTCCACAATTTTTCTTTTTGTTGTAATTACTACTAATGGGTCACCTACAATCTTATTTCCTTAATGAGCACTTGTCCATGTCTTTTTTTTTCATTCTCTCTTGCATAGTCTTAGTTGCAAGAGAGTGTATTTCTTCATCTTCAGACTCACTCTTCTCTGGGTTTGAACTTACTTCTTGTTCCTTTTCTTCAGGTTGGTTTGATTCTTCATATATCTTGAAGTCATCTTCTTCATTGTCCTCAACTTCTCCATTCTGGATTGTTTTCCAATTCTCATCTATTCTCACATCATTGGACGTGATCACTTTTCCCAGCTTGTTCAGAAAAACTCTGTAGCCTTTTGTCTTTGCTGAGTATCCCATAAGGATGCCTTTATCAGACCTAGCATCGAACTTTCCTGTTCTTCACAAAATATGGGTTGCCAAAGATTTTAAGATACTTGGCTGTTGTCTTCTTCCCACTCCATAGCTCATATGGAGTCTTATCAGTATTGGGCCTTAGTAAGACTCTATTCAGTAGATGTATAGCTGTAAATGTTACTTCTGTCCAAAATCTTGTGTGAAGCTTGCATTCCAACAGTAGAATTCTTGCCATTTCAACCACATCACTATTTTTCCTCTCTACCACCCCATTTTATTGAGGTGTTCTTGTTGTTTCCATCTGATGGTGAATACCATGCTTTTCAAGGTAATCTTCAAAAGCTTCATTTGTAAATTCAGTGCCTTGATCTGAGCTCAATACTTTGATCTTCCTTCTACTCTCATTTTTAGCCAATCTTCTATATCTCTTGAAGCAATTCAGAACTTCTGACTTGTGTTTGAGGTGCATGATACAAGTCCTTCTAGAATAATTATCAACAAATAAGATGAAGTACCTCTCACCATTTAACCCTTTTGTCCTCATTGGTCCACACAAACAGTATGCATAATGTCAAGCATTGCTTCAGAATTGAACTCTTTGGTCTTATACTACTTTCTAGCATGTTTTCCTTTAGAGCATACTGAGCAAACATACTCCCTCTCTCTCTTGAGGTTGGGAATGTCTCTGATTGCATGAGTAGTGGTCAGCTTCCTCATGTTCTTTTGTGTTAAGTGTCCTAGCCTCCTATGCCAATGCTAATTTTCTTCTTCCTTTGTAAGTAGACAGTTGTTTGTCTTGTCCTCATCAATCATGTACAAATTTCCAGCTATTCTTTTCCCTACTGCAATAGTATTGTCTTCTTTACTCTTTACTTGGCAACCTTTTTTTGTGAATATCACTTTGTGGTTGTCGTTGCATAGTTTGCTGATAGATGCTAGATTATATCTGAGACCTTCAACGTGCAGAACATCTTTCAGCTTTCCTTTTCCAATATTTACTGAACCCTAACCACTAATGTTAAGTGAATCATCATTGCCAAACTTGACTCTGCCTTCTCTTGATTTGTTTAACTTTGATAATTTACTCTTATCTCCTATTATGTGTGAAGTGCATCCACTATCAAGGATCCATTGCTTATCCTTGCAATCAACCTTTAGTGCAATTTCAGCTATATTAGCCACGTCTCTTTTTGCTTTATATTCCTTCTTTTAAACTGGTTGGAAGATAGCTTTCTCTTTTTTCTTAGCTTTGATTGCACTGTTTGTTTTCACTATGCCATCAAGTGTCATGCATCTCTTGGCATTATGGCCATCCTGCCTACACCTTTCACACTATTCCAAGTTTGCCAATATAGCAAACTTGTTCTTTGAGACCACTGGTTTGGGCTTCCACCAATAATCCTTGTCAGTGTGCCCTCGCCTTTTACAGAATGTGCAAGAACTCACGACAAGTGTTCTCTTTTGAATTCTATATTGTCTCCCCCTGTATATAGCATTGAATCTTCTCAAGTTGGAGACACATACTTGCCTTCTCCACCAGCATTTACTTGCCTTATGACCCCAAACTCTATAATAAAGATAGTGACCTTGAAACTACCTCTTTTTGGGTCTACTCACAGCTTTTTTTCTTTTGTTCATTACTTACTGTGTAGGAAAAGTAGCTCGCTTCTTTGCTTGTGTGGCTTTCATTTCAGTCACCTTCTTCTCCTTCTTCTGTTCAGCTATAGCCCTTTGCTGGATGACTTTCTTTTCTTCATTTTTGTTTGCAACCATAGGTTGCTTCTTCAAATCTTCTTCATTTGCAGCCTTCATTATTCCTGGCTAATCAATCTTTTCTTTCTGAGATGTAGCAACTATGAGTTGCTACTCTTTAACCACATACATCATTTTTTGCCCCTAGCTTTGGTTTGATAACTGTCTTTTCTTCTTCAGTTATCTTCTCCTAAGTCACAGCCTTCTCTTTCAACTTCTGTGGCAAAGTCTCATTCTCTTTAGGCAGTACAGCCTCAGATTGCTGCACTTTCTCTTCATTCTTCTTTTTTCTTGTAGAGCTTGTTTCTCCTACCATTTCAAACTTCTGCAAGTTCTCCTTACTCTTTTTGAGTTGTTGCTAAAGTCTCAACAACTCTATCTCCATTTCTTCAATTATTAAATTCCTTGAGCTAAGCTCTATAGTAAGGTCTTCACATATTTTGATATGTTCTTCAAATCTTCTCTTTAAATCAATATGTTCAACCCTTATTTCATCCTTTTGACTTTTTACTTCCTCAATCTTTGCTTTAACTTGTTTTATATGGGCCTTCAACCTTCTTATGGTTCTGCCCCTTCTAATTATCTCCTTTGAAGCTGCTTCCAACTTAGCTTCAAGATTTGGTTCTTCTTTATCAACATCTTCTTCCTCTTTAGAGGTTAAACTACCATCTTGAGCTGATGCCATAAAGGCATGCTTATCTGATAAGTCTTCATCTTCCTCCTCATCAGCTTCTTTTGTCTGACTCATATAACTCATGAATGAGTCTCTCTTCTTCATTTGTGGGTTGGCAGTCTTCTTGCTGGACTTCTTTGATTTGAATGATGGTCTTCTCCATTTTGAATTATGCTCATTATCACCATCCTCATCTTCATCATCAAGTTTCACTTTGCACTAAGAAGCAAAGTGTCCAGTCTGCCCATAACGATAGCATCTCAAGGACAATCGTCCTTTTCCCTTCTTGGACCCTTTCTTAAATTTCCTTGTGAATTAAGCCAATACTTCACCTTCACTTTCTTCCACATCACCATCATCATCCTCATAGGATGATTCTTCCTCTTCTTTCATCTTCAAGTGTTTCATAACTTTGAAAGTTGCCTCCTTTGATACCTTTGATGTTGAAGAGCTCTTAATTGACTTTATTCTCATCTCATATGCAATGAGATTGCACTGGAGATCATGCAGAGACATAGAATTGAGATCTCTACTCTTTTCTATGGCTACCACCTTTGAGGTAAACCTCTCAGGTAGAATTCTCAAAATTTTCTTCATAATAGATGAGTCCTTCTTATTCTTCCCATGACTTCTAAGGTTGTTTACAACATCAATAACTCTGGTGAAGAACTCTTAGACTGTCTCATTCTTCTGCATTCTAAGGGATTCATATCTCTCCTTGAAAACTTGAAGCTTGGCCTCCTTCATTCTACCTTTACCTTTAAAAACCTTCTGCATTCTGTCCTATATCTCTTTAGCAGATTTGTAGTCTATAACTTTAGCATATTCAGCATCTATCAATGTTGAAATGATGACATTTAAGGCCTTCCCATTGATCTCAAATTGCCTTAATTCCTCTAGGTTGGATCTTTACCTTCTTTTGGAGGCTTAAAACCCTTATGTACAGATTTTACCATATTCATGCCCATGGTTGGAAATACCACCTGTATTCTCGATCTCCACATATGATAGTTGGTTCCATTAAAGATTGGAACCTTCTTGCTGTAAGTAGTGCTAGTACTGGTACCGGCATCCATTTCTCAGTATGCTGAACAAGTTAAAACTTTTTAAACCCTTCAAACTAGTACACCAAACTGTTAAGTTTCAAATTGGTGAACCTATGCTCTGATACCAATTGAAGATCCTAATTTCACCCTAGGATCTACTAATTTATGATACTGAGAGGGGGGTGAATCAGTATCATACCCCTTAAAAAAAACTCTGATAATTTAAACCAAAGTATTCTCCTTATTTAATACTCTACCTCTCGTCAATACGCAGGTATGTGAACAACTTTAAACTCTTCTTAAAAGCAAACTCTTTCTCAAATTCGACTAAGGTAGATCTATTGTTACCTATTAATTACAATAATCTCCAAAGTCACCTTTCAAACACCTTGCCTATTAGACAGATTGGATCTTCTTGATTAGGTCTTCTTTAGGTTATGGGTTCAATGATACTTAAACTACATTCACAACTCAATTCAAAACACAAAATGTAAATCAAAGTAAGGACACAAGAGATTTATGTGGTTCCGTCAATATGACATACGTCCACGGTGGTAGGAACTCTTCCTCTACCAAGACAATCCACTATATTTGAGAATACTAGTGTGGGACTCCCGATGTTCATAATATAGTTATAATGGATGTCTTAATCCTCTGTTCCTTTCACTCTTGTAAATACAAAGCAAGTACAATATAAAAAGTATCACTTATTGTGTCTACCCTTCTTCGAGCTTGTCTTGCCTTTATTGAATTAAATAGGCTGCTTCACTATCATTTAAAAGTCCACCATAACACTCTTTAACCTCTCTTAAAGAAATATGGAAATACGTTGAGTTCTTTCCAATACTTCATCAAATTCCTTCTCTAGGTTATTTTACACAACTCCTGCTTTCACCGTCTCATGGCTTCATAGCTTGCACTCACACTTATGATCTGTCGTTTCACATCTCACGGCCTGCCCCACACTTTTAATTAGTCATGTCGTTGCATGTTCTGGTCTCACACCATCACATGTTCTGGTCAGATGCCATCGCACGTTCTGTTGTCTTCTCTTCCAGATGGTCTCATAGTTTTCCTCCAACCGGTGGTGTCCTCTCTCTTGCTGTTGTTCACCCTTGTTTTGCCGTCCACCGTATTTTTCTGTCCACTCTGTTTTGTCATCGTCCTTGTTTTTCATCCACTCTATTTTGCCATCGACTCGTCCTTTCTTTTGTCGGTGGTTGTACATTTCTTATGGGTTTTTCTCTCTTGTCGTCACATGATTTTCTCCTTAGTGTATTGTCCATTTCTCTCCCGGTGATTGTACGTCTCTCACGGATTTTCTCTCTCACCATCCAGCAGGGTTTTCTCTCTCACCGTCTAGCCGTGTTTTCTCTCTCACCATCTAGCCGAGTCTCCTTTCCTTTGTCGTCCACTCTTGTTTGGCCGTATAGGATTTTCTCTCTTTGCTACTGATGGTGTGTGTTGCCATGTATGGTTTTCTCTCTTACAAAGTTGTGGTTTTACTTCTTTACCCCTCCATATTAAATTACTTGCACACTTAAATCTATTTAACAATTATAACTCATACAAGGCTATGGGAACAACAGTGTCTACTCTTCACATATGATAGGAGACTCCAAGATGTTGAAGGGAGTAGCAAAATATGATGGAGAGTCCGTTAGATTTGGCAATGATGGTGCCTTGAAGATTCAAGGTATTGGTGCTACTAGACTTAGTGTATAAAAGCTGAAATCAAAGAAAGTGCTTTATATTGAAGGGCTAAAACACAATTTTATCAGTGTTAACTAACTATGCAATGATGGACATGAAGTTACTTTCAACAAAAGTGGTTGCACAGTAAAGAGCTTAAGAGATGATGTTGTTTTTACTAAAGGTGAAAGAACAAATGGAAACTTATATCAAGTTTTCAAAAGCAAAAACACATGCTACATGAGCACTAAAAATGAGAATTTGTTGTAGCATGGAAGATTAGGACATCTTGGACAAAAAAGGCTGAACTTAAGTATTCAGCCATACCCTAGAAGCTGAGGTATTCTCTAACCCCTCTCTCCTTCCCTCTTTTATTTTTCTTTGGATTTTTTGTCCAAAGGGGAGATATTTTGCATAAATCTAAAGAGAGTATGTATTGATAAAAAGGGGGAGTTAAACTAGGTTAAGGGAGATGCATGGTTCAAGGAGAGTTGTGAATGACTATGTGCAGGGGATGTTGTGCTTGGTTGGATTTAATGTATTGCTAACAAATCCAAAGAGGGAGATTATTGAGCCCAACTTTGATGACTAATGTTGGATTTGTTGTCAACACCATCTCACACTGTTATATGTGTTGATTTAAACTTATGAATATCGTTGAGATGTAGTGAGGTCATTGGGAGAAACCAATGATGACAGGTCAACCCTGGCGTTGAGTAGTCAATATTGACCATGACCCTAAATTTTAGGAGTTAAGATTAACCATTGACCTTTGACCTTAAAAGTTAGGAAGTCAATGTTGACCATTAACTTTAAATTTTAGGAATCAAATCCGGCCATTGATTGTAGGGCAAAATGTGAGAACTAATGATGACTATTGATGATTGTGTAGCTTTAATCTCGTGGCTCTATAAATACCCCTATGCATCTTGCAAGAAGAGTGTGTGCTACAAAAAATTAAGAGAGCCGGCCAAAGAGAGAGGTGAGTAGCAAACCTAGGGAAAAAGAGAGGTGAACAACAAAGAGGAGGCAACCACCAAGAAGGTGCAACTGGCCAAGGAGAGGAAGAAAGAAGGCAAGGTAGCCAGCCAAAGAGAGTTCAGCAACCACCAAGGAGAGAAGGTAAGGCAGTCAACCAAAGAGAAGAAGAAAGAAGGCAAAGTAGTAGGCCAAAGAGAGTGCAGTAGCCACCAAGGATAGAAGGCGAGGCAACTAGCCAAGAAGAGAGTAGCAACACATCTAAGAGGCTTTCTTGCACCAGCAACATGTCTAAGTGGCTTCCCAGTAGTAGCTACACATCTAAGAGGGTATACTAGCAGCAACAGACATCCTTACAAGTCTAAGAGGGTATACTAGCACCAGTGGCACGTTCTTGTATGTTTAAAAGGGTATACCAGCAGTAGTAGCATGTCTTTGCACATCCAAGAGGGTATACCAATACCAACAAATGTTTCTATAGGTTTATGAGGGTATATCATCACTAACAGACATCCTTACACGTCCAAAAGGTATACTAGCACTAGCAGCACCTCAAGACGCTTCCTAGCAGCAAATGCACACTTGGGAATCAAGCAAAAAGTCAAAATGTGCAGTAACAGGTCCGGGAATCAATAGCCACCTCTAGAAAGTGTAGTAGTTATTGGAGATTGAAAGAGTAAATGTTGGAGATTGAAAGAGTAATAATCCTTCTTATTCTGAATAATACATTAGACAATAGCTTTATAGATGCTAGACCTAGTAAAAAAGGAAAGTAATAAAAGGTAAAAATACATCAAATCCCATAACTTATGGGACCTTAAAAAACCTACCTAAATTAGTTTATTCCTAAAGATATATTCTAAAAATAGCTAACTATGCACAACATAAGCCACTAATCACGTTTTCCTACACTCCCCCTCAAGCTGGTGAATAGGCATTTTCCATTCCCAGCTTGGATATTATATTTTGAAATACCGAACTGGTTAACCCTTTGGTGAGTACATCCGTAAGCTGGCTGTGTGTAGGCATGTAAGGGGTACAAATCAACCTGCTCTCCATGTGTTCTTTGATAAAGTGTCTGTCGACTTCAATGTGCTTTGTTCGATCATGTTGTACTGGGTTGTGAGCTATGCTGATTACAGACTTGTTGTCACAATAGAGTCTTATTGAGCCATCCCATTTAATCCTCAAGTCTTCTAGAATGATTTTTAACCAAAGTACTTCACACACACCTTGAGCCATTGCTCGAAATTCTGCTTCTGCACTAGACCTGGCCACTACATTCTGTTTTTTACTCCTCCATGTCACAAGGTTTCCACCAAGGAAGGTGCAATATCCAGTGGTTGACTTTCTGTCAACAATTGACCCAGCATAATCAGCATCTGTGTATGTCTCAAGTACTAAACCTCCGTTCCTTTTGAATAAAATACTTTTTCCTGGTACTCCCTTAAGGTACTGTAATACTCGGTAAGCTGCTTGTAGATGAACTTCCTTTGGGTTATGCATGAATTGGCTAATCACACTAACTGCATATGTTATATCTGGTCGTGTGTGAGACAAATAAATAAGTCTTCCTACAAGGCATTGATATGTTGCCTTGTCTACCGCAACATCCTCCTCTGCTTTTCCAAGTTTGACATTCTGATCTATTGGAGTACTTGCTGGTTTGCATGCTGTCATGCCTGTTTCCTTTAGGAGATCCGTGACATACTTTTGTTGGGAGATAAAAATGCCTTGCTTAGAGTGAGCAACCTCAATCCCAAGAAAATATTTGAGCCTTCCTAACACCTTGATCTCAAATTCCTTGCCCAAACAATGACTCAAGATTTGTTTTTCTTTGTCATCATCTCCTGTCACTATTATGTCATCAACATAAACCAAGAGAGCTGTGACTCCCCCTGACCTTGAGTGTTTAATGAACAATGTATGATCCCCTCGGCTTTGTTTGTATCCCATAGCTATCATAACTCTAGCAAATCGTCCGTACCATGCTCGTGGTGATTGTTTTAGACCATATAAGGCTTTCTTTAATTTACACACAGTTTGAGAATCCAAGTTCTTCCTATAACCTGGTGGGACCTCCATATAAATTTCTTCCTCTAGTTCTCCATGCAAGAATGCATTTTTTACATCGAACTGCTGTAATTCCCAACCATAGTTAGCTGCCAACGACAATAAAACTCTAACAGTATTCATTTTTGCAACTGGTGCAAAAGTTTCCAGATAATCAATTCGATAGCTTTGAGTATATCCTTTGGCTACTAACCTTGCTTTGTATCTTTCTATTGATCCATCTGCTCTATACTTTATTGTATACACCCATTTACACCCTACAGGCTTCTTTCCCACTGGTAACTTTACCAACTCCCAGGTTTTATTTTTCTCAAGTGCCTCCATTTCCACATTCATAGCTTGTTTCCATTTCTCGTTGGACAACGCCTCAGATAAGGTGGTAGGAATGGTAATGGTGTTTAAGCTAACAAGGAAGGATCGATGAGATGGTGAAAATTTCTTAAAAGACATAAAGTGTGCAAGAGGATATAAAGGTTGTTTTGTGCACTCTCTTGTTGCTTTCCTAATAGCAATGGGAAGATCCTGGTCATCCCTACTCATATGAAATTCAGTTTCATTTTGCAATGTAGGATTAGGTTGTTTTGTGCACTCCCTTGTTGCTTTCCTAATAGCAATGGGAAGATCTTGGTCATCCTTACTCATATGAAATTCAGTTTCATTTTGCAATGTAGGATTAGATATTGTTACCTCATTCTCAGGACTTGGGTTGGACTCTTGGACCTGCATAAATTTAGGAACGATCATCTTCTTCCTTGTGAACACCTTGCCCTTGCCAAAAACATACATTCTCAGGTGCAGAATCTGGTTTTTCTTGAGGATTTTCAGACATATGGTTTGGTTCATTTTCAACTATGTGTTTAGGAAGATTTTCAGGCACACGGTTTGGTATAATGGGACAAGATGAACTGGATGGTTTACACATGGACAGTGGTGATAGATCAAGTAAAACATCCTCATCCTTATTTTATATTGTTAAATTCTCCCCCTGAAAATAAGGATGGGTGAAGTAAGACTCATGTTCATTGAAAGTGACATCTATTGAGACATAGAACTTCCTTGATGGAGGATGGTAGCACTTATACCCCTTTTGAGTTGAGGAATACCCCACAAAGACACATTTTATTGCCCTTGGATCTAATTTCCCTTTAGTTGGACAGTGAACATGAACAAATGATACACACCCAAATATTCTAGGAACAAGGTTATTTGTAGTTTGTAGGTCAGGGTAGAATGTGGAGAGTATTTCCATAGGACTTTTGAATCCCAAAACTCTAGATGGCAAACGATTTATGAGATGGGCAGCAGTGAGAACTGCTTCCCCCCAAAAATTTTTAGGCACATTGTTTTGGAACATAAAGGCTCGGGTTTTTTCAAGAAGGTGACCATTTTTCCTTTCCGCTACTCCATTTTGTTGTGGGGTATTGACACAAGATGATTCATGTACTATACCTTCCTTTTGAAAATATGGAGTTAGGGTTTGATTGAAATATTCCCTAGCATTATCTGACCTAAACCTTTTGATATTGATTCCAAATTGATTTTTGACCATGGAGAAAAAAATTGGGAGAACGGTAATAACATCTGATTTATGCTTGAGTAGAAAAAAATCCAGGCAACACGAGTACAATCATCAATAAATGAAACAAACCATCTTGCTCCAGAAATATTAGGAATAGACGTAGGACCCCAAATATCACTATGAACAAGATAGAAAGGAACAGAACTCTTTTTGTTACTGGCTGGAATTGGTATACGCTTATGTTTAGCAAGTTCACATACCTCACAATGAAAGGTTTCAACATTTAGATTTTTAAACAAAGGAGGAAACAGAATTTCAATAATTCTAAAAGATGGATGTCCAAGTCGGCGATGATGGAGCCAAACTTTCTCTTTATTGGATGAAAGATTTTCTGACATAAAAGAATGGGATAATCTGCCCTTAGTAATGTTTAACTGACTTAGTGTTTCAAGGTAGTAGAGACCATACCGTTCTTTAGCATGTCCAATTATCTTCCCCGAATCCTTGTCCTGAAATTCACAATAGTCGTGATGAAAAACCACATTGCAGTATAAATCTTGAGTAAGTTTTTGTATAGAAATCAAATTTGTGGACAGTTTAGGGACATGGAGGACATTTTTTAGCACCAGTGATGGACCTATTTTAACATTCCCTACACCGGCTACAGTGGTCACCGAACTGTCTGCTGTGGCTATTTTCCTACTGCTTGGACACGGGGAATACGTGGAAAAAATATTTGGTAAGTGAGTCATATGGTCAGTAGCTCCTGAGTCCATGACCCAAGAGTTGGCAAAGGTTGTACCCGAAACGTTTAACCCAATGGAGAATGGAAACTCACCTGAATATGCCAAAGAACAGGTACCTGAGGGTGTTTCAAGGTTGTTGATAAGTGATCCTGTCCCTGCAACCTCAGACATCTTTTATGAAAAAAAATAACAATTTTAGGCAATTAAGGCCTTCCACGTGAAGTAGGGATCACCAGCAATAAAGGCTAGCAATCTGTTATGATGTCAAAGAAAAGAAAAGAAAATAGAAGGAAGAAGACTAAGAAGAACAAAGGCTCTGATACCATGTTGGAGATTGAAAGAGTAAATGTTGGAGATTGAAAGAGTAATAATCCTTCTTATTCTGAATAATACATTAGACAATAGCTTTATAGATGCTAGACCTAGTAAAAAAGGAAAGTAATAAAAGGTAAAAATACATCAAATCCCATAACTTATGGGACCTTAAAAAACCTACCTAAATTAGTTTATTCCTAAAGATATATTCTAAAAATAGCTAACTATGCACAACATAAGCCACTAATCACGTTTTCCTACAGTAGTAAGTCTGGAAATCAACCAACAAACCAACAACAACGTGAGAAAATGGCTACAATGCACCGAGATAGTACCAGTGATGCAAGAAAATTGCTACAGCCCACATATAGAGCAGTAGCGGTGCAAAAAATCTATTATAGCACATAGGGAGAGCAACAGTAGTCCAAGAAAACTGTTACAGCACACATGGAGAGTAGCAGTAGCATGAGAAAATAGTTGCAACGTGTGAGGAGAGTAGCAGCAGTGCAAGAAAAACTGTTGCAACATGATGGGAAAGCAGTAGCAGCACGAGAAAGCAGTAACATCGTGCATGGACAGCAACAGCAATGAGAGCCAATAGTAGAAGCAATACATGCAAATAGTAGGAATAATGTGTGCAGACAACAGCAACCGCTCGTGCAAAAAGTATGCATAGCTTGTGCAGATAACAGGTAGAGTGTGTAGATAGCAAGCGCACAGTGAATGAGGACAGCGAGCACAGCTTGTGCAAATAGTGGGCACAATGCGCGCAGACAGCCAGCGTAGAGAGTGTGGACAGGGGACATAGCACTCGCAGATAACAGGTGTAGTGCATGTAAACAACCGGTATAGAGAGTGCAGACAGCAGGTGTAGTGTGCACGAACAGTAGGAGTGTAGATAATAAGCACAGCACATGCAAACAAAAGGCATAAAGAGTATGGATAGAGGGCACAGAAAGCGTGGACAATATGCACATCACATGCAAATAGTAGATGCAACGTGTACAAATAGCAGGAGCGAGGATAGTAGGCACAGCGCATGTGTACAATAGGTAGTAGCAATAGCATGTGCATACAACATTAACAGCACACACAAACAGCAGTGGATAGACATAATAGCTAATACAAACTGCATTAGCAACGCATACAGACAATAATGGCATTATGTACAAATAGCATCAGGAGTGTGCATAGACAGTAGCAACGTGTATGGATAGCGATAATAGTACTTGCAGACAACAATAGTAGAACGTGCAGACAGTAACAGCAGTGTATGTTGACAGTCATAGCAGAACATATAGATAGCAACAACAGTATATGTTGTTGAACATATAGACAACAATAGTAGTGCATGCCAACAGTGATAGCAAAATGTGTAGACAGTAACAACAACGCGTGTAGACAACAATAGTAGTAGGTCTGCCAGCTTGCAGTAGCAAAAGAAGAAAGCGTGCTCGGCAAAATGTCCAACAGCAAAAGAGGAAATGAACCTAGCAACAAGGTTGGTAGCTTGTAACAACCGAGGAGAAAAAGTGCTTAATAGTAGGTCCGGTCGCTTATAGCAACCAAGGAGAATATGTGCCTGGCAACAAAGGAGAGATCTTGCCAAGGCAATAGGTGAGGCAACACTAGCAACGGGTGAGACAACACTAGTAGCGAAGGAAGGAGAAGATTGATATTCTGCTTTAACAGTGTCTGTACACATTGTGTGATCGTTTTTCAAGAAAGGTTTTTCCATAAAATCTTAATAATTTGTTAAACAATAGGGTGGGATGCCCTTAAAGTGATCAGAAGATCATTTTAAGTGGTTAATGAGTGATCTTTCCATAATCAAACTATATCCTTTGATAACAAGAGTAGATTGTGTGATTTAGGAGGAATCCAATCACACAATGGACGTATCTCACACATTATGGGTGAACCATGTACAAATTATCCTATATGCTTGGATGCTTGTGCATTGGTATATATTTGTACTGTTGCACTCACATAAGGAAGAAAGATAAAAATTGGATCATTAATTCTAACAAGCCACAGAAGTTAAATCTGGATTGATTTGTAAAATGTGCATATCTCTTATTAATTCACCCCCCTTTCAGTGTGAGACCTCCAATGGTCCTCATCAATTTGTTTTAATATCAAACTAATGTAGTACAAACAATAAAATTGGCATGAGAATTCACCTAAAAATAAAATTAATACTCAATATAGATTTCAATAATCATTACAAGTTTAATTGAAAAAACTAATACTAAATCCTATTTATAGAGTTGAATAAAAGAAGAAAATGGAAATAACAATAATGAATACAATCTCTACTAAAAATGAGAAGATCCTAAGATAATTTAAATATGAAATAAAAATCTCTCAAATAAGAAAATTCTAATAAGAGAAAAATGAGATCTTTTAGAATACTTCTTTTAGAAATATTGTTTCTTGTCAACTACTATATCAACTAGTCCTCCTAATGTAAAGAAATCCTAAAACTATAATGAAATATCTTTCATAGATAAAATATGTTTAAAGGTCACATTTGGACAACCTACAAGCCATACAATTTCCCTTAGTGACTAAATTGTATCCTACTTAAACATGATTACCACTAAATGTTTTATGTTAAAGAACTACTCTTTGTAAGTACACATTCTTCCATTTAGCAATTTCTTGTAAGCTTGGGAAAGCACGTGCATCCATACATATAATTAACAATGTCATATGGATTTAGATATAACCATTAAAAGCAAAATATTTATGAATATAGCTATTATAGATCTCTGGCTTTATTGAAGTATCAATAGGAAAACATATAAAGTTAGACTTGTAGTATAGAGCTAAGGTAATGACACTTACTCCATAGAATAGGACTAAGGTAGTTTTAGCAAGGGAACACTTGTGCCAAATTTTCAAATTTCAATGAGTGGCAAATGCAAAACCACCACTAAAGAAGAAAGGTAAATGACATATAACAACAAAAAAAGCATTTATTGATCACCAAATAGTAAGTTTATGGAATTCTAATGAAGAAAAGTTTTCCAAGTTATAACACTTATGCCTTGTGAAATTGTAGCTAAGTCACCCCTTAATGTAATCTTTAGCCACATATGGCAAGCTAGTGAACAAGGTGATAACTCCACTTCTTATGAGAAAACTATATAATCTAACATGGGAAAGCAAAACTTCTAATTTTAATGTGAGCTAATGATCCATTAGAGTGTGCAATCTCCTTAGGAAATGGGAGGCATTAAATAAAGAATGAAATACTGAAGAAGATTACACATTGTGACCCATTAGTTCTCCTTTTACACAATTACATTGCCTTTTATCACTTTGAAAATCAATGATAGGCACTAAAGTATCCTTGGGCAGAAACTCAATGGCATTAATAAAGGACAAACCATTAGATAATAGCTCAATATCACTGCTAAAATAGGTCTCCAAGATATAAACAAATGTTTATTTATTTAAGAACCTTAAATTAATAGTTGTTACATGGGCAATAAAAAATTCTAAATGAAGAATCTTGAACACATCAATTTTTTTGTTTATAGTCCTTAACTACTGCATTTTCCAAGTCACTAAATTTCATATTAATGCCTTTAACCTTTGTTGCTCATGAATAACTTCAACAAAAACTTTGATTTTTTCTACCTTATCATAAATTTCAGTCATGCTCCTATTTATTGAAACTTCATATTCAACTAATTTGGATATATTATAGGCTTCATAAGGAATTTTTAGGCAAGTCAAACTCACTCATTCTTGTAATTACTATTTCAAATCCATAACAAAGCATTTAATTATAAAATCCATAAGCATTAAAACCCTTTAATATATAAAATTCAACTAATTATAATTACTTGAGATCTTAAGAAGCATAATTTTCATTTTTACTAGTTGTCATTAGAATCCTCTATCTAAATTTGTTAGGATCTCGTCATGTTCATTGGAGTTGTGAAACTCAAGTTGCTGGTGCTTAAAAGGGAATTGCATTTTAACTACTACCATTGCAATTAACATTTAAAATGACATAACAACAAAAAACACAAATAAAAGCACTTTCTTTATAGGCAACCAATGGTGGAGGAGGCTCTAACTTCCAAATTACTATTTAAAAAAATATGGGAAGAAAGTGAATGTATATGTTAATGGTGATTTAAAACTTTTCTCTTTTTTCCTAACAAGCCTTAAAAGGAAGATTAAAGGAGAGTGTTAACTTTTGATTGAGAGAAAGAAATTAAGATTATCACTTATTGAAAAAATGAGTTTTTAGACTTGTGTGGAAATTAAAGTCACTTAACAAAATGATATAAAGTAAGGGACAAAGTACAAGGTAGAGTTTAGAGTTTAGAGAAAAATTAAGGGACAAAGTACAAGGTAGAGTTTAGAAAGAGAAAGTGGTGGTGAAAGAGGAGAAAGGTAATGGAAGAAAGGAAAGAAAAAAAGAAAGATGAAAGAAAATTTATAATTTTTTATATATATTTATTAATTTTAAATTAAATGATGTATAATATCCTATGTGATTAATTTTTTTGCATATGATCTCTTTACACTTGTGTACCAATAAAATTAATTACTATCCATTAATAGTATGTTAGATTTGCAATAAAAAGAAATTCTATGAGACCCATATTATTCATTTAAAGGTTGTACTAGATTTGTGAAAATACAAAAAATTTATGATGTACTTGTATAATAATTTTGATTAAAATTTATATTTCATAAGAAATTAAGGAAATTAACTTTTGAATCAGACATCTCCTAAGAATTTTACACTTTATGACTTGTTAGTAATGTCATAGTATATAATGTGTTGGTTACTATTTTAAATATATATTTAACATTTTTTGCCCAATATTAATTAATTAATTATATATTTTATCTTAAAATATCTATTGCATTCAATTATTATTAACAAATATTTATGATCGATATGCCACCAAAAGGTGATAATTATAAAGCTATGAGACTGACACATGTTATACTTTTTTATTTTGAAGAAAGCAATTTCTATCATAGACTAAAATATAAAGATATTTGAATAAATATATAAGTACTAATTTATTAACAAGTTCACTAAATTAATCTATTATGAAAATTCTCAAATGGAATATTACTTATGTGTTTAAAAAATTTCTCACATGATATTCTGTAAAAATAAAAAAAAACTAAAACTTGAGATCATCGAGGTATCTTATATAAGAATTGATATACTTTAATATATCCTTTGAGTTGTTCTAATCAACAATTGTTTATAAAAGTAAATATTTGATATACAATTAACTATACAAAAATAATTAAATAATTAATGAAGGACTTGTTATTCTAAAGTAATCATAAGAAAATGTTCCATTATTCCTAATTAACATTAAGTCAAGAAATCCTTATGCAAGGTAAAAATAATAATTTATAAAAAATTATGATCTCATTTATAGAATTAATAACCATATGAATATTTGAAAACTAATATAGTTGGATAATATAAAGTAAATACTAATATCATACTTTATATTCACTTTGAACGTTAGTATGACAAAAGAATTAAATTACACTTAGAGACTTGGCATTAAAAGAATAGTTAAATGATTAACAATCTTAAAATTTGAGTACTCAAGATACATGACTAAATGTCAATCTTACTATATAAATATCACTTGATTAATTAAATAATTAATGATAAATTTAAAAAGTTTAATTTATTTAATTTTTAAAAATTATAATTCATATTCATTATTAATATTTTAAGACCCTAATGATTTACACACCTAGCACATTAAGATTCAATCTCCCTCTTATTTCTCTTTATCTCTATCCCTCTCTATTCTCTCAAAAGAGTTTAATTTGTGAAAGTTATTTCTTATCATTTATTTAAATAACAATTAGAGGACAAATGTTTGAATAATGGTATTTTCAGTAACCCACTAAATAGCCCTTAAAAATAAAAAAAACAAAGGAAGATTATTTTAATCATAATTACATCTTCTAGAATATATTGTAATTATATTTAATAATTAATCAATGTGTTCTTAAGAATTAATAATTTCAAATCTTTATTTCTATTGTGAACCTAAGGTTTCAAATTGATTTTTGATGATACTAAAATATTGATTGTTACTAATGTGTTTATTTAAATGTGATTAGTAAAAAGATTAAATCACATAAACATGAAAATATGAAAGAAAGCAATATAAATGGAAAAATAAAAGTGATTTAGCTATCAATCAACTTCTAGAAGCTATTATTCTTAATTTAAAATGACTTAGATGATGAGTTATATATATTTAGAGGGCTAAATGTGTCTAGTTGTCAATGCCACTAATCATGTATTAATTAAATATATATATAGAGGAAGATATGACTAATATATTGAAACATGGCAAAATTATTGAGATAAATTGTATCAATCAAATTTTGAAAAATACCATAAATTACTGGAATTGAAGATGAATTGTATATGGTTAGAAAGATAATTGAGTTTAGTTTATAATGCAAAAGACAAAATGTTATTTAAAAGTTTGTAGAGAGAGTTATGGTTGATTTACTAAATAAAGTAAAAGTTGTGAAGTTGAAAAAAAAAAAAGGAACATTTTGAATGAGATTATTAAAAAAAAGAAAGTTTGAATTTGAATAAGATTATGGAAAAGAAAGGAAAAAAATTTAAATAAGATCAAAGAAATAAAGGAAAGTTGTTTGAAAAGAGTGAAGAAAATTGAAAGAAATTATGTAAAGAAAGAAAGGATATCAAGCATAAAAGGAGTTAACTAAAGAAGCTAAAAAGTTTTAAAAAATCTTGATTAACTAACCATACAAATTGTTATAATTAACCAAATGAACTAAAGATACTACAAAAAGGTAATTTTGGCAAAAAGTTTGGTTGGTCATTTGAACTAATTACTATGGTTGACCATATAAGTAAAAGATAATTTAACTATAGAAAACTAATTTGGATAGAAAGCTTTGCTTAATCACCAAATCAGTTAATTGACCAATCTAACATAAGTATATGATCTACAATAAGCTAAAATCTAATTGAAGATTTCTATTAGTCAATTAAAGCTACCTAGTAGTCAATTGATACTTTATAGCTAGATTTTCTAGATTTGATCCATATTATGATTTTCACTCGATATGGCAATATATCACCAATAATGGCTAGTTTGTGATACGAACTCCAATTATATATAAACAGAACCCAATACTAATATTAGTATAGGATCGTTCTAACAAAGGTTAAGGGATTTGGAGTTCTAACCCAATAATTAAAAACAACCAAGAACCAAAACTATAAGATTCAGATGCCACTCCTAATAACAACATTGAAGAAAATAAGTCTATTAAACCAACACACTTAAGTATGAAAGTTCATAATTAGTTCTTTAAGAACTAGAGAAATAGCTCATACACTCATGAAAATGAGTTTGCCTCCTCCAGTCACTTTTTTTTTTTTTTTTGCCCTTTTTATATGATAAACCCTAAAACCCTAACTAATAAGATAGGCTTATTAAGAAAATTCGTCCAACACACTAACCAATAATAAAAACCCATGAAAATAACCCATAAGATGTTGAAATTCGTTCAACCCACTACATAATAATATATCCCATGAAAATAATCCATTTAAATGCCCAAACATGGGCTCTCAAATCCAACTTCCTTCCTAAGGCTATGGTTCTCAAATTCCTCCACAAATGACACATTTGCAAGCCCTGGTGAAGCCTCCATCATCCTTAACTCGTACCTAGCAATTTCTTGATAGTAAATGTCGCATAACAAGTTATTGAGAGCTTCCTTTATTTTCTTTGACCTTACCCTTGTCATTGGTCCTCCAAGGTTTTGAAAGTATCAACTCCCTTGTTGATTTGAGCTAGTACAATATGGCTTCCATCAGTTAGACCATAACATTCATTTATTAAACATTTTTAAACAAAGTAAAGTACTTTGAATGCCTCAAGCCATAAAAGATTAGACTTTGAAAAATTGAAGTTGACAAAGATGACATAGTGCTCTAGATAGGAAAATTTTTAAATGTTGTAAGGGTAAGATTAGCATTGGATCAACAAACAAAATGATTGGCGAGTTTGACATTAAATCAACATGCATAGTAATTGACGAGTTTGATGTTAGATTAACAAAAATAATAATTAGTGAGCTTGGCACCAAATTGACAAGTAAAGTAGTTAATAAGTTTAATGTTGAATCAACAAGTGAATTTATAACGGTTTTGATCTATACCTAAGGAAGAAAATTTTAATAGTGGATTGAGAACTCTTAAAATGGTAACCTTAAGGAAAGAATGTATGTGCAAAGAATAATTGAGCCTCTATAAATCCATGTGTTTAATACCACTCTCTTTAGTAGTCTTTATTATTTGTTCATATATTATTGATATTGTTTGTGATTATTTGTAATCCTTGTGAATGATAATTTAAAGTTGGCTTTATGCAAGTTAAATGTGACCTTTATTTTTTAAACTTGATTCACACTTTCTTAAATTATATTAAGGATTAACAGTTTCTATAATGTATTTATGTAATAAATATTCACACTATTCCTAATAGTAGCATCAAAGCATAAGTTAGTTTGTTAAATATAATTTTATTCATGTTTCTTAGTTATTGATTATGAATTTGATTGATTTATATGTTAATTTGACATTATTAAAAATTTAAGATTTTTTTCTCCTTTTTATTTTAAACAAACTTTGAAAAAAAAATATAGTTGTCTTTTTACAAGTAATATGTTGGAATTATAAAACTTTAAAAAAGGGTTTTACAAATATTAAGTAATTAAATTACCTAAGCATAAGCTAACTATAGCTTTATGAAAGCACAAAAAGTATAATAACTTATGTTAAGTAAATATATAACTAAGGATTTCAATTAGGTATATATGTATACCCAAAGGGTAGTAATGCCTAAGGCCAATTTGACCATTTTATAAACTATATGGCCAAATGCTATTAGCTACATAGGCTAGTTAGTGGTCATGCAAACTATAGGTTGAAGCCACATAATAAATATCCACACATATTTTAAACATATTGTTGGATAGTTATGTAGTTAGTGGACATATCTAATGGACAAACAACTATTAATTGTTGTCTTATGACTTATAGTTGCTAACTAATTGTTGTTAAATAGTGGCTTATGGCTTATAGTTATTAGAAATTTAGGAAAAGTTCCTAAAGTGAATACCAACAATTTTTCACCATTAAGATATCAAGATATGTTTTGATATAATAAAATTAAATCAAATGAACCTCATAAGTAGTATATTATGATTAGGATACTAATTTTGTAATTTATTTTTTAGAAATTTAACATCACAATTGATTATATTATTAAATTAAGAGAGTTTTAAGTTAATTATAATTTAGAAAATTATTTTCTATATTATCACTAATAATTTGACTAAGATTAAAATATCCTGATTAGATTAGAATTAAAGAAATAAATCTAATTAAATTTCTTGTTTGATTAAAAAATTATTTTTTGATGTAATTATAACTTTTATTTAGAATAATGGACCTAATTAAATTAAAAACATATTTGAAAGAGATTTTAATTCGATCAAGAGTCCTAATTTCAATTGGATATCTATTTGTAATATGAATTTTAGTCAAAAGATTGAATTATGATTGGATTAGACAAACATGGAGAAAACCTTAATTATGTGATATTTAATTTTAAATGACCATAAACTTAGAATTATAAAGAGTTATAACACCTATATGATAATAATGAAAGGCTCGTGCATCTAAATCTTGTTTAATGAATTATAAAGAGTTATAACACCTACTTGTTATATCTATAATTGTTGAATTTGTTGCTTTAACCTTTGTAGACTATTTGTCGTACTTATAGTTATGAGACATTGATTAATCAAGTTATAATATGGAAAGCTAACCCTTACATCCATTTCCTTTAGCATTGGATGGAATATTGCATATCCTAAAAATTATGCCTGTTGTAGAAGATGGAAAGAAGTTGTTTTAAAATAAATGAAAAGGTATCAACATGTCTACTATTCTTTGGGCATCCTTTGGGTGTTTTGCAAAACTTCTAAAAGACTTTATTAGAGGTTTTACTACCTATTAATATTTAATCTTTTCACTCATCTCTATTTTCTCTAAAATTGTATCTTTCTTCTTTAAGTTTGCTTGATAAGTAGTTTTCTTAAGAGTGTGAGTGGCAAAGCATTAGGATTGCAAGGTTAAGAGAGCACCTAAATTCCTCATTAGGTTTATATGACGGGTATCCTTCAAAGGGATGGTTGTGTGCCATATGGCATTATTCCACAACCTTATCCTGCACTAGCCTTAGGTTATAGACCTAGGTTTGCCAATAAGATGGGTTCTTAGACCAATGCTAGGATGATATGGCCTTTACTAAAGGGTCCAATGTTACTACCTTTATAACTTCAAGTCTTACAACTTTCATGGTTATGAACTGTCCACCTCTTAGCCCTTTTTGTAGTCTTAGGAATTCTACTATGTGCTCTTATTCCTCCACTACCAAGCAAAGGCATTTGGATAAGAAGTTTCATGATGATTATTATATTCCTCAATGGTATGAATTCTCAACACTTTTTCCCTAAGAAAAAGTTTGTACTCCTACTTTTAAGTACATCATCATTTATTACAAGTAGTTAATAATTAAGTTAAGACTTCTCGTGTATTAGTCACTATAAGAATTTTTTATGTATAATGACTTCACTCGAGCAAAACTATCTTTATCCAACTAATTTTGTTTAATGGTTTACTTGCATTATACTTGTGAACTTATTTAAAGATGACTAGAGACATAATAGTTCATTATTACTCCATGTGTTTATTGTAGCCTCCCTTGAAACAAGTTTGCACCAGTTGGAACCTTATAAGGAGTTTATCAACATCTTGAAATTGTTGAAATGGACATTGCCTCTTTCTATGCCTTTTAATTGCAACTTTTTCTTCATAAAGTTCTTAGAGAGTATCCTTTTATTTTTCTTTTGAAAAGATTTAAATTCTAAATTTTTTTATAACTTGCCAATATTGCCTAAGATCTCTATCTTTAGACAAAATTGATTGGACATGTTACACTTAATGCTCACCAAAACTTCATCTTGCAACAGATGTAACATAAAGGCTTTTTTGACTTAGAAATAGAAGGTTTTATTTGTTGTATTTACTATTGCATATATATGGTATTAAAGTCTTACTTGCTTGTTTTTATTTTGTATTTGCACAAATTGGATTCATATTTCTTTCTACGTACTATTACTAAGTATTCTGCCTTAAGTTGCTTGAATTCTATCTCTTTGTATTATAAGGAACCCTATATCCATTGACAACTTTTTGGACTATAGGAACCAATATATAGGATCCAAATATAAACCATATTTTGTATGGATCCAATTACCATTCCTTTTCTTAATTTGATCTAAACAGGATTCATGTAGAATAAATAACTTTAGAAGATTTTAATAAAGATATCAATGATGGGGAAATCACCTGAATTCAAAAAGATCAATTATAAACTTTCAAAATTAAACCTTTTTAAAACTAATTTTACCATTAAAATGAAAGAAAAAGATATTTACATTTCAAAACCTTTTGAAACTATTCATTTTCTTTCTTAAAAATCTTTACTATATTATAAAGAAAAATGTTACAAATACATTTATATAGGACTAGTACAAGTAGGTATAAAACTCCTTACAAAAAGAAGACTTAAATACCTTCATACTTGCAATCCATAATGAATAATTTACAAATTTCCAAGACTCTTTACTTAGTACTAGCAAATCCAATCTCTATAGTAGACCTATTTGCTTTACGTGTTATCCAAATCTTATAATTTCATTACATAACAAAAATATTTTACAAAGCTTGGTTTTATAAATTAAAACACATAATTATAAAATGTTGGAAAGATCAATTCCAATAACCTTGATTTTGAAAATCCATTACAAAGCTATAATTTTTGCATTTACATCTAAACATAAGTTTTAATTTAAAAAAGGAGACTCTTTTACTTCAAACTGATACTACAAAATCCTAGTCTATTATTCCAAAAGTTATACAATGAAAAGATGTTACCTTTTATAGGAATGAAACTTAGAAGGTGTTGTACTCCCTCAATCTAAACCCTTAATTGAACCTAACACAAAACTTTCCAAAGTTAAACAACACTTAAATGGAAAAGTCATTCTTACCTTTAACAAAAACGTTGTTACCTTCCAATTTTAAAAAACAACTTTCACATCATCTATTATTGATCTAAAACCCTTTTTTCGAATTTCTTCTATTGTTAATGTGCTTTTAAAAGAGAAATTTTCATCATTGCCACCAAAATTTTCAACCTTAAACCTTCCTAATTCATTTTTATAAATCATAAATTATCATTATTGAGTTCATCTTTGATGGTTAATGTTGGATTTATTGTCAACAACATTTTATATATATATCCTTGTTGATTCGATGTTATGAGTGCCTTTGAGATGTGTTTGCTGCATTTACAAAGTGCTAGCAATTAATTTATTCAAGGATTAAGGAAGACAAAGTTGGTGAAATGTAATGAGAATAAGGAGAGAAAGCAGGGCCAAAATTAGGATGCTGCTAACTCTACCTTGCATTGCCAAAAACAATAAGTTGATTTAGATTGTTGGTGGTGTTTTAGCTATAAAGAAAGCACTAGTTGTTGCCTTTGGCATTGCATTTAGCAGGAGCATTGCAAGTCACTTGTTGAGTATGAGTAAATGCTAACCATTGACCCTAAATTAAAGGAGTCAATGCTAATCATTAACCTTAAATTTAAGGAATCAATGCTGATTGTTGATGGTAGGGCAACCCTAAATTCAAGAAATCAATGTTGACCATTGATGATTGGGCAACCTTAAACTTAAGACATATAAACACTTATACAGCTACTAAGAGAGCAGATAACGATAGAGAAAAAAAACAACAAATAAAGAGCAACAAAGACACCAAAGTGTGAGCGATAGAAACGCCTAAAAAAGCTACAGAAAAAGAAAGAGAGAGATACAGAGAAATAGAAAAAAAGAGCTGCAAAGAACAAAAGAGAGAGCTATAGAGAACAAAAGAGAGGTAATAGGAAAAAGAAAAGGGAGAGCTATAGAAACAAGAAGAGTAAAATAAAAAAGAAGGAGACAAAAGAGGCAGAAGAGAAACCCAACAGAGGTAGGAGAAAGACTCGATAGAGGCAGAGAGAAAAATGGCAAAGAGAAAGCTATAAAATCAGCCAAGAGAGGGCAGAGACCAATAGTAAGGAATAAAAGAATGATAAAAAATTCAACTAGAAATTGGTAATAAGGAAGGAGAGAACAGTAGAAAGCTTAAGTAAAATGATAGAGAGTATAGAACAACAGTGAGGAGGGAACAATAAAAAGAAAGGAGAAAATCAGTTTTCTGATACAATAGCCTATGCATATTGAGAGATCTTTTTCAAGAGAATTTTTGTCATAATTCTTTTATGTTCCTCTTTGAAAAAGGGTAAGAAACCCTTTGGGTGATTAGAAGATCATTATAAATGGTTAAAAAGTGATCCTTCCACAGTTGTTGAGGAAAGATCCTTCCATTACATTAGTTACATTCTTTGATTGCAAGAGTGGATCAAGTGATCTAGGAGAGATCCTATCACACCATGGATATAACTCACACATTGTGTGTAAACCACTAAAACTTTTATGTGTTTGCAAGTGCTTATACATTCTTGATATCCATATAACCATTCTCACATAAAGAAGTAAGATAAAATTGGATCATTGACTTTAATAAGTCATAGAGGTTTAATTTAGACATATTTGTAAAAGTAAGTATTTCATATTAATTCACTCCCTCCCTCTCTCAGTGTGAGAGTCAAAAGGTCCTTATCAATTAGTATTAAAGACTTGGATTCCTCTATTGATCCATTTTGCTTCAATTTGAAAATTTCTGTTGTTGTTGTGAACCTTTACATCTAATGTTAATTGATATCATTAAAAGTATAAACAGTGTTAATAGCAAGGATATTCCCACATTTAATGAACAAAATTATCAATTATGGAAGAATAAAATACTCTTATATATGTTTTCATTTGATCTAAATGTGTTTGAATTTGCTATTAATGACTTTACTTCTACTATTGAAAGTGCTGTTATGATGCCTACTAATAAGAAGAATTTATAGTATGATAAAAAGGTTATTAATGCCATATGTACCTCTTTATCAGACAAAGAATTCACCAAAGTGATGGGGTGTAACACAACCAAACAAATTTGGAAAAAATTGAAGAATATTTATAAAGGAGACAAGGTTGTGAAGGAAGTCAAGTCACAAATCTGGAGGAGTAGATTTAAAGATATAATAATGTTGAATGATGAATTTATAAATGCCTTCTTTATAAGTGTAAATGAAATTGTATACTCCATTAGAGGCTATAGAGAGGAGATCAATGATGCTATTATGGTAAGGAAGATACTTAGAACCTTACCAGAAGCTTTTAATGGCAAAGTTTCCTTCATAGAAGATAGAGATTTGAATAAGATACCCTTGGATGATTTACATAATATATTAATGGATTATGAAATGAAAATAGCCTTAATTGAGAAAGAAAAAAAGCCTAAGGCAGAGAAGGAGTTGCCCTTCAAGGCAATAAAAAAATTAAAGATTAAAGAACAAGAAGAAGAATCCAATAGTAACTCTGAATTAGAAAATGGTGATGCTAAATTTGATAAAGTTATAGCACATATCACCAAAAATATGAGAAAAAGAAAGGGAAGTAAAAGGAAAAATTACCCTTGAAGTGCTTTAGTTGTAGAGACATTGGGCACTTTATAGTGGATTGCTTAAAGAGAAAAGAAGTAGACAATGATGATGATAATGATAAGCTAGCCTTAAAGAGGAAAACAAAGAAATCTAACTATTCTAAAGTTAGGAATTTAAGTGTCAAAGGGAAAATGTAACTCTTCGGATAAAAAAAAAATTTCTTCAACAAGCTGGATGAAGAAGATTTTGAAGAAGAAAAAGTGATGATGATGATGATGATATAGAAAATGTGTTGATTACACAGGTAAATGATGAAAAAGAATCCTCAAGTGATAAAGAATCAGCTAAAGAGGAAGAGAAAGAGATGGTACAATAACTTGAGATTGAATTGAGAACTTGTTTGCACAAAAATAGCAATCTAGAAAAAAAAGGTAAAGAATCTCAAGAAGTTGAATAAAAATTCTATTTTTGATTAATTTGATCTCCAACTAAAAGAAAAGAAGTTTGAAGCAAAAGAGATAAGTACTTGAAAAGAATTGAGGAGCTGAATGTACTTGAGAGAGTAAGGCAACATACATGAAGATCTTGACACTAAGGTAATTGCACAAGAGCAAAAAGTGTTGAATTTGTAAGAGAAGCTCTACAAGGCTGAATCTAAATTGAAGAAGTATGAAGGAAGCTTTATGTAGGCTACAGAAATGAGAGAAAAGTCCACTTTAGTAAATGTTATCAAGAAGGATGCTACCAAAAAATTGGATAAATGTCTAAGCAAACAAAGTCCTCATTTTATAAGGAAGAAAGGACTTGGCTATATTGAAAAGCCAAATGAAAGGGTAGAAAAGAAGAAGAAAATTGTATTTATGCCTGAAAGCAAACACAAAGAAAAGATAAAATTAAAAGAAGTTAATGTTATAGAGAAGAGAAACCAATTCAAGATAAAATTGGTTAGGGAAGATATGATGAAAACTCCTATCGAAAGAAGAAAAGTTGTTAAAGACGAAAAAAAGGTTACCACAATAGGTCCTAAAAATAGGAGATATGAACTTGTTAAGAAAAAAAAAAATAGATTTGAAGGATTTTCCTAGTGCTGTAATAAGTATGGGCATAAAGATAGTGTATGCTGAAGTAATGGGCCTATAATAAAGAGGAATGTAAGGTAAGAGTTTAGGGGGAGACTTTGTCAAGAAAAGAGATAGCCTCAAGTGAAAAGAAGTCAAATTTCACTATGAAATAAATTTGATATATTAGAAGAAATTTGTAGAAGATATGAAAAGGCTGGACCTACTATTGAGGAATGTTTAACATTACTACCTTAAAAGCTTCTAAGAATGAAAAGCCATGGATACTTAATAGTGGCTGCTTTTCACACATGATAGGAGACTCCAAGGTGCTGAAAGAAGTAAAAAACTATAATGGACGGTCAGTCATATTTGAAAATGATAGTTCTTTAAAGATTAAAGGTGTTAGTGCTACTGAAATTGATGTAGACAAGCTGAAATTAGAGGAAGTGATTTATGTTGAAGGGCTAAAGCACAATCTAATCAGTGCTAGCCAACTTTGTAATGAAAGACATAAAGTTACTTTTAGTAAGAATGGCTACACAATAAAAAAATTAAGTGATTGTGTTGTTCTTACAAAGGGAGAAAGAACAATTGGAAACGTATACCAAGTTTCCAGCAGCAAAAGCATATGCTACTTAAGTACCAAAGATGAGAATTTATTATGGTATAAGAGATTAGAACATTTTAGACAAAAAGGGCTAGACAAATTATCCAAAAATGAAGTTGTGAAAGATGTACCCAAGCTGAAAAGGGAAAGAAATACCATTTGTAGCACTTGTTAGAAGGGAAGATGGTGAATGCTACCAACAAAATTATAGAGATTGATGAAAAAAAGCTATTGGAGCTCATTTATTCTAATATCTGTGGGCTTATAAGACAAAAATCATCAAAGAGTGATAGATACTTCATTTCTTTTATTGATGATTTTACAAGAATGACTTGTATTATATTTGAAACATAAATCAAATGCTCTTGATAATTTCAAAAGCTACAAAAGGTTAGCTAAAGATCAGTTAGGGAGAAGAATTAAAAGAATCAGGACAAATAATGGGACAAAATACACTTGTAGTGAATTTGAAAATTATTTGAAGAAGCATGGAGTGAAACATGAATATGCTAGTCCTTACACATCTCAACAAAATAGAATGGCAGAAAGAAAGAATAGAAGCCTACTAGTGATGGCTACTGGACCATGTTGGCTGAGCATAATACCTCATATGGCTACTAGAGAGAGGCTATCACTACTACCACTCAGATTCAAAATAAAGGCTTGATAAGACCACATATAGAAAAGACACCTTATAAGATGTGGAATAGAAAAAATTCAAGTGTAAAACATTTTAAAGTATTTGGAAGCCTATACCTTATTAAAATTAAAGGCAAGAATCTTGGAAAATTTGATAAGAAGGTTGATAAAGGTATATTCTTGAGCTATGTACCAAATGGAAGAGGCTTTAGATGTTACAATGAAAGGCTATAGAAAATCATATATAACTTTGATATTAAAGTGATTAAGGATGGTTCCACAATGCTATCACAACATAAGGAAGCTGAAGATGCCATGTGTGATAATGAAAAGGAATCTAAAAGTGATAAATCAAAGGTTGTTCAATATGGGGAAGAAATTTATTCTTAAATTGCAAATGATGAATAAAATGAATTAAGACATTCCTAAACTCTTAACTCATAGAAGAGTTTGAGTTGAAGTTAAGACTAAAAACATTATTGGCAGTAAAGAGGATTCTATGTAGACTAAAAAAAGGCTAAAAAGTGGTGAACAAACTGTATTGATCTCCGAAGTTAAACCACCCAAGGAATCTCATTTTGTGGCTACCAAAAGAATCCTAAGATGTGTAAAGGGCACAACAAATTATAGGCTACTTTATGATAGAAGTGGATAACTTAATTGATATGGGTATGTAGATGTTGATTGGGCTAGAAATTATGATAAGATAAGGTCTACCTTAAGTGGTGCATTTTATTTGGACAATAGATGTGTTTTATGGCATAGCAAGAAGCAAAATTTAGTGACTTTAAGTACTATAGAGGCTGAATATATAACTGTTACTCAAGCTTGTACTTAAATGCTACAAATGAAACATCAGCTTGAAGATTTGAAGGTGGATATGCAACTGCCATTGCTAATTGGTTGTGACAACCAAAGTGCCATCAATTTATCAAAGAATTCTATTCAACACTCCAAATCTAAACATATTGATATCAAATATCACTTTATTAAAGAAAAAGTGCAGAAAACTAAAGTAAAACAAGAGTATGTGCCTACTACAGAGAAAGTTGTAGACATATTCACCAAACCTCTATCAAAAGAGATGTTCCAGAAGTTAAGCCTAAACGTATGTATTCAGCCACCCCTTAGAGGCTCCTTAGAGGCTAAGATATACTTCTAACCCCCACTCACCTTCCCTTTTCTATTTTTCTTTGGATTTATTGTCAAAGGGGAAGATATTTTGCATAAATCCAAATAGAGTATATACTGATTAAAAAGGGGAGTGGCTTGATAAATACAAAGGGAAAAGTCAAATAAATAAGGAGAAATTGTAAAGGGGGAGAAGCAAAACAAAAAAAAAAATGAGTTTAAGGTTATTTTCAATTGATATCATGCCTACTTGTAAAAAGGGAGACGTATGCTTTATAGGGAGTTATGAATGTAAAAAATGGAGGTCTTTCCTTATATTGACGCTACTACTTGTGCTTAAGTGCAGATTTATGGATTTAATTTATTGTCAATAAATCCAAAAGGAGAGATTAATAAGCCCATCTTTAATGGCTAATGTTGGATTTGTTGTCAATAGCATCTCATATAGATTTAATGTTATGAGTGCCTTTAAGATGTATTTATTGCATTTACAAAGTGTTGGTAGCTAATTTATTTAAGGGTTAAGAAAGACAACATTGGTAGAATATGATGACAATAAGGAGAGAAAGCAAGGCCAAAATTAGGATAATACCAGCCTTACCTTGCACTACCAAAAATGATAAGTTGATTCAGATTGCTGGGGGTGTTTTAGTTGTAAAGAAAGCATTAGTTGCTACCTTTGGCATTATATTTAGTAGTGGCATTGCAAGTCATTTGCTAGGTATGAGTTAATCTAACTTTAGACCCTAAATTCAAGGAATCAATGCTAACCATTAATAGTAAAGCAACCCTAAATTGAAGGATTACTGACCATTGATAATTAGGTAACCTTAAATTTAAGACCCTATAAACACCTATACAGCTAATAAGAAAGCAGAAAACGATAAACAAAAAAGAGCAACAGACAGAGAGTAGTAAAAACATTGAGGGATGAATAGTAGAAACACATAAAAAAGCTATAGAAAGAAAGAGTTGTAAAAGTGTTGTAAAGAACAAACAAGAAAGCTATAAAGAATGAAAAAGAGAGGCAATTGGAGAAAGAAAAGAGAGTTATAGAAACAAGAAAAGTAAGGAAAAAGGAGGGAGAACGACAGAGGCAGGAGAGAAACCTAGTAGAAGCAAAAAAAGACCCAGCAAAGGCAAAAAGAAACATGGCAAAGAGAAAGCTGTGAAATTGGTAGAAAGAGGGTAAAGAGCAATAATGAGGAAAGAAAGAACAGTAGAAAGCTTAAGCAGAGACCAATAGTAAGGAAATAGAGAATGACAAAAAGCATGAGCAGAATGACAAAAAACAAAGAACGATAATAAGGAGAGAACAATAAAAAGAAAAAGGAAGATCAAATTTCTACCACAATAGCCTGTGCACATAGAGAAATTTTTCTTAGGAATTTTTTGTCATAATCCTTTTATGTACTTCTTTGAAAAAGGGTAAGAAACGTTTAAAATGATCGAGAGATCATTTTGTATCCTTTTACTACATAGTTGTATCCCTTGATTGTAAGAGTGAATTATGTGATTTAGGAGAAATTCTATTACACTAAGATAAAATTGGATCATCAAATTTAACATGTTATAGAAGTTTAATCAAGATAGATTTGTAAAAGGTAAGCATCTCACACTAATTCACCCCCTCCCTCTTTTAGTGTGAAACTTAAGAAGGTCCTTCTCAATCACACCAACATTTCACATCTAATTTATACAAATCAATCACCTTTTACCTCTCTAATCTTCAAGGTAATTACTAAAAATGTTGCAAATGAACTATATGTTTTAAAAAAATATTTTCAAGTTAATAAAAAGTATTTACATAACAATTTCTATGCAAACTACAATATATATAGAAAGAGAATCATTTTTCAAAAAATTTTTAGAAATTTGGAGTCAAAATGCAAACTCAATTTTTTGATTTTTTTAAATATAAGGTGCATATTTTTTTTTTTTTTTTTACTATTTTGAAATACACTTAACAAAATGATATTTCATATTATTTTCAAAAATCAATAAATCTTATTATTTTAAGAAATAAAACAAAGGAATGGATTACTACTAATAACAAAGCAATCGAGGTAGAACAATCTCCTTTGAGACAAGTAAAGCTTAAACACCAACAAGTTACTATTGATTTAGCTCTTTATAAAGTTTCTTAAGAAAATGATAATTCAAAAGAACTTTCCAAAATAATTATTCATCAAAATAATTTTATAAATATTCATTTGCATACCTTACAAACTCAATTATCTAAAGTAAAAAAGCAACTTCAAAAAAGTAAAGTTAAAATTTCAATCCCTTTGAAACCTTCCAAAATAGTTTTTAACCATAAAAAATCCTACTTTTAACCATAAACTTTAAAAGCCTAACTTCTTACTAATGAACATTCAACATCCAAAATTATACATACACTTGATCAAGACTCCTAAAAGGACATTTACAAGTCAAAAACCCCTGAATTAAACAAGATAACTTGACCTAAACCTATTTCTAGTCTTACTACTTCTGACTTAGATATTCAAAACAAACCCAATACCCTAGTCCAATATAGATTTAATGTCTCTTCCATTTAAGAATGTAACTTAAATGAGATATCTAAATATATAACATTTAGGTTTACTTAAACAAATGACCATAGTCACTAATGCATACAAATCCCAAAACCAAACTTTTAACAAAACTATAGCAAAATACCTCATTGCAGGGTTCTTTATCCAACTTAAAGGCTAATGGGATTACCATTCACAAAAACCTAAAGAGTTGAAATCCTTTAATCAATCAAAAACACTAAAGACTAGTTACCTATTATTGATTTCTTAGGTAACACTATTAAAGATGTAGTAACCTATCTTATCTTCACAATCTTTTTACATTTTGTTAGAAATCCAACTCATTTAAGAGACAAAAATTCTAAATTACTATCCAATTTTTGTTGTAGAAAACTCATGATTTTCAAAATTACAAACCTTTTTTTTTTAACCAAAGTCATACTTCAAGAAGATTCTAGTTAAACTTTTTGGAAAGAAACATTTTTGACAAGACCCCTAACCCTTATGGGAGAAAGAGTCTACAAAAGCAACTTTTGAAAATCTTATTCCATATAATAAATTGACCTATGGTTAATTGATTAGTTTTACCTAAAAAGAAGGTTTTAAAATTTACCGAGATTTGAAATTCCAAAAATATCTTAAATGTGAATCTAGACAATCCTATTTTGAAATTCAAACTTTTTGTCAACAAAAATTAAAATCAGATTCCAAACTAAAAACTAAACATTTACAAAAACCCAAAAGCTTTCCAAAGTTAGTTCAACCATTTTATCAAAAGCCTAAAATAATTCAAAAAAAGCCTTTCACTTCAAAACCTTCCTTTAAGCCCGAAATACTATTGAAAAATGTTACTTATTATCATTGTGATAAAAAAGGATATATTTCAAAATACTATAAAATTAACAAAAAAGCTCCAAGATCTATAATTAGAGGAAGAGATTTAAACCAAAATTAGTAATCTTTTACAAATTTCTAATTTTAAAAATACCTTTTCACTCTCTTCTAGAAATGATTCTTTTCAAATTAATAAAATTCAAAATGCTCTTTCAAACACCTAAACCAATTCAAAACAAATCAATGTCCTTACTAAAGATCAAGAAATACTCCTTATCCAAGACCTAAACTTACAAAAAGAATACATAGACAAACTCTTAAAAGTTTTTTAGACACCAAAACCAATTCCTACTAATACTCCTTCAACTTACAAACTTCCTTATAATCTCCATCTTTTCAGGACAAAATATCAAGAAAGCCACACCAACCATTCAAGACCTTCAACAAGAAATCAAAACTCTTAAAACAGAACTTCGAAAACTCTAAACATAATAATAAACTAACCATAAAACTCTCTGATTACTTTGTGTTAAATACCTTGAGAACAAAATAGACCTTGATGAACCAAAGAAACGCCTGAGTCACAAGAACACCAAAACCTTGAAAAAGTTCCCAAATATTTTTTTTTTTTTGGAAAACAAATCACTTCACAAGAATATTTGATAAAAATAACTCTTGTTTTTTAAAAATGATTTCAAATTTGATGTTATCACCTTTTTTTTTATATTAGTGTAAATTTAACCTATTTTAGACCAGATTTATTCCTATACAAATTTCAAGAATAAACTTTAGAAAAACTTTTTGCTACAAATCATTTAATAATGAATATTATAAACAAAACCACTACTTTTATTCAAGTGCAAAATTTCAAATAAAAACTTCTTTTATTCTTGTTGAAAATATTCATTATATTGTTATTTTATAAACTCTTTTTATCAATTTAATCACTTCTTATACTATAAATAATGAAGGCATTTCTTTCAAAACAAAAACACAAAAACTAATTTTCCCACTTTTAAAAAATTCAAAAACAAGAAATCTCAATCTTGTGAAAGCTCATATGATTTATGAAAATAGAATCCATGCTCTAATTTTTTTCAATAAATTTTCATTATTTTATTTACAAAAGGATCTTTCTATTCAACAAATTCAAACCTAACTTTAAAATCCTTTAAGTTAACAAAAACTTTCTAATATTTAAAGTCAAATTCAAGAAAAATGTTGTTTTGATCTTCCTAATGCTTTCTGGCATAAGAAACAACATATAGTTAACCTACCATATAAGTCAAACTTTGATGAAAAACAAATCCCCACAAAAGCATGACCTATCTAAAAGTCTACAAAACTTGAATAATATTGTAGATATAAAATTAGAAGTTTAGAAGAAAAAAAAATCTCATTTCAAAATCACGATTACCTTGGTCTTGTGCAGCCTTCTATGTCAACAAAAACTCTAAAATAGAAAGAGGTACACCTAGGCTAGTGATCAATTACCAACCTTTAAATAAAGTTCTCATATGGATTAGGTATCAATACTTAACAAAAAAGATTTATTTTAGAAATTGCATTCATTATTCATTTTTTCAAAGTTTGATATGAAATTAAAATTTTAGCAAATTCAAATTCATCTGAAAGATTATTATAAAAATATATTTACTATTTAATTTAGATAATATGAATGGAATATCATACCATTCGATTTGAAAAATGATCCTTGTGAATGTCAAAGGATTATGAATGACATTTTCCAACCATACTTTTAATTTTGCATTATTTATATAGATGTTCTTTTTTTTTTTCAAAAACAATAAAACAACATTTTAAACACTTGCAAAATTTTATTTTTATCATTAAACAAAATGAACTTGTAGTTTCACATTTCAAGATCTCTTTATTTCAAACCAAAGTTAAATTCCTTGGTCATTACATCTCCCAAGAAACCATTACTACTATAAGATTTCTCGTATTTGTTGAAAATTTTCTTAATAAGATCCTAAGCAAAACCTAACTTTAAAGGTTTCTAGAAAGTCTCAATTATTTTTTATATTTCATTCTAAATATCAACAAAATGTCTAAACCAATTCATGATAGGCTTAAGAAGAACCTAATCCCTTAGACTTCTTAACACATTGATCTTATTCAAAAAATCAAATCCTTAGTCAAAACCATTCCTTGTCTTCACATTACAAATCTTGCTCTTCCAGAAATAGTTGAAACTAATGCCTTTGATATAGAATACGGAGGTATTTTTAAACAAGTTTGCAATAGAAAGGAATAGATTATCCAATTCACCTTAGCCCATTGAAACAATTCCCAAAAGAATTATTCTATTATCGAAAAAGAAATTCTTTTAATCATTATATGCATTACAAAACTCCAAAGTAATCTGCTCAATCAAAAATTTCTTTTACAAATCGATTACAAGTCTATCAAAGAAGTTTTACAAAAAGATGTTTAAAATATTGCTTTAAAACATATCGTTACCCAATGGCAAGCTATTTTATCCATTTTTTATTTTAATATTGAATATATAAATGGGAAAAGAATCTCATTGCAAGCTTTCTAACTAGAGAGTTCCTCTAAAATAGACCTTAAGATGCCAAAGAAGTCCAAGAATAAGGGTAAGGCCTTTATAACCTAAGAAGAAAGTCCAAAACCCCAAACACCTATCCAAATAACCTTTATAAAAATCATTAAGACTTAGGCTAAATCACTTAAAGAACATGAAGAAAAAGAGCTCCAAATCTAAGAATGTATAGCTCACCTAGAGAAGAAGACAAAATTTACTTCCAAATAGCTACAAATTTAAAAATAAATAGAAGATCTCTCTACTATTGAAGATCCTCTTCCCATTCTAGAAAGAGCAAAAATAATCATAGAAGGTAAGACTCCTCCAAATCTTGAAGTAGGAACTTCATCTTAAACAAACTTTTCATAAGTTGTTTTAACGCAACCAACTATTCCAAAACCCTCATCAAAGTATTTTGAAAAACCAAATTTCCAAAATGTCCTTATAAAACCTGGATTTTTTTTATCCAAACCCAGCAATAGCCATTTCAAAGATGTTCTTGCCAAGCTAGTACTACAAACTAGTAGATATCACAAAATCTTAATCTTATTATATGACAATTTTTGAAA
Source organism: Ceriops zippeliana (assembly GCA_037897445.1). Taxonomy (NCBI): domain Eukaryota; kingdom Viridiplantae; phylum Streptophyta; class Magnoliopsida; order Malpighiales; family Rhizophoraceae; genus Ceriops; species Ceriops zippeliana. Next base: position 594,049 of record JBAPLH010000135.1, on the reverse strand, counting down.
TAACTATCCACTAAATTGATTTTTCATACAAAATTATTTTTGCCTAAGGTTATGATCTGGGCCTTTGAATATCAATTTTATAAAAAATACCTAAATTATTGCAATAAGGTTTGAAGTCAAATGGTGGAATTTCTTCATTTTTTTGAATCATTATACAAAATTGAGACCTAAACCTAGTTAAATAAGATTTAACCTCAATTCCAAAACCTATTAAATATAAGATCCCTAATGTTGAGCCCATCTTTGATGGCTAATGTTGGATTTGTTGTCAACACCATCTCACATATTTATCTTTGTTGATTTTATGTTGTGAGTGTTGTTGAAATGTGTTTGTTGCATTTACAAAGTGTTGGCAGCTGATTCATTCAAGGGTTAAGAAAGACATTGTTAGTCGAATGTGACGAGAATGAGGAGAGAAAGTAAGGCCAAACTCAAGATGCTATCAGCCCCACCTTATGCTACCAAAAATGATGAGTTGATTCAAATTACTAGTGGTGTTTTGGCTATAAAGAAAGCATTAGTTACTATAACAAGCTATCTATGAGATTGCCCTCTATGTGGCATGGATGAAATTTCTTTGACAAGACATGTATTGTTGCTACCTCTAGAAATGCATTTAATAGTGACACTACAAGTTAATGCTGACCATTGACCTTAAATTCAAAAAGTTAATGTTGATCGTTGACCCTAAATTTAAGGAACAAATATTGACCATTGATTGTAAGGTACCCCTTAGGAATTAATGTTGACCATTAATTGTAAGGCAACTTTTGGGAATTAATACTAATTGTTGATTGTAAGGTAATCCTAAACTTAAGGCTCATAAATACCCATGCATCTACCAAAAAAAAAAAAAAAAAACTAGGGCACAATAGAGAGAGATAGAAAAAGTGCAAAGAACATGAGGGGCAAAGAAAACTAGTAGAGAAAACAACATAAAAATCAAGTAGCAGAAAAAAAAAGCCTCTAGCAGTAAAAAATAAAAAGCCTCTATAGCAGAAAAGAGAAAGCAACAATGGTAGAAAGAACAAGAGAACCTGTAAATGAGAGACAGCAGCAATGGCAAAAAAATTGAAAGAACCTATAATGGAAAGATAATAACAACAGTAGAAAGAAGGAAAGAACCTATAAAAAAGAAAACCTATAGAAGAAAGAACTTGCAGAAGAGAGAACTTATAAAGGAGAGATAATAGCAGTTGGAGAAAGGAGAGAACTTGCAGTGGAAAGATAGCAGCAGTAGCAGAAAGAAAAGGAGAAAACTTACAAAGGAAACAACTAGCAGAAAGAGCTACAAAAATAGGCAAAAATAACTACAGAAATAGGTAAGGAGAGCTATAGAGAAAAAGTTGTAGAAATAGGTAGATAAAACTGTAGAAATAAGCAAAAAGAGCTACAAAAAAGGTAGGGAGAGCTATAGAAATAGGCAGAGAGAAACCCAACAAAGGCAGAGAGAAAGCTATGAGACACGATAGAGAGAGAAAAAGGAGCATAACAAAGAAAAAGTTGTGAAATTGGTAGTAAAGAAGGAGAGACTAGAAAAGTTTGAGCAGAAGCTAATAGTGAAGAATGAGATAATAGCAGAAAGCTTAAGCAGAGACTGGTAGTGAGGAAAGAGAAGATCATTTTTCTACAATAGTAGCTTGTACACATTAAGAGATTTTTCTCATTAAAGTTTTTGTTATAAACTTTTTATGTACTTCTTTAAAAGGGGTGAGAAACCATTGGAGTGATTGGGAGATTATTGTAAGTGGTTAAGGAGTGATCCTTCCATAGTAGTTAAGGAGAGATCCTTCCACAAAATTAGTTATATCCCTTGATAACAAAAGTGCATCGTGTGATCTAAGAGTAATCCTATCACACTATAGGTTTAGCTCACACATTATAGGCGAACCATATAAAAATTCATTGTGTTCTCAAGTGCTTGTACTTGCTTGATATCCATACGGCCATTCTCGCATAAAGAAGCAAGATTAAATTGGATCATAGACTTTAGCAAGTCATAGAGGCTTAATCTAGACAAATTTGTAAAATGTAAAGATCTCACACTAATCCACCCTCTTCCTCTTTTAGTGTGAGACCTAAGAAAATCCTTATCAATTGGTATTAAAGCGTGGTTCCTCTATTGATCCATTTTGTTTAGATCTGAAAGTTTTGTTGCTACTATGAATCTTTACATCTACTCTTAGTTAATATCATAAAGAGTATCAATAGTATTAACAATAAGGGCATTCTCACTTTTAATAGACAAAATTATTAATTATGAAAGAATAAAATGCTCCTATATATGCTGTCACCTGGTTTAGATCTATTCGAATCTACTATCAATGGCATCACTCCTGTTGCTAAAGGTACTACTATGACACCTACTAATAAGAATTTAGAATTTGATAGAAAAGTTAGAAATGCCTTATATGTTTCCTTATCAAACAAAGAATTCATTAAAGTGATAAGGTGAAACACAGCACAACAAGTTTGGGACAAATTAAAGAATATTTATGAAGGAGACAAGGTTATGAATGAAGTCAAGTTACAAATCTAGAGGAGTAGATTTGAAGATATAAAGATGTTGAATAGTGAATCTGTAGATATCTTCTTTACAAGAGTAAATGAAATTATATGCTCTATTAGAAGCTATAGAGAGGAGATTAAACAATGCTACTATGGTAAAAAAGATACTTAGAACCTTGGTAGAAGTTTTTAATGTTAAAGTTTCCTCCATAGAAGATAAAGATTTGGATAGGTTGCCCTTAGATGATTTACACAGCATATTAGTAGCTTATGAAATAAGAATAACCCAAATGAATAAAGAAAAGAAGCCTAAGGCAGAGAAGGAGTTGACCTTTAATACAATGAAAAAATTAAATATTAAAGAACAAAAAGAAGAATCTAACAGCAACTTTGAAGTTAAAGATGGTGATACTAAACTTAATAAAGTCATGACATATATCACAAAAAATATAAGAAAAGGAAAAGGGAAGTACAAGGGAAAATTACCCTTGAAGTACTTTAATTGTAGAGGCATTGGGCACTTTGTCGTGGACTGCCCAAAACAAAATAGAAGCAAATAGTGATAATGATGATGAGTTAGCCCCAAGGAGGAGAAAAAAGAAATTCATTTATTCTAAAGTTAATAATTCAAGTGCCAAAGGGAAAAAGAAACTCTTCATATCAAAATGACTAACCCTTAATCTTTAAGGCACCATTATTGCCAAATATGACTAACCCTTCATCATATTTTACTTCTCCTTTCAATACCTTAAAGTCTCTTATTATGTGTGAAGAGCAGCCACTATCTAGGAACCATGACTTTTTTTTCTTAGAAGCTTTTAAGGCTACTTTCACAACCATAGTCCTTTTTTTTGTCTTTTTCTTCTTTGGCCAAATTTAGGAGCATGTGCAGGTGTTCTCCTTTGCACTCTTTGACCAAGTAGCAATGTCAAGTAATCCTCAGCAGTATGTCTAGCCTTTTTGTATTTTCCACAGATTTATCCTAGTAAATCAAATTTGTTTCTCAATAGAATATGACTTCTTTCCACATAAGACTATTCCCTTTCTTGATAGAGTCTTCCCTTACACTCATTTCTCTTCATTATTGGTCTGATACTCCAGCACACATTAGCCTTATGCCCATGCTTACCACAACTCTAGCAAAATCCTTTAAATCTGGGTTTTCTTCTTTCACCAAGTTCATATCTCCTATCTTCAGCAACTATTGTGGCACCCTTCTCTCCATTTTTGACAACTTGTCTCCTTTGGATGAAGGTCTTCTCCATATCTTTCCTAACCCATTTTAGCTTAGGTTAGGTTCTCTTTTCCATAACATCATTGTGTTTACTTTCAGATGCAAACATAATTTTTTTCTTTTTTGCTACCCTATCATTTAACTTTTTAATATAGTCAAATTCTTTCTTCCCTATAGAATGAGGTCTTTGTTTACTTAGACACTCATCCAATTTTTTGGTAGCATCCTCCTTTATGGCATTTATTGAAGACAACTCTTCTTTTACTTCCATGGCCTACATAAAGCTTTCTTTATGCTTCATCAATTCAAACTCAACCATATAGAGCTTGGTTTGCAAGATCAACACCTCTTGCTCTTGTGCAGTCACCTTCATACCAAGATCTTCATGTATCTTGTCTTGTTTTGCCTCAAGTACAATCAACTCCTCAATTCTCTTTAAGTACTTCTCTTTTGCTTCAAACTTTTTTTTTTTTTTCACCCAGAGATAAAATTCATTAACAACATAATTTTTATACAGCTTCTTAAGATGCTTTACCTTTTTTTTTCTAACTTGCTATTTTTGTGCAAATAAGCACTCAATTCATTCTCATGTTGTTGTACCAATTCATCATCTTCCTATTTAGTTGATTCCTTATCATTTAAAGATTCTTGATCATTATTTACTTTAGCAACCATCACATTCCCTATAATAGCATTATCGAAATCATCAACTTCTTCTTTAGCATCTTTTTCATCCAACTTACTCAAATAATTCCTCTGTTAGATCTAAAGAATTGCTTCTTCCCTTTAGCACTTGAATTTTGAACTTTAGAATAACTAGATTTCTTTGTTCTCCTCTATGAGGTTGGCTTAGCATCATCATCACTATCTGCTTTTATTCTCTTTGGGTAGTCTATGGCAAAGTGACCTATGTCTCTATAGCTAAAGCACTTCAAGGTAATTTTCCCATGTGCTTTTCTTTTCCTTTCCTCATATTTTTTGTGATATATGTCATGACTTCATCCAGTTTAGTATCACCATCTTCTTCTTCAAAGTTGTTGTTGGATTCTCCTTCTTGCTTTTTAATCTTTAAGTTCATCATTACCTTAAAGGCCAGCACCTTTTCTACCTTAGACTTCTTTTCTTTCTTCATTAGGGATATTTTCATTTCATAAGTCACTAATATGCTGTGTAAATCATCTAAAGGTAGCTTATCCAATTCTTTATCTTTTATGAAGGAAACTTTGGCATTACAAACATCCAATAAGATTCTAAGTATCTTCCTTACCATAATAGCATCATTAATCTCCTCTCATAGCTTCTAACAGAGCACATAATTTCATTCACTCTTGTGAAGAAGGCATCCACATATCTATCATTCTGCATCTTTATGTCTTCAAATCTGCTCCTCCTAAGTTGTAACTTGGTTTCCTTCACAACCTTGTCTCCTTCATAAATGTTCTTCAATTTGTCCCAAATCTGTTTGGCTATGTTGCACCTCATCACTTTGGTGAATTCTTTATTTGATAATAAGGTATATAAGGACATTTCTCGCCTTTCCATCACACTCTAAATTCTTCTTATCAACAAGTATTTTAGCATCATCTTTAGTAATAGGGATGAAGCCACTAACAGCAAACTCAAACACATTAGGCCTAAGTGACATCAAATATAAAAACATTCTATTTTTTCATAACTGATAATTCTGTCCATAAAAAATGGGAATGCCCATACTATTAACATTGTTCATGTTATCTATGATATCAATCAGTAGTAAAGATAAAAATTCATAGTAGCAACAAAAAATCTCAAATCAAAGCAAATAGATTGGATCAATAAAGAAAATAGGCTCTAATACCATTTGATGAGGACCTTCTTAGGTCTCACACTAAAAAAGGGAGGGGGTGAATCAGTATAAGATGTTCACTTTTTATAAGTCTTTTCAAATTTCACCTCAATGACTTGTTAGAGTCGATGATCTAATTTTTATCTTTCTTCTTTATGTGAAAGCAGTTGTATAGATTAAACAAATGTAAGCACCTAAGAACACACGACAATTTTTACATAGTTCACCCATAATGTGTGAGTTATGTCTATAGTGTAACAAGATCACTCCTAAATCACATAATCCACTCTAGTTATTAAGGGATGCAATTTGGTTATGGAAAGATTACTTTTTAACCATTTACGATGATCTCCCAATCACTAGATGAGATGATCTCTCGATCACCTAACGGGTTGATCTCTTAATCACTCCAAAGGTATCCCACCCTTTTTCACAAAATACATAAACAATTTATCATAATGACTTCCTTGAGATAGATCACTCAATATGCACAAGTTACTGTTGCAAAAAAAAAAATCTTTTCTTTCTTACTACCAGTCTTTACTCAGGCTTTGCTGGTCTTTTCTCTACAAGTTATCTTAGTTGCAAATTATCTCTGCTTCAAGTTTTCTTCTTTACAAGTCATTTTTCCTACTAGTTATCTGCATTGCAGGTTCTCTCCTATTACTATTCATGTTACCTTACCTACTAGCTCAGCAAGTTCTCTCCTCTACTACCGGTACTACCTCAATAGGTTCTCTCCTTCTACTATCGATGTTGCCTCTTTTATTCTAGGTAGGTTCTCTTCCTTTACTGTTGGTGCTACCTCACCTGCTAGCTTGGCAAGTTTCTTCCTCTACTACAAGTGTTACCTCACCTACTACCTTAGTAGGTTGCCTCACCTATTGCTTTGGCAAGTTGCCTCCTCTACTACCTTAGCAGGTTGCCTCTTTTGCTGCTAATAGCTACCAATCTTGCTACGAGAGCACATTTCCCCTTTGCTGTTGCAAGTTGCTAGACTTGTTGTCGAGGCATATTTTCTTCCTTGTTGCTACAAGTTGTCAAACCTACTACTGGTTATGCCTACACTTGTTGCTATTATTGCCTACACTTACTATTATCATTGCCTACACGTGCTACTATTGCTACCCGCGCTTACTACTATTGTTGCTTGCACGTGTTGCTATTGCTACCTATACTTGCTGCTATTACTACTTCCCTTGCTACTATAATTGCTGCTAGTTATGTTGCATACTACTTTCTCCCACTGGTATAATTAATGGTTGTGCTGCAAGCTACTTTCACCCACTGTTACAATTGCTAGTTATGCTACATATTGTTTTCTCCCATTGCTGCAGATTGTACTACTGCAAGTTATGCTGTTGTAAGTTGCTAGTTGTGCTATTGCAATCTACTAGTATAACTTCATACCTTTGCTACTATTACTTGCTGCTAGTATTGCTTGTTGGACTTGTTGCTAGTGCTTTAATTGCTAGTATTACCTGTTAGACTTGCTATTGACACTGCAATTACTGGTATTGCCTAATGGACATACTGCTGACACTGCAAACTATAATTGTTGGTTGTCTACCTACACTTGTTAGTGCTATAGGATGTGTTGTTGGTGTTGTAAGTTATTGCAGGTGTTGTGGGATACAACTATTGTTGGGAGTTGCTGCTAGTATTATGCAGGATGTGCTATTGGCATAGCTCTCTAGCCTTGGTACAATAAATTCCTTCTCCTTGCTACAATTTGCTAATTTCTATTTGTAATTGCAGGTTTCTTTGGGTGGTTGCTGGAACTCCTTTTTCCTATGGTTTGGCTAGCTACTACCTTCTTCTTTCTTTGGTGTGGCTGCTACAAGCCCTCTCCTCTGGTTTGGCATGGCTACTGCAACTTCTTCCTTGATTGGTTTGGCCAACTACTACCTTCTTCTTCTTCTCACTTTGGTACGGTTACCAATTGCTACAACTCCTCCTTTGGTTAGTGTGGCTGCCATTTTTTTCAATGGTTGCTGTCTCCTTTTCTTTGTCTAGCTACTACTGTAATCTCCTTAGTCAACTGCTACACTCTCCTTGGTGGATTGCTCTATTCATTGCTAGCTGCCTCTTCCTTTGCCACTCAACCACACTTTGGCCACCCTCTCTTTTTAACTTGTCATTCTCTTTGTGGTTGATTATTCTCTCTTATTTTTTTGTAGCTAATCGTTCTCATTTGCAACCCACACCCATCTTGCAAGATGTATGGGATTATTTATAGAGCCTTGAGATTAAGGTTGTACACTCATCAACGACCAGATTGATTCCCAAAGGTTACATTATAATCAACAACCATATTTGATTCCTAAAATATGAGGTCAACAGTTAACATTAACTCATCGATTTCAAGGTTAACTTGCCATCAATAGTTTTATCCAATGACCTCTCTATATCTCAACAACATTCATAACATCCAATTAATAAGAACAACTATGTGAGATGTTATTGACAGTAAATCCAGAATTAGTCATCAAAGATGGGCTCAACATAAATGTCATTAATGAGGATGTTACCAAAAAGTTGAATGAGTGTCTAAGCAAACAAAAACCTCATTACATCGAGAAGAAAGGACTTGGCAATGTTGAAAAGCTAAATAAGAGGGTAGAAGAGAAGAAGAAAATTATGTTTATATCTAAAAGTAAACACAATGATGTTATGGAGAAGAGAAACCAACCCAAGATAAAATGGGTTAGGAAAGATGTGATGAAAACTTCTGTCCAAAAGAGATAGGTTGTCAAAGACAAAAAGAAGGTTGCCACAATAGATGTTGAAGATAGGAGACATGAACTTGTTGAAAGAAGAAAATTCAAATTTAAAGGATTTTGCTAGTACTATAGTAAGTATGAGCATAAGGTCAATGTGTACTGAAGTAATGGATTTATAATAAAGAGGAATGTGAAGCAACAGTCTAAAAGGAGACTCTATCAAAAAAGGAGACAAGCTCAAGTGAAAAGAAGTCAAATTCCACTGTGAAACAAATTTGATATATTGGAAGAAATTCATGGATGTGAAAAGGTTAGACATACTATTAAGGAATGCTTGACATTACTGCTTGATCAAAGAATGCAAAGGAGAACACATACTTATGCTCTTATGTTTGGCCAAAGAAAAAGAAGAAGAAGGGAAATAGCTATGGTTGTGGAATTAAAAGCTTTTGAGAAAGAAAAGCTATGGATCCTGGATAATGGATGCTCTTCACACATGACATGAGACTCTAAGGTGCTGAAGGAAGTTGCAAAAATATGATGAAGGGTTAGTCACATTTGGCTATAATGGTGCCTTAAAGATTAAAGGTGTTGGTGCTACTGAAATTGGTGCAAAAAAGTTGAAATTAGAGCAAGTACTTTATGTTGAAAAGCTAAAACACAACTTTGTGATAATAGGCATGAAGTTACTTTCAGCAAGAGTGGTTGCACAGTAAAGAGATTATGTGATGGTGCTATTATTATAAAGGGAGAAAAAACAAATTGGAACTTATATTAAGTTTTTAGCAGCAAAAACACATGCTACATAAGTATCAAAAATGAGAATTTGTTGCAGCATAGAAGATTAGGACATCTTGGACAAAAAAAAGGTTAAACAAATTGTCAAAAAATGAAACTATGAAAGATATACCCAAGTTGAGAAAAGAAAGAAATATCATTTGCAACACTTGTCAAAAAGGGAAGATGGTTGATGTCACCCACAAAAATGTAGAGATTCATACAAAAAAAAAGTCATTGAAGCTCATTTATTCTGATATAGTCATCAAACCTTTGTCAAGAAAGATGTTCTAGAAGTTAAGGCTAAATTTATATATTTAGCCACCCCCTAAAGGTTGAGGTATATGTCTAACCTCCCCTTCCCTTCCCTCTTTTATTATTTTTTGGATTTATTGTTAAAGGGGGAGAAATTTTGCATAAATCCAAAAAAAGTATATACTAATCAAAAAGGGGAAGTAGCTTGATAAATCCAAAAGGAAAAATTAAATAAAGGGGGAGAAATTTTCAAAAGGGAGAAGTAGAGAAAGGAGGAGTTAAAGGTTGTTTCTAATTGGTATTATGCCCACATGCAAAAAGGAAGATGTATATATTAGGGAAAGTTGTGAGTGCTAAAAGCTGTTGCTTGTACTTAATTCTTGATTTATAAATTTAATGTGTTGCCACCAAATCTGAAGGAGAAGATTGTTAAGCCCATCTTTGATGAGTAATATTGGATTTGTTGTTAACAACATATCACATATTTATCCTTGTTAATTTGATGTTGTAAGTAACGTTGATATATGTTTGCTACATTTATAAAGTGTTGGCCGCTGATTCATTTAAGAGTTAAGGAATATGGCATTGGTGGAATGTGATGAGAATGAAGAGAGAAGGAAAGACTGAAATCAAGATGTTGTTAGCCCTACCTTACACTACCAAAAATAACAAGTTAATTTAAATTGCTAGTGGTGTTTTGGTTATAAAGAAAGCACTAGTTGTTGTCATTGGTTGTCTATAAGATTACCCTTTATATGGCATAAATGAAATTTCTTTAACAAGAGATATGTCATTGCTGTCTCTGGGATTGCGTTTAGCAGTGACACTATAAGTCAATACTAACTGTTGACCATAAATTCAAGGAATCAATGTTGACCATTGATTATAAGACAACCCTTAGGAATCAATACTAACTGCTGATTGTAGGGAAATAATAAACTCAAGGCTTATAAATACCCATGCAGCTATCAAAAAAAAAGCTGTGGCACAACAAAGAGAGATAAAAAAAAAAGTACAGAGAACATAAAGGGCAAAGAAAACCAGTAAAGAAAATGGCAAAGAAATCAAGTAATAGAAAATAAAAAGCCTTTAACAATAGAAAAGAAAAGGCCTCTAGCAGTAGAAAAGAGAAAGTAGCAATAACAGAAAAAAAAAAAAAAGAACCTAAAGAGGAGAGACAATAGCAGTGACAAAAAGAAAAAGAGAACTTACAGAGGAGAGACAACAATGGCGACAGAAAGAAGGAAAAACATACAAATAAGAAAATCTATAGAGGAGAAAACTTGTAAATGAGAGAACTTGCAAAACAAAGAACCTACAGAGGAGAGATAGCAACAAAGGCAAGTAGAAGGAGAGAACCTACAAAGGAGATACCCATAGATGAGAGAACCTATAAAGGAGAAAGCTTGTATAGGAGAGAACCTGCAGAAAAAAGAGCGTACAAAGGAGAGACAGCAGCAACAGCAAAAAGAAGGAAAGAACTTGCAAAGGAGAGATAACAACAGTGGTAGAAAGAAGGGAAAAACCTGTAGAGGAGAGAATTTGTATAGGAGAAAACCTAAAAAGAAGAAAAGCTGTAGAGGAGAGATAGCAGCAGTGACAGAAAGAAAAAGAGAACTTGCAAAGGAAAGAACCTATAAAGGAGAGAACTTATAAAAGAGAAAACCTGTAGAGGAGAGACAGTAACAATGGTAAAAAGAAAAGGAAAGAACTTATAGAAGAAAGAACTTGCAAATGAGAGAACCGGTAGAGAGAGAGTTGTAGAAATAGGCAAAAAGAGTTGTAGGAACACACAGAAAGTGTTGGTAAAAAAGGTATGGAGAGCTATAGAAACAAGCAGAGAGAAACGCAGTAGAGGCAAAGAGAAAGTTATGAAACACATCAGATAAAAAGCAAGTAGTACAGCAAAGAAAGCTATAAAACCAATAGTAAAGAAGGAGAGATCGACAAAGTTTGAGCAAAAACCTGCAGTAAAGAAGAAAAGAATGGCAAAAAGCTTGAGTAGAAACTAATAGTAAGGAAGGAGAAGATTAGTTTTCTACAACAACACCCTATGCACATTAAAAGATCTTTCTTAAGAAAGTTTTTGTTATAACCTTTTTATGTACTTCTTGAAAATAAGTGAGAAACCCTTGGAATGATCAAGAGATCATTGTAAATGGTTAAGGAGTGATCCTTCCATAGTGGTTAATGAGAGATCCTTTCATAATATTAGTTGTATCCCTTGATAATAAGAATGGATTGTATGATTTAGGAGTTTTCCTATCATACTATAGATGTAGGTCACATATTATGGGTGAACCACATAAAAATTCTATGTGTTCTCGGGTACTTGTACTTGCTTGATATCTATATGGTTGTTCTCACATAAAGAAGTAATATAAAATTAAATTATAGACTTTAATAGGTCACAGAGGTTTAATTTAAATAGATTTGTAAAAAGTAAACATCTAACACTGATTCAACTCTTCCGCCACTCAATATGAGATTTAAAAAGGTCCTTATCACCCAAACATAATCTTTCTTGCCCAAAAATCACATGCTAGTACCATGCTAGCAAAGGCCTAAACTAAAGAAGAATACTTTGTAATAATAAAACATTTATTAGAGACCCTAAATCTAAATTAGCCTAAAATCTTCAAATTTCATCAAAATCCTTAAGCTTAAAAAGCCAACAATTGGTCTCGACAAAAATGAGGATAACTATTATGGGATTTTTTTTTCTCCCATAAGATTAAAACAAAAAAGATTAATAAATCATCAAAAACAACAAAACGACTTTTAGTGCAAACAAAAAAATGCTCATGACTACTAGTTTCACAAAATAGCAAAACAACTTTTGATGCAAACAAACAAATGCTTGTGATTAACAGTTCTGCAAAACAACTTTTGGTATAGACAGATACTCATGATTGCCAACTCTGCAAAAAAAGCAAAACAACTTTTGGTAGATTTCAACAAGCTTGAAGAACATATTACAGAAGGCTCCTCTTTATTCTATAAATGGGAACTTTACCTCTTAAAGCAAGCATCGATCCACCAACCCACTTAGGAATTCTTAAATACTCCCTCTCCCAAAGTATTTGTAAAATATTCCCTTCCCTGAACACCTCAAGTGTGTAATTCTTATCCCTAAATTTTGAAAATTCTTTGTAAGTTTTCTAACTGTAATTTTATTTTATATTCAAAATCTAGGATAGTATATTAGGTGAAAACTAGTAATTGCTCTATCTAGTGCCTAAGTGACTTCTAATATAACAACATCCCATACTATACTGCCTACATCATAAAAAATATTTGTGTATTTGTGTTTTTTTATTTTGTTTTATTTATTATGTTTAGTATTGCATATATTATGGTATCAGAGCCTCACTTTCTCGTTTCTATTTTATGTTTTCACGAATTAGATCCATATTCCTTTTTATATTCTGTTTATAAGTATTCTACTTTGAGTTGCCTAGATTCTATCCCATTATATTTTCGATAACCTTATATCTATCGTCAACTTCTTATAATGTAGGAACCAATACATAAGATCCAAATATGAACCCCATTTTGTACAAATCCAATTCCTATTCTTCTTCTCAGTCTAACCCTAATAGAATTTATGTGAAAAAAATAACTTTAGAAGATTTTAATAAAAGAATTGATGACTAGGAAATTTCTAAGATTTAAGAAGATTAAAACCTTTTCAAAACTGATTTTACCATTAAAATAAAAGAAAGAGATATTCAAATTTTAAAACGTTTTGAAACTATTCATCTTCTTTCTCAAAAATCTATACTACATCATAAAGAAAAATGATACAATTATATTCATATAGGACTAATATAAGTAGGTATAAAACTTCTAGCAAAGGAATATTTAAATACCTTCATTCTTACAACTTTAGAAATGCACCATATATAAATCTCTAAAACATGTTACTCATTACTATTAAATTTAGTCTCCGTAACAGACCTATTTTCTTTTCTTATTATCAAAATCTTACAATTTCATTGTATAACAAAAATAGCCGAAAGTGAGTTTTATCCCTGCAACAAAACCATTCCTATAACAAAACAACTATTTCCTTTGGTAGCCAAGTATTCAATAATCATGTCTTAGTGTAAATATACTTGCGAGGTTTAACGTATCAAAATATAACAGTAGCAAACAAACAAGTATTTTATTATTTTATTCTTCAAATGTTCATTTTAATGATAAAAGAATTTTCTTTTAGAGATTATCGAGCATCCCTATATAAAAAATAAGCTTCTTAACTTTTTTAATTACATAACCTCGTAGCCAATCATAAATTGAGAAACAATAGTCATATCCTCCACTTAAATTAAGCAAAACTAAAACTAATTAACTAAAAAATACCTTAGGGTTTCCAATAATGACAAAATTACCATAAATCAATAAATCATACATAATGAGAAAAAACTTTTTACATACATATAGGCCAATTCTCAATAAGTCACTTCAAAGTTTTGGTTTCTTTTAGAAATATTTACCAATTATATTACTCCATTCATTAATTGAATTTCTAAAAATAATTTTTTGTTTACTACATAACACACAATAATATATATATATATATATATAGAGAGAGAGAGAGAGAGAGAGAGAGAGAGAGAAAATACACTTAGCATATTGTACATGTTATAACTACTTAGAAAACAAACAAAATTTTTATCTGTAACTATAACAGAGAGGATAGTGGTGTAATCTCTATCCAACCTAAAATCAAATTAGGAAAGATTCTAATTAACATCAATTATATAATTAAAAAATTATACAAAATAATAATTTGCCCCTGCAAATCTCTAACTAAGCATAATCAAACTAATTTAATGCATATAGACATTAGAAAACATCCTTTTTGATTGTGGTTTGAGCTGCCCACCGTCTGACAGACCTGTCAATATAAGTCTAGACATCCAGTGATGCCAGTCTCTGGAGTTCTTCATGGCAGCAAATAAATAAACCTTTTCCAAGCCAATTTTCAATATTAATCATCTTATTTTCAGTCAGTCATCCAATTTCAATTTTCCAAACATCTAATTCAACTCTCATAAGGTTTCAAAATAATCTAATTAACTCAAAATTAATCACTCATCGTTAATTTTGCTTTTAATTTCGCGGGGCTTGTGCCTAAAATTTCAATCTTCTTCAAATCTCAATTTCAAGTTCCATTTCCCTTCAATTAACGGCATGCATAACCTCACCGTCTCAATTTCACCAACTAATCTTGAATTTGATGAAAACTAAAGAAAGTAAGCTTAGAGATTCAAAGGAGGTGTTCTGGGTAGAGAGTATTATGAGGAAAAGGAGAAGAGATGATTGGCGGTGACAATAACAATGGAAAGGGCAGAGGGCAGCAAGGCAATCGGTGGCAGCGAATGTAGCGGCCAGCTGCGGCCATTTTTTTGGGAGAAGTTAAAAAAATAATAATAACCAAAAATGAATTTAAAAAATTACAAAATCAAGTGAAAAATAGGATAAAATATAGAAGGTTTGGATCTTTTTATGGGCTTCAGGCTACATGTGAGAATATGATCCCCGCCGTCGATGTACACCAATCCACTAAGGGGCTTGGAGGTTAACCGCCCACCCAACACCGAAATGGAATGGGAAATTCCGTATCCCCCTAACACGACTTCACGAGCCAACTCGTTACACGTATGATGAAATGCCCAGCGTAAGCAAATTGATATCACCGTTTATTTAGGAATCCGACTCACCCCACAAACAGCAAATGCGCTATCACGAAAATTGCTTCCCGACATATCGACCAAGAACTGATTGCCAAGAACTGATTGCTTGCAACATTTCTTTTTTCTCCCTCTCACAATTGATGTATAATTGAATAACCTTCCAAGGTATTGGTATATGCGTATCTCCAAGGAACATCACGAGCGAGCACCCAAAAAAGGTAATCTATTGGTATATGCGCATTTCAAAGGAATGTCACATGAAACACCTAACAAGGGTAGGCAGTGTAAACATGATCATCGGTTGCTGAGGCACCTGATGGTGGGAACAAAGAACGCCACCGTTAATAACAGGTATCCCACAAGGTTTTCAGTGGCAGCACTTCAAAGATACGTATCAAATCTATGCGTGTAAATCCAGCATTTCTACCCAATGTACATGACATGCATAAGTAACATTGCGATCCAGGAATTCAAGAAACAGCTACCTGCAAAGTGCGAAAAGATATGAAAATCATCAATTATTGAGTAATCTGTTATATTGTGAATGTGCAAGAAGCCAACATGAGAAGCTCATCTCCCAAACAAGGGTATTAACTCAAATGGATTTGCAAGAACCACATTTTACAGGCAGTGAGGAACATGAAAATACATGCATATCCCAAGGGAGCACCATTTTTCAACTCTAGAGATGCAAGCTTTTGTCTCCATCTCTTGAACAGTGGGACTTCATAATCAGAGCCAGAGAAGGATTCATCCACCAAATGATAGTAATATCCATTTTAATCCCAGTGCAAAAATCAACAACTCATGCAGGCACACCCTGTTTCTTTGCACAATATGTGCAAATCCAACATCCAAGGCTCCCACACTTGTGGAGTCTGGAAAAGGATCAATGTATGCAACCTTAACCCTTTTATATTTTTATTTTTTATTTTTTAAAACTGTTTCTGTGAAGCTAGGAATCTGACTCACAACTCTGTACAAGATCCCAAGTTTGAATGATACACCATTCCCATCAATTTCTGCATACCAAAAGCTTGCATGATGTTCAACAAGATTATTTTGTCTGAAATCTAATCATCTTATTGCAAGATTTTTGCATTTTAAGATCTCAAATTAGGAGACACTAAACCTGCAAAGCAACATCACTACTTGTTGCACAATCAGGGGTCACATTAAACATTAACATAGTTAAATTCATATACCTTAAAAGAAGCATTGTCACTAAAAACTGCCACAAGTTAACCACTCAAAAGCACCTAGAAAATTGTCTGCCCATACCAGGCCCTCAAAAAAGAGATGTCAATATCTGGGGAATAAATCAATTTTGTTACTCCCCTGAAGGAAAACCTTACAATGCTATTTCTTATTGTTATAGAACAGCAATGTGATCACTTCTGGGAGTAGGGCAACACTGAGCCACCTAATCCTGCCTGCTTAGCCAATTTACTTTTGAGCAAACATGAAGAAGATAATACATATCCACCCACAACTTTTATATAATAACTTGAACATATGATGTTACAATTCAATGTGCCAAACATATATTGTACATTTCTGCAACTTTTGAAAACCACAAAATCCTCACATTCCTTATGAAGGAAAATGAAAAATTGTTTGATGCTAATAGGAAAATGAAAATTTGTATGTAGCAGATAGGAAAAAAGAATTAGAAACACATTTTACAGTAACAACAGTGTAAATCATACTTAGACAAAACTGTGTACCTTCAGCAATCAACCAATAATGAATGCATGCTTGTATTTTGCAGTCAAATCTTACAATGCCGAATGTTGAATACGCATATATAAATCATCTATTCAGCTTCTCTTCAGCAGATATAACTGGACTTAATTAAGGCCCAATCCCAAACTAATCGGGTTCCGCTACATGTAACTTTAGACTACATTTGCAAAACCATTTTTTTACCATTTCTGGGCACAAATTTTCATTCTTGTGGACCTAATAAATTTGTAATTAGCAGAACCAAAAAATAAATAAATAAGTAGATGGAAGCAATGCAAAAGCATTCATGAGAATGCCTACAAATATAAGTTCTAGAAGATGTATTCCATGCCTGTGTCTCTGATTTGGCATAGCCTATCATAAGTCATAGAATGGTTATCCCCATTCTTATTCACACATGGCTAGCAGAATGAGAGGACAATAGCCTAGAAATGCTCAAAAGAGCCAATTTTTCCAGTCTAAATTAGCAAGTAGAGTGTAGTAGTGACATGAAAACTTTCAAAACGCATGAATTAAAGTATACAAGCTAAGCACAACTACCAGGCATTTCTACAACACCTCCCCACAAATTGTAAACTGTTACTTTGGACCCAAAAATACAGTAAACAATAAATGTTAAATGCAACGAAAACCTAATAGATAGCCTTCAAATTTAAAGCCCCCAAACCAAACTTTTCTTGAACTCTTCCTTAATATCAACTCCATTAGTGCATCAATACAGCAGAGAACACATGAACAAAATCCAAGCGGCCCGTGTGTGTGTGTGTGTGTGTGTGTGAGAGAGAGAGAGAGAGAGAGAGAGAGATTCTTAACAAACCAATTAGTTATCAATGTGCCTTTCTTCTCTGGGGCTGTCTGTCAGTGGCTAATCTGTAAATCCAGTAAACCTAACACAAGCATATTGACAGAGAGGAGGAATTCAAAGATTCATCCATTGAAATAGATTAAAAAGGCAAATCAAAAGAAGATCCAAAGACATTAGGGCGTGGCGTTGAGATTACCAAAGCGAGGACGTGGAGTGCTATTAGAATCACCACCATCAGGGGTACCAAATCCAGAAACCACGGCCGCAGCGTTGTTGATTCCTTCGCCATTTTCGCCCAGATAGAAATGAATCGCCCCAGTCACACAAATGTGTTTACATGTGCGTTGGCCCGTGCGCGGGAGAGAGAGAGAGGGAGAGAGATGCAATTCTGTAAAACCCTACAGCCGGGTTTTCGCTTTTCAAGATCACTTCACCAGTTTTTAACTGCGTTTTATTTATTATTCAGCTTCGATGGATCCTAAATTCCTTCCATACACGCAGTTGCCCCCAAAAACACTCCCTTTATTTTTCACTATTCCTTCCACGCGTCTCCTAAATTCCTAACCCACTCTCCCAGTTCCCAACTCTTTTCAATCTTTCCATGTTTGCTTCCTAATTCTTTTCTGCGTGCAATTTTCCTTAACCTTTTTATTTTCTACTTAACAAAAATTTATCTTCTCTTCTCTTTGAAGGTAAACGAAAAATAAAATAGATCTTTCACCGAATCTCATAATCTTAAATAGGTACAATTAATAGGCAAAGCTCTCCTTCGTGCACAACACCAATGTAGCAGTTTCTTTAGGATTTGTAGGCAGGCAGGCACCCCTCCCCTCCTTTTTCCTTTTTTTTTTTGTTGTTTAATCCAAATGGACTTTATAATGATCGGGAGAGAAACTTCACCAGTTTTGATGTGATTAATAATGATCGGGATAGAATTCTCGCTGGTTTTGACGCGAGCCCAAAGATATCATCATAAAGGAAAAAATGTGATTTTGTTGGTCTTCGCCCCCCCCCTTCTCCCAAGCAGCTGATATTGATGTGTTCTCCAAAGGTTGAATAGCAATAGACGAACAGTGAGATCTAACCCCAAATCTTCCTCCAAGGAGAAAAAAAAAAAAAGGAAAATTGCTTTTCGTCCATTGTTCGTAAATGTCTTAAATAGCAAAAGCAATTCCCTCTTTTTTTTTTTTTTTTTTTTTGGGCCGGAGGGTGAAACTAGATCGTCATGAGCCAAAAACATTTGCAAGTACACAAACATTTGGGGTCAAATACATTTCGTATCCGGTGTTTTAACATTTTACATTATATATTTTTAAAATTAGCAGCCAAAAACTTATGAAAAAAGTACAACTTTCTTTCATTTTCAAAGATAAAAGATACACGTGCACGCGCGACACACGCGCATATATAATTTCAAATCTAATAGATGCACGTGGGGACAAGGAAGCTAAGTATAGTTGAGTCATTACTCTTTTTTCAAAAGGCAACATATTGGGAGCTCACATTTATATAGATTACAAATACATATATTTATATGATTTAACTTTTTTTTTTCTTAACAATGTGAGAGTTAAATAATATGCACCCGTTATATTCTTCTATATCTAATTTATTGATGTCCTTATTGATGTTCTTGGACACGCATCGAGCATGTGAAACTAGGGATTCTCGACATTTCGCACTAAGTTGAGGGTCTCACGATAGATTAAATAGTCTTTGATACCACTTATTAGAGGATCATTACCTTCTTCTCAAAAGACAAACCTGTTGGGGCGTACATTACTTACATTTATATGTCTCAAGATTCATTTTCCTTAATAATATGAAAGTAAGGTAGTGTACACCCGTTACATAAGGCAATTGCCCCCGTTTACCTCACCAAATAATTACTTTTCATATAAAATATCTATATTTTTGTATAAAGATTTTTTATATCCCTACTTAAAATTTCATTTGTCTTCACTTAAAATTTAAAATTTCTTAATTGATTGGGTTTAATTAGCATAAATTGTTAGAGATCTCATTATTTTTTATAATTTCTCAAATAAGTTAGTTTATTAAATTCATTATATTTGAAATTAAATATATATACATGATTTTAAATAATGAGTAAATATAATTAAATTTTATAGAATTTAAATAAATTTATTGTTATTTTAAGTTTAAAATGAATGAAAATATTAATATTTATTGTATCTAAAATAATAATAATAATTTAAATATTTGTTACATGAAAGGATAAAATTTTCTTTATATATAATATTTTTATAAAATGCATAAATGACACATATATTTTTATCAAATATATAAATTTGTGGTGACATGTTTACCCAACAATAAAGTAATTTTTTGTGATTAAAAGGTCACAAATATAATATATTTTTATTAAATATGTAAATTTTATTCTTTAAATAATATTTTTACTTAAAAAAATAAAAATATACAAAGAATTGCAACTTAATTGTCATAAAATAAATAATCTTGCTGCATACTTGTATATACTTATGTATGCATATATATTCAATTAATTATATAATACTTCTTTAAAGTTATTATAATTGATCTGCTAAAAAATTTATGTAAAAAATAAAATTAAAATATTTTTTATATTATATTATTTTATTAATCACATATAACTTTGCCCTCATAAACTAAAAATTCTATATTTACCATTGTTTATACTAAAAGCATACATTAGTTAACTTATCCAAAATAATAAAAAGTTATAAATGGCACTAATGAAGAAAAGAGACTCATATTTTATTTTTATTTTAGAGTATATATAAATGTCTATTATTTGTCATTTAATGTAGCATATACATATTCAAAACTAAAAGAGTGTTATAATGATAATGTCTAGTAAGATTATGGTGTAATGTTTCAACATAACCTTAATACTTATTTGGATATATATATTAACATTCACACTTCTACTTTGACAACTAATATGACTAGTAGCAATATGCTTATTTATACTAGTATTCCTAAGACTAGTCTTAGTTGAAGATAAAAAGTTAAAATGTCTAAAAGAAATGCATGTATTAAAGAAGTTAAACACTAATAAAGTTACACTTACAAATGTTACAAAACCAATTAAAGGTTTTAAAACAAAGTTACCAAAAACCCTAATGAACATGATAAGGCAAATGTGTTAATGAAGTTTAATATTAAAAATGTAAATTATGGAATCATTAGAAAGGAAGAAGTTAAAATAAATAATGATAATGAGAACATTAATTTTCAAGTATCTAATATTGATTATAATTATGTTAATTATAATTATATTGGGTTAAATGATAATATTTGACATAAAGATGGTATTAATGAAGACAAATTGCAATATTAAATGTTTAATGGTGTAAGAGGGCTAAGGTTTGATGGTAACGAGAGTGACAATAACTCTAATGATGGGTGCAAGGGTAATGAATGATCATATTTATCTACTTATAATGGAAAAATCTTAATCAATGAAATAAATAAGAAAAGGCACTAAATTTTAAAAAATTGGATCCTACTTATAATATCAATAACACCTTTTGGAGGCACAAGAAAAGTAATAAATACTTTTATGTAAGACTAAATTATTCAAAAATGTCTATGTTTATAAAGATTTAAATTAGTAAATTACATTAACACCCTATAAATAGGGTGTACACATAACAACCCACATTTTCAAAATTTACTCAAAATATCCTTAATTATTGTTATGGTAACAAAAAAAATCCTTAGTTAGGTTATTGTTAGTTAAATTTAATTTTAATAACAAAATACTGTTAAAAATAATAAATATGAATCACATTACCTCTCTCTCATAATTTGGATCCCAAATAAAGATAAGGAATATTTGACTAAAAGTAACTAATTTAGTAGAATTATGTTTAGATGGATTATGAATAGCAAAATTAGGGTTTGGAATTTTTAGATTTCAATCAAATAGAGACTTAATTAATGAAAACAAGTTTTCATTAATACGGAAACACATACAAGAAGGAGTAAAAAACATAAATTTAATGCATAAGGATGACACAAGTCATTAAAATTTTAGAAACATTGGTACTTTTCCAAAAGACTTCAACCCCTGTATTGAAAATGATTGCATAAGATCAAAGATTTAAGCCATTAAGAGAAGTCAAAGGTAAGCCTTGATATGCTAATGCATGATTAAGCTAATGATTAATCTAATTAAAAAAAGCAAAACAATAACAAAAATTAGAGATTAATGAAATAGCATATTGTCATGGAGTTAGGCTTGGATTGTGCTAATCCGGGCGACATTTAGTCAATCTTAAAGCAAGAACAGGAAAAGCCAAAACTTTGCAAAAGAATGCAAGACCTAATACCATTTTGAAATCATCCATAAGAATGACAGTAAAGTCTAACTTACCAGTCTATTCACCAATTTAGATAACAACTTCGTGTGCTATGCCTTGAACAGGTCTTGCTTCCGAATTTACTGCATTGATGGTGTCATTTCCCTTTGTTAGTTTGAGGCCTAGATGTTTGGCCTCTTATACATTTATAAAGTTATGCATTACCCCAGTATCAAGCATCACACAAGCTGATTTACCCTTGATGGTAACATCAGTATACAACAGTCCCTTCTCCTTAACAACTATTAGGAAGAAACGTTTTGAGAGATTACCCAATTGTTGGATAAATCCCATGTTCACTTGCGTTTCTTCATCAGCCTTTTTTCGGGTTGAGTACTGCCATCATAGCATTTATTGCTTTACGATTGGGGCAGTCCTTCACCCAGTGTGGTCCGTCACAGATGAAACAAGGTCTAGGGGGATTAGTTGAGTTACACTTACTCGTAAACTTCTTCTCATGCTTGGGATGATCACTTAAGGGTCTTTGTTATCCACCCTTATTGTGGCCAAAATTCTGCTTCTTTCGTATGATTTTCTCTCCCTCACTTTTGTTAGAGTTCAGCTTCTTGCTCTTGGAGTGAGCAGAGTAGTCGATGAAGGTTTTAGCAGTAGCAATGGCAGCATCCAGGGTCTACACATTACACTTATCCAACTCGACTCTCACCTAATCATTCAAGCCATTTTTAAAGTAGAAGAGAAGCTCCCTATCAAACATTTCAATTTTAAGCATGAGGGTAATAAATTCCTTAATGTAGTCAAAGTACCTGTTAGACATAGGTGACGCAGTTTTCCTCTAGTTTTATTGTCCACATTGTGAGGTACAAAGTACCTATGCACTTCAGCCTTGAATTGTTCCCAAGTATCGATTACACACAAGCCTTTCTCCCATTCAGAATGTTTTCGTCTCCATCAGAGTTGGGCAACATCTTTTAGGAAGATTGGGGCATTGCCTATCCTGTTCAGGTCATTGACAACACCCATGGCTTGGAAGTACTGCTCAAGGCCAAACAAGAAATTTTCCATGGTAGTAGCATTACGTGTGCAGTTGTACATGGCAGGCTTCGAGACCTTCAAGCCATGTACCATAGTGGTACTTGTAGTGGCAGCTGTACTAGCAAGTGAGTTCTTTTAGTGCAGAGGCTCCATCGCTCTATGGAGATCGTGAATCTTTCCCTCAACAAACTCATGAAGGCTAGACAAACCTTGATTCAGGGAGCGTATTTCTCCCCTCAACGAGAGACCAAATTCTTCAATCATGACTTTGGCAGCTCGTGTGACCTCCATATTCTCATGGTCAAGTTATCGACTTGATCGCTGAGGTCTCCCATAAGGGAGCTTCTGTCGGTCTTTTCCAAGTTACCAACATGAGAGTCTATGGTTTCCTTTGTTAGAGCCTTGGACTTGTTACGTTTGGCTGGAGCATACTGCTCCTTACACCCACGAGCTTCTTGCCCCACTTGTTGCTTATCGATAGTGGTCTCAACAAATCCTTTTTCACTTGTCATACTTATGACTCAAACAAGAACAAAGTTGAAGTTAGGATCCAACCGTGCTCTGATATTACCTATCACAGAAAGCTTGGATTGTGTTAACCCGCGCAACACTTAGTCAATCTTGCGAGAGAAGATGAGCTAAGTAAGCCTTGGAGAGTTTAAGTGAATCAGCAGAAGATGTGTGAGAGACAAGTGAGCGAATTGGAAGTGCATGAGAGAACAAAAAAGAGAGAGAGCACAAGAGAGCCTTGCAAGTGAACTTGTATTGAGAAAGGATTCATACTGTATAAATGAAAGGAATGACTTATTTATTCAACTTAAAAGAAAGTTCTAGAATGGAATATTCTTGGTATATAAAAGGATTATTCTAGATATGGTCCCTTCCAAAATTCTCTAGGCAATTGTGGTACATTCTGCATGCTTTTAGGACCTTTCATGGATAGCAAATAGGCTAGATAGCCCTTAAAGGTTTGGTCTAGGCCTGAATTTGTACCTTAAGGATACATAAATGGGTCGGATCAATGTATCCTTGTGACATCCTCCCCCAATTAATCCTGTGACATCCTCATCGCATTTTTAGCCTTAAATTGCCAAATGTGATCGGCAAATTACCAAAGTTGGTCCTCCCATTTCCAACTAACCTCGTGGTTTGGCAAATCTTTCCATTTCACTAACTACTCGGTATAGTTAGGAACTCCTCTTCTTCGGATCACTCAGTTAGCAAGGATATGTTCCACCTTTTTATTGAATTTGGTGACCACGGCTGTCAATGCGCCCTTGGACTCATTTTGGCTTGAATTCTTTTCATCTCCATGCAAAGGCTTTAGAAGACTTACATGGACACGTTGTGGATCTTCAGTTTTGGAGGGAGTTAGACTTGATAGGTAACCTTTCCCATATGCTTAATGATAGGAAATGACTCTTCATACTTCTGTACCAAGCCCTTGTGTACTTTGTATAGAGACTTGAATTGGTTGGGTAGCAGCTTCACCATCACCATGTCTTCTGCAGTGTAGTCATTTGGGTGTCACTTGGTGTCAACCCATCTCTTCATCTTCTTGGCCGTTTTGTCAAGGCATGCCCTTGTTATGTTCGCTTCCTTATGTCATTCCTTTGCAAACTTGAAGGCAGATGGATTGTTGCCAATGTAAAGAGTGGCAATAGCACTTGGTGTTAATGGTTGTTTTCCTAGGACAGTATCAAACAGGTTTGGTTGTGGCCTCACTTATCTGAAGGTTATATGAGAATTGGGCAGTGTCGAGTAGCTTCATTCAATCCCATTGGTAAGCACTAACATAGTGCCTTAAGTATTGTTTAAGAAAGGCTTTAACTCACTTAGTTTGCCCATCGCTTTGAGGATGGAAGCTTGTCAAGAAGTTCAACTTAATTCCTAACAACTTGTATAGCTTATGCCAGAATTTGCGTAAAGTGGGGATCTCTATCATTGATTATGCTCTTTGGTACACCTCATAGCTTTACTATGTTCTTGAAGAACAAGCAAGCAACTTTGTCCACCTTGCAATCAATAGGGGCTGAAATGAAGGTGTCATACTTGCTGAACCAATCAACTACCACCATAATGCTTCCACACCCTTCAAACTTTGGTAGAGCCACAATAAAATCCATTGAGATACTTTCCTAAGGCTTTTTAGGAGTGGGTAGTGGCTTAAGTAAGTCGGCTAATGACTGCTATTCTACATTATCTTATTGGAAAATTAAGCAAGTTCGCACATAGGCCTCAACATCCGTATGCATATACGGCCAAAAATAATGTTGTTGGACAAGAGCAAGGGTTTGTGCCATACCTGGGTGACCAGCCCATAAGGAATTATGGCATTCCTTGAGGATCTCCACTTTGGCACGAAGACGTGATTCTCGATCGTCGTTAGGATTCCATTGCCTACCCAAAATTGGCGAGTCTTCCCCTCGCTAGCCAATCTTAACAAATTGTTAGCCAATTTGTCTTATCCGGTACCTTCCTTGATTCCTTCAAAAAGGTGCTCTTAAGGGTACTAGTAGCAAGGGCCGCTAGTTCCGCCTTCCTACTCAACGCATTAGTAACTACATTGGTTTAACTTGGCTTATATCACAGTATGTAGTTAAATTCCGCCAGGGAGTCTTACCAATGAGCTTGCTTGGGACTGAGTTTCTTCTAGGTTTGGAAGTAGCTCGTAGCAACATTATCAGTTAAGATTATGAACTTGCTTCCGAGGAGATAATGTCTCCAGCTGCGTAAGCAGTGGATGACAACGGTCATCTCTTTGTCCTGGATGGTATACCGTCTCTCCTCATCATTCAACTTGCTACTTTCATAGGTAATGGGATGCCTATCTTGCATCAAGACTCCTCTAATAGCAAAGTTAGATGCATCGGTATGGACTTCAAAAGGCTTTTTGTAGTTTGGCAACACTATAATAGGTTCCTTGGAGATTACTTGCTTTAATCTCTTAAAGGAAGCTTGGCATTCCTTCGTCCAATGCTAAGTATGCTTCTTCTTCAATAGGTCAATTAAGGGTGTAGCTACAGCAAAGTATCCCTTAATGAATCGACGATAGTAATTGATAAGCCCCAGGAAAGATTGCAATTACGGGACCTTGGTTAGAGGCTCCCACTATTGGATGGTTCACACCTTCACTAGATCCATCAAGAGTTTACCATCCTTAATTCGATGGCCAATGAAGTCCACCTTTTGCTTTACGAATGAGCACTTCTCCTTCTTGATGAACAACTTGTTTTCTTGTAGAACTTGGAAGACTTACTTGAGGTGCTCAACATGCTCCTCAAGTGTGTTGCTATACACCACAATCATCCAAGTAAACTACCACAAATTTGTCAAGGAAAGGATGCGGTACCTTGTTCATAAATGGCACCGTAGTATGTTACACAGGTTGTTTTTGGCTCATCACCTTATGTTATGCGGACCTAGTAGTAACTTGATCGTAAATCCAGCTTAGAGAAGTATCTTGCCTTATTAAGTTGGTTAAAAAGATCAACTATCAAGGGGATTGGATATTTGTTCTTAATAGTGACCTTATTCAAGGCTCAGTAGTCAGTACACATGCGTAGCGATTCATCCTTCTTCTTTTAGAAGAGGACTGGGGCATTGAATGGGGCTTTCGATGGTTGAATGTAGCTCGACTTAATCAAATCATGCGATAAGGACACATGGCAGGGGGTTTGGCATTGGTGATCCATATCTCACTTTAATGGAAGCTTCTTTGGTAATTTTGAAGGCATGATGTCCTTGAACTTGGTAAGGACAGCCTAAATAGGTTACGGTAGTGTAGGATTTGGTGATGCTACGTCCTCCCTTTTGTATAGATCCCTTATGGTAGCGACATAACCAGGACCTTACTTAAGACCCCATTTAAATTGCAAGGCTGAGATCATCAATGGTTGAGATTTCTCCTTATGCTTCAAGGGAACTACACGGATCTTACAATTATCAACAACCATTTTGAAATCATCTATAAGAACGACGGTAAAGTCTAACTTACTAGTCCATTCGTCAATTTGGATAACAACTCCGTGTGCTACGCCTTGGACAGGCCTTGCTTCCAAATTTACCGCTTTGATGGTACCATTTCCCTTCATTAGTTTGAGGCCTAGACGTTTGGCCTCTTATATGTCTATGAAGTTGTGTATTACCCCAGTATCTAGCATCAGACAAGTTGATTTACCCTTGATGGTAACATTAGCATATAATAGTCCCTTCTCCTTAACGACTATTGGGGAGAAACGCTTTGAGAGATTACCCAATTGTTGGATAGATCCCATGTTCACTTGCGTTTCTTCATCGGCCTTTTTTTGGGTTGAGTACTACCATCATAGCATTTATTGCTTTACGATTAGGGTAGTCCTTCACCCAATGTGGTTCGTCACAGATGAAACAAGGTCTAGGGGGATCAGCTGAGTTGTGCTTACCCGCAGACTTCTTCTCATGCTTGGGACAATCACTTGAGGGTCTCTGTTGTCCACCCTCGTTGTGGCCAAAATCCTACTTCTTTTGTTTGATCTTTTCTCCCTCACTTTTGCCAAAGTTCAGCTTCTTGCTCTTAAAGTGAGTCGAGTAGTCGATGAAGATTTCAGCAGCAGCAATGGTAGCATCCAGGGTCTACACATTATGCCTATCCAACTCGACATTTACCCAATCCTTCAAGCCGTCTTTAAAGTAGAAAAGAAGCTCCCTATCAAACGTTTTAATTTCAAGCATGAGGGTAGTAAATTCCTTAATGTAGTCAGAAATACTACCTGTCAGACATAGGCGATGCAGTTTTCCTCTAGCTTCGTTGTCCATATTGTGAGGCACAAAATACCTATGCACATCAGCTTGAATTGTTCCCAAGTATCGATTACACATAAGCCTTTCTCCCATTTAGAGTGTTTATGTCTCTGCCAGAGTTGGGCAGCATCTCTTAGGAAAATTGTGGCATTGCCTATCCTGGCCAAGTCGTCGACAACTCTCATGGCCTTGAAGTACTGCTCAAGGCCAAACAAGAAGTTTTCCATGGCAATAGCATTACGTGTGTAGTTATACACGGTAGGCTTCAGGACCTTCAAGCCATATACCACAGTGGTGCTAGTAGTGATAGTTGTACTAGCAAGTGAGTTGTTTCAGTGCAGAGGCTCCATCTCCCTATGAAGGTCGTGAATCTTTCCCTTAACAAACTCACAAAGGCTAGACAAACCTTGATTCAGGGGGCATATTTCTCCCCTAAACAAAAGGCCAAATTCTTTAATCATGACTTTGGCAGTTCATGTGATCTCTGCATTCTCATGGTGAAGTTATTGACTTGATCGCTGAGGTCTCCCATAAGGAAGCTTACGTCGGTCCTTTCCAAGTTTCCAACATGAGAGTCTATGGTTTCCTTTGTTGGAGCCTTGGACTTGCTACCTTTGGCTGGAGCATGCTGCTCCTTACGCCCATGAGCTTCTTACCCTACTGTTGCTCATTGATAGCAGTCTCAACAAATCATTTTTTGCTTGTGATACTTATGATTCAAACAATAATAAAGTTGAAGTTAGGCTTCGATCGTGCTAACCCGTGCGACACTTAGTCAATCTTGCGAGAGAAGTTGAGTTAAGTAAGCCTTAGAGTTTGAGTGAATCAGCAGAAGATGTGTGAGAGATAAGTGAGTGAATTGGAAGTGCTTGAGAGAACGAATGAGAGAGAGCACAAGAAAGCTTTGCAAGTGAACTTGTATTGAGAAAGGATTCATACTGTACAAATGAAAGGAGTGACTTATTTATACAACTTAAAAGAAAGTCCTAGAATGAAATATTCTCGGTATATATAAGGATTATTTTAGATATGGTCTCTTCCAGAATTTTCTAGGCAATTGTGGCATATTCCGCATGTTTTTGGGACCTTCCATGGATATCAAATAGGCTGGGTAGCCCTTAGAGGTTTGGTCTTGACCCGAATTTGTACCTTAAGGATACATGAATGGGCCAAATCAATGTATCCTTGTGACGATAGGCTATATAAAGGAGGGGAAAGTAAAAGAAAACTTAGCTAATGACTCTAGAACAAACATGAAAATAAAAAATGACAAGACAAATATCTTATTACCTATAATGACAATTTCAATTTATATGGTGTGGTAGTATTTAGAGATATTGGCTTGAACCTAATTGTTAAAGGACGACAAAGATAACATTAACTCCAAAATTGGTTAGCCTTGTCAAAATAAAAGAGGTGGTGTCATAGACTTGATTTGGTTGATTCCTTGAAATTTTGGGACCTAGATTACTTGTGGCAAGGACAAGAAATCATTATATTTGGATTTTAAGAAGATAATGAGAAGGGTATCATGCTTTAGATTTTGGAAAAATGAGATGAAGGGAGAAGAGTAAGTGGTTTTTGGTTGGATATAGTTAAAAGTATTTCTTATATATATATATGAAAGTAATATGGTCCTTTAACACTTTATGTCCACTTTAACTAATAGTTATTAGTCATTGGATGTTTTATGTAAATTTTGAAAATACAAGTTTTTTATAAATACACCTTATTTATCTGGTGTTAGATACAATTTATGTAGATTTTTAAGAGAATACACAATCTAAGAGAGTATAAACCTTATTTACACTAAAAATCAAAAAGAGATAGTTGGTGCTAGGTGTAAAGCTACTCATTATTGTCTTTATGTGTAAGGTTACAATTGTTTGATGGTAATAAATTTATATTGAAAAAGATGGAGAAGACACATAATTATGTAAGGTTTAAGCAAGTTAAAGGAATTACAATAAACAAAATGACAAAGGTTATTACCTTACCTTAGCGATGGCTTAAAGATAAGCATTGCAATGATGTACAAAGTCCTAAAGAATCCATGTAATGTAGACCCACATTTCATGAAGTTGTAGATGGGGAAAAGAAAGATATGAAATTAGTTGAATGATTACATATATAATGACCCAAGAAATTGTTAAAGCATATAAACCTTTTTATAAAAACTAACATTAGATCTTTAATTAAATTTGGGTTTAAAATAAAAAAAAAAGATGTAAATGATACATCACCCATATATTCTAGAGAATATTTATCTACTTCAAAGCATGTATGGATGGTTTTGTAATTAGGTGTTGCCATTTATTGACCTAAATAAGTGTTATATAAAGGGGTCATATGTTAAAATTTTATTATCAATTGTCTTAATTATTAGAAATA
Source organism: Ceriops zippeliana (assembly GCA_037897445.1). Classification (NCBI taxonomy): domain Eukaryota; kingdom Viridiplantae; phylum Streptophyta; class Magnoliopsida; order Malpighiales; family Rhizophoraceae; genus Ceriops; species Ceriops zippeliana. Next base: position 563,938 of record JBAPLH010000135.1, on the reverse strand, counting down.
AAAGGTTGTTTTCTATTGTATATATTGATATGTGAACAAATGCAATAGCATGTAGGGCTAGTTTATGGATATATTGTGTTAATGCATTGGATTTGCAATGAAAGGAAAGTTAATGGCATTTATGTTTGACACAAAGTAAAACTTTTTGTTTTTTCTTTTTTTTTTTATCACATGAAATTTCCTTAATATTTGTTATAAAATTTTATCATTCATGCATGTTTTAGGTATCATTAATTACTATTGAATATTATTTCCAAAAGACTACACATTGAAAATGTATTAGGCATATTTATACTAATTTCAAATTACATTGACTTAATTTGAAGTTAAGGGATTTGTTTTATAAGGTAACTAAGTCATATTATTAAGTTGATCATATTAAGATAGTTACACAAACAAGAGTACATTTTCAAACTAGCGACAATGCTATGTGACTTAGAGAGATCTCAACAAGTTTGTAATGTAAATCTTTGTTTAACATTGATGTAAAAAGTTGTCATACAACCAATAATATAATTAAGTCTTTTAATTACTATATTAAAAATTTTAGTAATAGTTTAATTTTAACCCCCTTAAAGGACATTCGAATCAAATTAATAGTTATAATGCATTGTGATTAAGTGTGATAACTCATGATCAATGGAATATCTATACAATTTGATCTTATTATGTAATATTAAATATTTATCATGTTATAAATTTTAAAATATTCAAATATGAATTTGAATTGTACAATTATTTGCTTAAAGATTTTATAGACTCCTTTATACTATATTTTTAGAAAGGTTTTTGAATAAAATCATAAAGGAGCTCAATGTAAAAGATATTGAAGTTCCCAACTTCACCCTAAAATTTATTAATCTGTAATACTGAGAGGGGGTGAATCAGTATCACACTCCTTAAAAAAAAAACTTTGATAATTTAAGCCAAAAATGAACTCTTTCCTAGATTCAACCAAGGTAGATCTATTGTTACTTACTGATTAAAATATTCCCCAAAGTTACCTTTCAGACACTTTGCCTATTAGACGAATCAATTGTTTTTGACTAGGTATTCTTTTAGGTTATGGGTTTGATGATTTTTTAACTGTATTCACAACTCAATTCAAAACACAAAATGTAAATCCAAAGTAAGGACACGAGAGATTTACGTGGTTTTGTTGGTCTAACGTACTTCACGGTGGTAGAGATTCTTCTTCTACCGAGATAATCTATTATACTTGAGAATACCAATGTGGTATTCCCTATGGTTACAATGGATGTCTTAATCTTCTACTCCTTTCACTATTGCAAATACAATGCAATTACAATACAAAGAGTGTCACTTACTGTGTCTACCCTTCTTCTAGCTTATGTTGCCTCTATTTGATTTGAATAGGCTGCTTCACTACCACTTGGAAGATCACCAAAACACTTTCTAACCTCTCTTAAAAAAATCTAAAAAATTCATTGAGTTTTGTCAAATGCTTCATCGAATTTCTTCTCTAAGTTATCTCACATAACTCTTGGTCTCACTGTCTCACAGTCTAACTCGTCTCCTGGTCTCACTGACTCACTATCTCACCATTTAATCCTTTTTTAGTCTTAAAGAATTTTGGGTCTCACGGTGTGTTCTGATGTCATATGTTTCACCCTTTTCAGGTCTCACCAATTTTGGTCTTCTGGTGTATTCTGATATCACCTTTCATCCTTTTCTGGTCTCATGCCTTACCTAGTCTCACGGTAATTCACCCTTTTCTCGTCTCCCACATTTCTGGTCTATTTTTCACCATCGTACCTTTCTAGTCTGTTCTCACCATCACACGTTTTTGGTCTGCTCTCACCATTGCACATTTCTGGTCTGCTTTCATCGTCGCACATTTTCGGTTTGCTCACACCATCGCACGTTTTTGTTCTGGTCTCACTTGGTCCAGGTCTGATATGGTCTCACCTATTCCAGGTCTGGTTTGGTCTCACTTGATCTCATGTTTCTAGGTCTGACTTAGCCTCATCATTCTGGTCAGGTCTAGTCTTACTTGGTCTCACGTTTCAAGGTCTCACTTGGCCTTACGTTCTGGTCTGGTCTGGTTTCACATGGTCTCACATTTCTAGGTCTCACCTGGTCTCACGTTTCCAGGTCTCACGTTCTGGTTTGGTCTGGTCTCACCTGGTCTCATGTTTTCAAGTCTCACCTAGTCTCACGTTCTAGTTTGGTCTCACCTGTTGCACACTTCACTGATCTCACGTCTTTTTTGGTCCTGATCTGCTCTCACGTCTCACGGTTTCTAGGTCTGGTTTGCTCTAATGTCTCACCTTTTCTAAGTCTCACTATCTTACGGTGGCTACCCTTTTCTAGTTTGTATCCCCAATGTTTCTGGTGTCATTATTATCTCATTTCTCCCTTTTATGGTCTGTATTTGTGTCCTCTTTATCTGGAGTGTGTATGTGCTGCTCTAAAAAGAGATAAATCTTGATTTATATATTGCCTTATATGAAAACCCTAGTAGGGCTTACTTAAACTACAATGGATTTCCTTTCTTGCCCCTTCATGTGACTTCATATTACTGTTCCATTCTTGCATTCAATCTAGTTGATAACAATTACAACCCAAACAAAGCTATGGGAACAACAATCTCCCCATTTGTAATTGTTGGCAACACTCATAACAAAAGCATTATGCAGCAATTACCAACTCCTCCTTCCTTAACAGCTCCCCCCTGCACTGTTGCTTCTCTCCTCCTTTTCCAACCAACTACAAATCTAAAAAATCCGCATTTGCAGAGACAGACTCATTCTGTACTTTTTAAACAGCTCTGTGGACAAAGGTTTAGTTAGAATATATGAAATTTGATCTTTAATGCTAGCATACTCCAACTAAATTTTGCCCTGTTCCATTTGATCCTTAGTAAAGTGATACCAGATGTCAATATGCTTGCTCTTTGAATGTTGAACTGGATTCTTGCTAAGATTAATTGCACTTTGATTATCACAAAGTACACTCACTAGTAACTTCACTTCAACACCCAACTCTGCCAATTGTCTTTGCATTTATATCACCTGAGTACATGCTGCATAAGTAGCCATTCTTCTTTGATAATTGTCTTTTGTTTGTATGATATTCTTGTTAGTGGGTCTTGGAACCAGCTCCCATATTTCATTCTTCTTGATTTGATCCAACTCCACATTAATAGCTTTGACTCAGGCTTTGTCTTGTGTAGCCTCTTCAACAGATTTAGGTTCAACTTATGAGAGTAAAGCAGTAGCTCCCATAATTTTTCTTCTTGTTATAACTCCTGCTAATGGGTCACCTATGATTTGATTTCCTTGATGAGCACTGGTCCATGATTTCTTTGTCTTTCTCTCTTGCATAGTCTTAGTTGCAAGAGAATCTCTTTCTTCATCTTCAGACTCACTTTTCTCTGAGTTTAAACTTACTTATTTTCCCTTTTCTTCATATTGGTCTGATTCTTTATCTATCTTAAAGTCATCTTCTTCACTATCCTCAGATTCTCTATTATGCATTGTTTTCTAGTTTTCATCTATTCTAACATCACTAGAAGTGACCACTTTTCCCAGTTTATGTAGAAAAACTTTATAACCTTTTGTCCTTGTTGAGTATCCCACAAAGATGCCTTCATCTAACCTAGCATGAAATTTTCCCAAGTTTTGCTCCTTGTTCTTCACAAAACATGGGCTACCAAAAATTTTAAGATACTTAGCTGTTGTCTTCTTCTCACTCTATAGCTCATATGGAGTCTTATTAGTATTGGGCCTTAGTAAAACTCTGTTCAGTAGGTGCACAGCTGAAAATGTTGGTTCTGTACAAAATCTTGTGTGAAGCTTAGATTCCAGCAATAGAGTTTTTGCCATTTCAACTACAACTCTATTTTTTCTCTTTACCACCCCATTCTGTTGAGGTGTTCTTATTGCTGCCATCTGACGGTGAATTCCATACTTCTCAAGGTAATCTTCAAAAGCTCCATTTATGAATTCAGTGCCTTGATCTGAGCTCAATACTTTGATCATTTTTCTACTCTCATTTTTAGCCAATCTTTTATATCTCTTGAAACATTTCAAAACTTCTGACTTGTGTTTAAGGTGCATGATGCAGAACCTTCTGAAATAATCATCAACAAATAAGATGAAGCACCTCTCACCATTCAAACCTTTTGTTCTTATCGGCCCGCATAAATCAGTATGTATAATGTCAAGCATTATTTCAGAACTGAACTCTTTGATTTTATACTGCTTTCTATCATGTTTTCCTTTAGAGCATAAGCAGACATACTCTCTCTCTCTCTCTCTCTCTCTCTCTCTCGGTCAGGAATGTCTCTGATTGCATAAGTAGTGGTCAGCTTCCTCATATTCTTCTGTGTTAAGTGTCCTAGCCTTCTATGCTAGAGTTGGTTTTCTTCTTTTTTTTTTTTGTAAGTAAATAGTTGTTTGTCTTGTCCTCATTAATTACATATAAATTTTTAGCTGTTCTCTTCCTGACTGCAACAGTATTGCCTTCTTTACTTTTACTTGGCAACCTGTTTTTGTGAATATCACTTCATGGTCTTTATTACATAATTGGCTGACAGATGCTAGATTATATTTGAGTCCTTTAACATGTAGAACATCTTTCAACTTTCTTTTTCCAATATTTATTGACCCCTGACCACTAATGTTGAGTGAATCATCATTGCCAAACTTGATTCTACCTTTTTTTGACTTGTTCAGATTTGATAATTTACTCTTGTCTCTCATCATGTATGAAGTGCATCCACTATTAAGGATATACTGCTTATCCTTATTGTCAGCCTTTAATGCAATTTCAGCTATATTAGCCACCTCCTTTTTAACTTTATATTTCTTCTTTTGAACTGACTTAATGATAGCTTTCTCCTTTTTCTCAGCTTTGACTGTACCAATTGCTTTCACTATGCTATTAAGTGCCTTCTCTTACTTAGGGAGAAGTTTCATGTATCTCTTGGCATTATGGCCATCCTGCCACCTTTCACACTATTCCAAGTCTGCCAATACAACAAACTTGTTCTTTGAAACCACTAGTTTGGGCTTTCACTAACAATCTTTGTCAGTGTGTCCTTACTTTTTATAGTATGTGCAAGAACTCACGACATGTGTTCTCCTCTAAATTTTGTATTGTCTCCCCTTGTATGTAGCATCGTAGCTTCTCAAGTTAGAGACTTATACTGGCCTTCTCCACCAGTATTTACTTGGCTTATGACCTCAAACTTCACAATTATGACATTAACCTTGAAATTGCCTTTTCTTAGGTTTAATCACAACTTGTTTTCTTTTGTTTATTACTTGCTGTATAGGTAAGGATGTTGGCTTCTTTGCTTATGTGGCTTCCATTTCAGTCACCTTCTTCTCTTTCTTATATTCAATCATAACCCTTTGTGAGCTGACTTTCTTTTCTTCATTTTTGTTTACAACCTTAGGTTGCTTTTTCAAATCTTCTTCATTTTCAACTATCTTCTCCTATGTCACAGCCTTCTCTTTTAACTTTTGTGGCAAAGCCTCATTATCTTTAAGCAATGCATCCTTAAATTGTTGCACTTTCTCTCCATTCTTCTTTTCTCTTGAAGAGCTCATTTCTCCTATCATTTCAAGTTTCTGCAAGTTCTCTTCACTCTTTTTGAGTTGTTGCTGAAGTCTCAGCAACTTTATCTCTATTTCTTCAATTGTTGAAGTCCTTGAGCCCAGCTCTATAGTAAGGTCTTCACATATTTTGATCTGTTCTTCAAATCTTCTCTTCAAGTGAACATATTCAGCCCTTATTTCATCCTTTTGACTTTTTGCTTCCTTAATCTTTGCTTCAACTTGTTTTATATGGGCCTCCAACCTTCTTATGGTTATGCCCCTTTTGATTATCTCCTTTGAAGCTACTTCTAACTCAGTTTCAAGATCTGGTTCTTCTTTATTAATCTCCTTTTCCTCTTTAGAGGTTAAACTACCATATTGAGCTGATGCCATAAAGGCATGCTCATTTGATGAGTCTACATCTTCCTCCTTAGAATGTAGAAAAATGAGACAGTCCAAGAGTTCTTCACTAGGGTTATTGATGATGTAAACGACCTTAGAAGTCATGGGAAGAACAAGAAGGACTCTTCTATTGTGAAGAAAATTATGAGAATTCTGCCTCAGAAGTTTGCCTCAAAGGTGTCAGCTATAGAAGAGAGTAGAGATCCCAATTCTATGTCTCTACATGATTTTCAGTTCAATCTTATTGCATATGAGATAAGAATAAAGTCAACTGAAAGCTCTTCAACATCAAAGCTATTAAAGGAAGCAGCTTTTAAAGCTATGAGACATTTAAAGATAAGAGAACAGGAAGAATCATCCAGTAAGGATGATGATGATGATGAGGAAGAAAGTAAAGGTGAAGTGTTGGCTTACTTAATAAAGAAATTCAAAAAGGGGTCTAAGAAGGGAAAAGGACAGTTGTCCTTGAGATGTTATTATTGTGGGCAGACTAGACACTTTGCTTCTTAGTGCAAAGTGAAACTTAATGAAGATGAGGATGGTGATGATAAGCATAATTCAAAATAGAGAAGACCATCATTCAAGTCAAGGAAGTTTAGCAAGAAGACTGCCAACCCACAGAAAAAGAAGAGAGGTTCATTCAAGAGTTATGTAAGTCAGACAAAAGAAGCTGATGAAGAGGAAGATGTAGACTCATCAGATGAGCATGCCTTTATGGCATTAGCTTAAGGTGGTAGTTCAACCTCTGAAGAGTAAGAGGAGGTTGATGAAGAAGAACCAGATCTTGAAGCTGAGTTAGAAGCAACTTCAAAGGAGATAATTAGAAAGGGCATAACCATAAAAAGGTTAGAGGCTCATACAAAACAAGTTGAAATAAAGTTTGAGGAAGTAGAAAGTCAAAAAGATGAAATAAAGGTTGAATATATTGACTTAAAGAGAAGATTTGAAGAATAGATTAAAATATGTGAAGACCTTACAATGGAGCTTGGCTTAAGGACTTCAACTATTGAAGAAATAGAGAGGGAGTTGCTGAGACTCTAGCAACAACTCAAAAAGAGTGATGAGAACTTGTAAAAGCTTGAAGTGGTAAGAGAAACAAGCTCTACAAGAGAAAAGAAGAATGAAGAGAAAGTGTACAATCTAAGGCTACACTACTTAAAGAGAATGAGACTTTGCCATAAAAGTTGAAAGAGAAGGCTATGACTTAGGAGAAGATAACTAAATAAGAGAAGATAGTTATCAAACCAAAGTCAAGCCCAAAAATGATGTATATGGTTAGAGAGTAGCAGCTCATAGCTGCTACATCTCAGAAAGGAAAGACTAATAATCTAGGAATAGTGAAGGCTAAAAATAAAGAAGATTTAAAGAAGCAACCTAAGGTTGTAAACAAAAATGAAGAAAAAAACAGTCAGCTAGCCAAGGGCAATGGCTGACTAGAAGAAGGAGAAAAAGGTGACTGAAATGAAAGCCACATAAGCAAAAAATCCAGCAACTGTGCCCACATAGGAAGTAAGAAACAAAAGGAAACAAGCTGTGGTTATACCCAAGAAGAGGCAATTTCAAGGTCACTAATTTTATTGTGAAGTCAAGGGTTATAAGGTAAGTAAATGCTAGTAGAGAAGGCCAGTATATGTCTCCAACTTGAGAAGATCTGATGCTGCATACAAGGGGAGACAATACAAAATTTAATAGTGAACACTTTTCATGAGTTCTTACACATACTGTAAAAAGCAAGGACACACTTACAAGGATTATTGGTGGAAGCCCAAACCAATGGTTTCAAAGAACAAGTTTGCTATATTGGTAGACTTGGAGCATTGTGAAAGGCGTAGGCAGGATGACCATAATGCCAAGAGATGCATGACACTTCTCCCTGAGCAAGAGAAGGCACTCGATGGCACAGTGAAAACAATTGGTACAGTTAAAGTTGAGAAAAAGGAGAAAGCTATCTTCAAGCTAGTTCAAAAGAAGGAATATAAAGCTAAAAAGGAGGTGGCTAATATAGTTGAAATTGCACTAAAGGTTGACTACAAGGATAAACAGTAGATCCTTGATAATGGATGCACTTCACATATGATAGAAGACAAAAGTAAATTATCAAAGTTGAACACATCAAGAGAAGGCAGAGTCAAGTTTGGCAATGATGATTCACTCAACATCAATGGTCAAGGATCAGTAAATATTGAAAAAGGAAAGCTTAAATATGTTTGCATGTTGACGGACTCAGATATAATCTAGTATTTGTCAGCCAATTATGCAATGAAGACCATAATGTGATATTCACAAAAATAGGGTACCAAGTAAAGAGTAAAGAAGCCAATACTATTGCAGCCGAGAAGAGAACAGCTGTAAATTTACATATGATTGATGAGGATAAGACAAACAGCTATTTACTTATAAAAGAAGAAGAAAATCAACTCTGACATAAGAGGGTGAGACACTTAACACAGAAGAACATGAGGAAGCTAACCACTACTTATGCAATTAGAGATATTCTAGACCTCAAAAGAGAGGAAATATGTCTGCTCAGCATGCTCTAAAGGAAAATAGGTCAAAAAGCAGTATAAGACCAAAGAGTTCAGTTCTAAAACAGTGCTTGACATTTTACATACTAATTTGTGTAGGTCAGTGAGAACAAAAGGGTTGAATGGTAAGAAGTACTTTATCTTGTTTGTTGATGATTATTCCAGAAGGACCTACATCATGCACCTCAAATACTAGTCAGAAGTTTTGAAATGCTTCAAGAGATATAAAAGATTAGCTGAAAATGAGAGTGGAAAGAAGATGAAAGTATTGATATCAGATCAAGGGAAGCTTTGAAAGAATACCTTGAAAAGCATAGTATTCACTATCATATGGCAGTAGCAAAAAGGCCTCAATAGAAAGGGGTGGTAGAGAGGAAAAGTAAAGCTGTGGCTGAATAGCAAGAACTCTACTATTGGAATCCAAGTTTTACACAAGATTTTGGATAGAAACAACATTTATAGTCATGCACCTATTGAACAGAGTCTTATTAAAGCCCAATACTGATAAGACTCCATATGAGCTATGGAGTGGTAAGAAGACAACAGCCAAGTATCTTAGAATCTTTAGCAGCCCATGTTTTGTGAAGAACAAGGAGCAAAACTTGGGAAAATTCCACGTTAGGTCAGATGAAGGCATCTTTTTGGGATACTTAGCAAAGACAAAAGGTTATAAAGTTTTTCTATATAAACTGGGAAAAGTAGTCACTTCCAGTGATGTGAGAATAGATGAAAAATTGAATATAATGCATAATGGAGAAGTTAAGGACAATGAAGAAGGTGACTTCAAGATAGATGAAGAATCAAACCAACATGAAAAAGAGGGAAAAGAAGAAAGTTCTAACTCAAAGAAAAGTGAGTCTAAAGATGAAGAAACAGATTCTCTTGCAACTAAGACTATGCTAGAGAGAAAGATAAAGTAAATGTGGACCAGTACTCATCAAGGAAATCAGATTATAAGTGACTCATCAGTAAGAGTTACAACAAGAAGAAGAATTGTGGGAGCCACTGTAAGATAGTGAAACATGTGAGAGCAGACCAAAAAGAGAGGATGTAAGACCTAGAGAAGGGATGACGTTAGAGTATAATAGACTTGGAAACCGTGAGATGTGAGAGCAGATCAGGACCAGAAAAGATGTGAGACTAGCGAAGTATGCAATGGGTAAGACCAGCGAAGCGTGAAACAAGTGAGACCAGACCTGGAAATGGTGAAATGTGAGACCTGGAGTAGGTGAGACGTGAGATTAGATTAGGTGGAACGTGAGACCAAACTAGGTGAGACGTGAGATCAGGTGAGACCAAACCAAAATGGTGAGACCTAAAAACGTGAGACTAGGTGACACCAAACCAGAACAGTGAGACCTGGAAACGTGAGACCAGGTGAGGCCAGACCAAAATTGGTGAGACCAGAAAGGAGGGAAATAAGTGACACCAAAACACACCGAAGACCAGAATTGGTGAGACTAAAAAAAAGGGAAACAGGTGACATTAAAACACACCGAAAGACCAAAATTGGTAAGGCCAAAAAGGAAGGACACGAGTGACACCAAAACACATTGGAAGACCAAAATTGGTGAGACTAGAAAAGAGGGAAACGAGTGACACTGGAACACACCAGAAGACTAGAATTGGTGAGACTAGAAACGGGTAAGACCAAAAAAGGATGAAACACGTGATAAGACTAAACTTGAGAAGACTTGAGACCTTGAGAAGGTGAGATAGTGAGACTAGGAAACGGGTGAGACAGTAAGACCAAGAGTTGTGCGAGATAACTTAGAGAAGAAATTCGGTGACGCATTTGAGAGAATTCAACATATTTTCAAATTTCTCCAAGAGAGGTTAGAGAATATTTTGGTGATCTTCCAAGCGACAATGAAGCAGCCTATTCAAATCAAACAGAGGCAAGACAAGCTAGAAAAAGGATAGACATAGCAAGTGACACTCTTTATATTGTATTTGCTTCGTATTTGCAATAGTGAAAGGAGCAAAAGATTAAGACATCTATTGTAACTACATTGCAATCATAGGGAATACCACACTGTTATTCTCAAGCATAGTTGATTGTCTCAGTAGAGGAAAAAACTTTACCACCGTGGAGTACGTCACATAGACGGAAGCATGTAAATCTCTTATGTCCTTACTTTGAATTTACATTCTGTTTTTTGAATTAAGTTGTGAACACAAGTAAAGAATTATCAAACCTATAACCTAAAGAAGACCTAATCAAGAACAGCTAATCTGTCTAATAGGCGAGGTGTTTGAAAGGTAACTTTGGATACTATTATGATTAGTAGGTAACAATAGATCTACCTTAGTTGAATCTGAGAAAGAGTTCACTTTTTAGAAGAGTTTGAAGTTGTTCACATACTTGCATATTAACGAGAGTTAAAGTAATAAAGAAGTAGAATACTTTGGCTTAAATTATCAGAGTTTTTTTAAGAGGTGTGATACTGATTCACCTTCCTCTAAGTATCATAAACTAGTAGATCTTAAGGTGAAGTTAGGAACTTCAAAAAAATCTAAACAAAATTAGGCCAATTCCTTAAGAATCATATTTTCCAAAAATGTGTTAGCTTGTTCATGCCAACAATTAGAGGCCATGATCTAAGGTTGGTAGCTAAAGGCTTGTAACACCATTTTATGCACTAGAACACTTAAAGCTAAGAGCCCTTTTGGTAGCTCAGAGATACATTCCTAAGGGCCATGAAACAAAATCACGTCAGTAGCCCAACCCTTTCAGCAGACATGTGAAAAAAGTAATCTCAAAAAATGTGAAACTCATAAGAAAAATTAGGTGCAAGCAATAAATTTGGAAAAACATACAACACAATAGTCAACTTAAATAAGGATGGTTTATAGCCATTTAATGATTTGCTTCTATTCTAATTGATTAGTTATGTTTTCATTCATTATTATGCTTCTATTGGAATTAAACAACTTAAATATGATGACTTGTTTAAGGGATGAGATTTTTCTTCAATCAATCATGTAATGAATTTGCAATTTGATTAAATTTAAAAATAGTTTAGAATTAGAAGAAAACATTGGAGTTGGGGTTTATCTGTAATCTTGTTAGGGAATTTTTCTAAAAATATAAAGGCTTTCCCTATGGGAGTATTATTCGTTGGGAAATATAATAACCAAGAAACTAAACTTTAGTTTGGAAAAGGGAGATCTTGGATTGTGAGACCACCAAACTATTTTGTTTTATGACGACAAAAAATGTATTTAAAGTTTTGAAATATTATTCAAGAAAATTTGAAAAACCAAATACATAATCTATATAAATATAATGGCCTCTATTTCTCTTGGTATCAAAGCTATTTTGTGTTGCATGAGGTATTTTTGTATATTATCTTTTATTTACAATTTCATTATATTAAAACAATATATTTTAAAGTTATTTTACCTTGAATTCTTTGTTATTAAGCCTTTTGTGTTGGTTTGGGCAATTCGAAACCATACAAGACTCTTAGATTGTAAGAGATATCTTATTTTGGTTTTAAACTTATAAAAATAAACTTAATACTATATAGAATTACCTTCTATTTCATTTCATTTACCTCTAAAAATTCAAAAACCCATATGATAACCAATAGTGAGGAGATTGCTATGGAAGATATCTTAAAGGGGATTGATGATTGGGATATCTTGAAAGCCTAAAAAGAACAAATTTATAAACTTTCAAAATACTTAAAATAGATTTTATCATCAAAACTAAAGAATGAGACATTTAGCTTATAACATCTTTTTCTTTCCCAAAAATCTTTGTAATGCCATAAAAATAAACAATAAAAATATATACATGTAGGATTTGTACAAGTAGGGGTTTAAACATCTTACCAAGGAAGGATTAAATGCATCTATCCTTATTGTCCTAAAAAATGTTAGATTTATAAATTTTGAAGACTCTTGTGTTCTATATAATCAAATTTCTATAGCAAACCAATATCTTTTAATTGTTATCCAAACCTTATTGTTTCTTTAAGTAATAGAAATATTCTATAAAGATTTCCAAAATAAACCAACATTACGATGAAAAGGTTATTTTAACCATTAACTAAAAAATCTACAAGTTCAAAGTTTTCAAAAAAGGCCTTTAAGATATCCACCATTGACTTAAAACAAGTTAACCTTTCTTTTACAATAAACTTTCCTTACAAATAGCCACCAAGATTTTCTATCCAAATTTATTAAATACCTTCTTACAAAATGCAAATTATAATATAACCATTTTTTATATCATATATGTTAACCCTACATTACAATCTTCCCAACATCGCCCACTTCATTAGCCACCATAGAAAACATTTCAAATGAATTACATATTTTAGAAAAAGATTTTTAAGTTAACAAGGAACATTCACATAATGATTTTTATGCATCTTATAACATTGAAAAAAATATAAGATTTTTTAAAACCATTTTACAAGAAGATTATAAAATCCAAACTTGTTTTTATGATTTTATTTTTAAACATAAGGCCCATATTTTATTTTTTAATTATTTTGTAATATATACATCTAAAAATAATGTTTTATAATATTTTCAAAATTTTACAAATCCTGTTATTATAATAAGCAAACCTAAGTATGGATAACTTTTGATGGCAAAACCATAGAAACAAAACATTACCTTTTAGATAACTCAAACTAACCCATTAACAAAACATACTAAAATTAACACCTTCCTTTAAGTTTCAGTAGGCTTTGACACTTACGAAAACCCTTTTTTCAAACCATATTAATTTTTAAAACCACCTTAGCACAAATCAGTTAAGGAATAATTAACTTAAACTCTAGAAACTTATCTTGCAAATCTCAAATCATCATCTTCAAAATCAGATTCAAAAAATGTCAATACAATTAGAAAAAATTTAGATGAAATAGCTTTTCGAATAGATGAAGCGTAAATAAATCATCTATTTTGGCCAAATTTATATTTAGACTTATAACTCTAAACTTAGATGTCAAAAGTAAACCAAATACACTAGCCTAATATAAATTCAATACCTTTTCTATTTATAAAATGAAATATAGATGACATTTTTTTAATATAACATCTTTAACCTTTTACAACAAAATACTATGGTCGTAAATGCCTACAAAATTCAATACCAAACGTCTAATAAACCTGTTGTTGAACTCTTAATTGTAGGATTTTTAGGATAATTGAAAGAATAGTGAGATTACCACTTTACATATAAAAAATGATTATAGATTATAAAATTTATCAAAATTACAGATAATAAAGTTCTTATCCTTGATTCCTTAGGAAACCTTATCAACAATAATGTAACATGTCTCATTTTGTCAATCTCATTACATTTCATGGGAGTCCTTTAACACTTTAAGGATAAATATGACAAATTACTTAGCCTTAGATGTACAAAACTTAGTAATTTCTAAAATTACAAAACTACTTTTCTTATTAGAATCATGCTTAAGGAATATTCAAATCAACTTTTTTGGAAAGAAAAATTTCATGTAGAACTCCTTACACTTCTAAGAGAGAGTCAGAAACATCTTAAAAACTAAATACAAAACCATATCCTTTATAATCACTTTAACCTATAAAGAACTAATTAGTTTTACCTAAAAAGAAGGATTCAAAATCTACCAAGACATTAAGCCCCAAAAGCACCTCAAATAGGAAATGAAATAATTCTACTTTGAAGTAAAAACTTTTTGTTAATAGTGTGATCTTAGTTTTTTGAAACTTTAGCATTTTACAAACAAAATTAAATCCCTACTTTAAAAAATCTACTAGTTATAGGAAACCTACAACCATCACAAATAATCATATTATAGCAAACTAAAAAAATCACAATCTTTATTACCAAGTAGAAAACTCTTCCTATAAAGAAATAAAAAATGATATCACCTAATGTCAGTGTAAAAAGAAAGGACACATTTCCAAATATTATAAAATCAACTATAGGATACATGAATTACAATTAGAAAAAGAAATTATTATAGAATTAAAAGTCCTTATTCTTTAAACCTTTTGCACTGAATCTAGCTCTCCTGAACTTTTAGATACAAAGCCATTCTAAATAAATAAACTTCAAACCTCCCCAATATGCTAAATAGAGGATAAGAATTTATTCTTGATGTTATCAAGAATATTTTTGACTTTGCCTTATGAAAGTTCTACATAAACAAATTTTTGAAAAATTTGAAGGACAAGACAACTCTTCAAACCTCTCATTAATTAGTAAAACACCTTATGATCATATCACAATCTTGGTAAACAAACTTTCAAAAAGTTCATATGCGCTATTTAAGACCTACAAACAAAAATCAAAATCATTAAAACAAAACTTTAAAAAATTAAATAAAAATAACAAAAAATGAAGAAATTTTGTAGCTTCTTCTTATGAAACACATGGAAACTAAAGAAAATAAAAATATGAAAAACCTAAAACCTAACCCAAAAGAGCCTAACAACCTTGAAAACTTTTTTTTTTTTTTAAAAAAAAGAAAATTCCTTATAATTTCTTTTTGCCCTAAACAAGTTACTTCCAAGAAGTTTTCAATCAAGGTCACCCTTATCTTTTCAAAAGATTTCAAATTTGATACAAGAACAAATTTAAACTATATTAAACAAGGAATAGTACCTCAAAAATTTTAGAAACCACAAATAAACAACTGACAACAACCAATAATTCTAAAATGAACATCACCAACAAAATTGTTGCTTTCATTCAAAACCATAATTTTCAAATAGAAACCTTTTTTGTCCTAGTTGGAAACATGCATCATATTGTTGTATTAGGAATACCATTTATAAACCTAATTATGTGTACTATTAGTTATGATGTATTTCTTTCAAAATTGAATCCCAAAGACTTATCTTTCCTTTTATTAAAAGACCAAAAGCATAAGATCATAATCTCATAAAGGTCCACTTTATTTATTAGAATAAGGTTTACACGTTATTCCTAATTTTTCTATAACCTTTCTTATTTAGCAAAACAAAACAAAAACAAAACATCTTTATTATTTACAAAATGATGTTTATTTACCAAAAAAAATCCAATAACATTTATAAGATCCAAAGATTAATTTTAGCAAAACATAAACATCTTTCTTATTTACAGAATGATGTTTATTTACAAAAAAAAAAAAAAAAAAATCCAACAACATACAAGATCCAAAGATCAAATAAAAAATTTGTTTATTCCAAAATTGTATCCAAAAGGAATTTTGCTATAACCTTTTCAATGTTTTTAAAAATAAAAAATAGTATAGAGTTAACTTACCCTATAAACCTAATTTTGATGAGAAAAAAATTCTTATAAAAGCTAGACCTATCTAAGTGAATGAAGAACTAGAAAACCTTTGTGGGTGAAAAATTTAGTATTTAGAATAAATAAACCTAATTTCCAAATCTAAGTCCTCTTAATCTTGTGCAGCATTTTAACTGAAAATATAATTTAAAAAGGAATGTGGTATGTTTAAATTAGTTATCAATTATAAACCTTTGAATAAAGCCATAAAATGCATTAGATACCTTATTCTAAACAGAAAAGATTTGTTACAAAGGCTACATTCTATTTTTATCTTTTTTAAATTTGATGTAAAATTAAGATTTTAGCAAATTTAGATTCATCCAAAAGATAAATACAAAATAGCATTTACAATTTCATTTGGTCAATATGAATGAAATGTTATACCTTTTGGATTGAAAAATGTCACTATAGAATTTCAACCAATCATGAATGATATTTTTCAACTTTACTCAAACATTTAAATATATTTTTTGCCATCACAAAATAAAATGGTCTGGTGATCTAACAATCCAAGATCTCTTTCTTTCTAACCAAAGTTTAATTTCTTGGCCAATAGATTTCTCAAGAAGCAATTATTCCCATAAAGAAAGCATTAACAATTGTAAAAAAAATTCTCTAATAGGATTATAGACAAACTTTAGTTTTATCATTTTCTTAAAAGTCTATACTAAGAAGGAATAAAAATAAACAAAAATTAAAAACTAAAATAAAAACCAAAAAATAAATATGTGGAAGAAATGTAACAAAAGAATTATTTATAATAAAAAAGAGAGAAGGTTTCTAAGGGATATAAAAGAATTATTTACTTATAATGATTTGTAAGAGATATAAAAGAAGAAAAGGATACAGAGTAGGTTTTTTAAAGGAAAGGATATAATATTTGAAAAAGAGATGAGAGAGTACAATATTTAAAAGGGGAAAATATATGAGAGAATAATGAGCTTTCAACTAATGCCCCCTTTTATTCTTTTACTTGTATTTATAGTTAAAGGATGCCTTCTATTGTTAGTCATAAGTAAGAAATCCTTGAAAAACAATTTGCAGTTAGTCATAGGTCAGGAATCTCTAAATATTGGTCAAAAATCTCTAAAAAGTGATTTGCAATTAGTTACAAGTTAGGAATCTTTGTAAAGTGGTCTATAGTTGGTCACAAGTTAAAAATTTCTTAAAAACAGTTTAACCTTATATTGAAGCTATCAATCATCAAAAGTAATTTTGTCATTTTATGGAAATTTTTTTTACTTAATTAGAGAAAAGACACCTAAATAGTCATCTATAGTTTCATTTTAAAGGTCAATTATTGGTTCACTTGACTAAGATGTAGCTTCAAACAATTTTATTTTACTTTGTAATAGCTGCTACATTATTTTGTACTATTCTTTTTTAGTTTGGGCTACTGCCAATAGGTTAAAAGTATAAGATTTTTATGCTAAAATGGTAAAATTTTAAGGCTAAACTTATAAGGGTTATTGGATTTCCTTAAGTCATTTTTCAACAATAGATTTGGAAAGTTTCCAAAAGAAATAAAAAAAAGGATAAATAGAAATAGAAAAAAATTAAGAATAGAATAATAAATATTTTGAAGAAATGTAATAAAGGAATTATTTGTAATAAAGAAAATTTTATTAGTTTAAAATGCTTACAAGGATTTGTAAGAGATATAAAAGAATAAAAGGATACAGATGATCTTTTTTAGAGGAAAAAAGATAATATTTGAAAGGGAGATTAAAGGGTACAATGTTTAAAAGGAAAAATATAAGTGAGAATGATAAGTTTTCAACTAATGCCTTTTTTTGTTCTTTTACTTGTTATTTATAGTTGGAGGATGCCTTCTGTTGTTGGTTACAAAAAATAAAATCTTTGAAAAATAATTTGTAGCTGGTCATAGGTTAAAATCTCTAAAAAGTGATTATGAATCTTTAAAATATGATTTGTATTCAATTATAAGTCAGAAATCTCTCTAAAGTGGTCTATAAATAGTCACACATTAGAAATCTCTAAATAGTGGTTCTGTCATATAACGAAGTTGTTAGTAATTAAAAGTAATTTTGTCATTTTATGGGAATTTTTTTTTACTTAATTAGAGAGAAGACATCAAAGTAGTCATCCTCATTTTCATTTTAAAGGTCAATTATTTGTTCACTTGACTTAGATGTACCTTAAAACAATGTTGCTTTATTTTGTAATAATTGTCATATTATTTTGTAATATTCTTTTCTAATTTGGGCTAATGAGAATAGGGAAAAAGATTTTTATTCCATAAAGGTAGCATTTTGAGGCTAGACTCGTAAGCGTCGATGGATTTCCTCAAGCCAATTTTCAACAACAAATTTGGAAAATTTCTAAAAGAAATAAAAACAAAAGAAATAAAAATATAAAAAAATTAAAAATAAAAAAAATAAATAATGTAAAGACATGTAATAAATGAATTATTTGTAATAAAGAAATTTCTATTAGTCTAAAATATTTACAAGAATTAATAAAGATATAAAAGAAAAAGAGAATACAGAGGAGGTTTTCTAAGGGATATGAGATAATATTTAAAAGATAAAGAGAAGGTATAGTATTTGAGAGGGGAAAATATATAAAGGGATGATGAGTTTTCAACTAATGCCCCATTCTATTCTTTTATTTGTATTTATAATTAGAGGAAACCTTTTTTTGTTAGTCACAAGTAAGAAATCCTTGAAAAATAATTTATAGGTAGTATAGGTTAAGAATCTCTAAAAAGCGATTAGGAATCTCTAAAATGTGATTTGCAATTGGTCATAGGTTAGGAATATCTATCAAGTGGTCTACATTTGGTCACAAGTTAGAAATTTTTTAAAGTGGTTCCATCTTATAGTGAAGTTGCTAGTCATTGGAAGTAATTTTATTATTTTATGGAATTTTTTATGCTTAATTAGAGAAAAGACACTTAAGTAGTCATTCTTATTTTTATTTAAAGGTCAATTATTGGTTCATTTAACTCAAATGTAGTTCAAAACAATGTTGTTTTACTTTGTAATAGCCATTACATTATTTTTAATATTCTTTTTTAGTTTAGGCAACTGCTAATAGGGCAGAAGTATGAGATTTTTATTTTGAAAGGTAGTATTTTGATGCTAGACTTGTCAAGGTTGTTGGATTTCTTTAAGTTATTTTTTAACAGCAGATTTTGAATGTTTCCAAAAGAAATAAAAATAAAAAAATAAATATATGGAAGAAATGTAATAAAGGAATTATTTGTAATAGAGAAATTTTTATTAGTCTAAAAATGCTTATAGGAATTTATAGGAGATGTAAAAGAAAAAGAGGATACAAAAAAATTTTTTTAATGAAAAGGAGATAATATTTGAAAGAAAGATGAAAGGGTACAATATTTGAAAGGAGAAAATATATGATAAAATGATAAGTTTTCAACTAATGCCCCTTTCTATTATTTTACTCATATTTATAGTTAAAGGATGTCTTTTATTGTTAGTTACGAGTAAGATATCATTAAAAATAATTTACAGCTGGTCATAGGTCAAGAATTCCTTAAAAGTGATTTGCAATTAATCATAAGTCAGGAATCTCTCTAAAATGGTTTATAATTGGTCACATATTAGACATCTTTGAACAGTGGTTCTATCTTATAGTGAAGTTATTTGTTATCAAAATTAATTTTGTTATTTATGAGAATTTTTTTTACTTAATTAGAGAGAAGACACTAAATTAATTGTCCTTATTTTTATTTTAGAGGTTAATTATTTGTTCATTTGACTTAAATGTAGTTTGAAACAATGTTGTTTTACTTTGTAATAACTACTAATTATTTTGTCATATTCTTATTTAGTTTAGGCTACTACTAATAAGGTAAAAATATGAGATTTTTATGCCAAAAAGGTAGTATTTTGGGTTTAAACTTGTAAGAGTTATTGGATTTCCTTTAGTCATTTTTCAATAGTAGATTTCTAAGGTTTGTAAAAGAAATAAAAATAGAAGAAATAGAAATAAAAAGAAACTAAAATAGAAAAATAAATATTTAGAAGAGATGTAATAAAGGAATTATTTATAATAAAGAAATTTATATTGATTTGAAATACTTAAAGGGATTTGTAGAAAATATAAAAGAAAAGGTTATAAAGGAGGTTTTTTTTAAGGGAAAAGAGATAATATTTGAAATAGAAAGGAAATGGTACAATATTTGAAAAGGGAAAATATATAAGAGAATGATATATTAGTCACAAGTAAGAAATCCTTGAAAAGCAATTTCTAGCTAGTCATAAATTAGGAATCTCTGAAAAGTTATTTACATTTGGTCATAAGTGCTATATAGTTGGTTATAGGTTAGAAATCCTTAAAAAATGGTTTTGTCTTATAGTGAAATTATCAATTATCAAAAGTAATTTTGTTGTTTTATGGGAATTTTATTTTACTTATGAGAGAGAACATCAAAGTAGTCATCCTTATTTCATTTTAAAGGTCAATTATTAGTTTGTGTGACTTGGATGTAGCTTGAAACAGCATTGTTTTACTTTGTAATAACTATTAGATTATTTTGTAATATTTTTTTTTTAGTTTAGGCTACTACCAATAGGGCAAAAGTATGAGACTTTTATGCCAAAAAGGTAATCTTTCAAGTTTAGACTTGTCAGGCTTATTGTCTTTCCTTAAGCCATTTTTTAACAACAAATTTGGAAAGTTTACAGAAGAAATAAAAGCAAAGAAATAAAAATAAAGAGAAATTAAAATAGAAAAATAAATATTTAGAAGAAATGTAATAAAGGAATTATTTGTAATAAGAAAATTTTTATTAATCTAAATACTTTTAAGGATTTATAGAAGATATAAAAGAAGAGGAGGATATAGAAACAGATACTTATAATGATTAATCTAAAATACTTATTGAAACTAATTTTGTTATTTTATAGATTTTTTTTTTTTTACTTAACACCGAAGTATTTATCCTCATTTTCATTTTAAAGGTTAATTATTAGTTCACTTGATTCAGATGTAACTTGAGACAGTGTTGTTTTACTTTGTAATAGTTGCTACATTATTTTGAAATATTCTTTTTTAGTTTAAGCTACTACCGATAGAGTAGAAGTATGAGATTTTATGTTAAAAAGGTAGTATTTTGAGTTTATATTTATAAGGGTTATTGGATTTTCTTAAGCCATTTTTCAACAACAAATTTGGAAAGTTTCCAAAAGTAAGAAAAATGAAAGAAATATAAATAAAAAGAAATTAAAATAGAAAAATAAATATTTAGAAGAAATGTAATAAAAGAGTTATTTGTAATAGGAAAATTTTTATTAATCTAAAATACTTACCATAATGTTGTTTTCACAGTCTTGTATGAGTTGTAATTGTTGTCAACTAAGTTTAAGTGTGCAAGAAAGTAAAATCGCATGGAAGGGTTAGAAGGTAAAAGCAACATGAAGGGACAAGAACGTAAAAGCTATATGGAAGGGCAAGACAATAAATTCATCCTATTAGGGTTATATGGAGAGTATATAAAGGCTAACATAAGAAAAGCATAGTGCAGCCGTCGTCAAAAGAAGGAGAGGTTAGAAAATTGAGCAAATCGAAGCAAACTGGAGGAAGGAGAGAGAAACCCATTGGCCAAAACACAAGAGAGAGAAAATACTGCTGTTGGAAGAGAGAGAAAATAAAGCCATCGTTGGAAGAAGGAGAGGTCAGCAAATTAAGCAAATTGGAGCAAACTGGTAGAAGGAGAGAGAAACCCGACGTCCAAAACAGATGGTTGGCAAAGATAGAGAAATGACTAAAAAGGGCTGGACGACTGGATAGCAGATCAGAAGAGTGAAATAGCAAAATCCTATTTGGCCAACCAAGACCACTGTCGACAGAATAGAGGAAAAAGGGAGAGAACTAGAGACAGTTAAGAAGTGAGCAAAATGGCAAATACACCATCAGGAGAGCAGAATGGAAAATCGAAGTGGAAGGCAAAAGAAAAGGGATCTAGACGGTAGAACGAAGAGTGGACAATAAGGGGACAACATGGTAAACAAGTGGACAGCAAAACGAGTTGATGACAAAACAAAGTGGAATGTGAGAGAGATCCGGCTAGACAAAGAGAGAGAGATAGATTGTCTGCAGAACACAAGAGAAAGAGCGAAAAGTTAAGACAGCCGTTGGAAGAGAGAGAAAAGAGGTATACAGCTAGAATAGAGGAGTCGATAGGAAGGAGAGAAAAAGAAACCCAACGGCCAAACAGGAAAGGAGAGAAAAGCCTGATACGGCCAGAACAGAGGGGTGGACGATCGAAGAACAGTGATCAACAAAAAAAGGAGAAAATCTGATACAACCAAAAGAGGTGTGAAACAGAGAAGGGAAAACTAGAAACATACGTGAGGCGAGTCATGAGACAGTGAGATCGTGAAATAGGGGACGAGTGAGACCATGAGACAGTGAAAGCAAGAGTTGTGTGAAACAACGTAGAGAAGGAATTCAAGAAAGCATTTGAAAGAATTTAATGTATTTCCAGATTTCTTCAAGAGATGTTAGAAAACGTTGGGGTAAACTTCTAAGCGACAGCGAAGCAGCCTTTCAATTCAAAGGCAAGACAAGGTAGGAGAAGGGTAAACACAGTAAGTGACACTCTTTGTATTGTACTTTCTTAGTAATTGCAATAATGAAAAGAGCAGAGGACTAAGACATCCACTGTAATTGGAATTCTCAAGTATAATGGATAGTCTCATTAAGGGAGAGTCCTTACCACTGTAGATGTACGTAACATTGACGGAACCATATAAATCTCATGTGTCCTTAATTTGCTCTACATTCTGTGTTTTGAATTAAGTTGTGAATGCAGCTAAATTATCAGCCAACCCATAACCTAACGAAGACTTAAACAAGAACATCCGAATTGTCTATTAGGCAAGGTGTCTGAAAGGTGACTTTAGGGACTATTGTGATTAGTAGTTAGCAATAGATCCACCTTAGTCGAGTCTAAGAAAGAGTTTGCTTTTAAGAAGAGGTTAAAGTTCTTCACTAACCTACTAATTGTGAATTGTGGTGATATTGATTCACCTACCCTCTTAGTATCACAAACTAGTAGATCTTAGGGAGAAGTTGGGAACTTCAATTGGTATCAAAACACAGGTTCATCAGGATAAAGCTTAACAACTTGGTGTACTAGTTTGAAGAGCTCCAGAAGTTTTTAACTTTTTCAGCATACTGAGACATGGACGCCGATACTAGCACTAACACCATTTACAGCAAGAAGGTTTCAATCTTTAACGAAACCAACTACCATATATGGAGAGCAAGAATATAAGTGGCATTTTCAACCATGGGCATGAATGTGGTGAAATGCGTACAGGAGGGTTTGAGATAAATAGGAAGGCCTCAAACATCATCATTTCAGTATTGACAGATGCTGAGTATGCTAAAGTTATGGACTGCAAATCTTCCAAGGAGATATGAGACAGATTACAGAAAGTTTATAATGGTGATGGCAGAATGAAGGAAACTAAGCTTTTAGTGTTCAAGGAGAGATATGAATCTCTCAGAATGTAGAAGAATGAGACAGTTCAGGAGTTCTTCACCAGGGTTATTGACGCTGTAAACAACCTGAGAAATCATGGGAAGAATAAGAAGGACTCATCGATTGTGAAGAAAATTCTAAGAATTTTGCTTGAGAGGATTACCTTAAAGGTAATAGCCATAGAGGAGAGTAGAGATCTTAATTCTATATCTTTGCATGATCTCTAGTGCAATCTCATTGCATATGAGATAAGGATAAATTCAACTGAAAGCTCTGTAACAACGAAGGTATCAAAGGAGGCAACTTTCAAAGCCATGAAACACTTGAAGATAAAAAAAGAGGAAAAATCATCCAGTGATGATAATGATGATGAGGAGGAAGAAAGTGAAGGTGAAGTATTGGCTTACTTCATATGGAAATTTAAAAGGGGATCTAAGAAGGGAAAAGGAAAATTATCCATGAGATGTTATCATTGTGGGCAGACTAAACACTTTGCTTCTTAGTGCAAAGTGAAATTTAATGATAAAGATGAGGATGGTGATGATGAGCAAAATTCAAGATGGAGAAGATCATCATTCGAATCAAAGAAGTCCAACAAGAAGACTGCCAACCCATAAAAGAAGAAGAGAGGATCATTCAAGAGTTATGTGAGTCAGACATAAAAAGCTGATGAGGAGGAAGATTAAGACTCATCAGATAAGCATGCCTTTATGGCATCAGCTCAAGGTGGTAATTCAACCTTTTAAGAGGAAAAGGAGGTTAATGAAGAAAAGCCAGATCTTGAAATTAAGTTGGAAGCAGCTTCAAAGGAGATAATTAGAAGGGGCAAAACCATAAAAAGGTTAGAGGCCCATATTAAACAAGTTGAAGTAATGTCTAAGGAAGTTGAAAGTCAAAAGGATGAAATAAGGGTTGAACATATTGACTTGAAGAGAAGATTTGAGGAACATATCAAAATATGTGAAGACCTTACAGTAGAGCTTGGTTCAAGGGCTTCAAAAATTGAAAAAATGGAGAAAGAGTTGCTGAGACATCAGCAACAACTCAAAAGTAGCAAAGAGAACTTGTAGAAACTTGAAATGATAGGAGAAATGTTGTTCCCATAGCCTTGTATAGGTTGTAATTATTATAAACTAGGTTTAAGTGTGCAAGAAAGTAAAGCCACATAAAAGGGCAAGAAGGTAAAAGCCATATGAAAGGGCAAGAACGTAAAAGCCATATTGAAGTGCAAGACAGTAAATTTGCTGCAAGCAAGCCTTATTAGGGTTTCATGGAAAAAAGTATATAAAGACCTTGGAAGACAAAATTAGGGTACGGCCAACACAATTGAATACTCGGCAAAACACCAAACCCTACACAGAAGAACACCACTAACAAAAGAAAAGAGAAATTGTGCAAGCAAAGAAAGTAGCCGACCAAAACCTAGTGCAAACGGAAACCACAAAACGTTGGAAGAGTGGAGTAGGCCAACACCTAGAGAGAGAAACCGTTAAACACCACCTAAAAAAGAGAGAAATTTGGTGGTAAGAGAGAGAAATTTGGCTGGACAGCAAGAGAGAGGAAAACAGACGTCATGGCTAAACGGTAAGAGAAAAGCACGACATCGCAAGAGAGAGAAATGGTCGAAGGCAAAATAGAGTGGACGATTAACGGAAAACAAACAGAGATGACTGAAGGGGGGTGGACGAAGAGAGAGAGAGACTATTAGCAGAAAAATAGAGAAAACCAGGATGGTCGAAAATTAGATTTGGGGGTTGAATGAAGAATAAAGGTTGAAAGAGAGAAAAAGAGGGGGACAACAGAATGATACGAAAAATAGGGAAGATGGCCAAAGGAGAGAAGGAACGGCTGGACAGTAGAATAGGGGAAGGAGAGAAAAATCCAATATGACCAAAATCAGGGTGGACGACAAAGGAAAAAGGAGCTAGACCATATAACGAAGAGTAGACAGCGTGAGACCAGAATATGCGTCGGCGTGAGACCAAAAATGTGAGACAAACCGTGAGACAAGGAGACAGGTGAGACCATGAGACGGTGAAAGAAGGAGATATGTGAAACAATGTAGAGAAGAAATTTGGCGAAGCATTGAATGAATTAAACGTATTTCCAGATCTCTTTAAGAGAGGTTAGAGAGCATTGTAGTGAACTTTTAAGTGGTAGTGGAGTAGCCTTTGAATTCAACAGAAGCAAGACAAGTTAGAAGAAGGGTAGACACAGTAAGTGACACTCTTTGTATTGTACTTGCTTAGTAATTACAATATTGAATGGAGTAAAGGATTAAGACATCCATTATAACTGAAATTCTTAAGTATAGTAGATAGTCTTGGTAAGGGAGAGTCCTTACCACTGTGGATGTACGTCACGTTGACAGAACCACATAAATCTCGTTTGTCCTTAATTTGCTTTATGTTCTGTGATTTGAATTGAGTTGGGAATGCAACTAAAATATCAATTAACTCATAACTGAACGAAGACCTAAACAAGAATATCTAAATTATCTATTAGGCAAGGTGTCTGAAAGGTGACTTTGGGTACTATTGTAATTAGTAGGTAGCAATAGATCTACCTTAGTCGAGCTTGAGAAAGAGTTTGCTCTTAAGAAGTGGTTGAATTTGTTCACTCACCTATGAATTATGAATTGTGGTGATACTAATTCACCCCTCTTAGTATCACAAACTAATAAATCCTAGGGAGAAGTCAAGAACTTTAATTGGTATCAAAGCATAGGTTCACCAGTTTGAAACTTAACAGCTTGGTGTACTACTTTGAAGAGATCTAGAAGTTTGACTTGTTCAATATACTAAGAAATGGAAGCCGGTACCAACACTAGCACCACTTACAGCCAGAAGGTTCCAATCTTTAACGAAACCAACTACTATATGTGGAGAGAGAGAGAATGCAAGTGGTATTTGCAACCATGGGCATAAACATGGTGAAATGCATACATGAGGGTTTTGTGGCTCTGTAAGAAGATAAAGACCCAACCCCAAAGGAGTTAAGGCAGTTTGAGATAAATGGGAAGGCCTGGAATGTCATCATTTCAGCATTGACAGATGTTGAGTATGCTAAAGTTATGGATTGCAAATCTGCCAAGGAGATATGGGATAGATTTCAGAAAGTCTATGAAGGTGATGGTAGAATGAAGGAGGCTAAGCTTCAAGTGTTCAAGGAGAGATATGAATCTCTCAGAATGTAAAAGAATGAGACAATTAAAAAGTTCTTCACCAGGGTTATTGACACTATAAACGACCTAAGAAGTTATAGGAAGAACAAGAAGGACTCATCAATTGTGAAGAAAATTCTAAGAATTCTGCTTAAGAGGTTTGAATCAAAGGTAGCAGCCATAAAGGAGAGTAGAGATCTCAATTCTATGTCTCTGCATGATCTCCAATGCAATCTTATTGCATATGAGATAAAGATAAAGTTAGCTGAAAGCTCTGTAACAACGAAGGTATCAAAGGAGGCAGCTTTCAAAGTTATGAAGCACTTGAAGATAAAAAAAGAGGAAGAATTATCCAGTGACGATGATGATGAGGAGGAGGAGGAGGAGGAGGAAGAAAGTGAAGGTATAGTATTGGCTTACTTGACAAGGAAATTCAAAAAGGGTCTAAGAAGGGAAAAGGAAAATTATCCTTAAGATGTTATTGTTGTGGGTAGACTGGACACTTTGCTTCTTAGTGCAAAGTGAAACTTGATGATGAAGATGAGGATGGTGATGATGAGTAGAATTCAACATGGAGAAGATCATTATTCAAATCAAAGAAGTCCAGCAAGAAGACTGCCAACCCATAAAAGAAGAAGAGAGACTCATTCAAGAGTTATGTGAGTCAGATAAAAGAAGCTGATGAGAAGGAAGATAAAGACTCAATAGGTGAGCATGCCTTTATGGCATCAACTCAAAATGGTAGTTCAACCTCTGAAAAGGAAGAGGAGGTTGATGAAGAAGAACCAGATCTTGAAGCTACGTTGAAAGCAGCTTCAAAAGAGATAATCAGAAAAGGCAGAACCACAAGAAGGTTGGAGGCTCATATAAAACAAGTTAAAGCAAAGTCTAAGGAAGCTAAAAGTCAAAAGGATGAAATAAGGGCTGAATATATTGACTTGAAAAGAAGATTTGAAGAATAGATCAAAATATGTGAAAACCTTACTATAGAGCTTGGCTCAAGGACTTCAACAATTGAAGAAATGGAGATAGAGTTGCTGAGACTTCAGCAACAACTCATAAAGAGTGAGGAGAACTTGCAAAAGGTTAAAGTGGTAAGAGTAACAAGCTCTACAAGAGAAAAGAAGAATGAGACTTTGCCACAAAAGTTGAAAGAGAAGGCTATGACTCAGGAGAAGATAAGTGAAGAAGAGAAGATAGTTATCAAACCAAAGCCAGGGTCAAAAATGATGTATGTGGTTAAAGAGCAGCAGCCCATAGCTGTTATGTCTCAAAAAGAAAAGAAACTTAGTTAGCAGAGGGCTACGGCTGAACAGAAAAGGAGAAGAAGGTGACTAAAATGAAAGTCACACAAACAAAGAAGCCAACTACTTTGCCTACACAAGTGATAAATAAAAGAAGATAAGTTATGATCAAACCCAAGAAGAGGCAATTTCAAGGTCATTGCCTTAATTGTGGAGTTTGAGGTTATAAGGAGAGTAACTGCTGGTGGAAAAGGCCAGTATATGTCTCCAACTTAAGAAGATCCGATGCTATATACCCAGGGAGAAAATACAAAATTTAGAGGATAACAAATGTCGTGAATTATTGCATACTATAAAAAGAAAGGACACACTGATAAGGAATATCAGTGGAAGTCCAAACCAGTGGCTTCAAAGAACAAGTTTGTTGTATTGGCAGACTTGGAGCAGTGTGAAAGGTGCGGACAAGATGGCCTTAATGCCAAGAGATGCATGACACTTCTCCCTGAGTAAGAGAAGGCACTCAATGGCACAGTGAAAACAAGTGATGTAGTCAAAGTTGAGAAAAAGGAGAAAGTTATCTTCCAACCAGTTGAAAAGAAGGAATATAAAGCTAAAAGGGAGGTGGTTAATATAACTGAAATTACATTCAAAGCTTACACCAATGATAAGCAGTGGATCCTTGACAATGGATGCACTTCACACATGATGATAAGAGTAAATTGTCAAAGCTACACAAGTCAATAGAAGGCAGAGACAAGTTTGGCAATGATGATTCACTCAACATCAGTGGTCAGGGGTTAGTAAAAATCGGAAAAAGAAAGCTGAAAGATGTTCTGTACGTTGAAGGACTTAGATATAATATAGCATCTATTAGCCAATTATGCAACGACAACCACAAAGTGATATTCACAAAAATAGGTTGCCAGGTAAAGAGTAAAAAAGGCAATACTGTTGCAGCCAGAAAGAGGACAGCTAGAAATTTGTATGTGATTGATGAAGAAAAAGATCCTCTTGCAACTAAGATTGTGCAAGAAAGAAAGCCAAAGAAAACGTGGACTAGTGCTCATTAAGAAAATCATATTATAGGTGACTCATTAACAGGAGTTACAACAAGAAGAAGAATTGTGGGAGCTACTGCGTTACTCTCATAAGTTGAACCTAAATTTGTTGAAGAGGCTACATACGATCTAACTAAATCTTTGTCCACAGAGTTGTTTGAAAAGCACAGAATGAGTTTATTTGTGCAAATGCCACCTTAAGACTAAAAATCAGGTGAATCCTTCATCTCTACTTTGCGATTTTTTCAGATTTGTAATTGGTTGGCAAAGGGCGAGAGAAGCAATAGTGCAGGGGGAGCTGTTAAGAAAAGGGGAGTGCATATTTAGGGGGAGTTGAAACTACTGTATAGTGGCTTTTGTTATAAGTGTTGCCAACAATTACAAAGGGGGAGATTGTTATTTCCACAGCCTTGTATGGGTTGTAATTGTTGTCAACTAGGTTTAAGTGTGCAAGAAAGTAAAGCCACATAAAAGGGCAAGAAGGTAAAAGCCATGTAAGGTAAAAGCCATGTAGAGGGGAAAGAACGTAAAAGCCACATGGAAGGGCAAGACAGTAAATTTGCCGCAAGTAAGCCTTATTAGGGTTTCATGAAAGAAAGTATATAAAGACCTTCGAAGACAAAATTAGGGTAAGGCCAACACAATTGAATACTTGGCAAAACACCAAACCCTACGTGGAAGAACACCACCTGCAAAAGAAAAGAGAAACTGTGCAAGTAAAGAGAGTAGCCGGCCAAAACCTAGTGCAAATGGAAACCATAAACGTTGGAAGAGTGGAGTCAGCCAAAATCAAGAGAGAGAAACCATCAAACACCACCTGAAAAAGAGAGAAATCCAGTGGTGGAGAGAGAAATCCAATTGGATAGCAAAAAAGAGAGAAACAGATGACACGGCAAGACAAAAAGAAACAGATGTCACAGCTAGACGATGAGAGAGAAAGCATGACACGACAAGAGAGAGAAATAGGTCAACGGAAAAGTAAAGTGGATAATCGATGGAAAATAGATACAGATGACCAAAGAGGGGTGGATAAAGAGAAAGAGACTGTTGGCAGAAAATAGAGAAACTAGGATGGCCAAAAATTAGATTTGGGGTTGAATGAAGAACAAAAGTTAAGAGAGAGAAAAAAGGGCGACGATAAAACGATACAGAAAAATAAGGAAGACAGCCAAAGGAGAGAAGGAACGGCTAGACGGCAAAATAAGGGAAGGAGAGAAAAACCATATATGGCCAAAATCACGGTTGACAGCAAAGAGGTAAATAGAAAAATTAGGAGTGGATGGCAAAGGAAAAGGGAGCTGGATGGTAGAATGAAGAATGGATGGCATGAGACCAGAATGTGCATTAGCGTGAGACTAGAACATGCGTCTGTGTGAGATTAGATGTGTGACAACGTGAGACCAGAACGTGCGTTGGCATGAGACTAGAAATGTGAGATGAACCGTGAGACAAGGAGACGAGTGAGACCGTGAGACGTAAAAGTAGAAGCTATGTGAACAATGTAGAGAAGAAATTCAACGAAGCATTGAAAAAACTCAACGTATTTCCATATTTCTTCAAGAGAGGTTAGAAAGCATTGCAGTTGTCTTTTAAGCGGTAGTGGAGCAGCCTTTCAATTCAATAGAAGCAAGACAAACTAGAAGAAGGGTAGACACAGTAAGTGACACTCTTTTTATTGTACTTGCTTAGTAATTGCAATATTAAAAGGAGTAGAGGATTAAGACATCCAATGTAACTGGAATTCTCAAGTATAATGGATAGTCTTGATAAGGGAGAGTCCCTACCACTGTGGATGTAAGTCATGTTGACGGAACCACGTAAATCTCGTGTATCCTTAATTTGCTTTATGTTTTGTGATTTGAATTAAGTTGTGAATGTAACTAGTATTAGCTAACCTATAACCTAACGAAGACTTAAACAAGAACATCCGAATTGTTTATTAGGCAAGGTATTTAAAAAGTGACTTTGGGGACTATTGTAATTAATAGGTAGCAAAAGATCTACCTTAGTTGAGTATAAGAAAGAGTTCATTTTTAAGAAGAGGTTGAAATTATTCACATATCGCGAATTACGAATTGTGGTGATACTAATTCACCCACCTCTCAATATCACAAACTAGTTGATCCTAGGGAGAAGTCGGTAACTTCAAGAAACAAGTTCTACAAAAGGTGAGAAGAATGTAGAGAAAGTGCAGCAATCTGAAGCTACATTGGCTAAAGAAAATAAGAATGTGCCATAGAAGTTGAAAGAGAAGGTTGTGACTCAAAAGAAGATATCTGAGAATAAAGAAGATCTGAAGAAGCAACCTAAGGTGGCAAACAAGAAGGAACAAAAGAAAGTCAGCCAGCAGTGTGTGCACTGCTGTTGTTGTTTGTATGTTCTACTATCGCTACCGACACACGTTGTTATTGCTATCCATAATTGCTACTATCATTGTTCGTACTTGTTATCATTGCTGTCCACGTGCACTGCTACTGCTGTTCATGCTCGCTACTGCTATTGTCCACACTCATTGCTAATGCAATCTGTACGAGTTGTCATGTCTGTCCACTACTATCTGAATGTGTTGTTAATGTTGTATGCACACGATGTGGCTGCTACCTGCTATCCACATGTGTTATGCCTACTCTTCATGCGTGCTATACTTGCTGTATGTGCTCTCTGCGCCTACTATCCACTCTCTTTATGCCTTATGTCCATGCACATTGTTCCCATATTCACATTGCTACTGTCTGCGCATATTGCTCCTGCTATCCGTGCTCTCTGTGCCGGTTGTTTGCGTGCACTACACTTGCTATTTGTGCATGTTATGCTTGTTGTTTGCACTCTTTGCATCATCTATGTGTGCACATTGTGCCCACAATCACACTTGCTATGCATCTGCTATTTGTGCTCTATACTTACTATCTGCAAAAGTTGTGCTTGCTGTCTCCGCTCTCTACCTAATATCTGCATAAACTGTACCTACTGTTTGCAAGAGATATTGATGCTATTTGTATGCATTACGACTATTGTCCACACATGTTACACCTACTATTTACGCATGCTATTCTTGCTATCAGCTCGCACTGCTATTGTAGTCTATGCACATTGTTACTGCTTTCACAAACCATTGCTACTCTCCCAGCAAGCTACAACAATTTTTCTTATGCTGCTACTACTCTTCGCACACGTTGCAACTATTTTCTCATTATGTTGTTGCTCTTTATGCCCATTGCAGCAATTTTCTTGTGTTGCTACTACTCTCCCTACACATTGTTACAATTTTCTTGCATTGTTGCTGCTCTCACGGTGTGTTGTAGTAGATTTCTCACACCACTGCTGCTTTCTACAGGCGTTGCAACTGTTTTCTTGCACCGTTGTTGCTTTCCCTGCTTGCTGCAGCAGATTTCTCACGCCATTACTAGTATATTAGTTGATTCCCATACTTGTTGCTACACTTTATGCAGGTAGTTGATTCCTGGACCTATTACTGCACGTTTTGATTTTTTACTTGATTCCCAAGCATGCTTTTACTGCTAGGAATCCTATTGAGGTGCTACTAATGCCAGTATACTCTTCTGTATGTGCAAAGACATGCAGGTGCTGCTGGTATACCCTCTTAAACTTGCAAGAATATGATATTGGTGCTGATATACCCTCTTGAACCTACAAGAATGTCTACTACTAGTGGTATATCCTCTTGGATGTGCAGCTACTGTTAGGAAGCCTCTTAGACATGCTGCTAGTGTAGGGAAGCCTCTTGGATGTCCTATTGCCCTCTACTTGGTCGACTACCTTGCCTTTTTCCTTGGTGGCTGCTACACTCTCTTTGACCAGTTGCCTTGCCTTCTTTCTTCTTCTCCTTGGCTGACTACCTCGCCTTCTCTCCTTGGTGGCTGCTGTACTCTCCTTGGCCAGCTACCTTGCCTTCTTTCTTCCTCTCTTTGGCCAGTTGCACCATGCTTGGTGGCTACCTCCCTTTTGTCGTTCACCTCTCTTTTTCCCTAGGTTTGTCGCTCACCTCTCTCTTTCACCGACTCTCTCAATTTTTTGCAGCACACACCCTTCTTGCAAGATGCATAGAGGTATTTATAAAGCGTTGAGATTAGGATTACAAGATCATCAATGGTCATCATTAATTCCTACATTTTGCGCTACAATCACCAGCTAGATTTGATTATTAAAATTTAAGGTCAACGGTTAATGGTTAATGGTCAATCTTAACCCTTAAAATTTATAATTATGGTCAATGTTGACTCCTTAATGCCAGGATTGCCCTGTCATCAGTGGTTTCTCCCAATGACCTTATTACATCTCAACAACATTCATAATATCAAATAAACACATATAATCGTGTGAGTTGGTATTGATAACAAATCCAACAGTAGCCATAAAAAATGGGCTCAACACAAATCTTGATCCAAAAACACCTCACAAAAGCATCTTGATTTTGTTTTTCATGCCACCTTCACACCATAACAAATTAGTGCTACAATTTAATCCAACAACTTCACACAAAATGCCTTTCAATATGTTTTTACCAACTTCTATTACTGTCTCATCCAATAACTGTCTTTGCTAACACATATGTTGTAACATGTTGGTAATTGTTTACTTTTGCTAGATGAAAGTTGTCACACCTGTTGTAACATGTTGGTAATTGTCTACTTTTGCTAGATGAAAGTTGTCACACCAAAAACACCTTCCACTAATTTGTCATTTTAAATTACTAAAGCAACTTATAAAACTTTGTTATCTTTTTTGCTTAACCAATTGTAGTTGTCAACTTGTTACCTAGACAAAAGGTTGAATGGGTCCTCTTTTAGTAGCTTTGCTTTTAATTTTTCTTACTTATAATTTAGTAAAAAGAAGCTAAAAAATTGAAAAAAAATTGTTTAACTACCTTAATTTTTAAGTTTAGTTGAGCTTTGTTTCTAATTGCAATAAACAAGAAAAAAAATATCAATTATATGTTATTTCTAAAGTTTTAAAAAGTGATAAAACAAAAAGGAAAAAAATAAAAAACAAAACTGTTATGGTTAGCGCTAAAGTAAGGTATCCTTCAAACCAATTGATTATGCATTAACTGTATGAGATCAGACTTTAAATAATGAGAAATCTAGCTATAGAGATAAAGAATAAACAAACTTTATTGTGAAATGTTTATGTATTACACTATAGGTGGACACACAAAAAAATTAAAAATCTATACAATTTAACTTGTCCTCCCATTATGTTGATGAATACTTTTTTTACTCAAACTTTGGAGTTATTGCCAAACAATCATCCAGGTCTCTTTAAAGGTGTGCCAAACTTACTATAATTAGAATCATTAAATGAAGTTACTTTATTGTAAGAAGTTAATCCAATTGTTTATAAGATGACAAATGTACTTTTTCTTTCAAACGTTGATTTAGTTGATAACAAAGCTAGTAGTCAAAAGTGAGCAATAATGTTGCATATATTATTGACGACAATGATTTTGCCATTTCTTTAAAGTTTTTGTGTTTGACCTCTCACATGGAGTTTTTCAAGTTTGCTTTATTTACACCAAATTCAATCTTTGATGGTAAATTTTCTTAAATACAATGTCAATTATTTGTCATTTGCCAACACTTCAAAATTTGAGGCCAAATTTTTTTCAACCATAAAGGAATAATGAAAAAAAGAAGAGAATTTTCTTTACTTCGAAATTTATTATTATCTTGTCTAAATAATGATATTTTAGATTTTATTAGGTAGAATATTTTCTATATAGAAATATCATATTTTTTATTATTTTATTTTGTTATTTAAATATATATTATATTATTGTTTACTTAGTTTTATTATTTCATATTTATTTTCTTTCTTAGTTCGTTTTAGTAAATTTTTGTTTAGTTTTTAAAGCAATCTTTATATAAAGATGATTTGGTGTTATTTCATAAATAAACTAATCATGCATATTAAATTAATATAAAATATTAAGTATTAAATGCTTTTTGGATTGTCCAATGCTCTTAGTACCTTTATGAGAGGTCATGACTTATATCTTAAAGTTATTCATAAGTTCTTTATGTTTTATTTTGATGATATCATTATGTATAGTAAATCTAAAGAAGAACACTTGAGTTATTTATAGTCAATTTTCCTTACTTTTAACGAAGCCAAATTTTATGTTAGCCTTCATAAGTATTCCTCTTTCTAGTCTAAGATGTTATTCTTAAGTTTCATAATTTTTGCTTAAGGTATAGTTACTAATCTTGAAAAATTTAAAGTCATTATATGGTATAACCTTTGTATATAGAAAACAAACTTTACATCAACCTTAAGAGTGGCTTGAGCCCAAGTCTATAATTGATGCTTGTAATTTCCCTAGTTTAGCTTTATTCTACAAAAGGTTCATTAAGTGATTTAACACCCTAATGATCCTTATTGTTAATTATATAAAGAAGAAAGAATTTCAATAGTTTAGTAAAGTAACTATAACTTTTAATGACATTGAAAAGCAAATTAGTGAAGCTTTTATTTGAAGACATCTCAATTTCAGCAAGGTTCTTAAAGTTGCTTGTGATGCATTAAGAGTTAACATAAAAGGAGTTTTAAGTTAAGAGGGGCATCCCATTGCATTTTTTAACGAGAAACTCAATAAGAAAAGAAAATATATTTAAATTATGATAAAGAGTATTATGTTGTAGTCATTTTCCTTTGCCATTGAAGGTACTATCTTTTTATCCAAAAAGTTTTTCTTACTTTTTTTTTTATCATCAAGCATTGCATTATATGATTTCTTAAAAAAATTAAATGCTAAACATGCTACATGGGTTAAGTTTATTAATAAGTATTCTTTTTTACTTAAGCATTGTTCTGGTGTAAAAACAAAACTACTAATAATTTGAGTTAAGTTGTTTATATCCTTTAAATGATGAATGCTCATGTCTTAGGGTTTGCAAGATTGAAGAACAACATTTTGAATATTTTAATTTTTGTCCTATATTTTAGTTTGTTAATAATGGTCATTGTAAGTATTATATTAATTTCGTTATTTATAATTTTTATTTGTTTAAGGATAACAAGTCATACATTCCATCTACATCATTTAGGAAGAGATAAGGCTATTGCATTTGTTAAGAAAAGGTTTCACTAGCCTTTTTACAAAGGGATGTGTTTAGAGTTGTATCATAGCTATCACACTTGTTAAGTTGATAAAGTTAAAAAGCATACCATTAGTTTAAACATTCCATTTCTTATTTCATATGTACCTTGGTGTGCTATAAGTATGAATTTTATGCTGGATTTGATTAAAGCAACTTATGGTAATAATTTCATTCTTATTGTTCCGAATAAATTTTCTAAGATGACTTGTTTCATTCTATATATTAAGTTCACTAATATATCTCATGTTGCCAATTTCTTTTTTTTGGACATATTGTTCACTAATATATGACTTAATATGTAAATTAAGAAGACCAAAATATAAACTAAAATAATTTTTCCTATAATGAGAAAACCAAAACCTTTAATTTGATCCATGTAAATTTCCTTTCCAATATTCTCATTAAAGGAGGCATTTTTCACGTTTATCTTTGATATAACTTTAAATCCCACTAAGTCATCAATATGAAAATTGTCTATAATGAATTTTTTTATGATGTGTGAAAATAAAACTGAATCTTTATTAATTTTGTTATCAAAGTTTGACTCTTACAAATAAATCACATAATCATTCAAAATAGTTCATCTCCTTTTACTTTGAAATCTTAATATTATCTCATGTGGTTTACTTACATTAATCAATTGTAAGTTAATTTTTTCAAGGAATATCTTTTCATCCAAATATTCTTCAATTTTTTTAACAATATTTAAAGTAATAGTAGATGAAGAAACTATTATGGATACAAAAATATTTACCATAATTTCTTTTATATTCTATTTTGATATTTATTACTCTAACTTTATTATTCTTTAAAGGTCTTACATTTTTAGTTTCTATAATTCAAAGACTATACTTATATTCCTTTTAGACTTTTCTAGGTAACCAATAAAGAAACCACTTATCATTTCAAAATCTAATTTCCTTCATGTAGATTTTCACTTTTGCCAGACAACCCTAAACATCCAAGTGCTTTAAATTATATTTTCTTCCTATTCATAATTCAATAAGAGTACTTGGAATTGTCTTACTAGGAATCCTATTTAATAAATAGTTTATGATTTTAAATACATACATCTATGAAAATTTAGCGAAAAAAGTGTTATTGATTTACTCATAACCATATTTGTTAATATCCGATTATGTCTTTCTATAACAGCTTTTGCTAAGGTGTATATGACATAATTTATTATACACGTATATTATAACTTCTAAGTAATCTCATATATAGGTTTAAACACTGTTGTAAATCCTTATAATTTTTATAATATTCATTATCTCTATCAGATTAAGCAATTTTTACCTTTTAAGTAATTACTTTTAACCTTTTTTATATATACCTAAGGGGTATTTAATAATTGAGATTTTTATGAAGTAAGGAAACATAATTGTAAAATGTAAAAACGTTTATAGAGGTAATAAAATATAATTTTTCATCAAAGGTTAAAATGCCAAAAAAATCTACAAACATTAGTATGTATAATTCTAAGAAACTAAGCACTTTTTGTGACTTCTTTCATGTTATGTTTGGTTTACCTATACCTAATACAATCCATACACTTTCTAAAATCAACAAAATATAGACTTAAAAGAATCTCATTATTGACTAATCTCATTAATCTTTCTTTGGACATATAAACTTAACAATTATGCTACAAGTAAGTAAAAATTTTCATTTATTGTGCCACACTTAATTATAATATTATGATGCACAATAAGGAAGAATTCTTATAAACTTTATCACAATGAGAATATATTAAGAAAAATGGTTGTATTCTTACATTAACTAAAAAATCAAATGAATCTTTATATCATTATGGATGTATGAATAATAATATTGAAATAAAACCACCAAGTATTATAAAGAACTTTAATTAAATTTGAATTAAAACATACTAAGGTATTTAACTTATCTTTCTTCTCAAATCAAACCTTAGGTTTGAAATAATCTTTTTGAAAATGTTTTTCTTTGTAAAAGTTATACTTATTACCCCTTTATCACAAACTTTACATGAACCTTAAGAGTGGCTTGAGCCCCAATTTATTATCGATGCTTGTAATTTCCCTAGTTTAGCTTTATTTTATAGAAGGTTCATTAAGTGATTTAACACCCTGATGATCCTTATTGTTAATTATATAAAGAGGGAAGAATTTCAATAGTTTAGTAAAGTTACTATAACTTTTAATGACATTAAAAAGCACATTAGTGAAGCTTTTATTTGAAGAAATCTCATTTTGAGCAAGGTTCTTAAAGTTGCTTGTGATGCATTAAGAGTTAACATAAAAGGAGTTTGAAGTTAAGAGGGGTATCCCATTTCATTTTTCAACGAGAAACTCAATAAGAAAAGAAAATATATTTAACTTATGATAAAGAGTATTATGTTGTAGTCAATTTCCTTTGCCATTGAAGGTACTATCTTTTTATCCAAAAAGTTTGTCTTCCTTTTTTTTTTATCATCAAGCATTGCATTATATGATTTCTTAAAAAAAAAATAAATGCTAGACATGCTACATGGGTTAAGTTTATTAATAAGTATTCTTTTTTACTTAAGCATTGTTCTGGTGTAAAAAACAAAACTACTAATAAGTTGAGTTAAGTTGTTTATATTCTTTAAATGATGAATGCTCATGTCTTAGGGTTTGAAAGATTAAAGAATAACATTTTGAATGTTTTAATTTTTGTCTTATATTTTAGTTTGTTAATGATGGTCATTGTAAGGATTATATTAATTTTGTCATTTATGATTTTTATTTGTTTAGGGATAACAAGTCATACATTCCATCTGCATCATTTTGGAAAAGATAAGGCCATTGCATTTGTTAAGAAAAGGTTTCACTAGCCTTTTTTTACAAAGGGATGTGTTTAGAGTTGTATCATAGCTATCACACTTGTTAGGTTGATAAAGTTAAAAAGCATACCATTAGTTTAAACATTCCATTTCTTATTTCATATGTACCTTAGTGTGGTATAAGTATGAATTTTGTGCTCGATTTGCTTAAAGCAACTTATGGTAATAATTTCATTCTTATTGTTGTGAATAAATTTTATAAGATGACTTGTTTCATTCTATATATTAAGTTCACTAAAATATCTCATGTTGCCAATTTTTTTTGGACATATTGTTCACTAATATATGACTTAGTATGTAAATTAAGAAGACCAAAATATAAACTAAAATAATTTTTCCTACAATGAAAAAACCAAAACCTTCAATTTGATCCATGTAAATTTCCTTTTCAATATTCTCATTAATGAAGGCATTTTTAACATTTATCCTTGATATAACTTTAAATCCCACTGAGTCATCAATATGAAAATTGTCTATAATGAATTTTTTTTTATGATGTGTGAAAATAAAACTGAATCTTTATTAATTTTGTTATCAAAGTTTGACTCTTACAAATAAATCACATAATCATTCAAAATAGTTCATCTCCTTTTACTTTGAAATCTTAATATTATCTCACGTGGTTTACTTAAATTAATCAATTGTAAGTTAATTTTTTCAAGGAATATCTTTTCATCCAAATATTCTTCAATTTTTTTTAGCAATATTTAAAGTAATAGTGGATGAAGAAACTAATATGGATACAAAAATATTTACCATAATTTCTTTTATATTCTATTTTGATATTTATTACTCTAACTTCATTATTCTTTAAAGGTCTTACATTTTTAGTTTCTATAATTCAAAGACTATACTTATATTTCTTTTAGACTTCTCTAGGTAACTAATAAA
Organism: Ceriops zippeliana; assembly: GCA_037897445.1. Taxonomy (NCBI): domain Eukaryota; kingdom Viridiplantae; phylum Streptophyta; class Magnoliopsida; order Malpighiales; family Rhizophoraceae; genus Ceriops; species Ceriops zippeliana. The sequence continues at coordinate 524,357 of JBAPLH010000135.1, read as the reverse complement.
GAAACCACTTATCATTTCAAAATCTAATTTCCTTTCATGTAGATTTTCACTTTTGCCAGACAACCCTAAACATCCAAGTGCTTTAAATTATATTTTCTTCTTATCCATAATTCAATAAGAGTTCTTTGAATTGTTTTACTAGAAATCCTATTTAATAAATAGTTTATGATTTTAAATACATACATCTATAAAAATTTAGCTAAAAAAGTGTTATTGATTTACTCTTAACCATATCTGTTAATATCCGATTATGTCTTTCTATAACAGCTTTTGCTAAGGTGTATATGACATAATTTATTATACACATATATTATAACTTCTAAGTAATCTTATATATACATTTAAACACTGCTGTAAATCTTTATAATTTTTATAATATTCATTACCTCTATCAAATTAAGCAATTTTTACCTTTTATGTAATTACTTTTAACCTTTTTTATATATACCTAAGGGGTATCTAATAATTGAGATTTTTATGAAGTAAGGAAACATAATTGTAAAATGTAAAAACATTTATAGAGGTAATAAAATATAATTTTTCATCAAAGGTTAAAATGCCAAAAAAATCTACAAACATTAGTGTGTATAATTTTAAGAAAATAAACACTTTTTGTGACTTCTTCCATGTTATGTTTGGCTTACCTATACCTAATAAAATCCATAGACTTTCTTAAGTCAACAAAATCTAGACTTAAAAGAATCTCATTATTGACTAAATTCATTAATCTTTCTTTGGACATATAAACTTAACAATTATGCTACAAGTAAGTAAAAATTTTCATTTATTGTGCCACACTTAATTATAATATTATGATGCACAGTAAGGAAGAATTTTTATAAACTTATCACAATGAGAATATATTAAGAAAAATGGTTGTATTCTTACATTAACTAAAACAATCAAATGAATCTTTATATCATTATGGATGTATGAATAATAATACTAAAATAAAACCACCAAGTATTATAAAGAACTTTAATTAAATTTGATTTAAAACATATTAAGGTATTTAACTTATCTTTCTTTTCAAATCAAACCTTAGGTTTTAAATAATCTTTTTGAAAGTGTTTAACTTTATTCATAAAAGTGATACTTATTACCCCTTTATCCTTCTTTTTAACCCAATTTACATAAGTACGTTCTTTAATTTCTTAAACTAGTTAATTTTTACTTTAATTCCCTTTCTAACTTTCTTACTTATGAGATTAATGAACTAACTCACTTAATTTTTCCTTCTCCTTTCCTTCTAAATAAGCAAATTAGCCAATTCATTAATTTTTCACATTTTTGTTTTAGCATTGTAATGAATGTAAATTTTTCATTTGCATTTTATTGTTAAATAAATGGTCAAATTGAATTAGTTCATTGAAGTTTGGATAACTTACATAGATTTTTTATGAGTGAAAAACAAGATAATTGAGACTTAATCTTACTAACCATTAAGTTTGTCTATAATAGGTATGTTAATATGTCTATTAATAAAAGTTCTTTTGAAATTATCCATGGTTACACTCTATATAGTCCTATTGATCTTATTCTCCTTTCACTTGACTTTTATTCTTTTGAACTTGTTGAAAATTTTCTCAAACACATCCATGACTTGCATGTTAAGATTAGATACAAAATGCCTTTAACTAATATTGATTATAAATTTACTATTGATATTTATTAAGGGGAAAAACACTACAACATTGGTGACTTTGTCGTGGTTTGAATTCATCCTAAATGCTTCCCTGAATGTTACTTAAAAAAATTACATGCCCAACCTAGGGGTTCCTACCTTATCATTGAAAAACTTAAATATAATACATATTTACTTGATTTGCTTAGTGACTTAAATATTAGTTCTATTTTTAGTTGCATTGTTATTTTCATTAATTTAAAATTAAATGACATATAATGCATTACATGGTCAATTTTTATATGTTGACATATTGTATGTGCATTCTAGTAGATTTTAATATAATAATTTAACAATGTTTTAAATTTGTGATAGAAATTTTATCAAATACAAAGAGTTATTTTTTATTTATAAAAATACTCAATTTTGAATGTTGATATGTATATTAAAATTTTAAATTATGATGTAAAAAAAGAAAAAGAAAAAAAAATATAACCTTTAATGTTCATGATTTTTGCATACATCAAATATTTTTTATTGAAAATAAAATAATTATACACACAAAAAAAAATAAAAACAGTCATTTTTTAATGAAAAATTTTAAAGTTTGTTATTATAATTTTAAGTAAAAATATGAGTTTTTTTAGAGACTGTAGCCCGTCTAAGTCATATTGTCTATTAATAAGAAAACATCACTAAAAAGAAATAATAATAACTAGATTACTAAAAAGATGTATTTTTGAAGAATTTAGTTTCCGACAATCAAGGGTAGCATCTCACCCATCTTACCGTAGTAGACACGTCGTCCACAACTTAGAAAGGTCCAGTCATGCGAACAAAAACAAGGGCAGAAGACTTGCCAAGAGGAGACAGCAAATGCCGGCAAATGCACGGCGTCAATACGTCGAAGTCTTTTGCCCAAAGACTCGCTAAGAGGAGACAGCCAATGCTGGAAAATGCACGGCGTCAATACGTCGAAGTCTTTTGCATCTTAGCTCAAATGGTTGCGACAACTTAAACTACATGAGCCCTTCATTCCTCCGTGCATATTTGCAAAATTCACAGGATAATGTGAGATACATGTACACACACACACACACACATGTATGTATATGGCAAGCAATAGGAAGTAGCTGGGAAATAATTATAATTGCTTTCTCCTGTACAGATTGTATGGCTGATTACTATGAACTAGGGGCCACTTACCACACCTTCTTTTGTTATTCTATCCTGTTTCTGTCTTCTCATCCCAGTGTTTACGCAGCTCAAGCGGCAGCAAAGGTTCAGCATGCGGCGAAAATGGAGTCACTTGCCCCTGAAACATCGGCCTGCTTCTCTTCCGCCCATGGTATATGACTTTCTTTCTAGTTGCTTGATTAATTCATTCCCACCTTTATAGCTTATTAATCTATCTATTTTAATTATAATGCCTGTTTGAACTTCTTGAGGAAACAGATGCCTGTTTACTGGCATTTCTGTGGTTGCCTTTTCTTTTGGAGAGATGTTAATAAATTATACTTCAAATTGCTAAGTGCAACTGTTTATTTTATTTTATTTTATTTTTGCGCGGGTTGTTATAGTTGTTGAGGAGGTATGGGCGACATAAATTTTTTTCCAGCAATTTAAATGCCATGTTTGTAGGTTGATAAACTTTACAAGAGAAAAAAAAAAAAAACTTTTCTTTTTCTCTTTTGAATTTTGTTTTTCCTCAAAAAATTTCTATAATTTTAAATAATCTTTTAAATAAAAATGCATTAGTTATTCATATGGACTTTTTTCTGAAGGCTTTTCTGTTTTTTTTTTTCACTTTCTTTTCTCTCTCTCTCTCTATATATATATATATATATATATATATATATATAGATATATATATGTTTTTAACTTGTAACGGAAAATTTGAAGTAATGTAATGTTTGGGGTGTATGTTGTGTAGATAAAACATTGATTTAAGGGTACACTTCAGTATCCCTAAAGGTTGCGAGGATATCTTAGGATTTGCCCAAAAAAAAAAAAAAAAGAAAAGAAAAGGAGGCCTGTGACATTGTATTAGTTGACTGTAATATATTTTTGTAGTTGGTGACCAGCAATTTCCGGGAGTAGAAAGAGCTCACCAACAAGAACCCTGTTCTCCGATTGAGATGGAGAAATCGGCTCCTGGTTCTCGGCAGATTCTGTTGGAAATAAAGGTATTTTAAAAGTTGATAATTTTTTATTAAAATATTAGTTTATTTTAATTACTAAAAAAATCGTTAATAAACTAATCATTAAATTAATTATTCTTTCTTAATATTCATTAATCACATTAATTATTTTTAACTATTGAAAAAATAGTTGTCAAGAAATTAGTCATTATAACTATTATTATCTTTCTTAGTAGTCTTTATATTTATAAGATATAACCACTATAAATAGAATTTTCTATTCTTTTCAAAATAGAAGTATAGTAGAACCATTCTTCCTTGAATGCTAAATCATTAGATTTATAAATTTGCATTGTTTCTGTTATTTCATTTGTGGAGTGAACCACAAGGATAACCATTATAATTTACTGCATTATCACAATTTGTCTATATAGCTTCGTCTTGATATTTTTGCATCTAAATTTTTAATTATTATTTTTTTTTTTCATATATTTTTGCTAACAGATTGGCTCATTGAGTTCCACCAAGGCAGAAGTGTATGGCACTGACGAATACGGGGTAGGTATCAGGCTGCCTCTAACGCCGACAGCCGATAGCAGTTTCGGTGTTCCGATTGCGTTTGGCACCCCTATGCGCAAATTTTTGTTGCTTTTTGACACGGGCAGTGACACCACCTGGCTACAGTGCCAACCATGTTCCTCTGGATGCAATTCCTCAGTCCCCAGCTTCGATCCTTCCTCATCCTCAACATTTGCGAATGCCACCTGCGAGTCTCCTAATTGTGCCTATTTTGTCCAATACAATGACGGGAGTTACTCCAAAGGGTACTTTGCAAACGACACCCTTACCTTGTTGTCGAACAAAGGCTTTGTCTTCGGTTGCGCGCGAGAAATTAGTGGCGATTTTGGTGGAACTTCTGGAGTGCTGGGCATTGGACAAGGGAACTATTCGCTGCTGGCTCAAACTGACAACCATTTGTTCAGCGTCTTTTGTTACTGCCTACCGGCCACTGAGAGCTCCACTGGCTTTCTCGTGTTTGGAGTCCAAGCGTTTGAAACTTGCCAACCTGATTCTAGCAAAATGATACCCCTCGTAGTTAAACCAAAACCAGGTGGGAAGACCGGGTATTTCGTCAGCTTCACCGGCATAACTATTGGCCAACAGAGATTGGACATTTCTTCCTATACGTCATCGCCACCGAACACGATCATCGACTCGGGGACCGTCATTACTCGCCTCCCTCCATTGATCTATGGAGCACTTATCTCTGCATTTCAGTCATTGATGTCGCAATACCCCACTGCTCCTCCATCGCCCCCCCTACTAGACACATGCTATAACCTTCAAGCTTACCATAATTGGACACCTCCAAATATGGTGCTACATTTTGCGAATTCCATTGATGTCGAATTAGACAAGTCGGCAGTTATCACGAGGGAGAGTGATTCACAGTTCTGCTTCGCCTTCGCCAGAAATAGCGACCCAAACGGCCTGACCATCATTGGCAATCAGCAACACCGGGAGCTTAGTGTTTTGTACGACATCAACGGCGCAAACCTAGCATTTGGGTCTGGCGGTTGTGCCGATGCAAATTGAAAGCCTGCTAGTATAAACATACGCAACTGTTTCATAAATTGAGTTTCATTTACATGGGATTGGAATATTAGCGGAACCTGTCCATCTACTATCCATCATCGTGCGTTAATCTTGGACAATGATGATGGGTAGGGAAGTATCCGCCAGTAAATTTATACCTATAAATATAGTAATAGATAACTATATAAAAAAGTAAAAATAATGTTACATGTTCTGTAAAACAAATATTACGATTGTTCTGTGCGATTTTTATTGTTTTGAAACTTTTTGAATGATCTTGCATTTTCCACAATTGCTTCGTTCGATATTGTGGTTGCATCTCTTCAACTCACCTTTTGGAGATGAACGCATCAACAAACGTGTTTGGTAAATTGAAAAATCCATTTGCTGCACACCATATTGGAGACCAAATCGCGCATTTGAAGGCCAGACTTTATTAGTCCTTTTTGGAAACGTGATTTACCGCTCTTCATCTCATCTTGGCTTTACCAAGTTTTGGCAAGACAGATGTGATTGGTTGTAATTAATTGGATTTACCATTTTTCAATAAAAAAATTACGTGCTTTTATTACCTTTTTGCCTTACAAATTTTTTGACAGGACGTAACTGAATTTCATTTTTGTGCTTTACTCATCTTTTAAGTCTATATATATATATATGTGTGTGTGTGTGTGTATCAATCACAGCTTTGTTGATTATTACTAAGCATACAATTAGGTTCACTGACAGCAAGTTTATGGATAGCAAATTTATCAACTGCGACAATAAAATTCAACGGCAACTTTAAACATACCCACTATCAAATATATCATTTTCTATATATATGTGTGTGTGTGTGTGTGTGTGTGTGTGTGTAACCAAATAATTATTAAGTCATTTATCTCCCATGAGATTTCGTAATCGATTTTTGATAATATTCATTGCAGGAAACTCATAGAATCAAAACTAATCTTAAAAAGAAATACACATATGGATATACAATATGCCCTTTTGTCTGGACTAACTTTTGTGAAAGATTACCTATTCTTTTTAAATATGAAAACTCATTATCTATATAGACATTCGTAATATAAATCTTAAGTTGATTATTTAGTCTCCAGTGAGATCTATTGTACAAAATTCAGGTGGATAATATTGAGCAAATTGAATGAGTTTTGCTTATCGAAGGCAATAAAAGAATTTTTGGATTTAGACATGCCACGCAAGAAAGTAACTCAGGGTTAGCCTTTAAAATTTTATTGTAGTTTTCTATTACTAACTTAATGAAATAAATGTACTTGAAAGTGATGCAAGACTGTCGTTGCACCCTCCGCAGTTTCCAAGAAGTTCGCATTTGACTTCTTTTGACATGTTTCTACGGTGTCCTCTCCAGCCTCCATTCCCCTATCCACGATATCGTCGCCGCTGTCGTCTTGATTCTCGTCACTACGTCCTTTGATTCACTTCAAAATTGATCACTAATGTTAAGGCTTCTAAGGCTTTGCCTTAGCATATGATCATTATTGCTATTACTTTTATCATTACAAACTGGCAAATCTAAATACTCAATTTAAAATTCGGAAACTTTGCAGGCAAGTGGGATGTAACTTTTTTGCATGAGGTAGACAACTTAATGTTAAGCAACTCTCAATCGATGAATCCTCAACAAAATTGTGTAAAAATGGAACTTTTGTCTTGGACCATCTATTGTATTTGTTTCAAACCCAAATTAATTGCCTTTTCTTGCTGCTAACCGCATCCTGAGATGAGCGTTTTATGCACAAGAAGGTCCATGATGTCCTATAAATAGACGAGCGTTTCACTTGCTGGCATCCTGAGACGCAAAAGCAAAACCATATGCTAAGCCTTTCTTTCCAAATTTAGTGGTTAAGAGATTATTATGCTTTTCAATCGTTACTAAACCTAAGCACTAAATTTACATATGCTTTAAATACTTGAAAATAAACTCATGCTTGTTCAGTCTATAATACACTTCAAAATTCAAATTAGTATTTTAAGATTGTACTTTTCAATTGTCATTAACGTAGATCCTCTAAACCAGAAACTTAGGCACTAATTAACCCTACAACCAACCATGACCAAGCTTTCAGTGGTCCTCACAAAATTAAAAATTCTTGTTCAAGATCAAGCCTTTACAACCCTCGTTAAAATCACAAGACTCTCTTTTTGGGATCAAGCCTCTTAGGCTCTCATCGGAATTAAGTCATTCCCTTTTCTTTCAAAAATAAACTCATGCAGACTTGATAAAATGAAAAAGGATAATTAATTAGAGTATTCTCCACAAGCATAATTTAAATTTTCATTTGTAACTTGCAAAAAGTCCCCATACTCAAGTAAACTAAACAGTACACTGGTGAATTTGAATTTGAATTTTTCTCTCTAATGATGGTGCTGGCACAGGATTTTTCTAGTCCCAATCTGGTTTGTCCCGACCTACCATCGGCAAGTCCTGTGTCACATTATTAAAAGGTCAATTTCTTTGTTGTGTTTTATTGCTGGCTTGTTGCTATCTCTGGCCACTACCTCGAATCTCTGCTCGGAGCCACCATCTTAGAGGCATAGCGACCTGCGTCACTTGATTGCAGCAGCCAAGTGCATTAGGGAAACCATCAATCCACTGACGTCAAGTCTTTGATGCCACTCTATCTCTTGGTTCACTATTCTAGTGCCTGTCAACAACAACGAAACTGAACCAGTGGGCATTGTTGACCTCCAATTTATCCTTATCAATCGTCGTCGCATATTTCCGACGACTCGTTGCCACCTTCTTGCTGGGCTTGGTGGACTTTCGATGTTTGGCTCTCTGGTGAAGTGCTGCCACTCAGCCTGCCACTACAGGCCTCATTGCCGATGAGCAATGGGTTTAGGAGACCAAAGACCACCAATTTGTCCGTCTCTAGAGATACATTATGCTGGTGACTCACTGCTGCCCTCTTGCCGATGGGGCTTCCACCTAGTGTTCATCTCTGGTCTAAGGTAGCTGATCATCCTTGATGCTCTTTGTTGACTAACTTGATGTTGTGATAAAAACATTAATCTCAATTGTTAATCCTATGCCAATTGTACTGTACATGGAAAAAAAAGTAATGGTCAATAACACTATTCCATCAAGTGGCATCTATTATTTTGATCAGAAAGCGTTGGCGAATAGGATGGCTATCATCATGCCACTCTTCATTAGTAACCTCCCGATGATCGTTGATTACAAGGACCTATAGAGAATCTTTTAAACTTAGGAAAGGGTTACAAATGTGGTGGTGCCAAGTAGGTTGAACAAGGTTGAGAGCCACTTTGATAATATGAAGTTTGTGGACCGGTGAGATACATTGGCAGTGGCACGTAGGCTGAATGGGGAGTGGTATAAGGGTCGTCGGTTGGATGTATAAATGGTGAGATTTCCAAAGTGTTGGCTAAAGGAACGAAAGGGGTGTTGTTGAGGTATAATGGGAAGGACAAGTATTTGGTAGAGGAGGTCGAGAACCTTAAGCATGAGGCAGAGAGGAGGACTTATTGGGTAGTGCAACTAGAAGGACGTGTTATTAGTACTTGAGTGACAAAGGATTTAGGGGCTAATAAGGGATTTTAAGAAGCCATGACATTGACTTTGCTGGCCTCTAACACAACACTAGCAAAGACAAAATGGTTGTTTTGCAGTGTGGTAGGAACAGAATATGACACCAAATTGAGGGGATATTTGAGGGAACAAGTGATGAAGGAAGCATGACAACTGATCAAGGTAATAGCCTTGGTGGGCTTAAAGGTTATGCTAACCTTTAACTCTAGGGAATATATGCTTGAAAAGGTAGATGGGGGAGGCAATTAGCAACATCAATTATTTTGACAACTAGTTTTGTGGTCTACTATAATGGTAGGGGTTGATAGTGTGATTAGGTGACAATTGAAAGGCTACCCTTACAAGCATTGTTATAGGGATTTTTGTCTCAGTTGAGTGGACCATGGGGCATGTATCTTGACATAGACAAAGCATCGAAGCGAAAATGGAGGCTAGACGTGTATAAAATTTTGGTAGTGGTAAAGGCAAAGACTATAATCTTGACATTAGTGGTGGTGGAGTTAGATAGGAAGTGGTACACATTGGCTTGAAGTAGTAGATCATTCACTATGATTGGGAAACTAAGGGAGGGAGTGGGTTGATAGATAGTCCTATATTAGCTGGCAATAGCAATTTGCAATTGACAATGAGGGAAGGGCTTGGCAATTAGAGTATAAAGGTGCTTGTCTTGCTGTAAACAACAACATAGGGAAATGGAGTAATAAAGCAAGGAGTAGGGAGTAAGATAATAGGTGGGAGTGGCACCAATCCTATTCGAGTCGAGTTAAGGGTGGAGGCCCACTCAGCCTAAACAAGGGTGGGTTGAGTAGGTAATGTGGTACCTATCTCTCATGAGCATAGTGAGGATGAGTTGAGGGGACACCTAGTGGGCTATGATATATTTAAGTTATTGAGATATAAAGGTATGGTGTGTTATTAGGTAGGGTCAAACACCATTAGGGTAGCCTATGTTAGGTTAGGTAGTAATTAGGTTAAGACCAAAATAGCGATAGGAAGGCAAATGTTTAAGAGTGCTAGCAACAACGTGGATGGCAATTACATCAGTATTGATAGTATAAAGGATAAGTCACTAAGGGGTGCATTATTCTCGTTAGCATTTGGACCAACAACACAAATGTAGGGTTATAAGGCAAAAGGTATAGAGGTTGAGGCTACACAACCTATTAGGGGAAGTTTAAATGGGGTAACAAGAGAAGATAAAGGTATTGGTAATGTTTTAATGGGCTTGAAAACCATTTAGTGGCATTGAGGGAGGATATAGCTAAGTTAATAAGGGCAGAATGCAATTAAGTGTGACAAGACAAGGTGATAAGGTAGGTTGTTAAGGTGAGTGGAACCCAACATACTAATAGTTACAAGGCACTCAGGATGGGAGATAAAAAAGGAGTGGTTCTTCCTTTGCTGGTAATGTCCCCTGTTTCTAATAAAGACAAAGCAACTAAGCCTAAACTCTATGGGGTAAAGAGAGGTGCATTGAAGTTCATCATCAACAACCTTGGAAATGGGATTTGGGTAGTTCATTGTTGGTGGGAGAGATCCATTTTAAGCATAGGCAGCTTTTTAATGAGCACATTTGGGCATGCAATGCAATAATTTATGGGAGGCATTGTGAATCATAAAGTTAAGGAAGGCTCTTAGATTAATAACAAAAGTGGGTGACAAAAAGGTGATTCAAAGGCTATGAATTCAAAAGGGGTAGTAGGTGGCTTAAAGTTTATAGTAAAATATTATCTCTAAGTTAAATATGGAATTACTTAATTAATTATGATAATTTGTACAATTAATGTTAGAGGATGAAGGAAGTCTACTAACTGTAGGATGGTGTTTAGATGGATCCATCATATTGAATTGGTTATTTTATTTTTCCAAGAAACCAAATTATAGAACTCAATAGAGACTCTTTTGTGGCAAATGTGGAAGGGACAAGGTGTAAGGGCACTTACTATAGATTTACATGGTTTCGTCAATGTAACGTACATCCATGGTGGTAGGGACTCTCCCTTACTAAGACTATCCACTATATTTAAGAATTCCAGTTACAATAGATGTCTTAATCCTCTGCTCTTTTCAATATTGCAATTACTAAACAAGTATAATACAAAGAGTGTCACTTACTATGGCTACCCTTCTTCTAACTTGTCTTTATTTTGTAGAATTGAAAGGCTACCCCACTACCGCTTAGAAGTTCACCACAATGCTCTTTAACCTCTCTTGAAGAAATCTGGAAATACGTTACGTTCTTTCCGATACTTCGCCGAATTTCTTCTCTACGTTGTTTCACACAACTCCTGCTTTCACTGTCTCACGGTCTCACCCATCTCCTTGTCTCACGACTCACCTCACATTTCTGGTTTGCTATTCCACGTCTCATGGCCTGCCTATCTGTTTCTCTCTCTCTCTTGTTGTCCAGCTGGATTTCTCTCTCTTATCATCCCACCGAATTTCACTCACCATCTAGCTGGATGTCCTCTATTCTGTTGACGGTCTCTCTCTTTTCGTCCACCCCTTTTTTACTGTTCCAGATTTTCTCTCCTTTTCCCCCATTTGGCCATGTTTTCTTTCTCCTTCCTGTCAACTCCTCTATTCTGGCCATGTCGGATTTTCTCTCATTCCCTTGTTCTGCTGTTGGCTCACTTGGTTGGTTGAATAGAGGACTTTGCCGTTTCATTCTTTTAGTCTACCATCTAGTCATTCAGCCCCTTTAACCGTCACCTCTTTTCTCTATTTTTGTCGACCACATTCTTCGTTCAACCCAGCCATCTCCTTTCTCTCTCTCTCTCGACAGTTGTTCTTCGTTCAGCCCGGCTGTCGACTGTCTTTTCTTTCTCTCTCTCTCGATGGTTGATTTCTTTGTTGTCGTCAGTATCTCTTTGTTTAGCCCCCCCCAATTTTTCACTCGGCCATTCTTATTTTTTTCTTCTCTCTTTCCCACTCGATTGTGTAAGGTTTACCATTGCTGTGTGTTTCTATTTCCTTGCCCTTCCATGTAGTTTCAAATTACTCTTTTAGCCTTTTATGTAGCTTTACTTTCTTACCCTTACATATAGCTTTACTTTCTTGCACACTTAAACTTTGTTGACAACAATTACAACCCATACAAGGCTGTAGGAACAACAATCTCCCCCTTTGTAATTATTAGTAATACTCATAACAAAAGCCATTATGCACTCCTTCTTTCTTAACAGCTCTCCCTACACTGTTGCTTCTCTCCCTTTTTGCCAACCAATTACAAATTTGAAAAACTCGCAAAGTAAGATGGAGGATTCACCTGAACATTAGGATTGAGGAGACATTCGCAAAGATAGACTCATTCTATACTTTTTAAACAGCTCTGTGAATAAAGATTTAGTTAGATCTTGTGTAGCCTCTTTAACAGATAGGTTTAACTTGTAAGAGTAAAACAGTAGCTTCAACAATTCTTCTTCTTGTTGTAACTCCTGCTGATGGGTCACCTATAATCTAATTTTCTTGATGAGCACTAGTCCATATTTTCTTTGCCTTTCTTTCTTGCACAGTTTCAGTTGCAAGAGGATCTCTTTTTGCATCTTTAGACTCACTCTTCTTTGAGTCTGAACTTACTTCTTATTCCTTTTCTTTAGGTTGGTCTGACTCTTTATCTAGTCATCTTCTTCATTGTCCTCAGCTTCTCCATTCTATATTGTTTTCCAGTTCTTATCTATTCTCACATCACTGGAAGTGATCACTTTTCCCAGCTTATGCAAGAAAACTCTATAACCTTTTGTCTTTGCTAAGTATCTCACAAAGATGCCTTCATTAGACCTAGCGTTCAATTTTCCCAAGTTTTTCTCCTTGTTCTTCACAAAACATGGGCTGCCAAAGACTCTGAGATACTTGGTCATTGTCTTCTTCTCACTTCATAGCTCGTTTAGAGTTTTATCAGTATTGGGCCTTAATAATATTCTATTTAGTAGATGTACAGCTATAAATGTTGCTTTTGTCCAAAATCTTTATGAAGTTTGGATTCCAGCAGTAGAGTTCTTACCATTTCAACCACATCTTTATTTTTCCTCTCTACCAACTTGTTTTGTTGAGGTGTTCTTGCTATTGCTATCTGATGGTGAATACCATGCTTTTCAATGTAATCTTTGAAAGCTTCATTTGTAAATTCAGTGCTTTAATCTGACCTCAATACTTTGATCTTCCTTCCACTCTCATTTTCAGCCAATCTTCTGTATCTCTTGAAGCAATTCAAAACTTCTGACTTATGTTTAAGGTGCATGATACAGGTCCTTCTCGAATAATCATTAACAAATATGATGAAGTACCTCTCACTATTCAACCCTTTTGTTCTTATCGGTTCACATAAATTAGTATGCACAATGTCAAGCACTGCTTCAGAGCTAAACTCTTTGGTCTTATACTGCTTTCTAACATATTTTCCTTTAGAGTATGCTGAGCAAACATACTATCTCTCCCTTTTGAGGTTGGGCATGAGTAGTGGTCAGCTTCCTCATGTTCATCTGTGATAATGTCCCAACCTTCTATGCTATAATTGATTTTCCTTTTCTTTGGTGAGTAAATAGTTGCTTGTCTTGTTCTCATTAATTACATATAAATTTCTAGCTATTCTCTTCCCGACTGAAACAGTATTGCCTTCTTTACTCTTTACTTGGCAACCTATTTTTGTGAATATCACTTTGTGGTCATCGTTGAATAGTTGGCTGATAGATGCTAGATTATGTCTAAGTCCTTCAATGTGCAGAACATCTTTCAGTTTTCTTTTTTGAATATTTACTGACCCCTGACCATTGATGTTGAGTGAATTATCATTGCCAAACTTCACTTTGCCTTCTCTTGACTTGTTTACTTTTGACAATTTACTCTTGTCTCCCATTATGTATGAAGTGCATCCATTGTCAAAGATCCATTGCTTATACTTGTAGTTAGCTTTGAGTGCAATTTTAGCTATATTAGCCACCTCCCTTTTAGCTTTATATTCCTTCTTTTGAATTGATTGGAAAATAGCTTTCTCCTTTTTCTCAGCTTTGACTGCACCATTTATTTTCACTGTACCATAAAGTGTCTTCTCTTACTCAGGGAGAAGTTTCATGCATCTTTTGGCATTATGGTCATCTTACCTATACCTTTCATACTGTTCCAAGTCTGCCAATTTAGCAAACTTGTTCTTTGAAACCATTGGTTTGCGCTTCCACCAACACTCCTTGTCAGTGTGTCCTTGCTTTTTACAGTATGTGCAAGAACTCACGACAGGTGTTCTCCTTTGAATTTTGTATTGTCTCCCCCTATATTCAGCATCATATCTTCTCGAGTTGGAGACATATACTAGCCTTCTCCATTAGCAGTTACTCGCCTTATGACCCCAAACTCCATAATAAAACCAATGACCTTGAAACTACCTCTTTTTGGGTCTGATCACAGCTTGTCTTCTATTCATCACTTGTGTGGGCAAAGTAGTTGGCTTCTTTGCTTGTGTGACTTTCATCTCAGTCACCTTCTTCTCCTTCTTCTGTTTAGCCGTAGCCCTCTGCTAGCTGATTTTTTTTTTTTCTTCTTTCTTGTTTGCCACCCTAGGTTGCTACTTCAAACCTTCTTTATTCTCAGCTATTTTCTCAACTTTTATGAAACATTCTTATTTTCTTTAGTTAATGTAGCCTCAGATTGCTGCACTTTCTTTACATTCTTCTCTCCTTTTGCTGAACTTGTTTCTCTTATCATTTTAAGCTTCTGCAAGTTTTCTTTACTACTTTTAAGTTGTTGCTGAAGTCCCAGCAACTCTTTTTCCATTTCTTCAATTTTTGAATCCTTTGAGCCAAGCTCTATTGTAAGGTCTTCACATATTTTGATCTGTTCCTCAAATCTTCTCTTTAAGTCAATATACTCAACCTATATTTCATCTTTTTGACTTTTAGCTTCTTCAGACTTTGCTTCAACTTGTTTTATATAGGCCTCCAACCTTTTTATGGTTCTGCCCCTTCTGATTATCTCCTTTGAAGCTGCTTCTAACTCAGCTTCAAGATCTGGTTCTTCTTCATCAACCTCCTCTTCTTCTTTAGAGGTTGAATTACCACCTTGAGGCATGCTCATCTGATGAGTCTTCATCTTCCTCCTTATCATCTTTTTTTGTCTAACTCACGTAACTCTTGAATGAAGATTCCCTAAAGGCAATCTTCTTGTTGGACTTCTTTGATTTGAATGATGACCTTCTCCATCTTGAATTCTTCTTATCATCACTATCCCCATCTTCATCATCAAGTTTAACTTTGCACTGAGAAGTAAAGTCTTTAGTTTGCCTACAATGATAACATCTCAAGGACAATTGTCCTTTTCCCTTCTTAGACCCTTTTTTGAATTTCCTTGTGAAGTAAACCAAGACTTTACCTTTACTTTCTTCCTCCTCATTATCATCATCCTCACTGGATGATTCTTCCTCTTCTTTTATCTTCAAGTGCTTCATAGCTTTGAAAACTGCCTCCTTTCATACCTTTATTATTATAGAGCTTTTAGCTGACTTTATCCTCATCTCATATGCAATGAGATTGCACTGGAGATCATGCAGAGACATAGAATTAAGATCTCATCTCTACTCTCCTCTATGCCTACTACATTTGAGGCAAACATCTCAAGTAGAATTCTCAGAATTTCCTTTATAATCAATGAGTTCTTCTTGTTCTTCTCATGACTTCTTAGGTCGTTTATAGCATCAATAACCCTGGTGAAGAACTCTTGAACTGTCTCATTCTTCTGCATTTTGAGAGATTCATATCTTTCCTTAAGCACTTGAAGCTTAGCCTCCTTCATTCTGCCATCACCTTTATAGATTTTTTGCAATCTGTCCCATATCTCCTTGGCAGATTTGCAGTCCATAACTTTAGCATACTCAGCATCTGTCAATGTTGAAATCATGATGTTTGAGACTTTCCCATTTATCTCAAACTGCTTTAACTCCTCTGGGGTTGGGACTTTACCTTCTTCTAAAGACACAAGAGCCTTATATACACATTTCACCACGTTCATACCCATGGTTGCAAATGCCACTTGTATTCTTCCTTTATACATATGGTAGTTGGTTTTGTTGAAGATTGGAACCTTCTTGCTATAAGTGGTGCTAATGCTAGTACTAGCTTCCATTTGTCACTATGCTGAACAAGTTAAACTTCTAGATCCCTTCAAACTAGTACACTAAGCTGTTAAGTTTCAAACTGGTGAACTTGTGCTCTAATACCAATTGAAGTTCCCAACTTCTCCCTAGGATCTACTAGTTTGTGATACTAAGAGAGGGGTAAATGAGTATCACCACAATTCAAAATTCGCAGGTAAGTGAACAACTTCAACCTTTTCTTAAAAAAGAACTTTTTCTCATACTTGACTAAGGTAGATCTATTGCTACCCACTAGTCCCCAAAGTCACCTTTCAGACACCTTGCCTAATAGATAATTCGGATGTTCTTATTTAGGTCTTCGTTAGGTTATGGGTTGGCTGATACTTTAGTTGTATTCACAACTCAATTCAAAACACAGAACATAAAGCAAATTAAGGACACATGAGATTTACGTGGTTCCATCAACGTGATGTACATCCACGGTGGTAGGGACTCTCCCTTATCGAGACTATCCACTATACTTAAGAATTCCAGTTACAATGGATGTCTTAATCCTTTGCTCCTTTTAATATTGCAATTGCTAAGCAAGTACAATACAAAGTGTGTCACTTATTGTGTCTACACTTCTTCTAACTTGTCTTGCCTTTATAGAATTGAATGGTTGCTCCATTGCCACTCAGAAGTTTATGGCAACACTCTTTAACCTTTTTTGAAGAAATTTGGAAATATGCTGAGTTCTTTTCGATCCTTCGCTGAATTCTTCTCTGCATTGTTTCACATAACTCTTGCTTTCACCATCTCACAATCTTACCCATCTCCTTGTCTCACGGCTCACCTTACATTTCTAGTTTGCCATCCCACATCTCACAACATGCCTGTCCATTTCTCTCTCACTTGCTGTCAAGCCAAATTTCTCTCTCTTATAGCCTGTCCAAGCAAATTTCTCTCACCGTCTAGCCAGATCTCTTTCTCACTGTTTTGCTGGATCTTTTTCTTACCGTCTAACTAGATTTCTTTTGTTTTGCCGATGGTCTCTCTCTCTTCGTCCACCCCTCTTTGGCCGTTCCAGATTTTCTCTCCTTTTTCCCTATTTGGCCATGTTTTCTCTCTCCTTCCTGTCGACTCCTCTATTTTGGCCATGTCAGATTTTCTCTCTTTCCCCTGTTTTGCCATCAGCTCACTTGGTTGGTCGAATAGGACTTTTTCGTTTCGTTCTTCTGGTCTACTGTCCAGTCGTCTAGCCCCTTCAACTGTCTCCTCTTTTCTCTATTTTTGCTAACCATGTTCTTTGCTCAGCCCAGTCGTCTCCTCTTTCTCTCTCCCTCAACCTTTGTTCTTCGTTCAGCTTGGCTTTGTTCAGCCTAGCCATCGACCATCTCCTCTTTCTCTCTCTCTCTCTCTCTCTCTCTTGAGGATTGATTTCTTTGTTGCCGTCGGTATCTCTTCATTCAGCCCCCCAATTTTTCACTCGACTATTCTTTTTTTTTTCTTCTTCTCTCTTTCCCACCCAATTGTGTAGGGTTTACCATTGCCGTGTGTTTTTTCTTCCTTGCCCCTCCATATAGCTTTACTTTCTTCTTCCATGTGGCTTTACTTTCTTGCACACTTAAACCTAGTTGACAACAATTACAACCTATACAAGGTTATGGGAACAATAAAAGCTATCTTCATTAAGTTTAAGAACCTACTAAGAGTATTTGTTATAGCAAATATGTGGATAAATATGAGCTTTTTCTACATGGTGGATAAGGTAGATCATTTGCTTTTAGAAAGTCCTTTCACAAAGGAGGAAGTATGGGAAGTCATTAAAAATTTTGATGGTAATAAAGCTTCGAACTCAGATGGACGACAATTGAGTAGGATGTAATGAAGTTTCTCATTGACTTTTATGAAAATGACAAGCTATGTAAAGTACTTACATTTAACTTTATTGTGTTAATTCCAAAGCTTAATGGCATTGTACAAATCAATTGGTTTTAACCAATTTCAGTAGTTAGTTGTGTCTATAAGATGCTTACCAAAGTTCTAGCTCAGGGGCTTAAGATCATGATTGGAAGGATTATGGGGGAGTTTCAAATAACCTTTGTGAAGGGGCATAACATCCTTAACAACATCCTAGTGGTGAATGAAACCATAAAGGTGAGAATACATATGATTTTGTCAAGTGGTCTCTTTTAGCAAATGTGATAAGATATATTATTTGTCCCCATTAACGGTAACCTGATGCAATAATTCCTTATGGCAAGAGGATAGAGGCAAGGGGACCCTTTATCACCATTCCTCTTTATCCTTATGTTGAGTCTATCTTTGATGGCCAATGTTAGATTTGTTGTTAACACCATCTCACTTGGTTATATATGTTGATTTGATGTTATGAATTTTATTAAGATGTAGAGAGGTCATTAGGCAAGTTAGTGATGATAGGTCAACCTGGTGTTGAAGAGTCAATGTTGATTGTGACATTAAATTTTAGGGGTCAAGATTGATTGTTAACTATCAACCTTAAATCTTAGGAAGTCAATATTGACTATTGACCTTAAATTTTAAGAATCAAATCCAGCCGTTAATTGTAGGTAATATGTGGGAATTAATGATGACCCTTAATAATCATGTAGCTCTAATCCTAAAGCTTTATAAATACCCTTAGACATTTTGCAAGAAGAGCGTGTGTTACAAAAAATTGAGAGAGTTGGCCAAATAAAGAGGTAAGCAGTAAACCTAGGGAAAAAGAGAGGTGAATGGCAAAAGAGGAGGCAGCCACTAAGCAAGGGGTAGTCAGCCAAAGAGAGTGCAGTAGCCATTAAGGAGAAGCAGCCAACCAAAGAGGAATGAAAGAGAGCAAGGTAGCTGGCCACCCACACTAGTAAACCCTTACCAAGATAGTCACTGCACTAGCAAGCCCTCACAAAGGTGACAGTAGTAGTCGGCCACCACACCAGCACATCTAGGAGGCTTCCCTACACCAGGTGCACGTGCAAGAAGGTATACCAACAGCAACAGGACATCCCAGCACATTTAGGAGACTTCTTAGCAATAGCAACATGTCCAAGATGCTTCCCTACACCAACAGCACATCCAGGAGGCTGCCTTGCACCAGCAACATATCCTTGCACATCTAGGAGGGTATACCAGTAGCAACAGCACATCCTAGCACATCCAGGAGACTTCCCAGCAATAGCAGCACGTCCAAAAGGCTTCCTTACACCGGCAACACTTCTAGGAGGATATAGCTGCACTAGTTAACACCACCAAACATCACCAAGGCAGTAGCCATACTAGCAAACCAACCAAAAAAGATAAACCAAAAGAAGGCAAAAGCAGCATGTGAGTCCAACAGGAGGTGAAGCAGTAGTACAAGGGTCTTGCACCAACAACCAACATAGAGTAGTAGGTGTACCAATAAATGGTGACAGCGTGCGGGGATAAAAGCAACAGCGTGAGAAGACAACTACAGTGTGTGCAAATAGCAACAGCAATGTGAGAAGACAGTTACAGCGCATAGGGATTGCGGGATACCAGTAGTGGTGCAAGAAGACAATTACAACACTCATAGATATTAGCAGTGGTGTGAGTAGATAGCAACAACACACTTGGATTGCAGGAGCAACGCGTGTGGACAGTGGCAACACATGTGGACAGAAGTAGCAGTACGCATGGACAACAGGAATAGTATGTGTAGTAAGCAGCTGCAATACGTGTAGACAACAGAAGTAGCACTTACGGAGTGCGTGCAGATAGTAGTAACAATGCAAGTGGACAATAGTAGTTACGCGTGTGAATAGTAGGAGTAGCACACACAGATAGTAGGAATAGTAAGTGCGGATGGTAGCCGTAGTGTGTGTAAACAGAGTAATAGCACAGCTTATGTGGATGGCAGGTAGAGCTTATGTGAATAGTGGCATAGAAAGCACTGACAGCAGCAAAAGTGCATACGAACAACATTACAACAGTGGTAGCACGTAGGACAAGATTAGTAGCATGCATAGGAAGTACTAGCAGTAAGTGAGACAACACCAATAGTGAAGGAAGGAGAAGATCCATATACTACTATAGTAGTCTATACACATTAAGTGATTGTTTTGTAAGAAAGGTTTTACCACAAACTCTTGATAAACATGTTGAAAAAGGGTGAGATACCCTTGGAATGATTAAGAGATTAACTCCTTGATCGAGAGATCATTGTAAGTGGTTAAGGAGTGATCCTTTCACAACCAAACTATATCCCTTAATAACAAGAGTGAACTATGTGATTTAGGAGGGATCCTATCATACCATGGCTGTAGCTCTCATATCATGGGTGAACTACATAAAAATTGTCATATGTGCTTGGGTGTTTGTGCATTGATTTATATTCGTACGATTATGCTCACATAAAGGAGAAAAATAAAAATTAAATCATCAGCTTTAACAAACCACAGAGGTTAAATCTGGATTGATTTATAAAAAGAGGTTATCTCACACTGATTTACCCTTCCTCTTAGTGTGAAACCTACAACAATCCTTATCAAGTGGTATCAAAGTTGGTTCCTTTGTTGATCTTTTTTTTTTTTTGCTTTGAAGTAAAGTTGTGCATTGTTATGTGAGCTTTTATCTCTTTTGTTGCTTGAGATCATGGGTAGCATGAATATTATTAATAGTAAGGGCATCCTTACATTTGATGGATAAAACTATCAATTATGGACGAATATGATGCTCCCATATCTGATGTCCCTTGGTCTTGATGTGTTTGAGTCTGCTATTAATGCCTTTATCCTTGTTGCTTCAGGTGATCCTATGATGCCAGTTGATAAGAAGAACTTTGAGTATGATGGAAAGGGGAAAAATGCCTTATATGCCTGCTTGTCAAATAAAAATTCACTGAGGTGATGGGTTGCAACATTGTCAAGCAAATCTGGGATAAACTGAAGAACACTTATAAAGGAGACAAGGTTGTGAAGGAAGCCAAGTTATAAATTTAGAGAAGCAGATTTGAAGATATAAGGATGCAAAATGATGAGACTGTGGATGCATTCTTTATAAGAGTCAACGAAATTATATGCTTTATCAGAGGCTATGGAAAGGAGATCCATGATGCCACTATGGTAAGGAATATACTCAGAACCTTACCAGAAGCTTACAATGCTAAAGTCTTTTCCATAGAAGATAGAGATTTGGATAAGTTGCCTTTAGATGACCTGCATAGCACATTGATGACTTATGAAATGATAATAGCCCCAATGAAGAAAGAAAAGAAGTCTAAGGTTGAAAAAGGAGCTGACTTTCAAGGCAATGAAGAAATTAAAAATTAAAGACCAAAAAGAGGCATCCAATAGTAGCTCTAAGGAAGAAGATAGTGATACTCAATAGGATGAAGTCATAGCATACATCACCAGGAACTTAAGGAAAAGAAAAAGGAAGAATAAGGGAAAATTACCCTTAAAGTGCTTTAGCTGTGCAGCTATAGGGCACTTTTTCATGGATTGTCCAAAGAATAGAAGCAACCAGTGATAATGATGATGAGCCTACCCCAAGGTGGAGAACAAAGAAATCTAGTTATCCTAAAGCTGGAAATTCAAGTACCAAAGGGAAAAAGCAATACTTCAGATCCAAAAGAAATTATTTGAGCAAGTTGGATAAAGAGGATTATGAAGAAGAAGTTAATGATGATTCTAATGATGATGCTACAAAGAATGTACTGCATGCTCAAGCAAATGATGATCAAGAATCTTCAAGTGGTGAGGAATCAATAGAAGAGGAAGAGGATAAGTTAGTGCAATAACTTGATAATGAGTTGAGAGTTTGTTTGCATAAAAATAGCAAGCTTGAAAAAGATGTAAAGCTCAAGAAGCTGTACGAAAATTTTGTTGTTAATGAATCTAATATTCAGGTGAAAGAAAAGGAGTTTGAAGCAAAAGAAGAGGAGTACTTAAAGAGAATTGAAAAGATGATTATACTTAAGGTAAAGTAAGGTAAGATACACAAAGACCTTGGTGCTAAGGTGATTGCATAAGAGCAAAAGATGCTGACTTTGCAAGCCAAGCTTTATAAGGCTGAGTCCAAGTTATAGAAGCATGAAGAAAGCTTCACACAAGCCATGGAAGTGAAAGAAGAGTTATTATCAGCAAGTACCATTAAGAAGGATGCTACTAGAAAGTTTGATAAGTGACTAAGTAATCAAAGACCTCATTCCATGGGAAAGAAAGGACTTGGCTTCATTGAGAAGCTGAGTGAGAGGGTAAAAGAAAAGAAGAAGATTGTATTTGTACTTGAAAGTAAGCACAATGATGTAATGGAGAAGAGAGACCAATCTAACTTAAAATGGGTTAAGAAAGATGTGGTGGAGACTCCCAACCAAAAGAGACAGGCTGTCATAGATAGAGAGAAGGCTACCATACTAGTTGCTAAAGAAAATAGACATGGACTTGGTATGAGAAGTAAATTTATGTTCAAAGGATTTTGCTTGAGCTATAGTAAGTATGGGCATAAGGCTAATAATTGTTGGAACATTCAACCTATAATGAAGAGGAATGTAAGGCAAGAGTCTAAAGAGAGACTCTACTATGAAGGTAGATAGTCTCAGGTGGAAAGAAGTTATATTCCATTAAGAAATAGTTTTGATTTGCTGGGAAAATGTGAAAAGGTTGGACATACTACTAACGATATCTTGACATTGCTGCTCGGTCAAGAAGTGCAAAGGAGAACACACTAACCATTGTTGCCTAATCAAAGAATGGAAAAGAGAACACCTACACATGCTGCCATATTTGGCCAAAGAAGAAAAAGAGTAAGAGAAACAACTATGGTTGTGAAAGTACCCTTAAAATCTTCCATGAAAGAAAAACCATGGATCCTAGATAGTGTCTGCTCTTCACATATGATAAGAGACTCTAAAATGTTGAAGGGAGTAGCAAAATATAATGAAAGGTCTGTCAAACTTGGCAATGATGGTGTCTTAAAGATTTAAGGTATCGGTGTTATTGAAATTGGTGTAGAAAAGGTAAAATCAAAGAAAGTGCTTTATGTTAAAGGGCTAAAACATAATCTTATTAGTGTTAGCTAATTGTGTGATGGACATGAAGTTACTTTTAACAAGAGTGGCTACACAGTAAAGAGATTAAGAGATGATGCTATTCTTATTAAGCGTGAAAGAACAAATAGAAACTTATACCAAGTTTCTAGAAGCAAAAACACATGCTACATGAGCGCCAAAGATGATAATGTGCTGTGGCATAAAAGATTAGGACATCTTGGACAAAAGAGACTACACTTAAGTATTTAGCCACCCCTTAGAGGCTAAGGTATACATCTAACACTTCTCCCCTTCCCTCTTTTATTATTCTTTGGATTTGTTGTCAAAAGGGGAGATTTTTTGCATAAATCCAAAAAATGTATATATTGATAAAAAGGGGGAGTAACTTGATGGATATAAGGGGAGAACTATCAAAGGGGAAAAGTAGAAAGGGAGAGTTAAACCTAGTTAAGGGAGATGCATGTTTCAAGAGGAGTTGTGAATGACAATATACAGGAGAGTTATAAATGTTGACGATCGTTATATGTGCATTGTTAGATTTAATGTGTTACCAATAAATTCAAAGGGGAAGATTGTTGAGCCCATCTTTAATGGCTAATGTTGGATTTGTTATCAACACTATCTCACATGGTTATATGTATTGATTTGATATTATGAATGTCATTGAGATGTAGAGAGGTCATTGGGCAAAGTTGGTGATAACAGGTTAACCCTGGTGTTGAGGAGTCAATGTTGACCATGACCCTAAATTTTAGGGGTCAATATTAACCGTTGATCATTGACCTTAAATTTTAGGAATCAAATCTAACTATTAATTGTAGGGCAACATATAGGAATTAGCAATGACCATTGATGATCATGTAGCTCTAATCCTAAGGCTCTATAAATACCCTTAGATATCTTACAAGAAGGGTATGTATTACAAAAAATTGAGAGAGTTAGCCAAATAGAGAGTTGAACAGTAAACCTAGGGAAAAAAAGAAGTAAATGGCCAAAAAGGAGGCAGCCATTAAGCAAAGGGCATCTAGCCAAAAAGAGTACAGTAGCCACCAAGGATAGGCAACAAGGCAGCCAACCAAAAAGAGTGTAGCAGCCACCATAAAGAAGCAACAAGGTGCAACCAGCCAATGAGGAAAGAAAGAGATCAAGGTAGCCAACCACCCACACTAGCAAACCCTTCCTAAGATAGCTACCGCACCAGTAAGCCCTTACAAAGGTGACATCAATAGTTGGCCACCACATCAGTAGATTTGGGAGGCTTCCTTGCAACTATTGCATGTCCAAGAGGGCATATTAGTAGCAGCAGCATGTCCTAGCATGTTCAAGAGACTTCTCAACAGCAACAGCACGTCCAGGAGGCTTCCCAATAGCAATAGTATGTCCAAGAGGCAGCAGTAGCAAGACATCCAGAAGGCTTCCTTGCACCAACAGCACATCCAGGAGATTTCCCAATAGTAATAGCATGTCCAGGAGGCTTCCCTGCACTAGCAACACGTCTAGGAGGCTTCTTTGCACCAATAGCACATGCAGGAGGATATAGTCACACCAATAAATACCATTAAGGTAGCAGCCACACCAACAAACATTATTAAGGCAGCAGCCATACTAGCAAACCAACAAAACAGCCAACGAAGACAAACCCGAAGAAGGCAAAAGCAACAACACAAAGGTCTTGTATTAGTAACCAACATGGTGTAGTAGGTGGTGCACTAGTAAACAGTGGCAGTATACGGGGATAGTAGTAGCAACGTGAGCAGACAACTACAGTGCATATAGATAGTAGCAGTAGTGTGAGAAACAACTGCAACATGTAGAGAGAGCAGCAGCGATGTGAGAAAATAGCTGCAGCATGCGGGGGTTGCAACAATTGCATGAGTAGACAGCAATTGTGTGCTCGGATAACAGGAATAGCACATGTGGATAGCAGCTGCAGCGTGTGCAGATAGCAGCAATGCGTGTGGACAAAAGTAGTAGCGCTTGTGGGCAGCAGGAATAGTGTGTGCAGATAGTAGGAGCAATACATGCGAAGTGCGTGCAAACAATAGTAATAGCGCAAATGGACAGCAACAGCTACATGTGCAAACAGCAAGAGTAGTATGCGCAGATATCAGGAATATCGGGTGCAGGTAGCAGCCACAGTGCGTGTAGTTAGTAGCCACAAACAATAGCAACACTGCTTGTGCAAATAGCAAGCACAGAGAGCGCGAACAATAGGTGCAAAGTGCATGGATAGCAGCGGCAGCACATACAGACAACATTAACAACACGCGTAGACAGCAACAGCAGTGCGTAAGATAGCATTAGCAGAGCGTGCAGACAGTAGCGGCAGCATGCACGGGAAACACCAACAACGGGTGAGACAACACTGGCAACAAAGGAAGGAGAAGATCCATATATTGCTCGAGTAGTCTATACACATTGAGTGTTTGTTCTCTAGGAAAGGTTTTATCACAAACTCTTGATAAACGTGTTAAAAAAAGGGTGGGATACCCTTAGAGTGATCGAGAGATCATTGTAAGTGGTTAAGGAGTGATTCTTTAATAAGTGATTAAGGAATGATCCTTCCACAACCAGACTGTATCCCTTGATAACAAGAGTGGATTGTGTGATTTAGGAAGGATCCTATCATACTATAGACATAGCCCACACATTATAGGTGAACCACATAAAAATTGTCGTGTGTGCTTGGGTGCTTATGCATTGATTTATATTCATACAGTTGTGCTCACATAAAGGAGAAAAATAAAAATTGAATCATCAGCTTTAACAAGCCATAGAGGTTAAATCCGGATTGATTTGTAAAATGAGGATATCTCACACTGATTCACCCCCCTCTTAGTGTGAGACCTATAACAGCCCTCATCACCTTATAATTGAGGATTTCAAGTCAATATTCAGAGGGACTACTAAGTTGGGATTCATTAAAGGTTTACTGATCAAGAATGGTATTCAATTAACATACTTGTAGTTTTTGGATGATACCATTATCTTTATCGAAACAAAGGATAAGTCAACAAGGAATTATAAGAGGATCCTTAAATGTTTCCGTTGTTGTGATAGATTAAAAATTAACCTTACAAAGATTGTGTTATATAGGGTTAAGGCTTATGAGATGAAGATATAGTGGTGGGCCACGTTTTAGGGTTATAGGGTCAAGTTGTTGCCATTGAAGTATCTTGGGCTTCCCCTAGGCATGAATCCACAAGCTAAAGTTCTATAAGATATAATCATTAAGAAAATGGAAAATCCATTGGCACAATGGAAAGTGCAATTTTTGCCGAAGGTCAAGCAAGTGGTACTGTTAAAATCTTGCTTAAGATCATTAATTTTATACTTTATATCCCTATTCAAGATGCCAATAAGCATAGAGAATTGGATCAAAAAAATCCAATGATCCTTCTTCTAGGGTAGAGAAGTTGGTAGGAAGTGAATGCACTAAGTTAGTTAGGGCATTATATTTTAATAAAAAAAAATGAGGTGAATTAGGCACTGGCAGCCTCTATGATACCAACATAAAGTTGTTGTCAAAGTGATTATAAAGGGTAGAATGCCAATAATGCATTCTTTAGTCAAAGTCCTTAAAGTTCGATATAGGGAATGTCGTTTATAGCATTGGGAGTGGTCATTACAATGCTCATAAATGTCTTCAGTATGGTTTGGTTGGCATAGTAAAAGGATGATATGGACATAAAAGTGACAAAGTCTCACTACAACTATTTGATGAGTGATAGCAAGAAATGGACTTTTGGAATTAAGTTTGGATAAGTGAGATACCAGTAGCTAGCAAATTATCAAGGTTTTTTTTGCATTGTCAATAATGAAAGATAGCAATGGGAGAATAATCAGTGGATATGGAATTCTGATTGGCAACAAACACTAATCGATTGGGAGAAGGCCTTACACATCGAGTTCATGAACCTTATTTCAACCTATCAACTAATAACATATGAGTTAGATAAATTTATATGGCATTAGGTGATGGATGGGTAATTCTTAATGAAATCCTTTCATGGCTTCTAAGATTGTCTTCATGGTCTAATGGAAGGTAGGTATATGGTAAAGGTAGGCTTTCCCTAAAATAAAGATCTTAGGGTGGCAATTTATCATAGATCATCTCTTAGTTAAAGCCCTAATAGTGACATTACTTTGTTTTATGATGCCAAAATTAACCCTTTATCTGTTTCTTTATTATCCTTAAGTATAGATAATTTGGTGTTTGTATTTGCAATGGTGGAGTGTCTTGAGGGTGGTTCGAGGATCGATCAAAGATATATGGAAGATATGGTATGGATTAAGCCAAAGTTGCATATCAAAGGAGATATGGTTGATGGAATTTTATGTGATAGTATGGTTTATCTAACTAAGGAGAAATGACAACACTTTTAGAAGTAAATCATTTCTGGTTGATGAGACTCACATAATGCTTTAAGTATAGCCCCAACAATGCATTCACCCTCTTGGTTTGGCTATTAGTTTGGGGATGAAAACTTATGGAGAAGTTAAACTTGGACTCTATTAGCTTCAACAACTCCATCTAAAAATTTTTGGTGAAATAAGTGTCTCTATCACTTATAATCATCTTTGGTATCCCCAAATACTTTACCACATGTTTAATAAATAGCATGCTACATCTTTGGTTGTAAACTTCATAGGCACAAGGATGAACACACCATACTTGTTAAATTGATCCACACTAATATAATGTTGCTATATCTATTGACTTTTATTGGCATGTAATGAAATCTATTGAAATGCTCTCTCATGGCTTCTTCAGAATGAGTAAAGGCTCTATTAATCTTGATAATTGTTATTTTACCTTGTCTTATTGACATATGAGATAAGTTTTCACATAGAACTCAATGTTATTTCACATTTGAGGCCAATAATATGCACACTTCATAAGTGCCAATGTATAATATTTACCTAGATGTCATACTTATTTTAAGTCATGACACTCTTTAACAATTGCCTTCCTTAACCCTTGCCACTTCAGTACATAAACTTTATGGCTTTTAGTAGCAAGCACTCCATCTTTAAGCTAAAATTGGAGTATCTTCCCATTACTTGCTAACTCCATCAAACTCTTGGCTTATGGATCATGCTCAAGTCTCTCCTTAACTTGCTCTACCAAAGGAAAACTCAAAATTATGGTGATAGTTAATTCAGCCTTTTTACTTAATGCATCAACAACCAAGTTAGCCTTACCTAACTCATACTTTATCATAAAGTCAAATTCTACCAAGAAAACTTGCCACCTCATTTGTTTTAGTGTTAACTTTTTTTTATTAAGGAAATAGCTTATGGCAATTTTGTTAGTCTTTATACCAATTTAGGTTCTAACAAGTAATGTCTCTAAGTTCACAAGCAATGTACCACCATGGTTGTCTCTTTCTCTTAGGTCATATATTAATGCTCAGTATCATTCAACTTATGGCTCTCATAAGTAATAGGATAACTCTCTTGCATCAAGACACCATTAATCGTAAAACTAGAAGTATCAGTGTATACCTCATATGGCTTAGTGTAGTCAAGAAGGGCCAACATTGGTTCTATGATTACTACTTACTTAAGCATCTCAAATTCTCCTTGGCACCTAACATCCTAATTTCCATGTTCTATTTTTGTTCAACAAATCAATGAGTGGAGATGCAATGGAAGAGTAACTTTTGATAAATCTTCTATAATAATTGACAAGGTCTAGGAAAGATTACAACTTAGTTACCTTCTTTGGTGGCACCCAATTATGGATGACATACACTTTGGACTTGTTTATCCTCAACTTACCTTCACCAACTATGTGTCCTAAGAATATTACTTTTATTAAGCAAAGACACACTTATCCTTTTTCATAAACAGCTCATTCTCCTTTAATACTTAGAAAACTTGTCATAGATGCTCAACATTCTCTTCTAGTGTTTTGCTGTAGATGACAATATCATCCAAATACATTACAACAAATTTATCTAAAAGCAACTAGAAGACTCAATTTATAAGAGTATAAAATGTGGCAAGATGTTAGTAAGTCCAATGAGCATTACTAAGAACTTAAAGATATACCTCATAACATAGGTAGTCTTTGGCTCACTCCTTTTGCAATCCTTCTTAAGAATATCCCAATTTGAAAACTACCTTGTGAATTGCCTTACTATATGAAGTTAATCAAACAAGTTGTCTATCAATGGAATGAGATATTTATTCTTAATAGTTATCTTATTGAGTGTTTATAATTGATTCACAAATGAAGTGACCCATTATGCTTTTTCTAGAAAAGCACGAGTACACTATATGAGCCTTCAATGGCTAAAGTAACCGGTATCCAACAACTCCTTAAAATGCCTTCACAAGTCCTTGAGCTCAAGTGGCATCATTTAATAAGGCACTATAGTTAGTGATCTTACATTAAGGATCAACTTTATCTTATGATTCACTTCACACTTTAATGGAAACTTTTTTAGCAATCGAGTGGCATAACATCCTTAAACTCCTTAAGGATGTGAGCGATTCCTAAGGCAAGTCATATGGTGATGAAGCCTTTTTCTCTTCCTTCAATGCCATAATGAAGGTAAGTTATGCCTTCTTTATACCTTTAGAAAGTTGTACGGTTGAAATTTGCTTAGACTTTAGGCTTATCTCCCTTCCCAAAGGTACCATACACATAATGATTTTCTCTAAGATACATATTATGTTAACAAAAGGAATAAACATAACCTTAACATGATCCATAAACACCATGCCAAACACAACAATATAATCATCCATTAGAACAATAGAAAAGTCCACAAAGCCACACCACTCACCTAAGCTTACCACTATGTCATAAGCAATGCCAAAGATGGACCTGGTCTCTAAATTCACTGCCTTAAACTATCCTTGCTCCTTGTACTTAATGCCTAACCATTATGCTTCCTCTACTCGAACGAAGTTGTTGAAAGCTCTAGTACCTATTAGTGCTCTTACTACTTAGTTACCAACCGTTGCTTCTATATATAATCATCCCTTTGTCTCAGTCTTAAGCATGCCAACCATGACTTTAATGGCATTTAAAATTTGCAAGTATCATATCTTTATCTCTCATGTTGCCATTATTGCTCCTCCCTTTCTTTAACTAAGGCAAAAGTTTGGCTTTCTTTAGGCAATCTCTTGCCTTATGTAACCATCATAAAAGAAGTATTTGAAAGTTGGCCTATCACCCCTTTTATCATTCTTGGTGCTCTTCCCCTCCGTATGCTTATTAAGTTTATGAGAACTCTCTTTAGTTGGATAGCTATGTCCCCTACTCTTTCCCTTGCCACCATTGTTCTTATGAGACTTAGGCATATCAAGTTTCTTTCTTAAACTTTATTATCAACTCAGTAATAGAAATAACAATGGTAAGATCTTAAGCACCATGCCTTTAAATCTCCATCTTCATCCAATTATGTAAGTTATCCTTAAACACAAAAAATGCTTCCTTGTTAGGATAATCAAGAATTTCTAATAGTACTTTGGAGAACTCTTTCACAAGAAGCTTTAACTTCACTCTCACCTCTTCCTTGGCATTCTTCAAATAGAATTATTGTTTAGGCTTTTTCTTAAATTCATCCTATGTATTAATGGTACAAGTATCCCTTTCGATATCATTATACCTCCTTCTCCACCATACCATTGTAGTATTTACAAGGTATAGTGCAATATTATTAATCTTCTTCCCATCCTCCACCACCTTAAACATCTTGAAGTATTGCTTTAAGCTTCATTGATAAAAAACTTACTAGGTAACCTACCCTAGGAACCCTTGAATCAAATTTTTATGCACACACCAGAAAGCTAAGAATTAAGTTGAATTGATCAAATTAAAACCCTAAGGAAACTAAGTCCTAAAAGCCTTAATCTTAAGATGCCACAAAGGTTGATCACTTCTTTAATAAGTCAAGGCAATGTATTCTTCTAAGGACATAAGAAAACAAAACAAAACTTGCTGAAAATACCTTAATATTATTCATTCCCATTTTACATAATTGTAGACTTTATATAGGCATATAACATGCCTATATAGGAAAGATTTTAATTATAAAGGATACTTTTAATTAAGAAATACAAATTTGCCTTGATGTAGGAATGCTTAAAAGACTACAACTAATGATAACTAAGCATAAAAGTTAAAGTAAAAACCCTAGCTAATGTATTAAGAGTCAACCAAACCTACAAGTGTAGATAAAACCAAAAAGCTAAGTTTTTTACATATATATTTGGCCTTAACTTAAAATCTAATAATCCAAAATAAAATAGACCCTTTAATACAACTTTGCATGCAAATCAAGCTTTTCCTTAACTTAGTCATGTAACTTGGAATTATATCATGGGCTTTAAGCTTTGGTCTTCAAGTTCTAAATCTTGTCCATCATTTTACATATAAAAATAAGTGATTATCCTTGGTGTAACATTGGAAACTTTTAGAACAACCTTAAAATCTTTTAAAGCAACCTCTTTGTCATACATCTTCATGATTAAGTCTTGTAAAACCTCTTTTATCCTTTTTGTCCTAGTCTTAGTCATTAAACCACTAATTCCTTACAAAAGATTTAATAATACTTGCTTTGTTACACTTGATCAACACCTTGTTCTCCATCATTCCCCTTTCCTCAAAAGGATTCGTCCTCAAATCATCACATCAAACCAAGATAAGTCAATAATATTAAAAGTAGCACTAACATTACCATAGTTTTTTTTTTTAGTAAATCTAACTTATAGGTATTATTATTAATCCTCTCAAAGACCTAAAAAAATCTATCTTCTTAAGGCTACAATTTAGACTTTCTTTATGGGGAAAATCATTCTTTCCTTATATGTAACTATACCCAATTACTAGGATTAAAGACAACCTTTCCCGCCCCCCCCTTATTAACTTTCTTAGTGTATATTGCTCATTCATTCTTTCAATGTTAGCCTAAACCTTAACATGTAAATCCTTTGTAAATGTTTCCTTTTTCTTACCATCAATGTTAGTATGTTCATTAGTAAGCAAAGATATAATATCTAAAGGAGTTAAAGAATTAAAACCATAAATAACTTCAAAAGGTGACAAAGAAGTAGTAGAATAAACAAATCTGTTATAAACAAACTTAACATGTGACAAACACTTTTTCCATTACCTTAAGTTCTTTTAAATGATAGTATGTAACAAAGTTATGAGTGTCCTATTAACTATTTTAGTTTATCCATCCATTTGAGGATGTGCAATAGTAGAAAATTAGAGCTTAATTCTCAATTTATTTCATAAACCAAAAATGACTTAAAAACTTAACTTCCCTATCACTAACAATGTTTCTTAGCAAACCATGCAAGCATAATAATTTAAACAAATCAGCAATATATGTTACATTATTAGTTTTAGAACATACAACAAAATAAACCATTTTATTAAAACTATTAACAACAATAATATGTTATCCTTACCACTTTAAGACCTTGTAATATAAACCCTAATTATATGTAAACAAAACCCAATACCAATGTTGGTATAGGTTTATTCTAACATATGTTAAAGGATTGGAGTTCTAACCCAATAATTATAAATAACCAAAAACCATAACTATAGGATTCAGATGCCACTCCTAACAATGACAACGTTAAAGAAGATAAGTGTATGGAAACCAACATACTCAAGTATAAAGATTTAGAATTAGTTCTTAAAAAACCAGAGAAAATAGCTCATACACTCATAAAAAAATTCTACCTTTATTACTAGCTTAAATCAATAAGGGAGTCGATACTTTGCAAAACTTTGAACCACTAATGACAAAGGCAAGGTCAAAGAGCACTCAACAACTTGTTGTGCAATATTTACTTACAAGAAATTGCTAGGCACGAATTAAGGATCATAGAGGCTTTACCAAGGCTTGCAAATGTGTCATCTATGGAGGAATATGAAAACCATGGCCTTAGAAATGAAGTTGGAGTTGGGAGCCCATGTTTAGGCATTTAAATAGGTTATTTTCATGGGCTATATTGTTATGTACTAGGTTGAACGAATTTCAGCATCTTAATGAGTTGTTTTCATGAGTTTTTATTATCATTTAGTGGGCTGGGCGAATTTCCTTAATAAGTCTATCTTAACAACTAGGGTTTTTAGGGTTTAGCGTATAAAAAGGGGAAAAAGGATTGTTGGAGGGGCAAGATAGTTTTGATGAGTGTATGAGTTATTTTCTCTAATTGTTTGAAAATTAATTCTGAAATTTCATACTTGAGTGTGTTGGTTTAATAGACTTATTTTCTTCAATGTTGTTATTAAAAGTGGTGTCTAAATCTTATAATTTCTTGGTTGTTTATGATCATTGGGTCAAAATTCCAATCCTTTGACTTGTGTTAGAACAATCTTACACCAACATTGGTGTTGGGTTCTATTTACATATAATTTGAGTTCATATCATTTTGTATCTGAGTTTTAGCTCTAATTCAGGTTAATTAATCCTTTTGTTATCATTTTTTTTGTTCTTCTTTATTAGTTGAATTGTCAATAAAAAAAATCGTATGTTTCTTGTGTTTTTCTATTACGATTCATTCTTTCTACAAAAATACCCCTTAACCCAAAAAAATTGTGGGTTTTCATGTTTTACTATTACTGTTCATTCATTTTGTAGAAATGCCCATTAGTTAATAAAATAAAATAAAAAAACATAAATCGGCTTCATTGTTCAATTAGTCATTTACTGAATCAGATTTGATTATTAATTGTTGTCTAATTACACTACTAAATTCATTGAATTCCTTGTCATTTTATTTTCGTTATTGTCCGTATTCCTTGATCATGTCACTTCTCTAAAATGGTAGGTCCAAGATTGGTATATTCAATTTTTTTTTTGATCAAACTTAGTCTACTTAGAACCTTGTGAAAAAGCTCTTAAGTGTAAACTTACAATTGATTGTGTGAAACACATCAAATGGAGTGTAAACATGTAATAGAGCAATTTGAGAGGATTACATTTTCTATTCTTTATCATTTTCTACTACTGTAAACATGTCATATGATAAAACTAATAGCCCTACTGAGGGAGAGGAGGAATTTACCATACCAGACCTTGAACTTTTTATGAAAGCCCTAAAGGGAAAGTTTAAGAGAATGGAGTTTATGTTTGGTGAAATATGGGATAAAGTGAAGAGAATTGAAAGGGAGACTAACAGGAGACCTGAAAGGGTATCTAGGAGAATGGTACATGCACTGTTAGCATCAAAGCTTAATGAAGAGGATGAAGATGAATATGAAGAGGGCAATAACATTAGTAGAAGTTATAGAGAGGGATTTAGAAAAGTTTAAGGTAGTAGAATAGGTGAAGGAATCTCTGGTAGTGGAACTAAGAATGATAAGTATATTAAAAATTGTGAGCAAAGGACTAAGGGGGAAAAAGAAGTAGATAAAATTCTTAGTAGCTTTAAAATGAAAATACCTTCTTTCTAAGGGAAAGCTCACCCTGATGGCTATTTAGATTAGAAACAAAAGGTAGAATTAATATATGAGTGTCACAACTTCTTTGAGGAAAAGAAGGTGAAGTTAGCTATAACAAAGTTCACTAATTATACTATAGTATGATGGGGCCATCAGGTTACTATTAGGACAAGAAACTTTGAGAGAACCATAAAAACTCAAAATAAGTTGAAGACTGTGATGAGAAGAAGATTTGTTCCTATATCTTATCATAAGGATTTGTATAACAAGCTGTAGAGTCTTACATAAGGTTTTAAAAATGTGGAAGAGTACCATAAAGAGATGGAGATTGTTATGGTTACGACAAATGTAATAGAGGATAAAGAGGCAACCATGGCTAAGTTCCTCCAAGGGTTAAATAGAAGTATAGCTGATGTGGTAAAACTGTAACACTATGTAGTGCTTAAAGATGTGGTACACATTGCCATGAAAGTTGAGAGGCAACTTAAGGGAAGGAGTACTTCTAGATATAATCAAAACTTGGGTTCATCTTTTTGGAAGTTGAACTAAGGGAAGAAGAAATAGAAGATGACTAATAAGCTTAAATCCAATTCACATAGACCTAAGACTCATAGAGGCAGCCTTGAAAAGGGCAAATTTAAGGAAAAACTTGAAGGCACCCAAGGAAAAACTAAGAACATCAAATGCTTTAAATTTTAGGTAATGGTCATGTGGCTTTACAATGTCCTAACAAGATAACCATGTACTTTAAATAGAATGGTAACTATATGTCTAGTAGTGAAGCTAGTCATAAAGGCCAAATGCTACCATTAAAGAATACTAATGATGTTGATGAAGGGATAAAGTATCTAAAGTATGGTGGAAGGCTTTTACTAGCAAGGAGTGCCCTTAGTGTGCAAGTTAAGGAGGATAATGTTGAGATATTTTTCATACTTGATATTTAGTTCAAGATAGACTCTATTGCTTGATCATAAATGAAGGAGTTTCTAATGTAGCAAGTATAAAGTTGATAGAGAAATCGAACTTGTCTACAACCAAACATCCTAAACTATATAACTTGCAATGGTTGAATGACAATGGAGTGGTGAGAGTGACTAAACAAGTTATGGTTCCATTTTCCATTAGTAGATATAAGGACAAGTTATTTTGTGATGTTGTACCTATGAAAGTAGGGCATTTGTTATTAGGCCATCCTTAGCAATTTGATAAAAAAGTTTTGCATAATGGTTACAAGAACCATTATTCTTTCACCATAGATGGAAAACCATTCACACTTGTTCTATTAACTCCAAAATAGGTATATAAAGACCAAGTGAGACTTTATGAAAGTGTGAGCAAAAGAGAAGCAAAAGAAAAAGAGAGTAGAAAGAAAAGAAAGTGAATGAAAGAAAAATAAGGTGAAAGCACTTAAGAGTGCTAAGGACAAGAGTGGTTAAGTTCAAAATAGTTAAGATGATAGAAAACAAGTGAATATGTTTGTAAAAGGAGCAGATGTTAGGATTGCTTTCCAAGCTAAGCAACAAATGATTTTGATCCTTTACAAGGATTTTTATTTCTCTAACATTAACCTTTATTCATCCTTGCCTAATGTTGTTTCATCTTTATTGCATGATTATAATGATGTATTCCCTAAGGAGATCCCAAATGGCTTACCACTAAAGAGAGGGATTGAATATCACATTAATCTTATTCCTAGAGCTCTCATTCCTAATAAGCTAGCATATAGAAGTAACCCTAAGGAGACAAAGGAGTTGCAAAGGCAATTTAATAAATTAATAAAGAAGATATATAAGGGAGAGTATAAGTCCATATCCAATGGAAATGTTACTTATGCTAAAGAAAGATGGATCTTAGAGGATGTGTGTCGGTTACAGAGCTATCAACAAAATAACTGTTAAATATTGACATCCTATACCTAGGCTTGATGATATGCTCGATGAATTACGTGATGCTTGTTACTTCTCTAAATTTGACCTTAAGAATGGATATCATCAAATTAGGATGAGGGAAGGTGATGAAAGGAAAACTACATTCAAGACTAATCATAGTTTGTATGAATAATTAGTTATGCCCTTCAGTTTAACAAATGCACAGAACACATTTATAAGACTAATGAATCATATTTTAAGACATTTTTTAAGAAAATTTGTTGTGCCTTATTTTGAAGACATATTAATATGCAACAACAATTTAAAAGAGCATATTGAACATTTATGTTTTGTGCTTGATGTGTTGAGAAGAGAAATTGTTTGTCAATTTGAAGAAATGTGATTTTTACAAGGAACATGTCCTTTTCTTGGGTTATATTGTGTTCGCTCAAGACATAGTGTTGTTCCCATAGCCTTGTATGGGTTATAATTGTTGTCAACTAGATTTAAGTGTGCAAGTAATTTGAAGCTACATGGAGGGGCAAGAAAGTAAAGCCATATGAAAAGGCAAGATAGTAATTTAAAGCTACATGGCAAGAGAGTAATTTAAAGTTACATGAAGGGTAAGGAAGTAAAACTATAACTTTGCAAGAGAGAAAAACTTACACGGTTGAAAGAGAGAAAAATTGGTACACAGCAAAACAGGGTCGAGAAAGAAAAAAAAAATGAAAAATGACCGAAGAAGGGTGGACGAAGAGAGAGAGACTATCAGCAAATCAGGGGAAAAAGAGAGAGAATTAGAGATGGCTGAATAGGGGCTGGACGGAAAGGAGTAACCACCACACAAAAAGCCATCATCATAAATATTGAGATAAATCTAGCTGGATGGTGAGATAGATCCAACTGGACGATGAGGGAGATCCGGCTAAACGAAGAGAGAGAAACTATCGGCAAAACACAAGAGAAAGAGAGAAAATTTGAGATAGTTGTTGGAAGAGAGAGAAAATGGTATATGGCCAAAACAAAGGAGTCGATGGAAAGGAGAGAGAAAGAAAACACAACCAAATTGGAGTCGACAGAAAGGTGAGAAAAAGACAACACGGCCAAATCAGAGTCAACGAGAAGGAGAGAAAAAGAAAATATAGCCAAAATCAGAGACGACTGAACGATAGAAAGAGAGAAAACGAAGACGGCCAAAAATCAGGGTGGACGGCAAAAAGGGAAATAGCCAAATAAAGTGACCAGTTGAAAGAGAGAAAATGACATATGACTGAAGAAGAGCAAACAGCAGAATGTGCGTCGATGTGAGACCAAAATGTGCGTTGGCATGAGATTAGAACATGGGTTGGCGTGACACCAGAATATGCATCAGCGTGAGACCAGAACATGCATCGGTGAGACACCACAATGTGCATCTATGCAAGACCAGAACGTGCGTCAACGTGACACTAGAATGTGCATCAGCATAAGACCATAAGACGGTGAAAGCAAAAGCTGTAGGAGACAACCTAAAGAAGGAATTCGGTGAAGCATTGAAAGAACTCAATGTATTTCTAGATTTCTTCAAGATAGATTAAAGAGCATTTTGGTGAACTTCTTAGTTGCAGTGAAGCAACCATTCAATTCAACAGAGGCAAGACAAGCTAAAAGAAGGGTAGACACAGTAAGTGACACTCTTTGTATTGTACTTGCTTAGTATTTGTAATAGTGAAAAGAACAGAGGATTAAGACATCCATTATAACTAATATTCATAAGTATGGTGGATTGTCTCAGTAGAGGGAGAGTCCCTACCACCGTGGATGTATGTCACGTTGATGGAACCACATAAATC
The DNA here is from genome assembly GCA_037897445.1 of Ceriops zippeliana. Classification (NCBI taxonomy): domain Eukaryota; kingdom Viridiplantae; phylum Streptophyta; class Magnoliopsida; order Malpighiales; family Rhizophoraceae; genus Ceriops; species Ceriops zippeliana. Next base: position 486,210 of record JBAPLH010000135.1, on the reverse strand, counting down.
TCATGTGTCCGTACTTTATTTTATGTTCTGTGTTTTGAATTGAGTTGTGTGAATGCAGCAAAAGTATCAACCAACCCATAACCTATCGAAGATCTAATAGGCAAGGCGTCTGAAAGGTGACTTTGGGGACTATTGTGATTAGTAGGTAGCAATAGATCTACCTTAGTTGAATTTAAGAAAGAGTTCGCTTTTAAGAAGAGGTTGAAGTTGTTCACATATCTACGAATTGTGGTGATACTGATTAACCCTCCTCTCAGTATCACAAACTAGTAGATCCTAGGGTGAAGTCAGGAACTTCACATAGAGATTAATAAAAAAAAAAAAAGATTAGGGCTATTCAAGAATGGCCTACACCTAAGAGTATGAGCGATGTAAGAAGTTTTTATGAGTTGGCCAGCTTTTATAAGAAGTTCATTAAGGACTTAGTACCATAATTGCACCATTGATTAAGATGATTAAAAAGGGTGTGAGTTTTAAGTGGGGTAAGGAACAACAAGATGCCTTTGATTTGCTTAAGGCTAAGTTGTGTAATGCACCATTTCTTGCTTTACTTAATTTTTCTAAGCTTTTTTAAATTGAATATGACACATTAGGCATTGGGATAGGGGACTTCTCATGCAAAAGAAATGACTTATTGCATTCTTTAATGATAAATTAAGTGGGGCAATAATGAATTATCTGACTTATGATAAAGAAATGTATGCACTTGTTAGGATTTCATAAACATGGCAACAGTACCTTTGGCTTAAGGAATTCGTAATTCATATTGATTATGAGTCTAAAATATTTAAAAAGGTAAGGCAAGTTGAATAAAAGACTTGAAAAATAGGTGAGTTTATTGAAACTTTTCCATATGTAATTCAATACAAATTAGGCAAAGAAAATGTTATTACTGATGCATTGTCACATAGGTACACATTGATTAGCACTTTGAGCGTTAAATTGTTAGAATTTATGCATATTATTGATTTGTATGCTAATGATGCTAACTTGGGTAACATGTATACTACATGTGAGAAAGTTGTTTTTGGTAAGTTCTATAGACACAAGGAGTATTTGTTTAGAGTAGATAAGCTTTGTATTCCTCAAGAGTCTATGAAAGTACTACTTGTGAAAGAAGCTTATTGGGGTGGTTTAATGGGATATTTTGGCATTCAAAAGACTTTTAATGTTTTAAATTAGCATTTCTTTTAGCCATATATAAAAAGGGATGTTGAAAGAATGTATGCCAAGTATATTACTTGTAGACAAGATAAGTTTAGGGTTTTATCCTATAGTAAGTATATGCCCTTAAAAATTCCTTGTGAACCTTAGACCTACATTGCTATGGATTTTATTCTTAGATTACATAGGTCTAAAAAAGGTTGAGATTGTATTCTTGTTATAGTTGATAAGCTTTCAAAAATGGTGCATTTCATTGCTTGCACCAAAATAGATAATGCCACACATATTACAGAATTAGTTTTAGAGAGATTGTTCACCTACATTAAGTGCTAAAGAGTATTATGTTAGACCATGATGCAAAATTTTAAAGTTACTTTTGGAAAACATTATGGGGTAAGCTTAGAATAAAGTTGTTTTCTACAACTTGCCATCCACAAACAAATGGATAAATTAAGATAGTAAATCGAACTCTTGGTATGTTATTGTATGTTGTTATTAGTAAGAACTCTAAAACTTAGGAAGAATGTTTGCCTTTTATGGAGTTTGCCTATAATCATGTTGTTTATAGTATTACAAGTTATTCTCCTTTCAATCTTGTTTATGGTTTTAATCTATTATTTCCTTTGGATTTAATACCATTGCCTATACAGGACAAGATTAATTTAGATGGGAAAAAAAAAGGCTGAAGTGGTCAGGCAACTTCATAAGAAAACAGTATAAAACATAAGTTAATACAAACTCCAATTATATCCAAACGGAACCCAACACCAATGTTAGTATGAGATCATTCTAGCAAAGGTTAAAGGATTTTAAGTTCTGGCCCAATGATTATAAACAACCAATAACCAAAACTATAAGATTCAGACACCACTCCTAACAACAATAACGTTGAAGAAGATAAGTCTATTGAACAAATACAATCAAGTATGAAAGTTCAGAATTAGTTCTCAAAGAACCAGAGAAAATAGCTCATACACTCATGAAAATGGGTCTGCCTCCTCTAGCCACCCTTTTTGCACTTTATATATGCTAACACTTAAAAACCCTAGCTAATAAGATGGGTTTATTAAGGAAATTCATCCAACCCACTAAATAATAATAAACCCATGAAAATAATCTATTAAGATGATGACATTCGTTCAACCTACTACATAACTATATAACCCATAAAAATAATCCATTTAAATGCCCAAGTATGGGCTCCCAAATCCAACTTCCTTTCCAAGGCCATGATTCTCAAATTCCTACACAGATGACACATTTGCAAGCCCTAGTGAAGCCTTCATCATTCTTAACTCGTACCTAGCAACTTCTTGATAGTAAACGTAACACAACAAGTTGTTGAGAGCTTTCTTTATTTTCTTTGACCTTGCCCTTGTCATTGGTTCTTAAAGGTTTTGCAAAGCATTAACTCTCTTGTTGATTTAAGTTGGTACAATATGGCATCATTCCCACTTTCCTCAAAATGATTTGTCCTCAAATCAGCACCTATATCATCAAAGAGAAAAGGAGAATGGTCAAGAACATTAAATGTTACACTCACATTACTCACTTGGCAAGTCAATTTTATATGTATTATCATTGACTCTTGCCACCACTTAAAAAGAACCATCTCCCCTTGGTTACAACTTTGATTTCCTTTGCATAAAAAATCTATCCTTCTACAAATATACCTAAACCCAATCACTAGGTTCAAAAGTGATATGCCTACAACCTTTATTGGCTTATGTTTCATAATGTTTAGTTTTTCTTTCAATGTTAAGCCTAGCTTTCTCATAAAGTTGCCTAACCACTTTAGCCTTCTTTTTCCCATCTAAATTAACCCTAACCCTGTATAAGTAATGGTACTAAATCCAAAAGAGATAATGGATTAAAACCATAAACAAGCTCAAAAGGAGAATAACTTGTAGCACTATGAATAACATGATTATAGGCAAACTCCACAAAAGGCAAACATTCTTCCCAGGTTTTAGAGTTCTTACCAATAATAGCACACAACAACATACCAAGAGTTTGATTTACTACCTCAATTTGTCCATTGGTTTATGGATGGTAAGTTGTAGAAAACAACAACTTTGTTCCAAGCTTACCCCATAATGTCTTCCAAAAATGACTCAAAACTTTTGCATCATAGTTTGACACAATACTCTTTGGCACTCTATGTAGGCAAACAATCTCTATAAAAAAATAAGTCTGCAATGTGTGTGGCATCATCCATTTTTGTGCAAGCAATGAAATGTGCCATCTTTGAAAACCTGTCAACTATAATAAGAATACAATCTTGACCTTTTTTGGACCTAGGTAACCCAAGAATAAAATTCATAGAAATATTGGTCCAAGGTTCACAAGAAATTTCTAAGGGCATATACTTACCATAGGGCAAAACCCTAAACTTAGCTTGTCTATAGGTAATACACTTGGCACAGACTTTTTCAACATCCCTTTTCATATATGGCCAAAAGAAATGTTCATTTAAAACATCAAATGTCTTTTGAATGCCAAAGTGTCCCATTAAACCACCCCTATGAGCTTCTTTTAAAAGTAATGCTCTCATAGACCCTTATTTACGCTAAGCAAATACCCCTCATGTCTATAGAACTTACCAAAGGCAGCTTTTTCACATGCAGCATATACGTTACTAAAGTCAGCATCATTAGCATATAAATCAATAATGTGCTCAAACCCTAGCAACTTAATGCTTAAAGTGCTAATCAATGTGTACTTACATGACAATGTGTTAGTAATAACATTTTTCTTACCTGATTTGTATTAAATTACATAAGGAAAAGTTTCAATAAACTCAACCTATATTACATGTCTCCTATTCAACTTACCTTGCCCTTTCAAGTGTTTTAAAGACATATGATCAATATGAATTACAAACTCCATAGGCCAAAGGTAATGTTACCATATCTTTAAAGTCCTAACAAGTGCATACATTTCTTTATTATAAGTTGGATAATTCAATGTTGTCCCACTCATCTTCTCACTAAAGAATGTAATAGGTCATTTCTCTTGCATAAGAACTCCCTCAATCTGAATGCCCGATGTATCATATTCAATTTCAAAAATTTTAAAAAAATTAGGTAAAGTAAGAAATGGTACATTACACAACTTAGACTTAAGCAAATCAAAGGCATCTTATTGTTCCTTACTGCACTTGAAATCCACTCTTTTTAATCACCTCAATCAATGGTGCAACTATAGTACTAAAATCCTTATTGAACTTCCTATAAAAGCTAGCCAAACCATGGAAACTCCTTACATCACTCACACTCTTAGGTGTAGGCCATTCTTGAATTGCCTTAATCTTCTCTTCATTAACCTTTATGCCATGAGCAAACACAATATAACCTAAGAAATTGACATAATCCTTGCAAAAATCTCATTTCTTCAAATTGTCATACAATTTCTCTTTCCTCAAAACATTAAGCACACAATGCAAATGTTCAACATGCTCTTCTAAATTCCTGTTATATACTAATATATCATCAAAATAAGCCACAACAAACTTTCCTAAGAAATGTCTCCAAACATGATTCATTAATCTCCTAAAAGTACTAGGTGCATTAGTCAAACCAAAGGGCATAACTAACCATTAATACAAACCATGCTTGGTCTTGAATGTAGTTTTCCATTCCTTTCCTTCCCTCATCCTAATTTGATAAGACCCACTCTTAAGGTCAATTTTAGAGAAATAATAAGTACCATGTAATTCATCTAGCATATCATCAAACCTGGGTATAAGATATCAATATTGAATTGTAATTTTATTGATAGCTTTACAATTGACACACATCCTCCAAAATCCATCTTTCTTTGGCACAAGTAACACTAACACTACACATAGACTTATCCTCTCCCTTACATGTCCCTTCTTCATTAACTCATCAACTTGCATCAGAAGCTGTTTTGTCTCCTCAGCATTACTTCTATATGCTAGCTTATTGGGAATAGGAGCTCCAAGAATAAGATCAATGTGATGTTCAATCCCTCTGCCCAGGTTAACCATCTGGGATCTCCTTAGAGAATACATCATTATAATCCAGCAACAAAGATGAATTGAGGTTAGTGTTAGAGAAATAAGAATCCTTGTAAAGGATCAAGATCATTTGTTGCCTACCTTGGAAGGCAACCCTCACATTTGCTCTTTTTGAAAACACACTCACTTGTTTCTCTTATCTTCACACTTGTGAACCTAACCACTCTTGTACTTAGCACTTTTAAATGCTTTCACCTTGTTTTTCTCTCCTTCATTTCCTTTTTTGCTCACTTTCATAAATTCTCACTTGGTCTTCATACACCTATTTTGGAGTCAATGGAACAAATGTGAATATTTATTTAGTCACGTTCACCACTCAACTGTCATTTGACCATTAAAAATTATATAACCGAGGATGTTTGGTTCTTGGCAAGTTCAATTTTTTCACCAACTTCGTACTTGTTACATTAGTGCAACTACCTCCATTGATGATCATGCAACAGAGTCTATCTTGAACTAAACATTAAGTGTGGAAAATATTTTTCTACTGCATCTCATCCTCCTCCTTAACTTGCACATTAAGGGCTTTCCTTGCTACTAAAAGCCTTCCACCATACTCTAGATACTCTATCCCTTCATCAACATCACTAACATCCTCTAGTGGTGGCATTTGGTTTTCATCATTAGCATCATTGCCAAACATATAGTCACCATTCTCTTTAAGGTACATGGTTCTCTTATTAAGACATTGTGAAGCCACATGACCCCTACCTAAACATCTAAAGCATTTGATGTCTCTAGTTTTTCCTTGGGTGCCCTCAAGTTTTTCTTCAAATTTGCCCCTTTCAAGGCTACCCCACTAGTCTTGGGTCTATATAAATTGGTTTTAAACTTATAAGTCATCTTTTATTCCTTCTTCCCTCAATTTGACTTCTAAAAAGATGAACATGAGTTCTGATTATATCTAGAAGTGCTCCTTCCCTTAAGTTGCCTCTCAACTTTCATGGCAATGTGTACCATATCTTCAAGCTCTACATAGTGTTGCAATTCTACCACATCAGTTATACTTCTAGTCAACCCTTGGAGGAACCTAGCTATAGTTACCTCCCTATCCTTCATTACATTTGCCCTAACCATAGAATTTCCATCTCTTTATGGTACTTTTCCTGATGAGAACCATAGAGATGATGCGTGGAAAGCTTCAATGGATGCAAGAGGTCCATTGCACATTCCAAAAGGCCTAATAACACAAGCTAGAGCCAAAAAGGGCTAATCAGGACATTTAGGCCAACCAAGCTTCAAATGGCGCAAATTCAAGTTTAAAAGTCTAGGCCTAATTAATATAATTAGAATACTTAAATAGGTCAGACTAAGTAATAGCATTTCCTCCTATATAGGAGTTTATTGTCTATCCTAAATAGGAGTTTATTGTCTATGTTGAAATTTGTCCATATTTTGGAATTCCTCTAAAATAAGGATTTCTCCTAATTAGAAATTTATACCTCTTTAGGATTGCTATCTTAGCCTATAAATAGGGACCCCTTGTATGTTCTAAAAAATCAGACAACTTTGAGTGAAATAGAAAACAAGGGTTTTTTTCACTCGGTTCTTTTAAGGACTAAAGAACTTATCAAGAGATACTTCTTCTTATGGCGTTCCAATCGACTTATCACTCCCAATTCCTTTCTTTTCTAGAGTGTGTCGTCCATATCCTTCTTAAATACCTTCAGTTCGTCTTCCTCGAAGGGTGGGTCTAGGGTTTGTGATATTAAACTTTGGTTTAGCTTTCCTGGTTGTTCTTTGATTCCTTGTGTGCATTGGGTCCCTAGGCCATATCTTTTTGGGGTTTTCTGCATCAGTTGGTATCAGAGCCCTAGTTTTAAATCAAGTTGAATCCACTCACTCTTCAATTTTCTATCTTTTGATTTATTTATTGTTGTTTTAGTTTGTCTATTATGTGCATTATCATTCAAATGCACAAATCTGTTTATTTGTACTCCTTCTCTCTTTGCTTGTTTGTTTAAGCTCATAAACGTGCTAATTTCAATTCCAATTGCTATGTCTAAGTATTCTACTATTTTTTTTGGGTTGAGAAAAAAAACAAAAAAAAAAGAAAAAGGAAGGAAGAAGAACAAAAGAAAGAAAACATCAAATTCAAAAGTTATTGATAAAGTTAACAATTTGGTCATATTGGCCACAATAATAATAAAGTTTTTTTTGCTTAACTCCAATTCTACCATCTGTTTCCTATTTTGTTATTCAAGTTTGTCCTCTAGGTTATATTACCCCTATCCTGATTTTGTGAATTTAGTTCATTAAATCCATTTGTGTTGACATCCTTTTTCGTTTGATTCTTTGTTCTCCAATTTGTTCAATTCTATGCCATTTAGCTTATTCTATTCAAAATCAATACCCTTGATTTATGTTGTTTAGTTCTTTATAGAGCTGAAAGGGAAGATTTGAGTGGTAAAAGGTAAGAGTGAAAGTTCATATAAAGAAAATGTCAGAAAGAGTGTAAACATGAGGGAGTGTGACACAATCTTTTGAGTGACACTCGTGAAGGAGTGTTCTGTGAGGTATCCTATTTGTTTTGTACAAAAGTAAGACTATAACATCCAAAGACAAAGGTGTAGCTCAAGAGGGAGCTAGTGATGTGTCCTTCGTGATCAAAGCTATGCAACAACAATTTGAGCACATGAATACCATATTTGATGATATGAGGGAGAGGATGGAGGAGCAAGCTAATAAAATAGTAGCTTTGCAAAAGAGACATAGGGAATATGAGACTCCCAAAGCAAGAAGGTAGTTGACACATGCCTATTACCATGAAGATGATGTAGAAGATGATCCCACCAAATAATAGCATAATCAATAAATTCAACTGCAGCAAGCTTTACCTTTTTCTCCTTAGAATAATTGTGGCAATCAAAAACCAATTCAACCTTCTTTTCCCATTCTAGGTATGCATCAAGGTCATTCTTACCTTAGAATAAAGGAATTGTCATTTTGATACTGCCTAAATTATGGTCATAGGTGCCTTACCTCCTAAATTCTCTTTGATCCCTTCTATTGTTACTAGTTCTAACCATTATAGTTTAATCATCAAATTCATCAATTTCTACATAATCTTTATAGTCATAGGCATGTGTCAACTGCCTTCTTGGGAGCCTCATATTCCCCATGTCTCCTTTGCAACTCTACTATTGTATTAGCTTGCTCCTTCATCCTTTCCCTCATATCATTAAATCTAGTATTCATGCACTCAATTTGTTGTTGCATAGCTTTGATCAAGAAGGACACATCACCTACTCCCTCTTGAGCTACACCTTTGTCTTTGGACGTCATAGTCTTACTTCTACAAAAAAACAAATAAGATACCTCACAAAACACTCCCTCATGTGTGTCACTCAAAAGAATGTGTCACACGCCCTTGTGTTTACACTCTTTATGGCTTTTTCTTCATATGAACTTTCACTCTTACCATTTACCACTCAAATATTTCCTTTTAGCTCTTTAAAGAACTAAACAACGTAAATCAAAGGTATTGATTTTAAACAGAATAAGTTAAATGGCATAGAATTGAACAAATTGGAGAACAAAGAATCAAACAAAAAAGGATGTCAACACAAACAGATTTAATGAACTAAACTCACAAAATCAGGATAAGGGTAATATAACCTAGAGGACAAACTTGGGTAACAAAATAGGAAAACATATGGTAGAATTGGAGTTGAGCAAAAAAAATTTATTATTATTGTGGCCAATATGACCAAACTGTTGACTTTATCAATAACTTTGAATTTGATGTTTTCTTTCTTTTGTTCTTCTTCCTTCCATTTTCTTTTTTTTTTTCATTTTTTTCATTTTTTTTCTTAACACAAAACAATAGTAGAATACTTAGACATAGTAATTGGAATTGAAATTAGCACATTTATGAGCTTAAACAAACAAGCAAAGAGAGAAGGATTACAACTAAAAAGATTTGTGCATTTAAATGATAATGCACATAATAGACAAACTAAAACAACAACAAATAAATCAAAAGATAAAAAATTGAAGAGTGAGTGGATTCAACCTAATTTAGAACCATAGCTCTGATACCAACTGATGCAGAAAACCCCAAAGGATGTGGCTTAGGGACCCAACACATACAAGGAATCAAAGAATAACCAGGAAAGTTAAACCAGAGTTTGATAGCACAAACCCTAGACCCACCCTTCAAGGAGATAAAAACCTAGGGTATTTAAGAAGGATATGGACGCCACACTCCCAAAAAGAAAGGAATTAGGAGTGGTAAGTCAATTGGAATGCCACAAGAAGAAGTAGCTCTTGATAAGTTCTTTTATCCTTAAAAGAATTGAGAGAAAAAAAATAACCCTTGCTTTCTATTTCACTCAAAGTTGTTTGATTTTTTAGAGCATATAAGGGGTGCCTATTTATAGGTTAAAATAGCAATTCTAAAGAGGCATAAATTCCTACTCAGGAGAAATCCTTATTTTGGAAGAATTCCAAAATATGGACAAATTCCAACATAGATAGTAAACTCCTATTTAGGATAGATAATAAACTCTTATTTAGGAGGAAATACTATTACTTAGTCTAACCTATTTAAGTATTCTAATTATATCTCTTTTTCAAACTTGAATTTGTACCATTTGAAGCTTGGTTGGCTTGAATGTCCTGAATTAGCTCATTTAGTGCTTCTTTAATCTTTTTGGCTTTAGCTCGTGTTATTGGGCCTTCTAGAATATGCAATGCACCTCTTGCATCTATTGATGCCTTCCTCCCATCATCTTTATGGTTCTCTTCATTCCCCCACTCCTCAAAATGATTCATCCCCATCTTTATATGAGTGCAACATTTAACGTTTCTAATCTTGCCTTATCATTAATTCGGTCTACAACTTGAAAGGGACCATCTCCTTTAGGTTATAGCTTTGAACCCTTTGAGCTGGGAACCATTCCTTGCTTATATGCACCCAAACCCAATCACTAGGTTCAAACACCACCTTATTTTGTCCCTTGTTGACATGGGATGCGTGTTGCTCAATTCATTTTTCTATATGTTGTCGCACCTTTTCATGCAATTTTTTTATCATGTCAACCTTGCATTCATCATCTAAGTTGGCATACTCATTGATAGGTATAGGTACCAAATCCAAAGGAGTCAATGGATTAAAACCATATACAATTTCAAATGGAGAGTAACTAGTAGTAAAATGAACACTCCTATTATACGCAAACTCAACATATGGTAAACACTTTTCCCATGTTTTCAAAATTGTTCGAATAATAGCATGCAAAAGAGTAGAAAGAGTTCAATTAACTACCTCAGTTTGCCTATTAGTTTATGGATGACAAGTAGTTGAAAACAATAGCTTAGTACCTAACTTACCCCACAAAGTCTTCCAGAAGTAGCTTAAGAACTTTGTATCCCAATCTGAAACAATGCTTCGTGGCATGCCATGAAAACATACTACTTCTCTAAAATATATCAACAACAACAAATACAGAATCCCTACCCCTTTTTGTTTGTGGCAATCTTAGTACAAAGTCCATAAATAAATCAACCCAACGATGGTTAGCTATGGGTAGAGGGGTATACAAGCCATCAGGTAAAACTCTAAATTTAGCTTGTTTGCATGTTATGCATTTCGTATATATTCGCTCAACATCTCATTTCATTCGTGGCCAAAAGAAATGTTCATTTAAGAAATGGTTTTCCTAACTCCGAAATGACCCATTAGACCACCCTCATGAGCTTCTCTTACAACCAACTCCCTCAAAGAACTTGTAGGCATACATAAATGATTTTCCCCAAATAAGAAACCCTTATATGCTTATAAAACTTCTCAAAGGCTGATGCCTCACATGCTCTATATACATTAAGAAAGTCAGGATCATTCACATATAAATCCTTAATGTGTTCAAATCCTAATAAGTTTGTGTAAGTGTAGAGATAAGGGTATACCTACGAGATGATATGTCAGCTACCACATTTTCCTTACCTTTTTTATATTGGATGATGTAGGGAATGGTCTCAATGAATTCAACCCATTTGGCATGTCTTTTGTTCAACTTTCCTTGTCCCAATGCATACATCTCTTTATCATAAGTAGGATAATTAAGGCTTGCTCCACTTAGCTTTTCACTAAAGTAAGCAATTGGGCGCCTTTCTTGTATCAAAACAACTCCAATGCCAATGCTAAAGCATCACACTCAATATGGATCTTACTTCTGCACAAAACAAATAGGATACCTCACAGAACACTCCCTTATCTTTACACACTTTATGGCTTTTTCTTTATATGAACTTTCACTCTTACCTTTTACCACTCAAATTTTTCTTTTTGCTCTATAAAGAACTAAACAACGTAAATCAAGGGTATTGATTTTGAACATAAGAAGCTAAATGGCATAGAATTGAACAAATTGGGGAATAAAGAATCAAATGAAAAAGGATGTCAATACAAACTGATTTAATGAACTAAACTCACAAAATCAGGATAGGGGTAATATAACCTAGAGGACAAACTTGTGCATTTGTAATAGACAAACTAAAATAACAATAAATAAATCAAAAGATAGAAAATTGAAGAGTGAGTGGATTCAACCTAATTTAGAACCATGGCTCTAATACCAACTAATGTAGAAAACCCTAATAAGATATGGCTTGGGGACCCAATGCACACAAGGAATCAAAAAACAACCAGGAAAGCTAAACCAGAGTTTAATATCACAAACCCTAAACCCACCCTTCAAGGGAACATGAACCTAGGGTATTTAAGAAGGATATGGACGACACACTCCAGAAAAGAAAGGAATCGGGAGTGATAAATCAATTGGAATGCCATAAGAAGAAGTACCTCTTGATAAGTTCTTTAGTCCTGAAAAGAACTGAGAGAAAAAACTCTTTGCTTTCTATTTTACTCAAAGTTGTCTAATTTTTCAGAGCATATAAGGGGTGCTTATTTATAGGTTAAGATAGCAATCCTCACGAGGCATAAATTCCTACTTAGAAGAACTCCTTATTTCAAAGGAACTCCAAAATATGGACAAATTCCAACATAGACAATAAACTTTTATTTAGGATAGACAATAAACTCCTATTTAGGACGGAATGCTATTACTTAGTCTGACCTATTTAAGTATTCTAATTATATTAATTAAGCCTGGACTCTTTGTCAAATTTGAATTTGCACCATTTGAAACTTGGTTGGCCTGAATGTCCTGAATTAGCCCATTTAGTGCTTCTTTAATCTTTTTGGCTTTAGCTCATGTTATTGGGCTTTCTAAAATGTGCAATGGACCTCTTGTATCCATTAAAGCCTTCCACCCATTATCTCTATGGTTCTCATCACTTGTACACTCTTGAAACCTTGTGTAAGGCTCTACAACTTGTTATAAAAATCTCTATAATAAGAGCTGAGAATAAATCTCCTTCTCATCACAGTTTTCAACTCATTCCAAGCTTCTACAATTCTCTCAAAATTTCTTCTCTTAGTGGTAACTTGCTGGTCCCATCATACTATAACATAATTAGTAAACTCTGCTATAGCTAACTTCACTTTCTTCTCTTGAAGGAAGTTGTGACACTCTTATATTAATTCTACCCTTTGTTCCCAATCCAAATAGTTATCAAGGTGAACTTTCCCTTGGAAAGAAGATATTTTCATTTTAATACTACTAAGATTTTTATCTACTCCTTCCTCCACTCTATTTTTATTATCCCAACCTCCATTGTACATATCATAAACATTGCCATTGCCTCTTACTCTTCTACCATTCCTATTACCACATCCTCCTCTAAATCCACCTCTAAAGTTTCTACTAGCATTATCACCATCATCATAATAATCATCACCATCTTCACCATAATCATGTTCAAATTGCTCCTTTATAACCCTTCCAACTAGCCTCTTAGGATCGACACTCAATTCCCCTTTTATTTTATCCATCTTGTCTTGCACTTCCTAAAACATTTGATCAATCTTATCAAACTTCTGCTCTAAGGATTTCATAAGCAATTTGAAATTTGTAACAATTACTTCCTCCTATTTATGTAGATGTTGTTCCCACAACCGTGTATGGGTTGTAATTGTTGTCAACTAGATTTAAGTGTGCAAGTAATTTGACATGGAAAGACAAAAAAGCAAAGACACATGGAGGGACAAGAGAGTAATTTGAAGCTACATAGAGGGGCAAGGAAGTAAAACCACATGGCAACCCTACAACAATCGGCCAAAAAGAAGAGAGAACACAATATGAAAAAAGAAGGAAGACCACCATCGGCAAAACAGGGGAAAAAGAGAGAGAATATGAGACAGCTGAAGGGGGCTCGACGGAAGACCGGAAGAGCAAAATAGCAAAGCCATTGGAAGAGAGAAAAATCATATACAGAAAAATCAAAGTGGATGACAAAGGAGAGGAAAAACCCAACGGCCAAATACAGAAACGAGATATGGCCAAAAGGGATACCACTAGCAGAATAGAGAGAGAGAGAGAGAGAGAGAGAGAGAGAGAGAGAGAGAGAGAGAAGGCCAAAAAAGTGAGACAAACAGATGACACATCAAGGAGAGAACCGTGAAACGGATGAAGAGAGAGACACCACTAGAAGAGAAAACAGCAGATCTGGTATCCGTGAGGCTTGAAAACAGTGAAGTGGGTGCAGATCTGAAACATGAGACTAGAACATATATCGGCATGAAACCAGAACATACGATGGTGTGGGACCAAAATGTGCGACGGTGTGACTGATCAGAAATGTGGGGCAGGTTGTGAGACGTGAAACTGCAAATAAAAAATGTAAGGCAAACCATGAGACAGTGAGATCGTGAAATATGAGATGAGTGAGACTATGAAATAGTGAAAGTAAGAGCTGTGCAAGACAACCTATAGAAGGAATTTGGCGAAGCATTGAAAGAACTCAACATATTTTTAGATTTTTTCAAGAGAGATTAGAGAGCATTGTGGTGAACTTCCAAGTGGCAGTGAAGCAACCATTCAATTCAACAAAGGTAAGACAAGATAAAAGAAGGGTAGACACAGTAAGTGACACTCTTCGTATTGTACTTGCTTAGTATTTGCAATTGTGAAAGGAACAAAGGATTAAGATATTCATTGTAGCTACATTGTGAACATTGGTATTCTCAAGTATAATGAAGTGTCTCAGTAGAGGGAGAGTCCCTACCACTGTGGATGTACATCACATTGATGGAACCACGTAAATCTCATGTGTCCTTACTTTGTTTTATGTTATTTGTTTTGAATTGAGTTATGTGAATGCAGTAAAAGTATCAGCCAACCCATAATCTAATAAAGACCTAATAAGCAAGGTGTCTGAAAGGTGACTTTGGAGACTATTATGATTAGTAGGTAGCAATAGATCTATCTTAGTTGAATCTGAGAAAGAGTTCTCTTTTAAGAAAAGGTTGAAGTTGTTCACATATTTACGAATTGTGGTGATACTAATTCACCCCCCCTTAGTATCATAAACTAATAGATCCTAAGGTAAAGTTGGGAACTTCAATTGGTATCAGAGCATAAGTTCGCCGGTTTGAAGCTTAACAGCTTCGTGTACTAGTTTGTAAGGTTTTAGAGTTTTAACTTGTTCAGCATACTGAGAAATGGATGTCGGTGCCAACACCAGCACTACTTACAGTAAGAAGGTTCCAATCTTCAACAGAATTAACTATCATATGTAGAGAACGAGAATGCAGGTGGTATTTGCAACCATGGGCATGAATGTGGTGAAATCCATATAATAAGGTTTTGTGTCCCAAAAAGAAGGTAAAGATTCAACCCTAAAGGAATTAAGGTAGTTTGAGATAAATGGGAAGGCCTCAAATGTCACCATTTCAACATTGATAGATGATGAATATGCTAAAGTTATAGACTGCGAATCTGCTAAGGAGATATGGGACAGATTGCAGAAAGTTTATGAAAGTGATAGCAAAATGAAGGAGGCCAAGCTTCAAGTTTTCAACAAGAGATATGAATCTCCCAGAATGCAGAAAAATGAGACAGTCTAAGAGTTCTTCACCAGGGTTATTGACGTTATAAATGACCTTAGAAGTCATGGGAAGAACAAGAAGGACTCATCTATTGTGAAAAAAATTCTGAGAATTTTTCCTGAGAGGTTTACCTCAAAGGTGGTAGCCATAAAGAAGAGTAGAGATCTCAATTCTATGTCTCTACATGATCTCCAATGCAATCTCATTGCATATGAGATGACAATAAAGTCAACTGAGAACTCCAAAATGTCAAAGGTATCAAAGGAGGCAACTTTTAAAGCTATGAAACACTTGAAGATAAAAGAAGAGAAATAATCATCCAATGAGGATAATGATGATGAAAAAAGTGAAGGTGAAGTGTTGGCATACTTCACTAGGAAGTTCAAAAAAGGGTGAGAAGGGAAAAGGATAGTTGTCCTTGAGATGCTATTATTGTGGGCAGACTGGACACTTTGCTTCTCAGATCAAAGTGAAACTAAATGATGAAGATGAGCATGGTGATGATTCAAAATGGAAAAGACCATCATTCAAATCAAAGAAGTCCAACAAGGAGACTGCCAACCCACAGAAGAAGAAGAGAGGCATGTTCAAGAGTTATGTGAGTCAGAAAAAAAAAACTGATGAAGAGGAAGATAAAGAGTCATCATATGAGCATGCATTAATGGCATCAGCTCAAGGTGGTTATTTAACCTCTAAAGAGGAAGATGAGGTTGATCAAGAAGAACAAGATCTTGAAGTACCTCTCACCATTCAACCTTTTGTCCTCATCGATCCACACAAATTAGTATGCATAATGTCAAGCACTACTTTACAACTGAACTCTTTGGTCTTATGCTGCTTTCTAGCATGTTTTCCTTTAAAGCGTGCTGAGCAAACATACTCTCTCTCTCTCTCTCCTGAGGTCGAGAATGTCTTTAATTGCATAAGTAGTGGTCGGTTTCCTTATATTCTTCTGTGATAAGTGTCCCAACCCCCTATGCCAGAGCAAATTTTCTTCTTCCTTTGTAAGTAGATAATTGTTTTTCTTGTCCTCATCAATCATGTAGAAATTTCTAGTTATTCTCTTCCTGGTTGCAATAGTATTGCCTTCTTTACTCTTTACTTGGCAACCTATTTTGTGAATATCACTTTGTGGTCATCATTGCATAGTTAGCTGACAAATGCTAGATTATATCTGAGTCCTTCAATGTGTGAAACATCTTTCAGCTTTCCTTTTCTAATATTTACTGACCCCTGACCAATGATGTTGAGTGAATCATCATTGTCAAACTTGACTCTGCCTTCTCTTGACTTGTTTAGCTTTGACAATTTACTCTTATCTCCCATCATGTGTGAAGTGCATCCACTATCAAGGATCCATTACTTATCCTTATAGTCAGCTTTGAATGTAATTTCAGCTATATTAGCCACCTCCATTTTAGCTTTATATTCCTTCTTTTGAATTGGCTGGAAGATAGCTTTCTCCTTTTTCTCAACCTTGATTGCACCACTTATTTTTATTGTGCCATTGAGTCTCTTCTCTTGCTCAGGGAGAAGTGTCATGCATCTCTTGTCATTATAGCCATGCTATCCACACCTTTCACACTATTCCAAGTTTGCCAATACAGCAAACTTGTTTTTTGAAACCACTGGTTTAGGCTTCCATTAGCACTCCTTGTCAATGTGTCCTTGCTTTATTCAGTATGTGCAAGAACAAAAGAAGGAGAAGAAGGTGGCTGAAATAAAAGCCACACAAGCAAAGAAGCCAACAAACTTGCCTACACAGCAAGTAATGAATAAAAGAAAATAAGTTATAACTAGACCCAAAAAAAAAGGCAGTTTAAAGGTCACCGTCTTTATTGTGGAGTTTGGGGTCATAAGGCGAGTAACTACTGGTGGAGAAGGCCAGTATATGTCTCCAACTTGAGAAGATATAATGCTGCATACAGGGGGAGACAATAAAAAATTTAGAGGAGAACACCTGTCATGAATTCTTGCACATACTGTAAAAAGCAAAGACATATTGACAAGGAGTGTTAGTGGAAGCCTAAACTAGTGATTTCAAAGAACAAGTTTGTTGTATTGGCAAACTTGAAGCAATGTGAAAGGTGTGGGTAGGATGGCCATAATGCCAAGAGATGCATGACACTTCTCCCTAAGCAAAAAAGGCACTTGATGGCACAGTAAAACAAGCGATGCAGTCAAAACTGAGAAAAAGGAGAAAGTTATCTTCTAACTAGTTCTAAAGAAGGAATATAAAGCTAATATAGCTAAAGTTGCACTAAAGGCTGACTACAAGGATAAGCAGTGGATCCTTGATAGTGGATGCATTTCACACATGATAGGAGACAAGAGTAAATTATCAAAGCTAAACAAGTCAAGAGAAGGTAGAGTCAAGTTTGGCAATGATGATTCACTTAACATCAGTGGTCAGGGGTCAGTAAATATTGGAAAAGGAAAGCTGAAAGATGTCTTGCATGTTGAAGGACTCAGATATAATGTATCACTGTTAGCCAGCTATGCAATGAAGATCATAAAGTGATATTCACAAAAATAGGTTCCAAGTAAAGAGTAAAGAAGGCAATACTGTTGCAGTCGTGAAGAAAACAGTTGAAAATTTATATATGATTGATAAGGACAAGACAAGCAGCTGTTTACTCACCAAAGAAGAAGAAAATCAACTCTTGCATAGGAGGTTGGGACACTTAACATAGAAGAATATGAGAAATTTGACCACTACTCATGCAATCAGAGACATTCCCGACCTCAGGAGCAAGAGGGAGTATGTTTGCTCAGTATGTTTTAAAGGAAAACATGCCAAAAAACAGTATAAGACCAAAGAGTTCAATTCTGAAGCAATGCTTGACATTGTGCATACTAATTTTTGTGGACCGATAAGGACAAAAGGGTTGAATGGTGAGAGGTACTTCATCTTATTTGTTGATGATTATTCTAGAAGGACCTATACACTTCAAACACAAGTCAGAAGTTTTGAATTGCTTCAAGAGATACAGAAGATTGGCTAAAAATAAGAGTGGAAGGAAGATCAAAGTATTAAGGTCAAATCAAGGAACTGAATTTACAAATGAAGCTTTTGAAGATTATCTTAAGAAGCATGATATTCACCATCAGATGGCAGCAAGAACACCTCAACAAAACAGGGTGGTATAAAGGAAAAATAGAGATGTGGTTGAAATGGCAAGAACCCTACTACTACTGGAATCCAAGTTTCACACAACATTTTGGATAGAAGCAACATTTACAACTGTACATCTACCGAATAAAGTCTTACTAAGTCCCAATACTGATAAGACTCCATATAAGTTATAAAGCGGGAAGAAGACAGCATTCAAGTATCTCAGAATCTTTGGCAGCCCATGTTTTGTGAAGAACAAGGAGCCAAACTTGGGAAAATTCAATGCTAGGTCTGATGAAGGCATCTTTGTGGGATACTCAGCAAAGACAAAAGGTTTCAAAGTTTTCCTACAAAAGGTTACAAAGTTTTCCTGCATAAGTTGAGAAAAGTGATCACGTCTAGTGATGTGAGAATAGATGAGAACTAGAAAACAATACAGAATGGAAAAGTTGAGGACAATAAAGAAAATGACTTCAATATAGATGAAGAATCAAACCAACCTGAAAAAAAAATGACAATAAGTAAGTTCAGACTCCGAGAAAAGTGACTCTAAAGATGAAGAAAGAAATCCTCTTGCAACTAAGACTGTGCAAGAAATAAGGACAAATAAAATATAGACCAATGCTCATCAAGGAAATCAGATTGTAAGTGACCCATCCGTAAGAGTTACAACAAGAAGAAGAATTTTGGAAGCTACTGCTTTACTCTTACAAGTTAAACCTAAATCTGTTGAAGAGGCTATATAAGACAAAGCCTAGGTCAAAGCTATCAATAAGGAGCTAGATCAAATCGAGAAGAATGATACATGGGAGCTAGTTCCAAGACCCACTAATAAGAATGTCATAGGAACAAAATGGGCATTTAGGAATAAACATAATGAAGATGGTAAGGTGATGAGGAACAAGGTCAGGCTGGTTTGCAAAGGTTACACTCAAATAGAAGGAGTAGATGTTAATGAAACTTTTGCACTAGTGGCAATGTTAGAAACTATTAGAATGTTCCTAACTTCGGCAGTACATAAGAGGTATAAAGTTTCTCAGATGGATGTGAAATCAGCCTTTCTGAATGGGCTCCTGAAAGAAGAAGTGTATATTGATCAAGCCGATGGAGTACAAATCAGTGAGCATGAGACACATGTGTTCAAGCTGAAGAAAGCCTTAAATGGCCTTAAACAAGCCCCAAGAGCATGGTACAGCAGGCTAGATGCATATTTGAGAAGGTTGAACTTCAGAAGAGGAACAGTTGATAATAACTTATATGTGTCAAATCAAAGAAAGGCCAGCTAATAACCATAGTATATATAGACGACATCATCTTTGGAGGGGATCACTTTGAGCTATGTCAAGATTTTGCACAGAAGATAAGTGAGAAATTTGAAATGTCATTGATTAGAGAAATGAATTACTTTCTTGGATTATAGATAAAACAATATAAAGAAGGTATTTTTATTTCTCAGATGAAATATGCAAAAGAGATGCTAAAAACGTTTGGTATAGAGGATAGTACCTGTTAGTACTCCTATGACAGTGGGTTGCAAGTTAACAAAAGATCGAGAGGGAAGGAGTATAATCCCTACAAAGTACAAGAAGATGATAGGGAGCCTTCTATACCTTACAACATCAAGGCCTGATCTTATGTTAGTTGTGTGCATTGCCAGCAAATTCCAAGCTTATCCTAAGGAATGTCATGTATTGGTAGTGAAAAGAATCCTAAGATACCTTGAAGGGACATTGGAAATGGGTTTGTGTTATCCAGCCATAGATTTTGTAAAACTATAAGCATACACTGATGCAAACTGAGCAAAAAGTACAGATGGCAGAAAATTAACCAGTGGCTGTAATTTTTACTTGGTTTCAAAGTGTGTTGCATGGTTAAGTAGAAAGCAAAACAATGTTGCTTTGAGCACAGCTGAGGCTGAGTATATGGCTGCTTGTGCAGCATGTACTCAGGTGATATGGATGCAAAGACAATTGGCAGATATAGGTGTTGAAGTAAAGTTACCAGTGAGTGTACTTTGTGATAGTCAAAGTTCTATTGATATCAACAAGAATCCAATTCAACATTGAAGGAGCAAGCATATTAACATCTGGTATCACTTCATCAAAGATCAAGTGGAACAGGGTATAATTCAGTTAGAGTATGTTGGCACTAAAGATCAAATTTCAAATATTCTAACTAAACCTCTGTCCACAGAGTTATTTGAAAAGCACAAAATGAGTCTATCTATGCAAATGCCTCCTCAAGCCTAAAGTTCAAGTGAATCCTCCATCTCTACTTTACGAGTCTTTTTTATAATTAGTTGGCAAAGGGGGAGAGAAGCAACAATACAGGGGGAGATGTTAAGAAAGGGGGAGTGCATATTTAGAAGGAGTTATAATTATTGCATAATGGTTTTTGTTAGTGTTGCCAACAATTACAAAGGGGGAGATTGTTGTTCCCACAACCTTGTATGGGTTGTAATTGTTGTTAACTAGATTTAAGTATGCAAGTAATTTGACATGGAGGGACAAGAAAGTAAAGTCACATAGAGGGGCAAATGATTAATTTGAAGCTACATGAAGGGGCAAGGAAGTAAAACCACATGGGAACCCTACAACAATTGGCCGAAAAGAAGAGAAAACACAATACGAAAGAAGACGGAAGACCATCACTGGCAGAACAAGGGAAAATACGAGACGACTAAAGGGGGCTAGACGGAAGATTGGAAGAGCAAAACGGCAAAGCCATTGGAAGAGAGAGAAAAATCATATATGGAAAAATCAGAGTGGAAGACGAAGGAGAGGAAAAACCCGACTACTAAATAGGGAAAGGAGATATGGCCAAAAGAGATACCACCAACAAAATAGAGAGAGAGAGAGAGAGAGACAACCAAAAAAGTGAGACAAACGTACGACATGTCAAGGAGAGAACCATAAAATAAACGAAGATAGAGACACCACCGGAAGAGCAGACAACAAATCTGTGACGGCGTGAGACAAATGGATGACACGGGAAGGAGAGAACTGTGAAACGGACAAGGAGAGCAGATCTGGTATCTGTGAGGCTTGAGAACAGTGAAGTGGGTGCAAATTTGAAACATGAGACCAGAACGTGCGACGACATGACTGATCAAAAGCATGGGGCAAGTTGTAAGACGTGAAACCACAAATCAGAAACGTGAGGCGAGCCATGAGATAATGAGATCATGAAATAGGAGACAAGTGAGACCGTGAGACAATAAGATCATGAAATAGGAGACAAGTGAGATCGTGAGACGATAAAAGCAGGAGCTGTGTGAGACAACCTAAAGAAGGAATTTGACAAAGCATTGAAAGAACTCAACATATTTCCAGATTTCTTTAAGAGAAGTTAGAGAGCATTGTGGTGAACTTTTAAGCAACAATGAAGCAACCATTCAATTCAACAGAGGCAAGACAAGCTGGAAGAAGGGTAGACACAGTAAGTGACACTCTTTATATTGTACTTGCTTTGTATTTACAATTGTGAAAGGAACAGAAAATTAAGACATCCATTGCAACTACATTGTGAACATTGGTATTCTCAAGTATAGTGGAGTGTCTCGGTAGAGAGAGAGTCCCTACCACTATGGATGTACATCACATTGATAGAACCACGTAAATCTCATGTGTCCTTACTTTGTTTTACATTCTGTGTTTTGAATTGAGTTGTGTGAATGCAGCAAAAGTATCAGCCAACCCATAACCTAATGAAGACCTAATAGGCAAGACGTCTAAAAGGTGACTTTGGGGACTATTGTGATTAGTAGGTAGCAATAGATCTACCTTAGTTAAATCTAAGAAAGAGTTCGCTTTTAAGAAGAGGTTGAAGTTGTTCACATATTTATGAATTGTGGTGATAATGATTCACCTCCCCTCTCAGTATCACAAACTAGTAGATCCTAGGGTGAAGTTAGGAACTTCAATAGGAAACTACCTTCTTTAGCATTACATATTGTACATGCAAGATTATTAGTAAAAAAAGAATATACTTCACAAAACTCACTCCCTTTCATGTTTGCTCTCCACTTAACTATAGTAGTCCTCAACTCTCGTGTTTCACATAATGAATTGCAAGAATCTAAGAACTCTTTCAATAGTTCCAAGTAAACTAAATTCAGAACAAACAATATAAGTAGTGCAATCAGACAACAATCAATTATTGAATATAATTGAGTAAATAACCAATTGAGCAATAAAGCCTTTTTTTTTTTGGGTTAACTAATGGGTATTTCTATAGAAGGAATGAATTGTAGAAAGGCAACCCAAGAAATACACAATTTTGTTTTTTGGTTAATGGATGGGTATTTCTGCAAAATAAATGACAACAATGACCAAACACAAGAACACAAGAATTTCTTCTTTTTTATTGTTTTCTTTTTTTGATTATTTAACCAACAATGAAGAACAAATGAAAGAGATGATAACAAAAGTATAACTAACTTGAGATAGAACCAAGGCTCTAATACCAAATGATACGAACTCCGATTATATGTAAACAAAACTCAATACCAATGTTGGTATAGGATTGTTCTAACAAAGGCTAAGGGATTTGGAGTTCTAACCCAATGATTATAAATAACCTAGAACCAAAACTATAAAATTCAGATGCCACTCCTAACAACAACATTAAAGAAGATAAGTCTATTGAACCAATACAGTCAAGTATGAAAGTTCAAAATTAGTTCTTAAAGAACTATAGAAAATAGCTTATACACTCATGAAAATGGGTCTACCTCCTCCAACCACCCTTTTTGTCCTTCTTATATGCTAACCTCCAAAACTCCTAACTAATAAGATGGGCTTATTAGGGAAATACCTACTAAATAATAATAAAAACCCATGAAAATAACCCATTAAGATGCTGAAATTCATTCAACCACTACATAATGATATAACACATGAAAATAATCCATTTAAATGCCCAAACATAGGCTCCCAAATCCAACTTCCTTCTCAAGGACATAGTTCTCAAATTCCTCTATAGATGATACATTTGCAAGCCTTGGTGAAGCCTCCATCATCCTTAACTTGTACCTAACAACTTCCTGATAATAAATGTCATATAACAAGTTATTGAGAGCTTTCTTTATTTTCTTTAACCTTGCCCTTATCATTGGTCCTCCAAGGTTTTGCAAAGCATCAACTCCCTTATTGATTTGAGCTAGTACAATATGGCTTCTATCACCTTGGTAATCCTAAGACAAAGTCCATAAAAATATCAATCTAAAGTTGGTTAGGAAGAGACTTTGGTATTGTAAGCTTCTAGCAAGGTTCTAAGTATTTTTTTTACCACAGTGGCATCGTGGATCTCCACTCCATAACCTCTAATGGAACACATAATTTTGTTGACTCTTGTGATCAACACATCCACAGTCTCATCATTTTATATCTTTATGTCTTCGAATATGCTCCTATATATTTGTAGTTTGGCTTACCTTGTCTCCTTCATAGATATTCTTCAATTTGTCCCAAATTTGCTTGACTAAAAAGGCATATAAGGCATTTCTCACCTTTCCATTACACTCTAAGTCCTTTTTATTAGCCAGCATCATAGGATCACCTTCAACAACAAGGATAAAGCCACTAACAGCAAATTCAAACACATCAAGACTAAGGAACATCAGATATGGGAGCATTATATTCATCCATAACTGATAATTTTGTCCATCAAATGTAGGGATGCCTTTGTTGTTGACATTGTTCATGTTATCCATGATCTCAAGCAGCAGTAGAAATAAAAACTCACACAGCAATGCACTTCACTTCAAAGCAAAAAAATTGAATTAAGAGAGGAACCAAGATCTAATACCACTTGATGAGGACCGTTTTAGCTCTCATACTGAGAAGGGGGGTGAATCAGTATAAGATATAATGTTTTTACAAATTGATCCAAATTTAACCTTTGCGACTTGTTAGAGTTGATGGTTCAATTTTTTAGCTCTCACACTATGAATGCGACCATATGAATATAAATTAATGCATAAGCACCCAAACACATACGACAATTTTTATGTGGTTCACCCACAATGTGTAAGCTACATCCATGGTGTGATAGGATGACTCCTAAATCACACAATCCACTCTTATTATCAAGGGATACAATTTGGTTATTGAAGGATCACTTTTTAACCACTTGTGCAAGGATCACTCCTTAACCACTTACAATGATCTCTCAATCACTTCAAGGGTATCCCATCTTGTTTTTTAACAAATTTGCCAAGCGTTTATGGTAAAACCTTACTGGAAAATGATCACTCAATGTGTATAGACTGCTAGAGCAGAATATGGATCTTCTCCTACCTTTGCTACCAATGTTTTTTCATCTGCTACAGGTGCTACCTACACGGGATGCTAATGTTAACCATAGTCATTGTCATTGCTATCCACACATGCTACTTACATTGTCTGTTGCTAACGCTGTCTGCACACCCTGCTGCTGCTATTCGTGTGTGCTACTAACATTGTCTGCATGCATTGCTCCTGCTGATTGCACGCATTGCTGCTGCTATTCGTGCATACTGCTAATACTGTCCATACACACCGTTACTACTATCTATGTGCGCTACTAATGTTGTTTGCACGCACTGCTACTGCTATCCACACGCACTTCGCACACAGTGCTCCTGCTATTTGCACACATAGCTACTGCTATCCACTCACTATGTTGCTATTATCTATATGCACTTTACACGCATTGCTCCTGCTATCCACAAGCACTGTAATTGTTTATTGTACACGTTGTTCCTACTATCCATATGCACTGCTGCTGTCTGATTTCACCGTTGCTGCTGTCTACTCATGCCACTACTACTATCCACGCGTGCTATTGTTGTCTTCTCAAGCCATTGCTGCTATCCCCACATGATACAACTATTTTCTCGTGTTGCTACTGTTATCCCCATGTGCTATAGCTATCTTCTCATGCCACTACAACTATCTTTGCACGACATTGCTATTTGCACATTGGTTACTAGTGTAAGACCCTTTCACTGCTACTCCACCTCTTACTGGCTACTGCTCCACCACCTACTAGCTATTAGCTTGGTGGTTTACTGATGCCAGACCCTTTTGCTACTTTTTCACCTCCTATCAACTACTACTCCACCTCCTGCTAGCTGCTACCTTGGTGGTTTGTTGGGGCAGGTGGCTGGCTACCTTACTCTCTTTCTTTACTCCTTTGTCGGTTGCACCCTACTACTTCTCCTTGATGGCTACTGCATTCTCCTTAGCCAGCTACCTTGCTACTTGTCCTTGCCTTTAGGTTTGCTATTCTCTCTCCTTTGGCTGGCTCTCTCAAAGTTCTACAGCACACCCCCTTCTTGCAAAACGCATAAGGGTATTTATAGAGCCTTGAGATTGAGGCTACACAATCATCAACGGTCATCATTAATTCCCACATGTTGCCCTATAATTAACGGCCAGATTTGAGTTCTAAAATTTAAGGTCAATGGTCAACATTGACATCCTAAAATTTAAGGTCATAATCAACATTGACTTCTCAATGCCAAGGTTGACCTATCATCACTACTTTCTCCCAATGACCTCACTACATCTCAACGGCATTCATAACATCAAATCAACACATATAACCACATGAAATGATATTGACAATAAATCCAACATTAGTCATCAAAGATAGTTTCAACAAAAATATGCCACAACAAATTTTCTTATGAAAGGTCTCAAAATATGATTTATTAATCTTATAAAAGTGTTAGGTGCATTAATAAAACCAAAAGGTATAACTAACCATTTAAACAAACTAGGTTTAGTCTTAAATGCAATTTTTCACTCATCACCTTCTTTCATCCTAATTTGATGATACCCACTCTTATGGTCAATTTTAAACAAGTAACAATCACCATGCAATTCATCAAACATATCATCAAGTATAGGTATAGGATGTTGATACTTAAAAATTATATTGTTGATAACTCTACAATCAACACACATCTTCTAAGATCTATCTATTTTTGGCACTAGCAACATTAGCACTGTGCATGGGCTCATGCTTTCCCTTGCATGTCCCTTCTTCATTAACTCATCAACTTGCCTCTAAAACTCCTTTATCTCCTTAAGATTACCTCTATATGCTGCATTGTTAAGAATGAGAACTCTAGGAATGAGATCAATGTGATATTCAATCCCTCTCCTTAGTGGTAAGCCATATGTGATCTCCTAAGGGAATACATCATTATAATCTTTCAACAAAGATGAAATAGCACAAAGCAAAGATAAATCAAAGTCAATATTAGAAAAATAAGAATCTTTGTAAAGGATCAAGATCATTTGTTGCCTAACTTGAAAAGCAACCCTATCATCTACTCCTTTTACAAACATACACATTTGTTTTCTCTTATCTTCACTCTTTTGAACCTGACCACTCTTGTACTTATCACTCTTAAGTGCTTTCACCTTGTTTTTCTTGCTTTCACTTTCTTTTTGCTCCTTTCCTTTTGCTCACTTTCATAAAGTCTCACTTAGACTTTATATACCTATTTTGGAGTTAATGAAACAAGTATAAATGGTTTTCCATCCATGGTGAAAGAATAACAGTTCTTGCAACCATTATGCAAAACTCTTCTATCAAATTGTCAAGGATAGTCTAATAATAAATGCCCCTACATAGGTATAACATCACAAAACACCTTGTTCTTATATCTACCAATTGAAAATGGAACTACAACTTATTTAGTCATTATCACCACTTTACTATCATTTAACCATTACAAGTTATATGGCGTAAGATGTTTAGTTATGGGTAAACCCAACTTCTATACTAACTCTATGCTAACTTCATTGGTACAATTACCCCCATCTATAATTAAGTTACAATTTCTATCTTTCACTAAACACTTACTATAAAAGATATTCTCCCTTTGCATTTCAACATTATCTCTCTTGTTAACTTGTACACCAATAGCTCTCCTTACCACCAAAAGTTTCCCATCATACTCCTGCTATTCTACTCCCTCATCAACATCACTAGCATCTATTAATAGTGATATATAAGCCTCATAACTAGACTCACTCCCAGTCTCATATTCACTATCATCCCTAAGGATTATAAACCTTTTATTAGGGCATTATGACATTATATAACCTTTACCCAAACACTTTATTTTATGTCTCTAGTTTTTCCTTAGTTACCCTTAAGTTTATCCTTAAATTTTCCCTTTTTAAAGCTACCCCCACTAATCTTAGGTTTATGTGTATTGGTTTTAAACTTAAAAGTCATCTTCTCTTCCTTCTTCCCCCAATTTGTCTTCTAAAAAAAAAAGACCCGAGTTTTAATTATATTTAGAAGCACTCCTGCCCTTAAGTTGCCTTTCAACTTTCATGGCAATGTGTACCATGTCCTTAAACTCTATATAATGTTGCAATTCTACCACATCAGTTACACTTCTATTCAACCCTTAAAGGAACCTAACCATGGTCATTTTCCTATCCTTCATTACATTTGCCTTAACCATAGTAATCTATATCTCCTTATGATACTCTTCCACACTCTTAGAACCTTACATAAGGCTTTGCAACTTGTTGTACAAATCCCTATAATAAGAACTAGGGACAAACCTCCTTCTTATCACAATCTTCAACTCATTCCAAGTTTCTATTGGTCTTTTGAAATTCCTCCTTCTACTAGTAATTTGCTAGTTCTACCATTCTATTGCATAATCAGTAAACTCAATCATAACTATCTTGACTTTCTTCCTCAGAGAAGTTATGACAATCAAATAGTAACTTTACTCTTCTCACAGTTTAAGTACATATATAGGTCAATGTTTCCTTAAAAAGAAGGAATTTTCATTTTAATGCTACATAAATTTTTGCCTACTTCTTGCTCCATTTTATTTCTATTATTCCAATCTCTATTATACCTATCATAAACATCTTTATTGCCTAATACTCCTCTACCATTCTCATTATCATTTCCTCCTCTAAATCCACCTCTGAAGTTTCTACTAGTATTATCACCCACATCATAATAATCATTACCATCTTCACCGACATTATGTTCAAATTAATCCTTCACGACCCTTTTAGCTAACCTATTAAGATTCACACTCAATTCCCTTTCTATTTTATCCATCATGTGACAAAACATTTAGTCAATCCTATCAAACATCTTCTCTAAGGATTTTATATGCAATTTAAAGTCAAGAATAACTACTTCCTCCTCTCTATGTGTGAAATTTCCTTCTTTACCATTAGACATTGTACCTACAAAATTGTCAGTAAATAAAAAAATATACCTCACAAAATTCACTCCCTTACGTGTTTGCTCTCCACTTAACTACAACAATCCTCAACTCTTATGTTTCATACAATGAAATGCAAGATTCTAAGAGTTCTTTCAATAATTCTAATCAAATTATATTCAAAACAAATCAAAACTTAAATATACTAGCCTTAAACCAATCTTTTCAAATAAGTGGCATAATCAAGGAAAGCAATCAATAGAACTAGGATTCAACCAAAGCTAATAGAAATAAAGAATGCAATTGATGTAATTAGATTACTGGAATAGAAAAACAGTCAATTAAAGCAAATTTGAAGTTATGAATCGCTTAGAAACAATTTAGGGTTCGTTATTTTTTTATGACATGAACCCTAAATTTTCAAAAACAATAGCCCTACAATTGATAATTAGTAGTTCACTACATTAACCAACACAAGAGCTTTAACAGCACAAGGAAAAAAAAAAAAGGTATAGTCTAACTTTTTTTTTATATAGATTGATAACCAAACATTGATGAACAACAATAAAACATTAAAATAAGGATAACTAACTTGAATTAGAACCAAGGTTCTAATACCAAATGATACGAATTTTGATTATATGTAAACAAAACCCAATACCAATGTTGGTTTAGGTTCGTTCTAACACAAGTTAAAAGATTGGAGTTCTGATCCAACCATTATAAACAACCAAAAACCATAATTATAGGATTCTTATGTCACTCCTAACAGTAACAATGTTAAAGAAGATAAGTTTATGGAACTAACACACTCAAGTATAAAACTTCAAAATTAGTTCTCAAAGAACCAAGGAAAATAGGCAATTTTTAAAAGATTGGAGTTCTTAAGTTAAATAGCCATTCTTTTTTCCTTTTTTATATGTTAACCACCAAAAACCCTAACTGCTAAGAAAGTCTTATTAATGGAATGATCCAACCCATTACATAATAATAAAAACCTATGAAAATTTCTAATTTAGATGTTGAAATTCGTCCAACCCACTACATAACAATATAATCCGTGAAAATAAACCATTCAAATGCCCAAACACAAGCTGTCAACTCTAACTTCCTTTCCAAGGTCATGGTTTTTATATTCCTTCATAGATGACACATTTGTAAACCCTAGTGAAACCTCCATCATCCTTAATTATACCTAGTGATTTCTTATAAGTAAATGTCACACAAAAAGTTGTTGAGTGCTTCCTTTATTTTCTTTGGCCTTCCCTTATCATTAGTCGTCCAAGGTTTTGCAAAGCATTAATTATTATTTCCAGCCTTGTATGGGTTGTAATTGTTGTAATTGAGTAGCCTTCGACGGGAAGGAGAAGAAAATGCAGCCATCAACGGTCAAAAAATCAAGTAAAAATGGCAAATACGTTGAGAGAGAAGGAGGTGGCCAAAGGGGGGCTGAATGTTGAACGTAAGACGGCCGAAAGGCAGCTGAGGAAGGTGAAGAGAGAGTGAAAAACCAGACCATTAGAGTGAGAAACCTAACAAGGAGAAGGGAAACTTGACGGCCAAATTGGACCAAATTGGTAGAAGGAGAGAAACTCGTAAGGAACAGCACACCAGCGATCAACAAGGAGACAACACGGTAGAGAGAGAAATAGATAGTCGAAAAAATAGAGAAACTGGTTGACAGGAGAGAAAACCGGTTACAGCTAGACAAGGTTGGACGGCAAGACGAAGAAAAGCAGACCACTGGCAGAAAAGGAAGGAAATCCGACCAAGTGGGTGAACAAAAAAGAAAAATCTGGTGATGAGAGAGAAATCAGGAGGTAAGAGAGAGAAATTTGGCAAGAAGAGAGAGAAATCTGGCTGGACAGCAAGAGAGAGAGAAACGGACAGCGAGCCATGAGACAGTGACATCATGAGACAAGGAGACAAGCGAGACCGTAAGACGGTGAAAGCAAGAATTGTGTGATACAATGTAGAGAAGGAATTCAACGAAGCATTGAACTCAAGACAAAGTGGTCTTGCTGTGATACATCCTTGTATATAAGTATAAGTAATTGTTGTCTTGCTATCATAGCACTTTTAACCTCACTTTTCTCTCCTTACTTTTCTCTCCTTACTTTTCTCTCTAGCTTTTCTCTTAATGACACCTTTTTCCCTTGAATTTCATCCCTTGGCCTTACTTCTCTCTTTTCCTTTAAACTCTCACTCATTCTTTTTTTTCTCCTCTTATTCTCTAACTTTGCACTCTCTTATTATCTTAACTAATCTCATATGCTTCAAAAGGTTTAAAAGGAGTTAATACAATAGTCCAATTATTAATTACAATAGAGTATCTGTTCTTGTGGCCATTATAAGTAACCTTCCTATCAAATTGCTATGGTCAGCCAAGAAGTATATAACCAGTATGCACTAACCACATCACAAAGAACCTTATTCTTGTAATTGCCAATAAAAAAGGCAATTACAACTTACATGGTACTCTAATTTCTCCATAATCATTCAACCGTTGTAGCTTATACAACTAAAAATGCTTGAAGGTATCCAAATTTAACTTATATACCAATAAAGTATTAATAACAATAATACAACTTTACTATCAATAATCATACTTTATACCTTATCTTTAACATGGCATTTTCTATGGAAAATGTACTCACATTACTCCTTATCATTATTATCCTTAAGCTAAATTCTTAATGCATACCTTACAACTAGCATATCTCCATAAACATCAACATCAAAACAATCCTTTAACGGCAGCATGTCATTGTCACTTAAACTAATAATTTTTTTGTTACTATTCTCCAACATGATCATATCTCTTTTATTTGGACATTGGGAAGTAATATATCCATGCTTTGACACCTAAAGCACTTAGTATCATAAGATTTAGAAGAAGATTTAATTTCAGTTTTACCTTTAGAACAGTAACCAAATCTTTGGCTTTGCATCTTTTTTTTGACTTTAAGGCCGATTTAAATTCTTGGGAAGTAATATGTCCATGCCTTTGACACCTATCTTTACAATTATTGTGGCAACCTTCTCTTCATCTTTGATAACCTATCTCCTTTGGATGGGAGTTTTCACCACATCTCTCCCAACCCATTTTAGCTTAGGTTGGTTTCCTTTCTCCATCACATCATTATGCTTGCTTTTAGGTACAAACACAATTTTCTTCATCTCTTTTACCTTTTCAATTGGCTTTTCAATATAGCCTGGTCCTTTCTTCCCCATGGAATAAGGTCTTTGTTTGCTCAAACACTCATCTAACTTTCTAATAGTATCCTCCTTGATGGCATTTGAGAAATATAACTCTCTTCTCACTTTCATGGCTTGTATGAAACTTTCTTCACACTTCTTTAACTCGAACTTAGCCTTGTGGAACTTGGCTTGCAAAATCAGCACCTCTTGCTCTTATGCAATCACCTTAGCACCAAGATATTTATGTATCTTGCCTTTCTCTACCTCAAGTACAATCAACTCCTTAATCCTTTTCAAGTACTCCTTTTTTACTTCAAACTCCTTTTCTTTCACCTAAAGATTAGATTCATCAATAATAGAATTTTCATACAGTTTCTTGAGATTTTTTACATATTTTTCCAGCTTGTTGTTTTTGCGTAAACAAGCTCTCAATTCATTCTCAAGTTATTGCACTAACTCATCCTCTTCCTCTTCTATTGATTCCTCATTACTTAAAGATTCTTGATCATCATCTACTTAAATAACTAGCATATCCTTTGAAGCCTCATCATTGGAATCATCATCAACTTCTTCTTCAAAATTTTTTTCATCCAACTTGCTCAATGAAAAGTTGCTTTTCCTTTTAGCACTTGAATTTTCAGCTTTAAAATAGCTGGATTTCTTTGCTCTGCACCTTAAGGCAAGCTCGTCATCACCATCACTGCTTACTTCTCTTCTTTTTAGGTAGTCCACGACAAATTCCCAATTGCTCCACAGCTAAAGCACTTCAAGGGTAGTTTTACCTTATACATCCCTTTTCCTTTCCTCATATTATTGGTGATGTATGTCAAAACTTTATCCACTTAAGGATCACTACCTTCTTTTGAGCTACTATTAGATTTTTCTTCTTGGTCTTTAATCATTAATTTCCTCATTGCCTCGAAGATCAGCTCCTTTTTTACCTTAGACTTCTTTTCTTTCTTCATTGGGACCATTCTCATTTTATAAGCCATTAATATGCTGGGCAAGTCATCTAAGGGCAACCTGTCCAAATCTCTATCTTCTACAGAAGAGACTTTTGCATTGTAAGCTTCTAATAAAGTTCTAAGTATTTTTCTTACTACAATAACATCATTGATTTCCTCTCTATAATCTCTGATAGAGCACACAATTTTGTTGATTCTTATGAAAAAGGCATCTACAGACTCATCATTATGCATCTTTATATCTTCAAATCTGCTCCTCTAGATTTTTAACTTGGCTTCCTTCACAACCTTGTCTCCTTTGTAAATATTTTTCAATTTGACCCAAATTTGTTTGATTGTGTTGCACCCCCCTTACATTGGTGAATTCTTTATCTAATAAAGAAGCATATAAGGCATTTCTTGTCTTTCCATCACACTCCAGATTCTTCTTATCAGCAGGTGTCCTAGCATGACCTTTAGTGACAAGGATAATGCCCCTGACTGTGTTCCTATAACCCTGTATGGGTTATAATTGTTGTTAACTAGATTTAAATGTGCAAGTAATTTAAAGCTATATGGAGGGGCAAGAAAGTAAAGCCATATGGAAGGGCAAGAGAGTAATTTAAAGCTACATGGAGAGGCAAGAAAGTAATCACAATATAATAAGCCCTAAATTGGAAGACAAATGTGGTGGACAATGAAAAACAACCAACCTGCAGAAAAGGGTCAGACACCACCATAAGAGAAAAAAGAGCCACCACCGAAAAAATAGAGATCTGGCTGGATGGTGAGGGAGGTCCGGTTAGACAATGAGAGACAAAACCTATAAGAGATGTACAACCACCAGGAGAGCAACAGATGACACAACAAGGAGAAAACCATGTGACGGCAAGAGAAAAAAACCTGTGAAAAACGTGTAACCACCAGCAAAAACCAAAAATGGGAGACCAGTGGAACCGTGAAACAAATGAGGAGAGCAGATATGGTATCCTTGAGGCTTAAGAACGTGCGACAGCGTGAGACCAGAACATGCAACAGCATAAGACTAGAACATGCGTTAGCGTGAGACTAGAACGTGTGTCAACATGAGATCAGAACATGCGACAGCGTGAGATCAGAACGTGCAACTGTGTGACTATTCAAAAGCAGGGGGCAGGCCGTGAGACATGAAACAATAAACTAGAAGTATGAGTACAAGCCATGAAGCCATGAGACGGTAAAAGTAGAAGTTATGTGAAACAACCTAGAGAAGGAATTCAGTAAAGCATTGAAAAGAACTCAATGTATTTCCAGATTTCTTCAAGAGAGATTAAAAAGTATTATGGTGGACTTCTAAGCGGCAGTAAAGCAACCTATTCAATTCAACAGAGGCAAGACAAGTTAGAAAAAGGGTAGGTACAGTAAATGACACTCTTTGTATTGTACTTGCTTTGTATTTGAAATAGTGAAAGGAAAAAAGGATTAAAACATCCGTTGTAACTACTTTATGAGCATCAAAAGTACCACACTAATATGCTCAAGTATAGTGGATTGTCTTAGTAGCAGAAAAGTCCCTACCACCATGGACGTACGTCACATTGACGGAACCACATAAATCTCTTATGTCCTTACTTTGATTTACATTCTGTGATTTGAAATGAGTTGTGAACGCAGCTAAAGTATCATTAAACCCATAACCTAAAGAAGACCTAATCAAGAACATCTGATCTATCTAATAGGTTTGAAAGATGACTTTGGGAACTATTGTGATTAATAGGTAACAATAGATCTACCTTAGTCAAATTTGAGAAAGATTTTGCTTTTGAAAAGAGTTTAAAGTTGTTCACATACCTGCGTATTAACGAGAGCTAAAGTATTAAATAAGTACAATACTTTGGCTTAAATTATTAGAGTGTGTTTTTAATTGGTGTGATACTGATTCAGCCCCCTCTCTTAATATCACAGACTAGTAGATCCTACGGTGAAGTTGGGAACTTCGCTGACAACAGACTCAAACACATCAAGACCAAGACATCAGATATAGGAGTATTTTATTCTTCCATAATTGATAATTTTATCCATAAAAAATAAGGATGCCCTTACTGTTAATACTATTATTGTTGTCCATGATATCAATCAACAGTAAAAATAAAAATTCACAACATGAACAAAAAACTTCAGATCAAAAAAAGCAAATTGGATCAATAAAGGAACCATACTCTAATACCACTTAATGAGGACCTTCTTAAGTCTCACACTAAGAGGCAGAAAAGGTGAATCAATGTGAGATGCTCACTTTTTACAAATCTTTCTAGATTAACCTTTATGACTTGTTAAAATAAATGATCTAATGTTTTATCTTTCTTTTTTATGTGAGAGTGGTCGTACGGATATCAACCAAATGCAAGCACCTAAGAACACACGATAATTTTTACTTGGCTCACCCACAATGTGTAAGCTACATCCACAGTGTGATAAGATCATTCCTAAATCACACAATCTACTCTTATTATCAAAGCATATAGTTATGGTGTAGAAGGTCACTCCTTAGCCACTTATAATGATATCATTGAGTTGATCTCTTGATCACTCAAAAGTTTGATCTCTTGATCACTCAATGGACTAATCTCCCGATCAGTCCAAGGGTATCCCACCCTTTTTCAATAAGTTTATCAAGAGTTTAGTAGCTAACATTTTCTTAAGAAAGATCACTCAATGTGCATAGGTTGCTAATGTAGAAAGCGGATCATCTCCTTCCTTACTACTAGCCTTTGCTCAGACTTTGCTAGTCTCTTCTCTAAATGTTATCTCCGTCATAGGTTATCTCTACTGCAGGTTCTCTCTGCTACTGGTTCTCTTTGCTGCCAATTATCTCCGTTGTAGGTTCTCTCCCCTTGCTACCAATGTTGCCTCACCTACTCCCTTGGTAGGTTCTCTCCTTTTGCTATTGATGGAGCCTCTTTTGGCCTTAGCAAGTTCTCTTCCCCTACTATTGGTGCTACCTTACCTACTGATAAGGCACTTTTTCTCCTCTACTACTACAAGTCACTTGTTGCAAAGGCACATTTTCTCCTTTGCTGCTGCAAGCTACCAAACCTACTACCGAGCACATTTTCTCCTCTACTACGGCAAGCTACCAAACCTATTATAAGGCATGTTTTCTCCTATACTGATGATATCCACTTTTCAAATCAATCTTAGAAAAGACACATAAACATACAATTTATCCAATATGTCATCTAATTTAAGTATGGAGTGACAATACTTTACAGTGATTTTGTTGATTGCTTGACAATCAACACATATCCTCCAAGTCCCATCTTTTTTGGCTACAAGTAGGACAGGAACAACACATGGACTCATGCTTTTCCTCACATATCCTTTGGAAATAAGCTCCTTAACCTACCTTTGAAGCTCTTTTGTCTCCTTAGGATTACTCTTATATGCTGGCCAGTTAGGGATGGATGCACCCAAAATGAAATCAATTTGATGCTCAATTCCTCTATTAAGTGGCAATCCACTTGGGACATCGTCAGGGAATACATCATCAAATTCTTGTAATAGAGCAACAACAACACTAGGCAAAGATGGGTCAAACTTGTTAGTGTTAAAATAAGCCTCCTTGTACAAAAGTATGATCATAGGTTGTTTGTCATAGAATGCTTTTTTGACATCACTTTCTTTTGTATAGAAACTTTCTCTTTTCTTCTCTTTCTTTTGTATCCTCGCATTTTCTCCTCTCTTTTCTCTTTTATCAATCTCTCTTTTCTATTCACTCTCATTTTTAATCCTTAATTAATCCTCATAAGCTTGTTAAGGTGATAATGGTACAAGAGTGACAGGTTTTTCATTCATTACAAAGGCATATCGATTCTTGAAGTCATCATGCATAACTCGCCTATCAAATTACCATGGTATTCCTAATAGAATATGGCCCATATACATAGGTACAACATCACATAAAACTTTATCATGGTACCTTCCAATAGAAAATGATATGAGCACTTACTTATTTACCTTGACTTCACCACTCTCATTCAACCATTGAAGTTTATATGGCTCAGGATGCTTCATAGTAGGCAAATCCAGCTTCTCAACCATAGTTATGCTAGTAACATTAGTGCAACTCCTACCATCAATAATCATACTACATACTTTATCTTTGATGAGACACTTTATCTGAAAGATGTTATCTCGTTGCACCTCATTTTCTTCCTTTACTTACACATTCAATGCTCATCTTGTAGCGAGAGTTACTCCTTTAACCGAATACTCCTATCCATCACTTTCACCCTCTGATGATGGCACATAATCATCACCTGATTCACTTTCAGTTTCAACATCACCATTACTTCTTAAAATCATTGCACGCTTATTTGGACATTAAGATGCAATATAACCCCTACCTAAATACTTAAAACATTTACCGTCTCTATTTTTACTTGGTTGGGGTTTAAAATTACCTATCTCCTTGTTCAAACTCATATTCATGTGCTTGGGTAGCTCGGCTTTGGACTTGTAATTGACCATCTCATCCCTTTTACTCTAATTTAGCTTCCAAGATGAGGTAAAACCTAAATTCTACCCAAACTATATGGAGCCCTTTCATTTAAATTGCCTTTCAAATTTCATTGGCATATGCACCGTGTCTTCTAATTCCACATAATGTTGTAATTCAACCACATTTGCTATGTCCCTATTTAGCCCTTGCAAAAATCGAGCCATGGTTGCCTCTCTATCTTCTTCTACATTTGTCCTAATCATGGTAATCTCCATCTCCTTGTAGTAGTTCTTCACACTTTTGATGTCCTAAGTGAGCCCTTACAGCCTTTGGTATAACTCTTTATAATAGTGATTGGGGACAAACCTCCTCCTCATGATAGCCTTCATCTCTTCCTATGTATCAATAGGCTGCTTATGATTCCTTCTCCTAGTCAAAATAAGTTAATCCCACCAAATAATAGCATAATTAGTAAATTCAATTGCAATAAGCTTTATCTTTTTCTCCTCGGAATAGTTATGGTAGTCAAGACCAATTTAACCTTCTTCTCCCATTCTAGGTATGCATCAAGATCATTTTTACCTTGGAATGAAGGAATTGTCATTTTAATACTACCCAAATTATAGTCATAGGTGCCTTACCTTCCAAATTCCCTTTGATCCCTTCTATTGTTAGCAGTTCTAACCATAGTAGTTTGATTGCCAAATTCATCATCTTCATGGTCATAGGCACATCTCGACTACCTTCTTGCTTTATGAGCTTAAACAAACAAGCAAAGAGAGAATAATTGCAAATAAACAAATTTGTACATTTGAATAGTAATGCACATAATAAACAAACTAAACAAAAATAAATAAATCACAAGGTAAAAAATTGAAGAGTTAGTGGATTCAACTTAATTTAAAACTAGGCTCTGATACCAATTGATGAGGAAAACCCCAAAAAGACATGGCTTAGGGACCTAATGCACATAAGGAATCAAAGAACAACCAGGAAAGCTAAACGAGAGTTTAATAACACAAACTCTAGACCCACCATTTAAAGGAACACGAACCTAGGTTATTTAAGAAGGATATGGACGCCACACTCCAGAAAAGAAAGGACTTGAGAGTGATAAGTTGATTAAAATGTCATAAGAAGAAGTACCTCTGGATAAGTTCTTTAGTCCTCAAAGGAACCGAGGGAGAAAAACCCTTCCTTTCTATTTCACTCAAAGTTGTCTACTTCTAGAGCTTACAAGGGGTGTCTATATATAGGTTAACATAGCAAGCCTAAAAAGGCACAAATTCCTACTTAGGACAAATCCTTATTTTGGAGGAATTCCTAACTATGGACAAATTCTAACACAGATAATAAACTCTTATTTAGGA
This sequence comes from Ceriops zippeliana, assembly GCA_037897445.1. Classification (NCBI taxonomy): domain Eukaryota; kingdom Viridiplantae; phylum Streptophyta; class Magnoliopsida; order Malpighiales; family Rhizophoraceae; genus Ceriops; species Ceriops zippeliana. Next base: position 447,741 of record JBAPLH010000135.1, on the reverse strand, counting down.
GTGAATGCTATTACTTAGTCTAACCATTAAGCATTCTAATTATATTAATTAGGCCTAGATTCTTTGCCAAACTTGAATTCGCACCATTTGAAGTTTAGTTGGCCTGAATATCCTCAATCAACCCATTTAGTGCTTCTTTAATCTATTTGGCTCTAGCTTGTGTTATTGAGCCTTTCGAAATGTGGAATGGACCTCTTGCATCCATTGAAGCTCTAATTCATGTTATTGGACCTTCTAAAATGTGCAATGGACCTCTTACATCCATTAAAGCTCTAGCTCATGTTATTGGGCCTTCCGGAATGTGAAATGGGATTCTTGCATCCATTGAAGCCTTCCACCCATCATCTCTACAATTCTCATCATCTACTGCTGTCAGCTACCAAACATGCTACAGTGCATGTTTTCTCCTTTGTTGCAACAAACTACCGAACCTAATACAATTGTTGCCAACACATGTTGCTATTAGTGCCTACGCGTGCTGTTATAACTACTATGGCTACCTGTACATTCTGCTATCACTAGCTACACGTTCAATTATTGCTACCTACACATTCTGCTGTCGCTACTTACACATTCTACAATCGTTGCCTACACATGCATGAGCTACTATCGCTGCTTAAGTATTCTACTGTTGCTACTTACACATTCTGCTGTCACTGCTTACGTGTTCTACTATTATTGCTTGCACGTTCTATTGTTGCTGCCTATACATGCACAGGCTACCATCACTACCTACACATTCTACTGTTGCTACCAATACATTTTGCTGTAGCTTACCGCTGCTCCTACAATCCATAATTGCTAGTTTTGCTTGTTGGACTTACTGCCAACATTACAATTTCTAGTATAACCTGTTAAACTTGTTGCAATTGCTAGGATTACAGGATACATCTAGTATTATAGATTGCTATTGGTATTGTGCCTCCTGTAAATTGCTAAATGTGCTACAATTATTAGGATCATAAGCTACAACTGGTGTTGTGGACTACCGCTGGTATTACACTTGCTGCAATTGCTGGGATCGCAAGCTGCAGATGGTTTTACGAACTGTTGCTGGTATTACGCCTGCTGTAGATTGCTAAATGTGCTACAATTACTAAGATTGCCAGTTGGACGTGCTACAATTGCTAGGATTGCTTGTTAGATGCACTGCAATCACTGAGATCACTTATTGGTTGTTGCGTGCTATTGTTGGTATAGTAGGTTGTCGCTAGTTATTACAGGTTACAACTGGTGTTATAGGCTTCTACTAGTATTGCCTGCAAGCAACTGGTTTTTCCTCGGTTTGCTACCTACCCTTACTGTTATTGCTTACTACCTTACTGCTACAATGTCCCTCTTTGGTGGCTGCTGCACATCCATCTCTCCTTAGGGTGGTTACTACACGTTTTACTCTCCTTGGTGTGGCTGTTACAATCTCCCCTGCTGGTTTGGTATGGTTGTCTCCTTCTTTGATAATTGCTGTCACCTCCTCCTTGGCTAACTATTACACCCTTCTTGGTTGGTTTGGTTTTTCAGCTGCTCCTCTCCTTTGGTTTAGTTTTTCGACTACTGCTCTCCTTGGTATGGTCGACTACTACACCTTTTTCTTAGTGTGGTTGGCTGCTTCACCTTTCCTTGGTGTGGCCAACTACTACAACTCTCCTTAATGTGGTCAACTACTGCACCTCTCTTTGGCCTGCTACAACTCTCCTTGGTGTGGCCAACTACTACACCTCTCTTTGGCCTATTGCACTCTCCTTGGCCAGTTACACCTCCCTTAGTGGTAACTCACTTGGCCAGTTACACCTCCTTTGGTGGTTGCCTTCTTTGCCTTGGTTACTGTTCACCCTCTTATTGCCTTTAAGTTTGTCGTTCTCTCTCCTTTGGCTGACTCTTTCAAAATTCTACAACACTCACTTGTCTTGCAAAGTGCATGGGTTATTTATAAAGCCTTGAAATTAAGGTTACACGTTCATCAATGGTCATCGTTGATTCTCAAAGGTTGTCCTACAATCAACAGCCAAATTTGATTTCTAAAATTTAAAGCCAATGGTCAATGGTCAATATTGACTCGTTGACTTTAGTTAACCTACCATCAACAATTTTGACCAATGACTTCTATATATCTCAACAATATTCAAAACATTAAATCAATATGAACAACAATATAAGATGTTATTGACACTAAATCTAACATTAACCATCAAAGATGGGTTCAACACTTTAAATTAAATTGTTATGTACAACCTAAAAAGTTAGGAAACAAGTTATTTTGATCATATTAAAATGCTAAGGAAACTAAGTCCTAACAGCCCCAATCTTAAAACACCATAAAGTTTGATCACTCCTTTGATAAATTAAGACAATATATTCTTCCAAAAACAAAAAAAAGCAAAGCAAAGCTTGCTGAAAAAACCTTAATATTATTCATTCTTGTTTTACATAATTGTAGCATTTATATAAATATGTAAACATCACAATCCTTTAATTAAGGAATACAAATTTGCCTTGATGTAGGAATCCTTAAAAGACTACAACTAATGAAAATTAGGTATAAAAGTCAAAATAAAAATCCATACTAATGTATTAAGACTCAATCGAACATATGAGTCCAAATAAATCCAATAAGTTCAGCCGTAACTTAAAATCTAGTAACCCAAAACAAAAACAAATCCTTTAATACAACTTAGCATGCAGACCAAGCCTTTCCTTAGCTAGGTCATACGGCTTAAACTTATATCGTGGGTTCCAAGATTTGTTCTTTAATTTCTAAGCCTTGTCTATCATCTTGCATATAAAGATTAGTGAGTATCCTTAGTGTAACATTGGAAACTTTGAGAATAGTCTTAGAATGTGCTAGAGTAGCCTCTTTGTCATGCACCTCTATAATTAAGCCTTGTAAAGCTTCTTTCATCCTTTTTGTCTTAGCCCTAATCATTGGACCACCGATTCCTTGCAAAAGATCTTAGGAATACTTACTTTGTTACACTTGATCAACACCTTGTTCTCTATCATTCATAGAAAATTATTAACCTCCTTCACATTCCTTGAGCTATCATATGTCTTCATCTTTAAAGCATTCAGTTTTAAATGAGCAACAACTACTATAGGCCAGACAATGTCTTTCCCTTAAGCAATTGCCTTTCTACAAAGGATTAGCTTATCCTTTGTCTCCCTCAACTCATTAAATACTTTCTTAAGCTCTTCCTTCAAGGAACCAAAATCATGTTGGAAAATCCCTTTCAAGGTCTCACTTACACTAGACATTTTGCTAAGGCTTGGTTCAAGACACCTTACATCTCCTCATGAAGCTCTTCTTTCCCCTTCTCAATCTGATCAATGCATTAGTCCACTTCCTCAAACTTATCTTGCCTATCAGTAATAGCAAGCTCCACCTTGCCTTACATTAATGTCTTCCAAAGCATCTCTTGACCTTGGTATCAAATATTTTTACTAGGCAAAGTACTTTCCCTAACTCACAAAAATCTGGCTTTAATATCAACTGTCACATACTTGGATTTTTTACCAACAAACCAAGTGACACTAATAGACTCACTTGGTAAAGAATACTAATCAACTTCCCCTCCAAAGTTATAAATATTGCTCATAAAAAGAAAAGTCAAGATGGCACACCAAGAATATAAATAATACAAAGAACTTAGAGTATACTTTATTACTTCAAGAATGTCTCTACAAATATTACTTGGTAGCTTTCTAGCTCTTTATCCCTTTATGAGTGTTTCTATATGAATGAATACAAGTAAAGTTCCTAAGGCTATTTATAATCATCCACCTCCTCAGTGGATGACTAAAATCTATTTGATCCAACAGGTTTTATTGTTTCTCTAGAGTATTGTATACAATTCACTACATTACAAGAAAACATCTGAAATATTTACAAATTCCTAAAAACTCCCACCTAACTCTAGATTTGTGAAGAGAACTCTAAAAAAATTTCAGAATTAAACCTCGTTTATAGGTTGAGAATTGTGTAGCATGTGACAATAAGCATGAGGAAGAAGAGTTTTAGGATTAAACCTTCTCAAAGGAATCTATATTTCCTCCTTCAAACCACTTAATTGATAATATATTCTTCAATCAATTATGCCCTATTAAGCAACATGTCAATATGTTTCGAGTATTCACTAACAAAATCTATTTATTTTAACCCTAGTACCTTAGATAATAGGTCATTAAACACATTATAAATAAATCTAAGGGAAATAATCTATATATATTCCTATCAATTAGGGAAATCAACTTCGAGTATTTTTGCCATAAAGGAAAATTCCAATGTCATTAAAGCATGACAACCTCCATATAGCATGTTGTTATCATAACCTTAGAATCTTTAGGAATTTTCCTTTATCTCAAAGAAATTTTCAATTTTGTAAACTTATTCTTGTTAATCATCGCCATTAAAGATAGAAAAATCAAGATGATATTGCTTTCCGTAAAACAGGGTATTGTTGCTTGTTAATGACAAGGAAGAATGACTATGATGAACTAGTTTTGCACTACTAACCAAATACGAAATTTTCATAACACCATTTCTTTTTGGTCCTTTTGATGTTCTTCCAACAATATAACTACATCTCGAGCAAGATTCTTTAAAACTTCATCAATGCACTTAATATCTTTAAAACTACATTTTGTGAGCGAATAGTTGCTGCCATAGTCACAAACAGAGTTTTCAATCAAGAATTGAAATGGAGAATCAAGAGTTGGAAATACAACAGGCCAAGGAAGGCGTCGCTCTGATATTAAAGTGATGTAAACTAAATCAATTTGACTAGAATTCAATAAGAGGTTTCTGGTTACAAATGGAGATTGGGATCTTAAGAGGAAAGAGAGGAGAGAAAAGAAGGGAGATTTAAGGAAAGAGAGCTATATTATTTTTCAGACTAATTATCTTTGTTCACCTTTATGTAATTTATACTAGACCTCCTCTATATTAATTACATCAAGACTATCAATCAAGTAACTAGTAATCATAGACATTTATCTTCTTCCTACTTATACCATTGTCATGCTATTGATTGTAGAGCATCACTCCTACTTAAGATAACACTTGCATCAGCTCTTCACTTCCTCATACGTCAGCTCCCATTTGGTGCTTAAAATCTCAACCACCTATTAAATATAACTATCTTGGTTCCTTATCTAGTTCAGCTTGGCCTTTGACCTTATCCATGATCATAAGCTAATTTCACATGCATCATTTACTTACCGGTGCTAGTACAATAATCACTAAGAAGGAGATTGAATCAATAAGAGAGAGTTGAGGGATGCTAAAATGGGTGAGGATGGTCAAGACGAGATGTAAGGTTTGGTTTGGATAAGTTCAAACCAAACTACTAGTGACAGTTTGAAAATTTTTAAAATCACAACCAAACCAACATAAAAATTATTGGAATATGCCTTGTATTCCAAATTACCCTTTTGCCCTTCTTATATCCTTATATATATAGGCATAATAGGGTTATAAGAATTAGAGAGATTTGAGAGGTGAGCCACACTCTTTGTATTCTGTAACACACTTTCTTACTAACAAAAGTATTCCTTCTGTCTTTCCCGTGGACATAGGTCACATAGACCGAACCACGTAAAATTCTGGTGTTGTTTTCTTCTTTGATTTATCGTTTGTTATAACAAATTGGTATTAGAGCCGAAAAGAAAAAAAAAATTTCTCTCTCCTCCAGCCACCCACCACCGCGACGATCTGAAGAAAAAAAAATTTTTTCTCTCTCCTCTGGCCACCCACACCACCGTGACGATCTGAAGAAAAAAAAAAATTTCTCTCTCCTCTGGCCATCCACCCCACCGCGTCAATCTGGAAAAAAAAAAATTTATCTCCTCCTCTTCTGCCACCCAGTAGCATCTCTTCCTTGGAATTTTTTCTTTCTTTCTCTCTCCTCCTCTTCGGCAACCCAGCAGCATCCCACTGAATTTTCTTGGTCTTCTTGTGGTCGCGCTCAGGCTCCTTGAGGGCCTTGATGACAAGGGCAGAGGCGGAGGGGACCACCGCGACCTTGGCCTGACAGTTCTGGACGGTGAGCTCGACTAGAGACACTATAGCACCGAGGTACTGTAGCACGATTAGATACTATAGCTTCGGGTGGCACTGTAGCTTTGGAGGCAGATTGTGATTTGGGCCATCAATTTGTATTCTTCAACTTTCGTGGTGAGTGTTTTGTTGCAATGGCTTCTTCATCTTCATCAACGGTGAAGTCTGAAATTGAGAAGTTCGATGGAAACACTAATTTTGCACCGTGGCAAGTTAGGATGATGGCAATTCTGACACAAGAAGGTACAAAAAGGGCCTTACATGGCAAGAAGAAGAAACCAAAGTTAATGTCTGATGCAGATTGGGATGACATGGACGAAAGAGCTCTATCCTCGATTCAACTCAGTTTGGGAAATGAAGTTTTGAGAGAAATCCTCGGTGAAAGAATAGCAGCTGGTGCATGGCTAAAATTGGAAAGTCTGTACATTACGAAATCATTGACTAATAGACTCCAATTAAAGCAACGCCTTTACACTCTTCGTATGTCAAAAGGTACTTCTTTAAAATCACATATTGGAGAGTTTAGTTCAATTGTTACTGATTTGAGTAAGATTGACGTTTATATTGACGATGAGGATCAAGCTTTATTGCTATTGTGCTCTTTGCCTCCTTCATACAAGCACTTTAGAGATATTATGATTTATAGTAGAGAAGATATTTCCCTTGTGAATGTCAAGACTAATTTGCAGGCCAAGGAGAAAATTGATAGTAGTTTGACATTTTCTGAAACATCAAATCAGAGTGTTGGTTTGATTATTGATCGAGAAAGATCAAAGGAGAGAGGTTAGAATTCAGGTAAATCAAGATCGAAATCAAGGCATAAGAATTTGACCTGCAATTATTGCAGGAAGAAAGGGCACATTAAGTCTGATTGTTACAAGTTGAAAAACAAGTAGAAAGTAAACGACGGTAATCAGAAAAACCATCCATCAGGAGAAGCTCATATGGCAGCAAATGAGAGTGATGATCTGCTTTGTGTTACACAAGGCCAAGGCAGATTTCAGGATACCTGGATCATGGACATTGGATCCTCGCAACATATGACTCCTAACAGGGAATGGTTTACCACTTACAAGTCAATTAATGGTGGTGTTATGTTAGGAAATGATCATGTCTGTAAGGTTGCTAGGATTGGTACAGTGAAAATCAAGATGCACGACAGTGTCATTAGGACCTTGTCTGAGGTCAAACACATTCCAGATTTGACGAAGAATCTTATTTATTTGGGCACTCTTGAGAAGAATGGCTGCAAGATTGGGTGTGAAGGTGGAGTTATGAAGGTTTCTAGAGGTGCTCTTGTATTGATGAAGGCTATCAGAATTGGTACATTGTATTTCTTGCATGGTTTGATAGTCACAGACTCAACTGCAGTTTCCACTTCAGTTTCAAATTCAGACGTGACAAAGTTGTGGCACATGTGGCTGGGACACATGAGTGAAAGAGGTATGGCTGCCTTGAGTAAGAGAGGTCTTTTGTGTGGACAAAACACTGGAAAATTAGAATTTTGTGAGCATTGTGTTTTTGGGAAGCAAAAGAGGTTGAGTTTCAGTACAGCCATCCATAAAATAAAGGAAACATTGGACTATATCCATTCAGATCTTTGGGGGGTCCTTCTCAGGTTCTCTCTAAAGGTATGGGTGTTGCTTATATGCTCACTTTCATTGATGATTTTTCTCGTAAAGTTTGGGTCTATTTCTTGAAACATAAAAGTCAAGTGTTTGAAACGTTTAAACAATGGAAAACTTTACTTGAAAAACAGACTGGGAAGTAGATTAAGAGGCTAAGAACAGATAATGGCCTTGAATTTTGCAATAACGAATTCAATAAGTTTTGCAAAATTGAAGGCATTGTTTGACATGGCACAGTTGTAAAAACTCCACAGCAGAATGGAGTTGCAGAATGCATGAACAGGACTTTGATAGAGAAAGCTAGATGTATGTTATCCAATACAGGTTTAGGCAAGGAGTTTTGGGCATAAGCTGTTAATACAGCTTGTTGGTTAGTAAATCGATCTCCTTGTACTTCCATTGAATGTAAAACGCCTAAAGAGGTGTGGTCAAGTAAACCTGCAGATTATTCTAATTTGAAGATATTTGGCTGTCCTACTTATGCTCATGTTAATGAAGGAAAGCTTGAACCGAGGGCTAAGAAATGCATTTTTCTTGGCTATGCTTTTGGTGTGAAAGGTTATAGGTTATGGTGTCCAGACCCTAAGTCTCCAAAATTTCTCATCAGCAGAGACATGACATTTGATGAATCTGCTATGCTGCATTCAAAAGAGGAAGTCTTAAGGCCAAACGATGAAGATAGTGGGAGTTCCACACAGCAGGTGGAGTTTGAAAGCGATATTCCTTCTAAGTCAGGTCAACAGATTCGGGTTGATATTTCAGAAACAGATGAGGATACTTTAGATACTCAACAGGCACAGCCATACAGTAATGCCAGAGACAGACCCAGAAGGACTATCAAGTCACCAGCCAGGTTTTCAAACTCAGATTTTGCTTATTGTTTGGCAGTAGCGGAAGAGGTGGAGTACAATGAACCTAGCAACTACTCAGAGGTTGTCACTTGTGCTGAATCTTTCCAGTGGAGCATTACTATGACTGAGGAAATTGAGTCCCTGTATAAGAATCAAACTTGGGACTTAGTGAAACTTTCAAAAGATAAGAAGACTGTTGGCAGCAAATGGATCTTCAAGAAGAAAGAGGGAATCTCAGGAGTTGAGGATGCAAGGTACGAGGCACGTCTGGTTACAAAGGGTTATAGCCAGAAAGAAAGGATTGACTTTAATGAGGTGTTTTCTCCAGTTGTTAAGCACACTTCCATTCATGTGCTTCTAGCTATGGTTGCTATGTATGATATGGAACTAGAGCAGCTTGATGTCAAGACTGCTTTTCTACATGGCGATCTTGAGGAAGTCATTTATATGGATCAACCTGAGGGTTTCCAAATTGAGAGCAAGGAGGATCATGTTTGCAGGTTGAAGAAATCTCTATATGGTTTAAAGCAGTCTCCTAGACAATGGTATAAGAAGTTTGACAACTTTATGGTAAGTCATGGTTACTCAAGGAGTGAGTATGACAGTTGTGTCTACCATAGGAATCTGCGTGATGGATCATTTATCTATTTGCTACTATATGTAGATGATATTCTTGTTGCCTCTACAAGTATATCTGAGATCAACAATTTGAAGAAACTACTTGGTAGAGATTTTGAGATGAAAGATTTGGGAGCTGCAAAGAGGATTTTGGGCATAGAGATCATTAGAGACATACAAGTAGGAGAGTTGCGCCTTTTACAGAAAAGGTACATCGAGAAGGTTCTTAATCGTTTTAGGATGATGAGTTGCAAACCTGTAAGTACTCCTTTGGCATCACACTTCAGACTTTCAGCCTCTTTGTCACCCAATAGCCTAGAGGAGGAGGAATATATGTCATGTGTTCCATATTCTAGTGCAGTGGGCAATATTATGTATGCTATGGTTTGCACTCATCCAGATATTTCGCAGGCAGTCAGTGTGGTCAGTAGATATATGGCTAATCCTGGGAAAGCACATTGGCAAGCAGTTAAATGGATACTTTGGTATCTTAGAGGCACTACAGAGGTAGGACTGATGTTCAATAGAGGCAGTAGGTTGATTACTGGTTTTGTGGATTCTGATTATACAGGTGACCTTGACAGAATAAGATCAACAACTGGTTATATTTTCACTCTTTCAGGCAGTGCCATTTGTTGGAAGGCAACATTGCAATCAACAGTTGCTCTTTCCACTACTGAAGCTGAGTACATGGCAATAGCAGAAGTAGTTAAGGAAGCTATTTGGTTGAAAGGTTTGGTCACTGATTTGGGTTTATCACAGGAAACTACTACTGTATTCTGTGACAGTCAGAGTGCTATACACTTGACCAAAAATCAAGTGTATCATGAGAGGACCAAACACATTGATGTCAGATATCATTTCTTGTGAGATGTTATATCTCAATGTTTGATTTTAGTGAAAAAAGTTGCTACTGCAGACAATCCAGCTGACATGTTGACGAAACCAATTTTTCGTAGTAAGTTCAAACATTGCTTGGACTTGATTGGTGTTTGTTTTAATTGATTGGCTCTAAGGGGCCATTTGGAGGAGAGATAGAAGGATTTTATTTTGTTGTGTGTTTGGAGAGTACAATGCAAGGTGGAAATTTGTTGGAATATGCCTTATATTTCAAATTATCCTTTTGCCCTTCTTATATCCCTATATATATAGGCATAATAAGGTTATGAGAATTAGAAAGATTTGAGAGGTAAGTCACACTCTTTGTATTCTGTAACACACTTCCTCTACTAACAAGAGTATTCCATCTGTCTTTCCCGTGGACGTAGATCACATACATTGAACCACGTAAAATTCTGGTGTTGTTTTCTTCTTTGATTTATCATTTGTTACAACAAAAATGATGAAACTAGTCAAAAATGTTATTAATAATTGCAAGTTGGCTTGATTGGTTTGGTGGTTTGAACCATATTATAGGTGGAAATTTCATTGTTCTACCTCCATTTCCAAACCAAGTTGGCATCGCACCCATTTTCTGGTAAGTGATTGAAATAAACAAGAAGAAGACAGAAAAATCCTAGAATTAAGTCAAGATGTTTTTGTTAAATTAATTAACATGAGTGGTCCATGTCATTTAAAGTATGACTCAAAATAAAAGGCCTAATATGATGGTCGGTTAGGCATAACGGTAATTTGGGTCATCGGGTTTAAAATCCCTCCACTCTCCCTATTAAGAATAAACGTTACAGGAAAGGAATATGTGTATATATATCTTCCCCTATTAAGAATAACCGTTACAGGAAAAGGAGTATCTTCTCATTTAAGATAATTATTACAGAAAGAGAGGATCTTCCTATTTAAGGTAACGGTTACAGGAAAGGAAGACGTGTATATATATATATATATATATGCTATTACAGACCTTTCCGTGTGCTTAACCATCAGAGAGAGAAAATGTAAAGAAAAGAAAGGGGAAAGAGTAGGAGAAAAGAGAGAAGCGTTCAGGAACGAAACAGAAGAGGCTTCCCATCTCCAATGCGGGACATCAGCATAATGGACAACGGTATGTTGATTTCAATTACAGTTTTATTGCTAGTATTCGCATAAAGAAAGATCCTGCAATATATGAAATAAGAATTTCATAAAGAGAAATTCTAGAAAAGTCCAACAATTGGTATCAGAGCGGGTTTGCAAATATTGCAATTTGGTTTTCTTTATCTCTCTTTTGTGCCGGGTAGTATTTTTATTTTATTAGGTTGTATTTTGTTTTTTCCTTTGCGTGTAATCAATAATTACAACGCGGGATAAAACAAATATATTGGTTGCCTGGTACGCGGGTCCCACCTGCAGTATGGTGGTGCTCGGGTAGTATTTTTTTTTATATTAGGTTGTATTTTGTTTTTTTCCTTTGCGTGTAATCAATAATTACAACGCGGGATAAAACAAATATATTGGTTGCCTGGTACGCGGGTCCCACCTGCAGTATGGTGGTGCTCGGGTAGTATTTTATTTTATTAGGTTGTATTTTTTTTTTTCTTTGCGTGTAATCAATAATTACAACGCAGGATAAAACAAATATATTGGTTGCCTGGTACGCGGGTCCCACCTGCAGTATGGTGGTGCTCAGGTAGTATTTTATTTTATTAGGTTGTATTTTGTTTTTCCTTTGCGTGTAATCAATAATTACAACGCGGGATAAAACAAATATATTGGTTGCCTGGTACGCGGGTCCCACCTGCAGTATGGTGGTGCTCGGGTAGTATTTTATTTTATTAGGTTGTATTTTATTTTTCCTTTGCGTGTAATCAATAATTACAACGCGGGATAAAACAAATATATTGGTTGCCTGGTACGCGGGTCCCACCTGCAGAATGAATACCATAAAAAAAAAAAAAAAACTCCCACATAAAAGATAATTTAATCTTCGTAATTGAAGATTATTAAATTCACGTTGATGAGTCAAATATTAAAAGCTTGTTAGTCACCAAAGTGGCCTGGCTTTGAATGGATTTGAACAGCTGACTGTGAATTTTAATTGTTCATTTTGGATGCTAATAAAATGTTTTGAAATGAACAATTGTGGTTATTAATTATAAAGCTAGGAGATCATCCAAAGATGGATCATTGCTTATAATTAATGACACTAAAAGGGATTAATTAATATACTAAGTAAACGTGATTGTATATCCAAAGATAACATTCATGTTAATTTTAGTATGATTAATTGATCTATTAAAGTTTATTTAAATTAGCATCATTATTGATTAGAGTTATGTATTTGAGGATCACCCAAAGGTGAACTTAAATACATAATTAAAGTTTGTAATGTATCTGAATCCATTAGAATTTACTCAAAGCATTAACGTATAAATTTAGATTATATTTGCAGCTTCCACCAATGTATTCGCCTTAGGCAATTCAATGGTCAAATTCAATGGGCTGAACTATGCTGAATGGTCTGAGCATATTCAGTTTCATTTGGGTGTATTGGGCCTGGACTTAGCAGTCATTTCGGATGAAAAGCCTGCAGTCAGTCATTACAGGGACTAGTACAGAATCTGATAAGTCTTTTTATGAGGCTTGGGTACGGTCCAATAGGCTGAGTTTGAATTTGATGCGAATGACGATAGCTGAAAACGTCAAGCCATCGATGCCTAAGACGGAAAATGCGAGGGAATTTCTGATGAGAATTAAGGAATACTCTCAGTCAGATATAACTGATAAATCCATCGTAGGAACCCTAATGAGTGAGCTGACGACCAAGAAATTTGATTGGTCACAGCCCATTCATGATCATGTGACCAGTATGGCTAATCTAGCAGCAAGGTTGAAAACAATGGGCATGGATGTGAGTGAATCATTTCTGGTTCAATTCATCATAAACTCACTGCCTCCTGAATTTGGCCAGTTCCAAGTGAATTATAACACTATTAAAGAGAAATGAAACTTTCAAGAAATTAAGGCCATGTTAGTTCAGGAGGAAGGGAGATTAAAGAAGATGAAGGATCACTCCATTCATCTCATCGTTCATAAGGATGCTAGTGGTAGCAGGTCTAAACCACATAAGAAAGGTAAGAAGAAGAACAAAGCCTCTATGAAAGTCACTGGAGGTCAGATCCAGAAGGATCAGAAATGCTTCTTTTGCAAAAAGATGGGTCACTTCAAAAATGATTGCCCAAAAAGAAAGGCTTGGTTCGAAAAGAAAGGTACGTACTGTATATCAGTATGTTTTGAATCAAACATAATTGAAGTGCCCAATAATACTTGGTGGTTAGATTCTGGAGCTACTATTCATGTGTCACATATTATGCAGGGATTCCTTTCAATCCAGCCTATAACAGGAACTGAGAAGTTCCTCTATATGGGAAACAGAATGAAGGCACGAATAGAAGGGATTGGGACGTACAGATTGATCTTGGACACCAAGTGTCATCTGGATCTAGAAAAGTGTCTCTATGTTCCTGAATGTGCTAGAAATTTAGTTTCTGTTGCAAAGTTGGATAAAGAAGGATTTAACCTCAAGATTGGAAATGGTGCATTTTCATTGTATAGACATTCGTACTATTATGGATCGGGTACTTTGATTGATGATTTGTACCGTTTGAATCTTGATGCTATGTATGCTGATTCCATATTTCTTGTTGAGCATGGTATAGGTAACAAACGTAATATGCATGATGAAAGTTCTGCTTTCTTATGGCATCAAAGATTGGGTCATATATCCAAAGAAAGGATATTGAGGTTGATGAAAGGTGATGTCCTGTCTCAATTGGATTTTACTGATTAGGATGTATGTGTTGATTGTATAAAAGGGAAACAAACAAAACATACATCAAAGAACCCAGCCATAAGAAGCAATGAGCCTTTAGAATTGATACACACTGATGTTTGTGGCCCGTTTGATATCCCAACATGGGGTGGTGAGAAATATTTCATCACCTTTATAGATGACTATTCACGATATTGTTACTTGTATCTATTGCATGAAAAGTCTCAGTCAGTAAACATCCTAGAGGTGTTTATTATTGAAGTTGAAAGGCAGTTAGATAGAAAAGTAAAAGTGATTAAGTCAGATAGGGGTGGTGAATATTATGGAAAATTCAATGAAAGTGGACAATGTCCTGGTCCATTTGCAAAACTTCTTGAGAGTCGAGGCATATGTGCACAATATACAATGCCTGGTACACCACAACAGAATGGTGTAGCGAAAAGGCAGAATCGCACACTTATGGATATGGTTAGGAGCATGTTGAATTACAGTACTGTACCCTTATCTTTGTGGATGCATGCATTAAGAACTGCTGCATATTTGCTGAATAGAGTTCCTAGTAAGGCTGTCCCTAAAACTCCTTACGAGTTATGGACAGGAAGGAAACCCAGTTTGAGACACCTTCATGTTTGGGGTTGTTCAGCAGAAGTAAGGATATACAATCCACATGAAGGAAAGCTTGATGCAAGAACCATTAGTGGTTACTTCATTGGCTATTCTGAAAAGTCCAAAGGGTATAGGTTTTACTGCCCTAACCATAGTACTAGAATAGTTGAGTCTGGTAATGCTCGGTTCATTGAAAATGGTCAGTTCAGTGGGAGTGGGGAATCACGAAAGGTGGATATTAAAGAATCACAAAATGAATGGTCCACAGTGAGTACTCCTACTCATGTCGGTATTCCCACACCCAGTGTTTCTACTCAAATTGTTATTCCTTATGTTGCATCACAGTCACGTGACATGCAAGGACAACAAATTGATACTCGAAACACTCAAAGTGAACACATAAGAGATGAACCAAGTGACAATATTCAATTTACAAATGAACAAGTGATACCACAAGAAATGGCATTACGGAGGTCTACAAGACAGAAAAGGCCAGCAGTTTCAAATGATTATGTGGTTTACTCACTTGAGCATGAATCGGAATTGAGCATTGATAAAGATCCAGTCTCATTTAAACAAGCCATGGAATGTAATGATTCTGAAAGGTGGTTCAATGCCATGAAAGAAGAGATGAAATCGATGGATGTAAACCAAGTCTGGGAGCTAGTAGAGTTACCTGAAGGATCAAAACGAGTTGGCTGTAAGTGGGTCTTTAAGACCAAGCGAAACTCGAACGGTAACATCGAAAGGTATAAGGCCAGACTTGTAGCCAAAGGTTTCACTCAAAGAGATGGTGTTGACTATAAGGAGACTTTCTCTCCAGTTTCTAAGAAAGACTCTTTTAGAATTATTATGGCATTGGTGGCTTATAATGATCTAAAGCTCCACCAAATGGATGTAAAGACCGCCTTTCTGAATGGTGACTTGGAAGAGGAAGTGTATATGGACCAACCTGAAGGTTTCATCACTACGGGGCAAGAAAATTTGGTGTGTAAATTAAAGAAATCGATATATGGACTGAAACAAGCCTCCCGACAATGGTATATTAAGTTCAATAATACCATTACGTCATACGGTTTTGTAGAAAACACCGTTGATCGGTGTATCTATATGAAGGTCAGTGGGAGCAAGTTCATTATATTAGTCCTATATGTCGATGACATTCTTTTGGCCGCTAATGACATAGGTTTGTTACATAATGTGAAGAAATTTCTCTCTGAAACTTTTGAAATGAAAGATATGAATGAGGCATCCTATGTGATAGGAATAGAAATATTCCGTGATAGATCACAAGGATTGTTAGGATTGTCTCAGAAAGGCTATATCAATAAAGTATTAGAGAGATTTAGAATGGAAAATTGCTCAATAGGAATAGTTCCAATTCAGAAAGGGGACAAGTTCAGTGAATTACAATGTCCAAAGAATGATTTGGAACGGAAAGTGATGGAATCAGTTCCCTATGCATCACTGGTTGGAAGCCTGATGTATGCGCAAACATGTACTCGGCCAGACATCAGTTTCGCAGTTGGAATGTTAGGCTGATATCAAAGTAATCCTGGAATAGATCATTGGAAAGCCGGAAAGAAAGTACTTAGGTACTTACAAGGCACCAAAGATTACATGCTTACTTATAAAAGATCAAGTCATCTTGAAGTAGTAGGCTACTCGGATTCAGATTATGCTGGATGTGTAGACTCGAGAAAATCTACATTTGGTTACATGTTTCTCCTGGCTGGAGGAGCAGTTTCCTGGAAAAGCGGGAAGCAATCTGTCATTGCTACTTCCACTATGGAGGCTGAATTTGTAGCATGCTTTGAGGCTACTGTTCATGCATTATGGTTGCGGAATTTTATCTTAAGGCTTGGTTTGGTCGACAGTATAGAAAAGCCGTTAAGAATTTTTTTGTGACAATTCCGCAGCAGTCTTCTTCTCTAAGAATGATAGGTATTCTAAAGGTGCGAAACATATGGATTTGAAATACCTATCTGTTAAAGAAGAAGTGCAAAACCAAAGAGTGTCCATTGAGCATATTGGCACTGAGTTGATGGTAGCGGACCCGTTAACTAAAGGTTTGCCACCGAAAACATTTACTGGACATGTTGATCGGATGGGCATTATGGACAGGTCCTTATACACTTGAAAGCCAATATTTATAATGTTCATATCATTGTGACACTCGTGAATTCAATTAAAGTTATGGTTTTGCTTGTGCTCTGTTATCTTTGTTTAGATGTATACAATTATGGTTTGTGAGATAATTAATAGCATATATGAGAATGACAGTTTAAAGTTTCAATGTTCCTCAGTAAAGTATTATGAATTATGATGATTATGTGATACATGGAAGGAATCATATTGCTATAAGATGTGTGACCGCCATGATCCAATCATCTTAATTCAATTAAGTGTTGTGATTTGATGATCTTTAAGAATTGTGTGCACTTAATTGTTATTGTTTCATCAAGTCATGACATGGACCAAGTGGGAGATTGTTAAATTAATTAACATGAGTGGTCCATATCATTTAAAGTATGACTCAAAATAAAGGGCCTAATATGATGGTCAGTTAGGCATAACGGTAATTTGGGTCATCGGGTTTAAAATCCCTCCACTCTCCCTATTAAGAATAAACGTTACAGGAAAGGAATATGTGTATATATATCTTCCCCTATTAAGAATAACCGTTACAGGAAAAGGAGTATCTTCTCATTTAAAATAATTATTACAGAAAGAGAGGATCTTCCTATTTAAGGTAACGGTTACAGGAAAGGAAGACGTGTATATATATATATATGCTATTACAGACCTTTCCGTGTGCTTAACCATCAGAGAGAGAAAACGTAAAGAAAAGAAAGGGGAAAGAGTAGGAGAAAAGAGAGAAGCGTTCAGGAACGAAACAGAAGAGGCTTCCCATCTCCATTGCGGGACATCAGCATAATGGACAACGGTATGTTGATTTCAATTACAGTTTTATTGCTAGTATTCGCATAGAAAGATCCTGCAATATATGAAATAAGAATTTCATAAAGAGAAATTCTAGAAAAGTGCAATAGTTTCTGACCAATCCCACTATAGCTAGAAAAAGAAGTAACCAACACAAAGTTTGAGGAGTAGAACAATAACAAGCAATGCAAGGCACTTGGATCTAATGGAGTTCAAATATATGCCAAAGAACCTCGCGGGATGCCTACAAGTAGAAGACAGGTCCATTTAAGACCCAAGATATTACATAATCAGACTTCCACCACCAAACAACTTTCTAGAGGATGGAATTGATGAGTAGGCAGTATGTGAGTTGCCTTCTTTGTTTGGTGTCTCTTTTCTGCTGGTAGGTAATGGCTATATATTGCCAGAATCAAACTAGATTTCTCGTCCAGAGTACTCGCGACATATGAAACAAAGAATACTACCAAGTTAACAACCGGAAAGGCTCTCCAACGAACATAACCGAAAGACTCCAAGTTTATGCCCCTGGATACCGAGCATTACTAGAACACATGACTTGTGATAACATTTAAGGAATATTAGCGCTAAAAAATGAACAAGGGCGACCAAATAATTTTTCCATGAGAATTTGAACCTTAAAGTTGTGACTAAGAGTGCAATAATTCTACTATTAGATTAACCAATGACATGACTAGGTAAAATTGAAACTATTTGTTCATATATATATATATATAATAAGTTTTAGGCTTTACAAATATAGGACCGTCAGTTTGGTTTTAGCGACTTTTGCTTTTTCAAAACCTCAGTCAAACCATTGAATGCAGTTTACTTAAATTACAAACCATAATCAATCTATTTATAGTAGTTTTAGCAAATTCAATTTGATTTTAGTCATGTGGGTTTGGTAGGGCGAGGTAGGCAGTTTGAGTACACTTCTAATTTATGATTTTTAGTTCATATATAAGGGCATTAATGTTCATATATATAATTATTGTCCAATCTGACTAACGGTAGTTAATCATGGTATGTATTTTGCAAGTTTCTAAAATACAGTATGTGAAATGTAAATTACCATTAAACTAATCGAGTCGAATGTAAATTTTTCAAAGCAAATGCTTTTGATATTTTTTATATCCTACATTCAAACCCATGTACAGCTCAAAGCTAATAATGTTTCTGTCAGCTCTAAGTTGGCGGATTTCACCCTTCAATTGCTGTGCCTGTTTAATTATTTAATGATTTTGATTGTGATTGTAAATATTCAAAACTTGATCCGTGCATGTATTTTGGAGTCAGAGCTGTATTCAGGTAGCAACGACGGGAAATCATCAACTTGCCCAGAGCAATTGGTTTTCGTTAATTTAACTGCCTTATGAATGCTCCAACTCTCTTCAGGGCCAAGGCCCATCATTTCTATTAACTCTTCAACCCTCCACCGACTAAGAGAGTATTTAAGGAGAGGCATTTTGTAATTCAGATAATTGCAAGAAAACATTATGAGGACAGAATTGGATTGCAGAGAACATTATAGTAACGCCCCCATGCCTCTCACCATGCCCCCAACTAGCTTTTTCATTGTTTTTTTTTTTTTCTTGCTTTCTCCATCGGCGTAATCCTTTTCTGCTAACATGGATAATAATAGAAGTTGATACACATTCGGCTTGTACTACGACGTTGATGTTGTTTTAAAAGAGAGAAAAAAAAAATTTGCACACTACTGTTGCGGATAATGCATTTTTGCTAAAATGAATTCATTTGTTAAGTACACATTAGAGAATACATGCATGAATTTTACTGTTACGTTAATGAGGCTATAAGATAAAACCAGTTAACCACTCATTACTCACTCCACTGCAGGAATGAAGAAATCAGGCAGGCATGATGAAGTGATGGTTCGATCGTTTTGGAACATGGCTTTACAGATACAGAGTTACTTCTTGGACATAGGAGGCTCCCCTAACCACTTGGCACGAAAGCCTGTTCCTTTACAATCACAACATCGCATTGAACCCTGAAACAATTAATTTACAGAAGGAATCTGGTTATTCTTATTAGGCCTCGGCAGCAACTAAAAATGAAGGCCCGACATTCTAACTGAATTCACAAATCAAGAAGGATAATTAACACTAGAAACCCCAGAACTTTTAACATACCTTTCCACCACAAATAACACAGCTGGTGTTCCTTGAAGGGACTTGGCAGAGCATGTTATCACCGAGAATGAAAAAGCCTGTGCCCCCACACCATTTACACTCAACATGACCGTTGGAGTTACAAGAGGAGCATGCAATTGGCCTTGGTTGCTGCAGAAAGAAATACCATCAGATATTTCATTCATCTTTAACCACCCCATGACAGATTAAGCACTTAGATATAGCTGGTGGCACAGTTGGCATCCCACAATAAGTTGACCCTGCTGTAATCATGTGGACTTACTGAAATACCTTCTCATCAATAGAGAGTTAGAGCAGCTTTCACTGTTTCACATGAAATTTTTTCCCCTCAATGTACACCACAAAACACTTCTGTTATTTAGTAAGAAACAGAAAGTTGCACCGAGTTATTTCATACTTTGTGTTCTTTTGTTATATTTACACTCTTTGAAATACTAATTTCAAGGAAGGCTTTATATCAAGTGGGAGGCAGAGAATTCTAGAGCAGATTTCCATATATTATGGGTAAATTGAAAGGCACTTCCACCCATCCAATCATCAACCCGATTCAACACTAAAGGAAACAAATTCTACCGTAAGAAGTCAGATTTCAGAAAATGCTGCTCCCAGGAAAAAAACACAGAGAGAGATTATCTACCAAAGATAAGACATCTCATGTCCATGTATGACCCACTAGAGTCTGCTAAACCACATGCAGTGAACATAATAGCCAAACTCCAGTAGCTTAGAAAAAAAATCACAAGAGCAGCCAACCATGCCAATTTAGAACATTAATCAAACAAAGACAATTTGTAAAACAAGCTATAATGACTCGGCAATTTGCAAGAAATGCCGAGCCAAGTGGAATGCAGAGGTTAGACTAATGCAAAGGTTCACAAGCGATTGTTGTTAAAACATCCCAGAACAGCCATAAAAATTATATATAAAAAAAAACAAGTTGATGAAATGCAACAACCCATTATACAAGTTAAATCTTTGGAATTGAACCATCTAAGACTATGACTAAGACTGCCACAGAATTACGAGACCCACAAGACCAAGAATGCTCATAAAAACCCGATGATTAGAGACTTTACCTGAGAGATTGAACAGGCTTGTGGTTGGGGTTTGGGGTTTACCTGAGAGATTAACCAGGCTTGCTCGATGCGCTTGACGAAATCAGAGGAGCTCTCAAATGAATCCACCGCAGAGGCCCGAATCCTTGAAGCCCGCCTTCTACCAGAGGTAGCAGAAGTAGAGCGTCGTGTTGGTGTTGCCGCCAACCACTAGCCAGCAGCAGCAACCCACCATTTGATCTCGAACTCTATTAAGATTGGAAGCAGCCACATGTTCGATCAATTCGGCCGAAACGACTGGCTTACCACTGCTGCAGCAACCCACCACCCCCGCCGCCCAACTCCTCATCCTCTCTCTCGTTAGTTGTCAATCGAATCGAATCGTCTTGTATTCTTATTTTTGATACGACCCACCACCGCCACAAGCGATCTGATGATCAAATTATGCCTGGGTCGACCCCATCGCCCTACGCTACATTCTGGTTTTGATCCGAATCCAATTTTAGGAAGAAAAAAGAGAAAGAAGTAAACAATCTAATCATTTGATCTGGCCTGTGTTAAGTCCGTCTGGAGACTAACTGAGCTGGGCTTTACGTAATGTCTAAGTCCACCGTTCCATTGGTCCAAAGACAGAGAGGTGCGCATTAAGTTGGTTATGATCGCACCCCAAACAAAAACTGCTAGATGTTACGGAATTAGATTTAAACGTGTTTTAAACGTGTTAACTCGCGCGTCATTTAGTCGATCTTACGAGAAATACTAAGATTTGAAAAGTTCGAATGAACCAGCGGTAGTCATAGAGAACTTGAGAGAGATAGAGAGAACACAAGAATTTTGTAAGTAAACTTATATTAAATAAATGGAAAGATACTTTATAAATAAGAAGAGTGGAGATATTTATAATGGTTCCACTTCCTTGATATGTGGTTATAATTTTTCTATATTTAAAATATTTAAGATATTTACAAAAGATAATGTCTAAGTACTTACTTAAACAGAGTGTTTATCTAAGCGTTTATATAAGGGATGCGCTTACATAAATACTTATTTAAGGAATACGCTTATATAAGCGCTTACTTAAGGGATGGACTTATATAAGCATTTACATAAGTGAAGTACTTATACAGAAAGTGATAGTTAAGTCATCAATTGGGGGCATCCATTAATCAGACGGGTCTGGACATGTGCATATTAAATAATTTATATTATTATAAACAATAAACTAATTTCTTTCTCTCTCTTTCTATATATATAATGTAAAAATAATTTGAGTTCATACAACATTTTTTTTATGACAAAAGATTGGGGGGTTTTTTCAAATAATTGTATTTCGTTTATCAAAAGCAATAAAAATTTGTTGGTATGTCAAACTATATTTGGAATAATTAATTATGGTTATATTAATAATTGATAAGAAAGAGGAGTTCCATTTCTTTAGCAGCCAATTTCGATTTGGTGTAAATATACTTCAAAATAAAATTAAGAATACAGCTACAACTATAGCCGAGGCAAGAGTCCCTTAAGGTCAACGAGAGAAGTAACTTAGCCTCGTATTAATATTCCTTGAGTCGCTGTAGTGATATTAAGATTTTATTTTATTTTTTTTTTACTAAGGCATTTATATTAAAAGGTATAATCCAATCATTTTTTGCCTTGCACATAAAATTTGCGACATAATATGATATATGCTTAATTTTATAATGTATCACTTCACTTAATAAAAAAGTTATAGTACAAATATTAGTATTCCTAACATCACCTTAGGAAAGCAACCGAATGAAATTAATCCTTTTCAATTTCTGACAAAGGCTGCGATCTCTTTTGTGGCATAGTAGCAACCAACTAAGCAAGCAAGCAATATTGCATGCATTGTTGTATCTTTTAGCAATAAATTAGTTGTCACATTTACTGAGAGTTCGATGGTTCAACTTATTAAAAAACTTGCTTAGAACCTAATATCAAAACTAGTGTAATAAATGAGTGGGAGACATATACCCTAAGATGTCTTTTTATATTTATAATTATACATTAAAATTAAATATTTATTTTTTAATTATGTCACATCCTAACTTAGAAAAATATAACCAGCACAATAATTACTCTAGGTGGAGGACTGCTAATGGATTACTTCTTGCAAAGATAAGTAAATACTCCAAAATAAAAAGATTAAATGTCAACCATTAAAGTGATAATGCAAAATAAAACTACACTCATAATAAAAACTTAACAAATTTACCATACTTAAAAAATACAATTAAAAAGAAAAGCAATTAAAAAGTAAAAGTCAAGAAATCACTCATTTTGTTGATATAGCAATTGTTTACTTTGTAATGATAAAACTCATCTTTGCAAAATAATTCAGAGAGATGGGAAGAATAGGTTAATGTTTATATATATATATATATATTAAATAATAAAATTAGTTATAAAAAGGTAAAAAATAAAAAATACCTATGACAAAAAAAAACACATATATGTAAAAAAAAAAAAAAAGTAGTGAGTTGACTCAATTAAATCTGCATTAAGTCAATCAAATTTGAGTAAACCTATTTAGCCTTAATCAAAGTCAAGTCAACTCAGTCAAACTTGAGTTAACTTGATCAATCTCAAATCAACCTTTATCTAAAAATCTAGTATTCTTAGATTCGAACAAACTTGAATCTAAAAACTTTGATTCATTCAAGATATGATGTTATTTACAATCAAATCCATTAAAAAGGAGGAGTAAAAAAAAAACTAAAAAAAAAAAACTTTGAACAATTTAAGACTTAAAAAGCAAATATTAAGACAAAAAAAAAATTTAAAACTTAAAATCAAAGACCATGATACGAAAAAGTTCTAAATTTTTGTTAATGTTAAACAAAATACAAATTTTGAAATTCAAAAAATATAAATAAAAAATATAAAAAAGTAAAACCCAAACTTTGTAAGATCTAAAATAAAATGGAAATTGAGAGAGAGAGAGAGAGAGAGAAAAGAAGAAGAAGAAGAAGAAGAAGAAGAAGAAGAAGAAGAAGAAATTGGATATTACCTTGTTGTCTCTTTCTAGTGAACGTGCCGATTCCAATGGTTACCGCTATTCTAAACTCTCACCGATCAATTCATCTTTGATCGGTCTATTTATTCATCTGTACCATGTGCTAATCTGACACTGAAAAACCTCATTATTAACAGAGATTAGGATAGAGAAGAAAAGAGAGTTGAGAGGCTCTTCAAGATCTCTTTAAGAACAAAAAATAAAAATAAAAATGTAGAGGCTAGACCACCGACTCTTTGTCTTTTTTTTTTTTTTCTACTCCATTATTTACTTAATTTCATTCAATTACTTCAACTCACATTAAAGTCTAAAAAATTATTAAATTAATTAGAGTAATAGTTATGACTAACAATATACATTAATTTTAATCTCAATTGACCACTTTTTAGATATAAATTAATTATAAAAATAAACTTAATTGATTTTATTAGAATCAAGTTTAGTTAATCTCAAGATTTCAAATTTTGTTGTTCCTATACGTCTTAAATATATCATTTGTTTATCAATTATGTAATATATATATATATATATATATATATATATATATATATATATATATATATATATATATATTTTATTGAATTCATTGTAAGGTGATATTATTTGGTACCCTTTATATTATAAAAAAATTGAATATATTCAATTTGCCTATCAAGAATAAGTAATATATTTGAATAAAAAAGAATATTTTATTTTCATAAATGGAAGTATATAGATAGATACTTGAGGGTAATTCTTTGTATACCATTGATAAAATTGATTTTTTTGATATGTTTTTTTTTTAATACCTTTTACACAATAACTCATTTCAATAATTTTTATGAGATATTTAGAATAAATTTAACGTGCATGCATATATCTAATTAAAAAATAATTTATTTCGTTGTATGTAGTAATTAATTTATTTTACCATATTTTTTATTTTAATATTTTTATTATTGGCATTGTTAATTTTGTTATATGTAATAATCAAGATGCGATTTTAAAAATAAAAAATTAATCATTTTAATTTGTAGAATTTGGGTACCTGTGGTTTCTCTTAACCCGATTAGGAAAATAATTTAATTGGTTGCTCTGTGTAGGATTTAAGCTAAATCCTAAAAAGAAGTAGAATTTAAGCTGGCGGTTTAGCCAAGAGGAGGGCCCAAAGCACAAGGTCAAAACGAGTGAGGGACCGAACAGAATACGACGAAGACGAACGGAGCAGGAGAAAAATAACAAACAAACCAAGCGGACAGGGCTGGGCTTTCCGGATCCTCCTCGGTACGGCCAGTGTTGTAGTTGTCTTGTAAGACCCCCAGATCGATTCAGAAAAGAGAAGAGAAATACTCTCGGAATAATCGTCATCGTTAATTATAATCGTCCCTGTGCTGTTATTATCGAATCGAAGCGAAATCTCTCGGAAGTAGAAAAAAGGAATCTAATAAATGGAGAAGGGAAAAGCAGTGATGGGGTGGGGCCGCAGATGGGCCGTCGATTTCACTGACAACTCCACGGCTCTTTCTTCTCGCGACGTCCCCGATCCTCCCGGCTTCTCTCGCGCCTTTCCGGACCAGGTTCTTTCCCTCTCTCTCTCTCTCTCTCTCTCTCCCCCACTCCACCTTATGGATTTATTTATTTATTTTGGTTCTAAATTATTTTCTGCTTTTTTTTGTTTGATTGAAGGATGATTCGACGTTGACGAAGCAAAAGAAGGATGCTGAAGCTAATTGGAAATCTCAGGTTATTTGATCTTGATTTTCAATTCTTGAATTTGTTGAGTTCTTAATTCTTAAAAAAAAGAAAATTCATTAAACCACAAGATGATTGGAGTTTCTTTGCTCCTGTTTATGATATTAGTCTACGGTTAGCAGAGATATTTATTTTTTTTTGCTTCTAGGATCTGCGAGGAGTCTCTTCCTAAGGTTTAATGGGAAAGTATGTGAGATTCTTGGTGGGGAGCGGGATGTTGGTGGTGCAGGGCAGGTTGAAAGGGGTTTACATTTTTAACATTCTTTGTCATGAAGGTGCCAGCGTTGAGGCTTGTACTTCAGTTTGCCGTGTTGTTCAACGGCTGCTGTTTCATACTTACTTTAATAGGTACGGAGAGAACTTGGGTTTAGTGTAGGCCTTTTACCACTTTGATGGATGGTTACATAGTCTTTATCTAGCAACAAGATAAGTCTAAGGCCCCCTTTTGGCCATCATTCACCAAATTAGGGTTGTCACCTTATAAGGTTTCTGACAAGGACATATATGTGTGTATATGTTCCCTGTAGGACTGCATATTTCTCTGGTTTTTCTGTGCCGCTGGAATATTGGGCTTCTTTTTTGTGGCGCCTTGATCACCTTTTCAGTCGTGGCACACTAGATTCCTCTAGAGATGTTATGGAAGCCATATTGAGATTTTTGGTAGATAAATTCAAGGAGCTGGGAGGTTAAGTTTTGGTTATGGGGTTTTACAAGGAATAGGTTGTATTTGTAAAGGCATGAGTTTTTCTTCTTGGAAAGAATTGTGGGATTCACCAATGGTGCAATGCATTCTGTGTGTGATATTATGTAAAAGAGCCTTGGATTCAGATTGAGAGGTATGATGTTTATGGAAGGCATGTTTGATTTGCATATGGTGTAATGCATTGCACAGGTAATGAGTGATGGGGTTCTACTAGTTTTTGAAAGAAATTCATGTTAATATATCTTGATATGATCCAATGAAGGCAACTAAGTAGTATTGTGACAGCAAGATGGAATTTATTGTGCTGCAATTGATTCTGTAATGTGATGGCTTTGAACAACACTCAGAGAGTGAATTAGAGGAAAGTGAGATGGATGTGGGAGGCAGGTATTTTTGACCATAATTTAAGGGTGATATATAAAGTCTTGAAAAAGTCAACAAATTTTTTGCAAATTGGGCTTTTGAACAGAAAATAATAATAATAATAAAAAAAATTGGTCCTGAAGACAATACCCTCTGCTCTTTTCTGCAGATCATGGGGCTTTGTTTTTTCTCTAGGGGATATATGATACTTCAACTTCCCTATTTGGTATTTCCAATGAGGTTTTCTACCTGAGTTTGATTTTGATCATAACAGTCTGGTAATGTTTGAACAGAAAGCTTGGGAAGTAGCACAAGCACCTTTCAAGAACTTGCTAATGATGGGCTTCATGATGTGGATGGCTGGGAATGCAGTGCATCTCTTCAGTATCGGTATTACATTTTCAGCTCTTTGGCAGCCCATAAGTGCTCTTCGAACAGTTGCAAATGGTAAGTTGATAAAAAAAATCCTTCTCATCAATGCTTGGAATAATGTAATCAAGTTTGACCAGGTTGATGCAAATCTAGTGAACTAAAGTAGGCACAAAAAGCTTTATACTATGTTTTTACATTTTATACATCAGTGCAGACTAATGTAGTACAAAAATGTAAAATTATAGTATAAAATCTTCTGTCTATTTGAGTCCACCAAATTTGTGCCCCCTCAGATTTTCTCAATGTAATTATCTTTGTTTCTTTACTTTTTTTCTTTTTTTTTCCGTTTTTATGAATGTGATCTAACCATAAGAGAGAGAGGTACCACTAGGCAGCAACACTTGTTGGGGCATATGTAGACATGAGAAAAATTAGGTAGCAACGCTTAGGAAGCATCATGAGAGAAACAAAACATGTGGACCAATCACGAATCACTTGGTTCCACAAATAAATGAAACTGAATATAATAAAATTACTTTACTGTCCTCATATGCCTTCAGTTTTGCTCAGTAAGCATTGCTGCATAGTGGTGCTCATAAGATCGATAAATAAAATCCTAGACAGTTCCTATGTTTGTGTTCATTGCCCTTAGAGTTCATCAATCAAAAGATCACTCGATTCTGCCCTGCCTCTTTTTTCTCTGCAGTTTTTGAGCCTTACAAAGACAATAAAGTAGATCTTCTTGGTCCCAAGTTACTTTTTATTGCCCTAAATTTGGGTGGATTAGCACTGGGTGTTTGGAAGGTGAGAACAAGAACCATTTATGTCAGTCTTTCCTAAAAGAATGGTGACATACAAAGTATTTTGTTGTGTTGATTCTGTTGATTATGGTAGCTTAACACGTTGGGGCTTCTTCCAACACATGCTTCGGACTGGGTTTCATCCTTACCCCCTGCTCAGGTTATTTCTTCTTCCTAACATACTTATCTTTCCTGTAAGCATTTTATGTGGTAAAAAAGGAGAGCCATTTAGCTTTGTTTGATGTAAACATATAATCTTCAATTCAAATCTGATGGTAGAAACATATTACATGTCTTCCTGTTGGAATAAGAGCTTTAAATGCCATTTACGGATTAAACTTTGTACTAAATTGCATGGTTGAAATTAAGGCATTTATGTTAATTTTATGGTGTCCATATTTGCGAGGAAGGTTGCCCCATAGGCCATTATCTAAAATAGTTTCAATTCCGCTTTATTGTTATTAGCATTTTGCTGTGCCCGTTTGAGGCATTGACCCAAACAGTTGATCATGTCATTGCCCTCCTCCCACACCTAATGAATGCAAGATAAAGCATTGATTTGTGAAAGAACCCTTAGTTCAATCTAGAACTGAAAAGAGAAAACAGAGGAATGGTGCTAAATGGCTTCTGCCTAGGCTGGGCATATACTCATAAACTTCCTCTCTTGTTGATTGTATAGTTTTTGGGTTGTGTCTAGCACCAAATGTTACCATCATGCGGGGGCTTTAGAAACCTTCTTTCTACCAAATGCATCCCTTGATCATGTGTGCACTTTGGTTTCTGGTCTCTGCTCTCTGGTTCATGCATTTTCTGGTTAACAATAGAAAGGGAAAAAGGCAGGCACTTTGGTGTTGAACCTTGTAGGATTGTTTTCAAGTAAAAGAGTCCTAAACCTTGCGAAGTCACATAAACAAGTCCACCAGAAAGGTTATATTGATATCTTCAGTGGCGTATGCTAATGTAGTCTGATATGCTGGTATGGCATATAAAGCTATGCATACCTTGACATAATTGGTGTGTCTACACGGATTTATATGCCCAGTCAGTAACTTCTGCAAAGTGTTTCATTTTGATCTAAGCCTTTCATATGGTTTAGGACTCTTCAAAAATTAAGAAAAGAAAAAAGGTAAATTAACCAAAGAAAAAAAGAAAAAAAGGTTTAGCAAGGACCCTATTGAGGTTTGCCGCACTGCCTAGTGAGCGCATTCCACGGTAAAGTTTGCAAAACATATGGAGTGCTAATATTGGTGAGGTGTCCTCCTCCATAGTCTTTATTTCCAGGAATTTGAATGCCTTTTTTCTTGTGGGCATAGAACTGTTCTGATGGTTTTGTTAATGTTCAGGAGGTTGAGTATTCAGGTGGCGGTATTCCTTTGTATTAAGGATCTTCCTACTAATTGGCAAAGTTGAGGTGAAAAGTTGACTTTTCAATGGAGCGCAAAGACACTCGAATGCTGTTCTTAGTTGCTTGATCCCTGTGCATTCGGGCCCACCTTGGACGATACTCAGCCGACATTGTCTCGATTTTCAGGGGGCATGTAGGCTTGGATTTGTTGTACTCTTGTACGTTTATCCAGTGAACTGCCTTTAGGTTATTGTTTTGACTTTCGTTTTTCTCTCTGGGTTGCCTTTGTGGTCAAACAAATTATATTAGACATTATCACGGTTGAGATTGGTGCTTCCGGACCTGGTTTTATATAATCATTATTTTGAACTTATTAAGAAATAAATTTTTAATTTTGAATGGAACGATATTGTGCTTCAAGCTATATAGGAAAAAGGTTAATTGGCCGAACGCAACCATTCACCGTAGAAAATTTGGTTCCGTTGTAGTTTGGAGAAGTCTTTGGACCGCTTATGAAGAAGCAAAGGAAATCAAGCATCGTTGTTGAGGGGATGGAATACCTCCGCGCATTTATACCTTACAAAGTAAAATTGAGCCACGTGAAAAAATTGTTTTCTATTACCATGCTATCACTGCAATTAGGCCCAACCGTCCCACGCTCTTTTTCTTTGGGGAAAGTTCCGTTACACAGCTTTATGAATTCTTTTATTGGAGGTTTTTAATAAAAACACATATATTTATACAATATAAAAATTCTTTTATAACACATTGACGAGCATTTCATACTAAATGTAGAATCATTTATACCACATTTATTCAGCTTTCCACATATTAAATTTATTGGTATTGACAAATTAATTTTTATACTAAAAACTAGTGTAGTAATTCATTATATGCCATAATTTATTAATCTTAATTGATAGATGTCTTATATAATATGTATTTACATGTTTGTGTAATTGTGTGCATGGTAACATGTTATCAAGTTTGCTTCAAGTAATATCGATAAGTTAATTTATAGCTTGAAATAATATGACACTTTATTAAATGTCATACTTACCAATACTATAATTGATATACCAAATAGATACTTATTATACCATGAATTTCTTTTAGTTTTATGGGCACAAATAGTAAGAATGATTTATGTAATTATTTGGATTTTTGCGACAAATTATAATTGTGTACATGTAGCTTACGATTATTTTACAAATAAAGAGGTGCACAAGTTTGTCAAAGTCTTTATCAGCACTTGACTCAGATGTGATATGATTTGTAATAACATGTTAGAGCTTTTCAATTATTATATAATTTGGCTAGCATAAAAACATAATTAATATGTTTAAAGATATAAGGGTGACCTTTAATAGCTTTGCTGTTGAGCTCATCTTTGATGATTAATATTGGATTTGTTGTCAACACTATCTCCCATGATTATATGTGTTGATTTGATATTATAAATATCGTTGAGATGTAGTGAGGTAATTGGAAGAAATTGGTGATAAAAAGTCAATCCTAGCATTGAGAAGTCAATGATAACTATAACCTTAAATTTTAGATGTTAAGATTGACTGTTAACCATTGATCATTCACCCTAAATTTTAGGAATCAAATCTAGCTATTGATTGTAGGAAAACATGTGGGAATTAACAATGACTGTTAATGATTAGGTAGCCTTAATCCTAAAGATCTTTATATACCCTTAGACGTCTTGCAAGAAAAGTGTGTATTGTAGAGAATTGAGAGAGGTGGCCAAAGGGAGAGGTGAGTGGTAAACCTAGGGAAAAAGAGAGGTAAATGGCAAAAGAGGAGGCAGCCACCAAGCAAGGTGCAACTGGCCAAGAAAGAGAGAAAGAGAGTAAGGGGTAGTCGACCAAGGAGAGTACGGTAACTACTAAGGACAGAAGGCAACACAGTTGGTTAAGAAGAGAGCAGCAGCATGTCCAAAAGACTTCCTAGTAGTAGCAGCATGTCCAAAAGGGTATACTAGAACCAGTAGCACGTCCCTGCACGTCCAAGAAGGTATACCAATAACAACAAATGTCCTTACATGTCTAGGAGGGTATACTAGCAACAATAGACATCCTTGTACGTCCAAGAGGGTACACTAGCACCAGCAGCATGTCCTTACATGTCCAAGAGGGTCTACCAATAGTAGTAGAAATCTTTGTAGGTCCAGGAGGCTATACTAGCACTAGCAACACATTCCTGCATGTCTAGGAGGGTACACTAGTAGCAACAGCATCTCTCTGCATGTCCAAGAGGGTATACTAGCATTAGCAGCACCTCATAAGGCTTCCCAATAGTAGAAGCATGCCCAGGAATCAAGCAAAAAATCAGAACATGTAGCAATAGGTCCAAGAATTAGCAGCCACTTGCAAAAAATGCAGCAATAGGTTTGGGAATCAACCGGCAAACTAGTAATGGCTTGAGAAAATAACTACAACACACAGGAAGAGTAGTAATGACACGAAAAATTTGCTGCAACATATGGGGAGAGCAGCAGTAGCGTGAGAAAACTGCTATAGTTTGTGGAGAGAGCAACAGTAGCGTGAGAAAATTGTTGCAGTGTGCAGGGAGAGCAGTAGTGGTGTAAGAAAATTGCTTTAGTGTGTAAGGAGAGCAACAATGACACGCGAAAATAATTACAACGTATGGGAAGAGTAGTAGCAGTGCGAGAAAAACTGTTGCAGCTCACTGGGATAGTAGTGGTGTGAGAAAGCAGTAACAGTGTGTACAGACAGCAGTAGTGGTACGAGTCGATAGTAAGAGTAGCATGCACGGATAGTAGGAACAATGTGGGTGGATAGCAGCCATAATGCGTGTGGATGGCAGTAGCAGCTCGTGCAAACAATGGGCATAATTTATGCCGACAACAAGTGTAGCTAGTGCAAACAAGGGGCATATCTTGTGCGGTTAGCAAGTAAAGAGTGTAGATTGCAGGCGTACAACAAGCGCAGACAATGAGTGTAGAGTGTGCAAACAACCGATGTAGAGAGTGTGGATAATAAGCACAACATGCACTGATAACAAGTGTAGACTAAATAAAAGGCATAGAGAGCATGGATAGCAGGATTAGAGAGCGCAGACAGAAGGTGTAGACAACAGGAGCATCATATGTGGACAACATGGACCTCATGTGTGAATAGCAGGCTTTGTACACGCAGATAGCAAGTGTAGTATTTGTAAATAGTAGGCAGTAGTGACAGCATGTGTAGACAACATTAATAGCATTTGCAGATGGCAGCATTAGCAGTACACATGCACAACAGTAATAGCGCATAGCTTGTAGTTGTAGTGGAGAAAGAGTGGCCAGTAGCAAGTATGACAACTTGCAACAGTCGAGGAGAAAGTGTGCCTAGTAGCAAATCCAGTAGCTTGTAGTAGTTAAGGAGAAAGTGTGCTTGGTAGCAAGTTCGATAGCTTGTAGTAACAAAAGGAGAAAGTATGCCTAGCTTGCAGCAGTCGAGGAGAAAACGTGTCCAACAACAGAGGAAAGATCTTACCAAGGTAGCAAGTGAGGCAGTACCAGCAGCAGGTGAGACAACACTGATAGTGAAGGAAGGAGAAGAGCCATATTCTGCTCTAGTAGTCTATACACATTGAGTGATTGTTTTCTAAGAAAGGTTTTTCCATAAACTCTTGCTAATTTGTTGAACAATAATGTGAGATATTCTTGAAGTGATCAGGAGATCATTATAAGTGGTTAAGGAGTGATCCTTCTACAACTAAATTGTATCTCTTGATACCAAGAGTGGATTGTGTGATTTAGGAGGGATGCTATCACACAATCGACGTAGCTCACAATGTGAACTATGTAAAAATTGTCGTGTGTGCTTAGGTGCTTGTGTATTAATTTTTATTTGTACGGTTGCATTTACATAAGGGAGAAAATTAAAAATTAGATCATTGACTTTAATAAGTTATAGAGGTTAAATCTGTATCAATTTGTAAAAAGATGATATCTCACACTGATTCACCCATATTCTAAGTGTGAGATCTACAATGGTCCTCATTATTTGTGATTGACATATTGAATGTTAATGAGTAACTCATCTTAGTAATATTGACTTGTCAAAGATATATTTAAAATGATCATCTTTAGCAATAAGCTTGGTGATATGATATAACATATATTATCGAAGTTGATGTGTTGTCTATGTTAAAAAGCAATAATTTATGTTAAAGTGTGAATACCAAGTCTTATGATTGGTGAACTTATTACTAGGTTATTAAATGGCCTTTTCCTTTTTTCCTGTTTCATTAACATCCAATTTTTTAAGATGCTATAGATCACTTTTTAATCAATTAGAGAGATCATAGAAATCAAATCAAGAGCTACAGTGATTAATAATCATTAAGATCAAAGGTTACAAGGATTATATATCCTAAAAGTTAAGGATTCTAAATATCATTCTTTAATCAATTAGAGAAATCATAGGGATTATACCAAGAGTTACAATGATTAATAATCATAATGATCAAAGATCTTAACCATTAAGGATCTTAAAGATCAAAGATTTTATAATTATGAAGAAAAAGGAAAAGAAAACATACAAGGAAAGAACTCAAAGCATGAGATTTAGGAGTTAAATCTCATTAAATATAAGAGATTTTCAACACCTTCCCTTAAGTTGTTGGTAAATAAATATCTATCATTCTCACCTTGAACTTAAAACTTTGTTTAGGTTAATGAGACATTTACTACATAAGAAAAGATGAAGGAATTTTTTTATCTTTTACTGCACTAGCTTATTTAACATCTTTAACATATTTGACTTTCTTATGTTCATCCTTTTAAAATATAAGTCTTTTCAAATACCCAAGCCTTTGACTTATTTTTTCTAGATGTCATTAAGTATGTGAGTGCACATGTTGCTAACCACACTTATTACAAAAGCAATATTAAGTCCTTTAGCAAGAAATTTCAATAACAATATAACAACTAGTGTCATTTCTATTGTAACTATTGCTTTTCAAACTTAAAGATTAAAATATAGGAATAGTGCTAATAGCCACTTTCTTTTTTTTTAATCAACATTGGACTTTTCCAAGTTCCCGTTAACAATATTCTTTAAATTTAATATCTCTATTGAAGATGATATTTTTTTTTTCCTTTTAAATTAAACACTTTATAGCCTTTGGTTTAAGTGCTATAACCTAGGAAGATGCCTTAGAGTGCTTTATCCTCATCTTTGTTCTTTTTAGCTTTAGGAATATGAATTGCTATTAATTGTATAGAAAGTTGTAATATGGACCTATTCTTTTATTGGCTTCACTCCTTTTGTTGCGTTTAAGGATTTGTTATTTTCATTAAGATTTACCCCTTTTATTGCATTCAAGGATTTGCTACCCTTGTTAGGATCTACTCCTTTTGTTGCATTCCATTGTCCATTTAGGTTTGTTGAGTCCTTGTTATTAAGAACTCTTGTGTTTTATTTCAATAATCTCTTTCAATATGTCTTTCTTTTATGCTTATTTCTTTTTTTTTTTTATCTTTCTTGTCCTAATTAGTTTCTTTCTACCAAATTAAGTCTTGTTCTTATTCTTATATATATATATATATATTAAAAGGTAAGTTCACCTATATCTTTTAACTTAATAGTTCTCTTGAACTTTAAGAGCTAAAAATGCTTTTACATCTTTTATAAGAGTAGATTTACATAAAATCCCTTAAGTCTCCTAAAAGGAAATCATAGTTTCACAATTTAAGCAAGTAAACCAAAAGTTTTCTTCATAATCCTTTGATTTATGAGCAATTCACCAAGCAATCTCATTTTACAAACACTTAAACCTTTTTTTCAAGCTTAAAAACTTAAATGTGTTGAGTTATTTCATTCCCTTGAAATTCATCCTAGACTTTTCCTATGCCTTTTTAGTTGTATCACATGCCATAGTATTGGTGAGAATGACATAAGTAACAACAAAATGGATCATTGATAATGCTTTAAATATTAAGGTACTTTATTCATTATGATGCTTAATTTAAGCCAAAGTAAGATTGTTAGGAAGTGGTGGAATATCTCTTTTTAATTTAACAAATTTTTAAAGATCAAATCATTTAAGATAAGCCTTCATTTTAATGATTGAAGTAAGAAAATTTTCTCCCAAAAAAGAAGAAGAAGAAGAAGAAGAAGAAGATTAGAGCACACAAGTTGGTAAGGAGTTGGGAAACATCACTAGATTTTAAAAATTTTAAAAGGCAATCCCAATAATTGTGTTGAGTTGAAATCAGTGTTGTATAAACTTATGATGAAATATTACAGCTTACAAAATTACCAAGCTATGAAACTTCTTGGTTTTAGTTACATATAAAGATAATTTTTGAAAAAAAACATTACTTATGTAATAAAAGATATTTTAGTTTGTAAGCAAATTTGAAAAGTAATTTTATAAAATCCAAAAGATGTTAGGATAAAGATATTGTTTTTT
Source organism: Ceriops zippeliana (assembly GCA_037897445.1). Taxonomy (NCBI): domain Eukaryota; kingdom Viridiplantae; phylum Streptophyta; class Magnoliopsida; order Malpighiales; family Rhizophoraceae; genus Ceriops; species Ceriops zippeliana. The sequence continues at coordinate 412,323 of JBAPLH010000135.1, read as the reverse complement.
CTACTTCTTAATGGATATTAAGGAAAGGAAAAGCTGTTTTTTTTTCTAGCATTCTTGTTGGTAGAAAATTAGGAATAGAAAATAAGGGGAAAAAATTCTTGATTTAATATAAACATCAATTTAAAGCCTTAATCACTTTATAATTAATTAGAGAGATTCTATCAAGTGTTTTAAAGATCATAAAGATTTGAATAAGAGTTACAATGATTAACAATGCTAAATATCAAAAATCATGAAGATCAAGGATATCTTTAATTACCCCCTTAGATGTTTTAAGGAATGATCTAACTATTGTAAAGCCATAATAGTTGCCTTTTGTTCTCCTAACCCAAGCCTCCTGAATATGAACAAAAGCATCAAATTAATGCTTGCTTCCAAATCATTAAGTGCTTTTTCAAAAAAAAAAAAAAAAAATATATATATATATATATATATATGGGGCAAGAAATAATAAATTTTTTTAGATATTTCAATTTTAATGGAAGCTTTTTTTGAAGGATAGCATTGCACTCCTCAAAAAGTGTCATCATATCAAAGTTCTCCAAATGCCTTTATAATTTTGGCGTAGCTTAACATTTGTTCTAATGCATCAAAAAAATGGAATATTAATATATAGCTTTTTAAAGATATTTAAGAATTTACAAAATTTTTGGTCAAATATCTTCTTTTAAAACCTTTATGGGAATGAAGATGGTAGATTATAGGGCTTTTAATTGTTAGGATGACTTAATTAATGTGCCAAGTCAAATCTCAAAGTGGAGGTGTTTAAGAGCCCTTGCTTTTTCTCATATTCTTCTTTCTTTTTGTTTCTTAGTGAAGGTCAAGCTTGTTGATGCAAGTTAATAAGTCTTAGCATTTGGTATTTCATTGCTACTCCTTAAGGTAATGACTTTAAAGTGTTCTTTATCCTTTTTTTTTTTTTTTAAGTTTTCTTCTATATTGCTTGAAAGAGAAAATCATGGTCAATTGCTCATTGAATTTGCTAATTAACTACGTTATACCTCTAATTTTTGATTGAAGTTGCTTAACTTTGAAGAATGGTATCATTTTAAGTCATATATTATGCAAACACCTCTTTAATTTTTGACTTATTTTCTTAAGGTTCCATAGGTTAAGAAAATTCAATAGTTCCTAATATTGACTTCATGGCTATTAGTTGTTGACCATTGTTATTTATCCGTGGAAAATTAGGTTGATTTTTTCATCTTGGATTATAAAATTCAAAGTGAGGATTATGTTGCTGCCTATTATAATTGGCAACATATTAAACACTCCTATTATTCTTAAAACATCTTTCATTAGGATAGCTGCCACCATATATCTATAAGTCATTATGCCATACAAAAAATTGGCTCCTATTTAGTCAATTATTTTTTATTTTTAAATAAGGCCATCATTGGTGAAGTAACGGTTGATATGGCATATAAGTCATAAATTCCAATTGCTTTTTTTTTGAGGTGTCCTTTTCAAATTCTACTAATAATTGTTTAACATTATCTCCTCAAGTTAATCGTAAGTCTCATTAATAGTCTTATTCATTAAGGCTTCTCCAATTACTATATCAATGGTAGTTCAAATGGAACTAACGAGTCCATTGTAGAATGATTAGACTTAAAGGCATTTGGATAGACCATGGTGCAAACATCTTTAAAGTAAATACTTGTACTTTTTGTTGAACTTATCTTTAATGGCTAATATTGGATTTGTTATTAACAGTATCTCATAAATTTGTCAAGATGTGTTTGTTGCCCATAAGTGCATTTTGTATTCATCAAAGAGCTTAAGATGCAGAGAAATCGTTGGTCAAAACTGTTGGTGGCAGGTCAATGAGTCAATGTTAACTATTGACTCTAAATTTTAGGAGTCAATGCTAACTATTGACCATAAATTTTAGGGATCAATGCTAATTGTTAATTGTATGGCAACTCTTGGGAATTAATACTAACCATTGATAATAGGGAAACCTTAAACTTAAAGCTTATAAATATATCCATGATATTGCCCAAAGGTGTGTGCTCCATAGAAAATTAGAGAAAGAACAGAAAGAAAGAGTGTTGCAAAAATAGAAGAGAGAGCTCGACAAGAGAAAGTGCTGTAAAATAGAAGAAAGAGCTCGGTAGGAGAGAGTGCTGCAATTCATAAGAGAGTTACAAAAACATATTCTATAAAAGAGAAAAAAGAGTTGTAAAAACGTGTTCTGCAGAAAAGAAATGAGAGCTACAAAAATGTAAGCTATAGAAAAAAGAGTGTAGTAGCATTTAGGTGGAAAGATAGCAATAGCATCTAAGAGGAGAGAGTGTAGCAGCATTCAGGAAGAAAGACAACAATAACATTTAGGAGGAAAGACAATAACATCATCCAAGAGGAGAGATTGCAGTGGCATTTAGGAGGAGAAAACAACAGTAACACCAAAGGAAGAAGAATAATGTGTGTAGTGGTAGCGAGGAGAAGGTAATAGTGACAGTAAGGAAAAGACAGCAGTTGTAGTAAGGAGATGGAAGCGTCAGCAACAAGGAGGAGGCATTAATGACAGTAAGAAGGAGAAAGCTTCTAGTAGTAAAAAAGAAAAAGATAGTGCACGGCAGAAGGACGTAGCTTGTAGTAGCAAAAGCAAGAACCTATAGAAGTAGAAAGAGGAACCTACAGAGGCAAAAGAAGGGAACCTGTGAAGGAGAGAACCTGCAAAGGAGGAACTTGCAAAGAAGAGAACCGATAGAGAGTAAAACTTGTAGAGGAGAGAACCTACAAAGATCAAAGAAGACTTACAATGGAGATAACTTGCCAAGGTATAAGGAGGCAATACCAGTAGCAGAGGAGAAAACCTACCAGAGGAGAAAGAGGTAGCACTGGCAGTAAAAGAGAAAACCTACCAAGGTAAAAGGAGGCAACATTAGTAGCTAAAGAGAGAACCTACCGAGGTAAAAGGAGGCAAAACCTGTAACAAAGAGAACTTAAAGTGGAGATAATCTGTAGTGGAGAGAACCGTAAGCGGAGATAACCTATAGTAGAGAAAACCGTAAGCGAATATAACCAGTAGTGGAGAGAACCTATGGCAGAGATAACCTGCAATGAAGAGAACTTACAGTGGAGATAACTTGCAGTTGAGAGAATTTGCAAAGAAGAGAACCTACAGCCGAGAGAACTGACAGAGGAGAAACTTGCTGAGGAGAGACCGATAAAGCTTGAGGAAAGAAACCAACTGTAAGGAAGGAGAAGATTTATTTTCTGTAATAACAACTTGTGCACATTGAGTGATCTTTCCCAAGGAAGTTTTGTCATAAACTTTTTATGTACTTATTGAAAAAGGGTGTGAGACCTTTAAAGTGATTAGAAGATTAATCCTTTGAGCAATCAGGAGATCAACTCTTTTAATGATTGGGAGATCACTGTAAGTGGATAAGGAGTAATCCTTTCACAACATCAGTTGTATCCCTTGATAACATGAATGGGTCATATGATTTAGGAATGATCCTATTACACTGTAGATATAGCTCACATATTATGGGTGAACCACCTAAAAAGTTTTTGTGTTCTTGGGTGCTTATGCTTGCTTGATATCCATATGACGATTTTCATATAAAGAAGCAAAATAAAAATTGGATTATCAACTTTAACAAATCTATTGTTTAATCTGAATAGATTTGTAAAAAGTAAGCATTTCACATTGATTCACCCCTTCCCCCTCTTAGTGTGAAACCCAAGAAGGTCCTTATCAAGTGGTATCAGAGCTTGCTTCCTCTGTTGATCCATTCTATTTGCTTTGATTTGAAATTATTTATTGCTACTATGAATCTTTACATTTATTATTGGTTAGAATCATGAAGATCATGAACAGTGTTAAAATTCCCACTTTTAATAAATAAAATTATTAGTTATGGAAGAATATAATGCTCCTATATCAGATTTCACTTGGTCTAAATGTGTTTGGATCTGTTATTAATGGCTTTACCTTTATTGCTGAAGGTGCTGTTATGACGCTTACTGATAAGAAGAATTTGGAGTTTGATGAAAAGGCGAGAAATGCCTTATATGCCATTTTATCAGATAAAGAATTCACCAAAGTAATGAGGCATAATACAACTAAACAAATTTGGGAAAATTTGAAGAATATTTATGAAGGAGAAAAGGTTGTGAAGGAAGCCAAACTATAAATCTAGAGGAGTAAATTTGAAGACATAAAGATGCTGAATGATGAATTTGTGGATGTCTTCTGTGTAAGAGTAAATAAAATTGTATGCTTTATTAAAAGTTATGGAGAGGAGATCAACAATGTTACTGTGGTAAGGAAGATACTTAGAACCTTATTATAAGCTTTTAATGCTAAAGTTTCCCTCATAAAGGATAAAGATTTGGATAGGTTACCCTTGGATGATTTGCATAACATATCCTAATAAGGAAAGAAATAAGTTTAAGGTAGAGAAAGAGTTGACCTTTAAGGTAATGAAGAAATTATAGATTAAAGAACAAGAAGAAGAATTTAATAGCAGTTTTGAACAAGAAAATGGTAATATTAAATTTGATAAAGTCATAGCATACATCACAAAAAAATAAGGAAAGGAAAAGTGAAGTACAAGGGAAAATTACCCTTGAAGTGACTTAGTTGTAGAGGCATTGGACACTTTGTCGTGGACTACCCAAAGAGAAATGAAGCAGATAGTGATGATGATGATGAGTTGACCTCAAGGAGTAGAACAAAGAAATCCAATTATTTTAAAGTTATCAATTTAAGTGCCAAAAGAAAAAGGCAACTCTTTATATCCAAAAGAAGAAATTTTTTAAGCAAATTGGATGAAGAAGATTCTGAAGAAGAAGTTAAAGATGATTTTAAAGTTTCCAACTTCACCCTAAGATCTACTAGTTTGTGATACTGAGAAGGTTGGTGAATCAGTATCACACCCCTTAAAAACATTGATAATTTAAGTTAAAGTATTCTACTTCTTTAATACTTTAGCTCTCGTCAATATGCAAGGATGTGAACAACTTCAAACTCTTCTAAAAAGCAAACTTTTCTCAGATTCAACTAAGGTAGATCTATTATTATCTACTAATCACAATAGTCCCTAAAGTTACCTTTCAGACACCTTGCCTATTAAATGAATTGGTTGTTCTTGATTAGGTCTTCTTTTAGGTTATGGGTTTGATGATTCTTTAGCTGCGTTCATAACTCAATTCAAAACACAGAATGTAAATTCAAAGTAAGGACATAAGAGATTTATGTGGTTCCGTTAATGTGACGTACTTCACGGTGGTAGAGATTCTTCATCTACCGAGACAATCTACTATACTTGAGAACATCAGTGTGATATCCCCTATGATTACAATGGATGTCTTAATCTTCTACTCCTTTTACTATTGCAAATACAAAGCAATCAAAATATAAAGAGTATCATTTACTGTGTTTACTCATCTTATAGCTTGTGTTGCCTCTATGTGATTTGAATATGCTACTTTATTGACACTTTGAAGATTACCAAAACTCTCTCTAACCTCTCTTGAAGAAATCTGAAAATACGTTGAGTTCTCTCAAATGCTACACCGAATTTCTTTTCTAGGTTGTCTTACCCAACTCCTCGTCTTACCGTCTCACTGTCTTATGGCCTACACTTATGCTTTAGGTCTGCCTTTTCATGTCTCATAGCCTACCTTACGCCACTGGTCTGGCGTTTCACATCTCACTAACTACCTCACGCTTCTGGTCTACCATTTCACATCTCTTGGCCTACACCGCGCTCTTGGTCTGCTGGTTCACGTTTCTCAGCTTGTCTCACACTTTTGGTTTTGTTGGTTCATGTTTCTTAGTCTGCCTTATGTTTCTGGTCCATTAGTTCACGTTTCTTGGCCTGCTTCACGCTTTTGGTTTTGCTGGTTCACGTTTCTCAGCTTGCCTCATGCTTTTGGTTTTACTAGTTCATGTTTCTTGCCCTGCCTCACGTTTATGGTATGTTGGCTTCTCTTTTGGGTGGTCTCACAGATACCAGATCTGCTGTCTTCTCTTCCGGGTGGTCTCACGGATACCAAGTCTACTGTCTTCTCTTACGGGTCGTCTCACATTTCTGATTTCTTCTCTTGCAAGTGGTGCATTTTTTGTTTGCTCTCCCGATGGTGTATTTCCGTTTTTTTTTTCTTTGCTTTACCAGTTTATATACTCCTTTCTATGCAAACCCTAGTAGGGTTTACTAGAGCTGTGGCAAATTTCCTTTCTTGCCCTTCTATTTGGCTTCATATTACTGTTCCATACAAAATTCAGCATTATCCTCCTCCTTAATTTATTTTTCTTGCTCTTTTCTGTCTACTGAAAACTCATCCTTTGAATACTTAAACGAACCACTTTTGCTTTCACACTTAAATTTAGTTGACAATAATTATAACCCATACAAGGCTGTGGGAACAATAATCTCCCCCTTTGTAATTGTTTGCAACACTTACAACAAAAGCCATTATGCAGCAGTCCTTCATAATCTTCTTAAAGTAATAATCCAGAAGCAGATGGATTACAACTCCCCCTAAATATGCACTTCCCTTTCCTTAACAGCTCCCTATGCATTATTGCTCTCTCCCCCTTTGCCAAATAATTAAAAATGAGAAAAACCTGCAAAGTAGAGAAGGAGGATTTGTAGGAAAACGTGATTAGTGGCTTATGTTGTGCATAGTTAGCTATTTTTAGAATATATCTTTAGAAATAAACTAATTTAGGTAGGTTTTTTAAAGGTCCCATAAGTTATGGGATTTGATGTATTTTTTACCTTTTATTACTTTCCTTTTTTACTAGGTCTAGCATCTATAAAGCTATTGTCTAATGTATTATTCAGAATAAGAAGGATTATTACTCTTTCAATCTCCAACATTTACTCTTTCAATCTCCAACATGGTATCAGAGCCTTTGTTCTTCTTAGTCTTCTTCCTTCTATTTTCTTTTCTTTTCTTTGACATCAAAACAGATTGCTAGCCTTTATTGCTGGTGATCCCTACTTCACGTGGAAGGCCTTAATTGCCTAGAATTGTTATTTTTTTTCATAAAAGATGTCTGAGGTTGCAGGGACAGGATCACTTATCAACAACCTTGAAACACCCTCAGGTACCTGTTCTTTGGCATATTCAGGTGAGTTTCCATTCTCCATTGGGTTAAATGTTTCGGGTACAACCTTTGCCAACTCCTGGGTCATGGACTCAGGAGCTACTGACCATATGACTCACTTACCAAATATTTTTTCCATGTATTCCTCGTGTCCAAGCAGTAGGAAAATAGCCACAGCAGACGGTTCGGTGACCACTGTAGCCGGTGTAGGGAATGTTAAAATAGGTCCATCACTGATCCTAAAAAATGTCCTCCATGTCCCTAAACTGTCCATAAATTTGATTTTTATACAAAAACTTACTCAAGATTTATACTGCAATGTGGTTTTTCATCACGACTATTGTGAATTTTAGGACAAGGATTCGGGGAAGATGATTGGACATGCTAAAGAACGGTATGGTCTCTACTACCTTGAAGCACCAAGTCAGTTAAACATTACTAAGGGCAGATTATCCCATTCTTTTATGTCAGAAAATCTTTCATCCAATAAAGAGAAAGTTTGGCTCCATCATCGCCGACTTGGACATCCATCTTTTAGAATTATTGAAATTCTGTTTCCTTCTTTGTTTAAAAATCTAAATGTTGAAACCTTTCATTGTGAGGTATGTGAACTTGCTAAACATAAGCGTATACCAATTCCAACCAGTAACAAAAAGAGTTCTGTTCCTTTCTATCTTGTTTATAGTGATATTTGGGGTCCTACGTCTGTTCCTAATATTTCTGGAGCAAGATGGTTTGTTTCATTTATTGATGACTGTACTCGTGTTGCCTGGATTTTTCTACTCAAGCATAAATCAGATGTTATTACCGTTCTCCCAAATTTTTTCTCCATGGTCAAAAATCAATTTAGAATCAATATCAAAAGGTTTAGGTCAGATAATGCTAGGGAATATTTCAATCAAACCCTAACTCCATATTTTAAAAAAGAAGGTATAGTACATGAATCATCTTGTGTCAATACCCCACAACAAAATGGAGTAGCGGAAAGGAAAAATGGTCACCTTCTTGAAAAAACCCGAGCCTTTATGTTCCAAAACAATGTGCCTAAAAATTTTTGGGGGGAAGCAGTTCTCACTGCTGCCCATCTCATAAATCGTTTGCCATCTAGAGTTTTGGGATTCAAAAGTCCTATGGAAATACTCTCCACATTCTACCCTGACCTACAAACTACAAATAACCTTGTTCCTAGAATATTTGTGTGTGTATCATTTGTTCATGTTCACTGTCCAACTAAAGGGAAATTAGATCCAAGGGCAATAAAATGTGTCTTTGTGGGATATTCCTCAACTCAAAAGGGGTATAAGTGCTACCATCCTCCATCAAGGAAGTTCTATGTCTCAATAGATGTCACTTTCAATGAACATGAGACTTACTTCACCCATCCTTATTTTCAGGGGGAGAATTTAACAATAGAAAATAAGGATAAGGATGTTTTACTTAATCTATCGCCACTGTCCATGTGTAAACCATCCAGTTCATCTTGTCCCATTATACCAAACCGTGTGCCTGAAAATCTTCCTAAACATATAGTTGAAAATGAACCAAACCATATGTCTGAAAATCCTCAAGAAAAACCAGATTCTGCACCTGAGAATGTAAGTTTTGGCAAGGGCAAGGTGTTCACAAGGAAGAAGATGATCGTTCCTGAATTTATGCAGGTCCAAGAGTCCAACCCAAGTCCTGAGAATGAGGTAACAATATCTAATCCTACATTGCAAAATGAAACTGAATTTCATATGAGTAAGGATGACTAGGATCTTCCCATTGCTATTAGGAAAGCAACAAGAGAGTGCACAAAACAACCTAATCCTACATTGCAAAATGAAACTTAATTTCATATGAGTAGGGATGACCAGGATCTTCCCATTGCTATTAGGAAAGCAACAAGAGAGTGCACAAAACAACCTTTATATCCTCTTGCACACTTTATGTCTTTTAAGAAATTTTCACCATCTCATCGATCCTTCCTTGTTAGCTTAAACACCATTACCATTCCTACCACCTTATCCGAGGCGTTGTCCAACGAGAAATGGAAACAAGCTATGAATGTGGAAATGGAGGCACTTGAGAAAAATAAAACCTGGGAGTTGGTAAAGTTACCAGTGGGAAAGAAGCCTGTAGGGTGTAAATGGGTGTATACAATAAAGTATAGAGCAGATGGATCAATAGAAAGATACAAAGCAAGGTTAGTAGCCAAAGGATATACTCAAAGCTATGGACTTGATTATCTAGAAACTTTTGCACCAGTTGCAAAAATGAATACTGTTAGAGTTTTATTGTCGTTGGCAGCTAACTATGGTTGGGAATTACAGCAGTTCGATGTAAAAAATGCATTCTTGCATGGAGAACTAGAGGAAGAAATTTATATGGAGGTCCCACCAGGTTATAGGAAGAACTTGAATTCTCAAACTGTGTGTAAATTGAAGAAAGCCTTATATGGTCTAAAACAATCACCACGAGCATGGTTCGGATGATTTGCTAGAGTTATGATAGCTATGGGATACAAACAAAGCCGAGGGGATCATACATTGTTCATTAAACACTCAAGGTCAGGGGGAGTCACAGCTCTCTTGGTTTATGTTGATGACATAATAGTGACAGGAGATGATGACAAAGAAAAACAAATCTTGAGTCATTGTTTGGGCAAGGAATTTGAGATCAAGGTGTTAGGAAGGCTCAAATATTTTCTTGGGATTGAGGTTGCTCACTCTAAGCAAGGCATTTTTATCTCCCAACAAAAGTATTTCACGGATCTCCTAAAGGAAACAGGCATGACAGCATGCAAACCAGCAAGTACTCCAATAGATCAGAATGTCAAACTTGGAAAAGCAGAGGAGGATGTTGCGGTAGATAAGGCAACATATCAACGCCTTGTAGGAAGACTTATTTATTTGTCTCACACACGACCAGATATAACATATGCAGTTAGTGTGATTAGCCAATTCATGCATAACCCAAAGGAAGTTCATCTACAAGCAGCTTACCGAGTATTACAGTACCTTAAGGGAGTACCAGGAAAAGGTATTTTATTCAAAAGGAACGGAGGTTTAGTACTTGAGACATACACAGATGCTGATTATGCTGGGTCGATTGTTGACAGAAAGTCAACCACTGGATATTGCACCTTTCTTGGTGGAAACCTTGTGACATGGAGGAGTAAAAAACAGAATGTAGTGGCCAGGTCTAGTGCAGAAGCAGAATTTCGAGCAATGGCTCAAGGTGTGTGTGAAGTACTTTGGTTAAAAATCATTCTAGAAGACTTGAAGATTAAGTGGGATGGCTTAATAAGACTCTATTGTGACAACAAGTCTGCAATCAGCATAGCTCACAACCCAGTACAACATGATCAAACAAAGCACATTGAAGTCGACAGACACTTTATCAAAGAACACTTGGAGAGCGGGTTGATTTGTACCCCTTACATGCCTACACACAGCCAGCTTGCGGATGTACTTACCAAAGGTTTAACTAGTTCGGTGTTTCAAAATATAATATCCAAGCTGGGAATGGAAAATGCCTATCCACCAGCTTGAGGGGGAGTGTAGGAAAACGTGATTAGTGGCTTATGTTGTGCATAGTTAGTTATTTTTAGAATATATCTTTAGAAATAAACTAATTTAGGTAGGTTTTTTAAAGGTCCCATAAGTTATGGGATTTGATGTATTTTTTACCTTTTATTACTTTCCTTTTTTACTAGGTCTAGCATCTATAAAGCTATTGTCTAATGTATTATTCAGAATAAGAAGGATTATTACTCTTTCAATCTCCAACATTTACTCTTTCAATCTCCAACAGGATTCACTTAAAATTTAGGCGTGAGGAGGCATTTGCATAGACAGACTTATTATGTGCTTTTTAAACAGCTCTGTGGATAGAGGTTTAGTTAAAATATTTGAGATTTGATCTTTAGTACCAACATACTTCAACTGAATTGTGCCCTCTTCCACTTGATTCTTGATAAAGTGATACTGGTTGTCAATATGCTTGCTCCTTGAATGTTGAACTGGATTCTTGCTGAGATCAATTGCACTTTGATTATCACAAAGTACACTTACTGGTAACTTCACTTCAACACCCAAATTGGCCAATTGTCTTTGCATCCATATCACTTGAGTACATGATACACAAGCAGCCATATACTTAGCCTTAGCTGTGCTCAAAGCAACACTGTTTTGCTTTTTACTTAACCATGCAACACACTTTGAACCTAAGTAAAAGCTGTAGCTGCTAGTTGATTTTCTGTCATTTATACTTCTTGCCTAGTCTACATCAGTGTATGCTCATAGTTTTACAAAGTCCATAGTAGGATACCACAAACCCATTTCTAGTGTCCCTTTGAGGTATCTTAGGATTCTTTTCACTGCCAACACATAAGATTCCTTAGGATCAGCTTGGAATTTGTTGGTAATGCACATAGCTTGCATGAGATCAAGCCTTGATGCTGTAAGGTAAAGAAGGCTCCCTATCATCTTCCTGTATTCTGTAGGGCTTATACTCCTTCCTTACTGATCTTTTGTTAACTTGCAACCCACTAACATAGGGGTACTGACAGGTCTGCTATCCTTCATGCCAAAATTTTTCAACATCTCTTTGGCATATTTTGTCTGAGAAATAAAAATACCTTTTTCACACTATTTTATCTGTAATCCAAGAAAGTAAGTCATTTTTCCAATCAATGACATCTCAAATTCCTCACTCATCTTCTGTGCATATTCTTGGCTTAGCTCAGAGTGATCCCCTCCAAAGATGATGTCATCTACATATACTGGTTATTAGCTGGCCTTTCTTTGTGTTGAACACATATAGATTATTATCAACTGTTCCTCTTCTGAAGTTCAACCTTCTCAAATACACATCCAGCCTGCTGTACCATGCTCTTGAGGCTTGTTTAAAGCCATACAAGGCTTTCTTCAGCTTTCACATGTGTGTATCATCCTCACTAATTTGTACTCCATCGGGTTGTTCAATGTACACTTCTTCTTTCAGGAGCCCATTCAGAAAGTCTAATTTCACATCCATATGATAAACTTTATATCTCTTATGTGCTGCCAAAGTTATGAACATTCTAATAGTTTCCAACCTTATTATTGGTGCAAAAGTTTCATTAATATCGACTCCTTCTATTTGAGTGTAGCCTTTGTAAACCAGCTTAGCCTTATTCCTCACCACCTTGCCATCTTCATTGTGTTTATTTCTAAACACCCATTTTGTTCCTATGACATTCTTGTTAGTGGGTCTTGGAACTAGCTCCTATGTTTCATTCTTTTTGATTTGATCCAGCTCCTCATTGATAGCTTTGACCTAGGCTTTGTCTTATGCAGCCTCTTCAACAGATTTAAGCTCAACTTATGAGAGTAAAGCAGTAACTTCTACAATTCTTTTTCTTGTTGTGACTCCTGCTGATGGGTCACCTATAATTTGATTTTCTTGATGAGCATTGGTCCATGTTTTCTTTGTCTTTCTCTTTTGCACAGTCTTAGTTACAAGAGAATCTCTTTCTTCATCTTCAAACTCACTCTTCTCTGAGTCTAAACTTACTTCTTTTCCCTCTTCTTTATGTTGGTCTGATTCTTTATCTATCTTGAAGTCATCTTCTTCATTGTCCTCAGCTTCTCTATTATGCATTGTTTTCCAGTTTTCATCTATTCTTACATCACTGGAAGTGACCACTTTTCCTAGTTTATGTAGAAAGACTCTATAACCTTTTATCTTTGCTGAGTATCCCACAAAGATGCCTTTATCTAACCTAGTATAGAATTTTCCCAAGTTTTGCTCCTTGTTCTTCACAAAACATGGGCTACCAAAGATTCTAAGATACTTGGTTGTTGTCTTCTTCCCACTCTATAGCTCATATGGAGTCTTATCAGTATTGGGCCTTAGTAAAACTTTGTTTAGTAGGTGCAGGGCTGTAAATGTTGCTTCTGTTCAAAATCTTGTGTGAAGCTTAGATTCCAGTAGTAGAGTTCTTGCCATTTCAACCACAGTTTTATTTTTTCTCTCTACCACCCCACTCTGTTAAGGTGTTCTTGTTGCTGCCATCTGATGGTGAATTATCTATTTGTGAATTCAGTGCCTTGATCTGACCTCAATACTTTGATCTTCTTTCCACTTTCATTTTCAGCCAATCTTCTGTATCTCTTGAAACATTTCAAAACTTCTGACTTGTGTTTGAGGTGCATGATGCAGGTCCTTTTAGAATAATTATCAACAAACAAGATGAAGTACCTCTTACCATTAAACCCTTTTGTTCTCACAGCCCACACAAATCAGTATATACAATGTCAAGCACTGCTTCAGAACTGAACTCTTTGGTCTTATATTGCTTTCTGACCTATTTTCCTTTAGAGCATGCTGAGCAGACATACTCCCTCTCTTTCTTGAGGTCTAGAATGTTTCTGATTGTATGAGTAATGGTCAGCCTCCTCATGTTCTTCTGTGTTAAGTGTCCTAGCCTCTCATGCTAGAGTTATTTTCTTCTTCTTTTGTAAGTAAATAGTTGTTTGTCATGTCCTCATCAATCACATGTAAATTTTTGTCTGTTCTTTTCCTAGCTGCAACAGTATTCCTTCTTTACTCTTTACTTAGTAACCTATTTTTGTGAATATCACTTTATGGTCTTCATTGCATACTTGGCTGACAGATGCTAGATTATATTTGAGTCCTTCAACATGTAGAACACCTTTTAGCTTTCCTTTTCCAATATTTACTGACCCATGATCACTGATGTTGAGTGAATCATTATTGCCAAACTTAACTTTGCCTTCTCTTGACTTGTTCAGCTTTGATAATTTACTCTTGTCTCCTGTCATGTGTGAAGTGCATCCACTATCAAGGATCCACTGCTTATCCTTGTAGTCAACCTTTAATGTAATTTCAGCTATATTACTCACCTCCTTTTTAACTTTATATTCCTTCTTTTAAACTGGCTTGAAGATAACTTTCTCCTTTTTCTCAACTTTGACTATACCATTATTTTTATAGTGCCATCGAATGCCTTCTCCTGCTCAGGGAGAAGTGTCATGCATCTCTTGGCATTATGACCATTCTGCTTATATCTTTCACTGTTACAAGTCTATCAATACAGCAAACTTGTTCTTTGAAATCATTGGTTTGAGCTTCTACCAACAATCCTTGTCAGTGTGTCCTTACTTTTTATAGTATGTGCAAGAACTCATGACAGGTGTTCTTTTCATAATTTTGTATTGTCTCCCCCTATATGCAGCATCAGATCTTCTCAAGTTGGAGATGTATACTGGCTTCTCCACCAGCATTTCCTTGCCTTATGACCCCAAACTCCATAATAAAGGTAGTGACCTTGAAACTACCTCTTCTTGGGTCTAATCATAGCTTGTTTTTTTTTTTGTTCATTATTTTCTATGTAGGCAAGGTTGCTAGCTTCTTTGCTTGTGTGGCTTTCATTTTAGTCACCTTTTTCTCCTTCATCTGTTTAGCTGTAGCCCTTTGTTGACTAACTTTCTTTTCTTCATTTTTGTTTGCAACCTTAGGTTGCTTCTTCAAATCTTCTTTATTTTTAGCTATCTTCTCCTGAATCACAACTTTCTCTTTCAACTTCTATGGCAAAGTCTCATTCTCTTTAGGCAGTGCAGCCTCAAATTGTTGCACTTTCTCTTCATTCTTCTTTTCTCTTACAGAGCTTGTTTCTCCTACCACTTCAAACTTTTGCAAGTTCTCCTCACTCTTTTTGAGTTGTTGCTGAAGTCTCAACAAATCTATCTCTATTTCTTCAATTGTTGAAGTCCTTAAGCCAAGCTTCATAGTAAGGTCTTCACATATTTTGATCTGTTCTTCAAATCTTCTCTTTAAGTTAATATGTTCAGCCTTTATTTCATCCTTTTGACTTTCTGCTTCCTCAATCTTTACTTCAACTTGTTTTATATGGGCCTCTAACCTTCTTATGGTTTTACCCCTTTTGATTATCTTTTTTGAAGCTGCTTCTAACTTAGCTTCAAGATTTGGTTCTTCTTCATCAATCTCCTCTTCCTCTTTAGAGGTTGAACTACCACATCGAGTTAATGCCATAAAGGTATGCTCATCTGATGAGTCTACATCTTCCTCCTCATTAGCTTCTTTTGTCTAGCTCACATAACTCTTAAATGAGCCTCTCTTCTTCTTTTGTGGGTTGACAGTCTTCTTGTTGGACTTTCTTGACTTAAATGATGGTCTTCTCAATTTTGAATTCTGCTCATCATCACCATCCTTATCTTCATCATTAAGTTTCACTTTGCATTGAGAAGCAAAATGTCTAGTCTGCCCACACCAATAACATCTCAAGGACAACTGTCCTTTTCCCTTCTTAGACCTCTTTTTGAATTTCCTTGTGAAGTAAGCCAACACTTTACCTTTATTTTCTTCCTCATCATCGTCATCATCTTCACTGGATAATTCTTCCTCTTCTCTTATCTTCCTCATAGCTTTAAAAGCTACCTCCTTTGGTAGCTTTGATGTTGAGGAACTTTCAGTTGAATTTTTTCTCATCTCATATGCAATGAGATTGCACTGGAGATCATGCAGTGACATAGAATTAAGATATCTACTCTCCTCTATGGCTGCCACCTTTGAGGCAAATCTCTTAGGCAGAATTCTTAGAATTTTCTTCATAATAGATGAGTCCTTCTTGTTCTTCCCATGATTTCTAAGGTCGTTTACAGCATCAATAACCTTGGTGAAGAACTCTTAGACTGTCTCATTCTTCTACATTTTGAGGGATTCATATCTCTTCTTGAAAACTTGAAGCTTGGCCTCTTTCATTTTGCCATCACCTTTATAGACATTCTACAATCTATCACATATCTCTTTAGTAGATTTGCAGTCTATAACTTTAGCAAATTCAGTAACTATCAATGCTGAAATGATGATGTTTGAGGCCTTCCTATTTATCTCAAACTGCCTTAATTCCTCTAAGGTTGGATTTGTAACTTCTTCTGGGGGCACAAAACCCTCTTGTATAGATTTCACCACATTTATGCCCATGGTTGCAAATACCACCTGTATTCTCGCTCTCCACATATGGTAGTTGGTTCCGTTGAAGATTGGAACCTTATTGCTGTAAGTAGCGTTGGTGTTGGTACTGACATCCATTTCTTAGTATGCTGAATAAGTTACAACTTCTGAAACCCTTCAAACTAGTACACCAAGCTGCTAAGATTCAAATTGGTGAAACTGTTCTTTGATACCAATTGAAGTTCCCAACTTCACCTTAGGATCTACTAGTCGGTGATACTGAGAGGGGGGTGAATCAGTATCACACCCCTTAAAAACACTGATAATTTAAGCCAAAGTATTCTACTTCTTTAATACTTTAGCTCTTGTTAATATGTAGGTATGTGAACAACTTTAAAATCTTCTCAAAAGCGAACTCTTTCTCAGATTCAATTAAGGTAGATTTATTGTTACCTACTAATTATAATAGTCTCTAAAGTTACCTTTCAGACACCTTGCGTATTAAACGGATTGGTTGTTCTTGATTAGGTCTTCTTTTAGGTTATAGGTTTAATGATTCTTTAGTTGCATCCACAACTCAATTCAAAACACAGAATGTAAATTCAAAGTAAGGACAAAAGAGATTTTACGTGGTTCTGTCAATGTGACGTACTCTATGGTGGTAGGGATTCTTCCTCTCCCGAGACAATCCACTATACTTGAGAACACCAATGTGATATCTCCTATGATTACAATGGATGTCTTAATCTTTTTCTCCTTTCACTATTGCAAAAACAAAGTAATCACAATACAAAGAGTGTCACTTATTGTGTCTACCCTTCTTTTAACTTGTGTTGCCTCTATGTAATTTGAATAGGCTACTTCACTGCTACTTGGAAGATCACCAAAAATCTCTTTACCCTCTTTTAAAGAAATTTGGAAATACATTGATTTCTCTCAAATGCTACATCGAATTTCTTCTCTAGGTTGTCTCACCCAACTCTTAATCTCACCGTCTCATCGTCTCACGACCTGCACTCATGCTTCAAGTCTACTGTCTCACGTCTCATGGCCTGCCTCACGCTATAGGTTTGGCATTTCACGTCTTACGGACTGCCTCATGCTTCTGGTCTGTCGTTTCAATCTCTTGGACTGTACCATGCTCCTAGTCTGCCATTTCACGTCTCTTGGCCTGCACCATGCTCTTGGTCTGTTGGTTCACGTTTCTTAGCTTGCCTCACACTTCTAGTTTTGCTGGTTCATGTTTCTTGGCTTGCCTCATGTTTTTGGTCTTCTGGTTCACGTTTCTCGGCCTGCCTCACGCTTCTGGTTTTGCTGGTTCACGTTTCTTGGCTTGCCTCACGTTTCTGGTCTGTTGGTTCTCTTCTGGGTGCTCTCACGGATACCAGGTCTGCTGTCTTCTCTTTCGAGTGGTCTCATGAATACCAGATTTGTTGTCTTCTCTTACAAGTGGTCTCACTAATACCAAGTTTGTTGTCTTCTCTTATGGGTGGTCTCACGTTTCTGATTTCTTCTCTTACATGCGGTGCAATTTTGGTTTGCTCTCCCGATGGTGTGTTTCCATTTTTTTTTTCTTGCTTTACCAATTTATATACTCCCTTCTATGGAAACCCTAGTAGGGTTTATTGGAACTGCAGCGAATTTCCTTTCTTGCCCCTCCATGTGCTTTATATTACTGTTCTATGCAAAATTCAGCATTATCCTCCTTAATTTATTTTTCTTGCTCTTTTTTTTCTATTGAAAACTCATCCCTTGAATGCTTGAACAAGCCACTTCTGCTTGCACATTTAAATTTGATTAACAACAATTACAACCCATACAAGGTTGTGGGAACAATAGATTTTGATGATGATACTACAAAAAATGTGTTGGTTGTATAGGTAAATATTGAACAAGAATCCTCAATTGATATGGAATTATTTAAAGAGGAAGAGAATGAGATGGTGTAGTAACTTGAGAATAAATTGATATTGGTGCTAAGGTGATTGCATAAGGGCAAGAAGTGCTGATTTTGCAAGACAAGCTCCATAAGGTTGAGTTTGAATTAAAGAAGTATGAAGAAAGCTTTATGCAGATCGAGGAAGTAAGAGGAGAGTCCTTTTTTGCAAATGCTATTAAGGAGGATGCTACCAAAAAGTTGGATGAGTGTCTAAGCAAACAAAGACCTCATTCCATAAAGAAAAAAGGACTTAACTATATTAAAAAGCCAAATAAAACGGTAGTACACAAGAAGAAAATTGTGTTCGTACTTGAAAACAAACATAATGACATTGTGGAGAAGAGAACCCAACCCAAGTTAAAATGGGTTAGGAAAGATATGATGAAAACTCCTATTGATGTGTGCCACATCAGTTCCTGAGGGAGTCTTTGGGCTGTTTATAAGGGTTAGGTCAACCCTTCATTCTTGAGCTAGTTTCTGTGGTGGAGTTAGGGTTTAATTTCTTATACCACCTGATAAGAGATTGAACCCTAACTCCACCACAAAAGTTAGCTCAAGAATGAAGGGTTGACCCAACCCTTATAAACAGCCCAAAGACTCCTTCAGGAACCGATGTGGGACACATCACCTATCCAAAGGAGATAGGTTGTAGTAAGTAGGAGCACAAAGCTGGTATGTACTAGAGTAATAGGCCTATAATAAAGAGAAATGTGAAGCAAAAGTCTAGGGGAATACTCTATCAAGAAACGAGACATCCTTAAGTGAAAAAAAGCCAAATTTCATTAAGAAATAGATTTGATATATTGGAAAAAATCTATGGAAGGTCCAAAAAGGCTGGACATACAACTAAGGAATGCTTCACATTACTGCTTGGTCAAAAAGTGCAAAGAAGAACACCTAGAAGAACACCTATATATGCTTCTATGTTTGGCCGAAGAAGAAAAAGAGGAAGGGAAATGGCTATGGTTATGGAAATAGCCTTAAAAGCTTCCAGGAAAGAAAATCCATGAATCCTAGACAGTAACTGCTTTTTATATATGATAAGAGACTCCAAAGTGTTGAAGGAAGCAATAAAATATGATAGAGGGTTAGTCACATTTGGTAATGTTAGTGCCTAAGATCAAAGGTATTGGTGCTACTAAAATTGGTGTAAGAAAGCTAAAATCAAAGGAAGTGCTTTATGTTGAAAGGTGAAAACACAATCAAATTAGTGTTTATCAACTTTGTGATAATAGGCATGAAGTTACTTTTAGCAAGAGTGGCTACACCATAAAAAGATTAAGTGATGGTATTGTTCTTACAAAGGGAGAAAAAACAAATGGACTTAGACCAAGTTTTTAGTAGCAAAAACATATGCTATATAAGCACCAAAGATGAGAATCTATTGTGGTATAAGAGATTGAGACATCTTGGACAAAAGAGGCTAAACAAATTATCCAAAAATAAAGTAAAGCTAGAATATGTGCTTATTGTAGAGCAAGTTACAAATATATTTGCCAAACCTTTATTAAGAAAAATATTCCAAAAGTGAAGGCTGACCTTATGTGTTTAGTCACCTTTTAGAGGTTGAGGTATACCTCTAACTCCTCTCCCCCTTCTCTCTTCTATTATTTTTTAGATTTGTTGTTAATAAAGAAGATATTTTGTATAAATCCAAAGAGAATATATACTGATCAAAAGGGGTAGTAGAATGATAAATCCAAAGGGAAAAATCAAATAAAGGGGGAGAAGCAAAAAAAAAAAAAAAGGAGTTAAAGGTTGTTTCCAATTGGTATTATGCCCACATGCAAAAAATAAATACATGTTTCAGGGGAGTTGTGAATGTCAAAAGCTATTGCTTGAGTTAATTACAAATTTTTGGATTTAATGTGTTGCCAAAAAATCCAAAGGGAGATATTATTGAGCCAATATTTGATGGTTAATGTTGGATTTGTTGTCAACAGCATCTCATAGATTTGTCGAGATGTGTTTGCTACCCACAGATACATTTTGCATTTATCAAGGAGCTTGAGATGTAAAAAAATCATTGGTTAAAACAATTGAGGGCAGGTCAACCTTAAAGTTAATGAGTTAATGTTAACTATTGATCCTAAATTTTAGGAATTAATGCTAATCGTTGATTGTAGGGCAATCCTTGGAAATTAATATTAACTTTTGATTGTAGGGCAACCCTTAGGAATCAATATTGATCATTGATGATAGGGCAACCCTAAACTTAAGGCTTATAAATATATCTATGTAGCTACCAAGAGGTGTGTGCTTTGCAAAAAATTAGAGAGAGAATGACAAGAGAAAGTGCTACAAAAATAAAAGAGAGAGCTCAACAAGAGAGAGTGCTGCAAAAACAAAAAAGAGAGCTCGACAAGAGAGAATGTTGTAGATTATAAGAGAATCGCAAAAACATGTTTTGCAAAGGAGAAAAGAGAGCTGTAAAAACATGGCCTATAAAAGAGAAAAGAGAGCTGCAAAAACGTGTCCTACAGAAAAGAAATAGGAGCTATAAAAACATAAACTGCAGAAAAGAGAGTGCAGTAGCATCTAGGAGGAAGGATTGCAGCAGCATCCAAAAGGAAAGAGTGCAATAGTATTTAGGGGGAAAGACAGCAACAGCATCTAAGAGGAGAGAATGCAGTGGCATCTAGGAGAAGAGATTGCAGCTGCATCCAAAAGGAGAAAACAATAGCAACACCAAAGGAAGAAGAACAATGTAATTGCATCCAAGAGAAGAAGGCAATAGTTGCAGCAAAGAGAAGGTAGTAGCATTACTAAGGAAGAGGCAGCAGCTACATCAAGGAAAAGGTAGTAATGGAAGTAAGGAAGAGGCAACAACTGCAGCAAAGAGGAGGCAGTAACGACAGCAAGGAGGAGACAATAGTAACAATAAGAAGGAGAAAGCCTATAGTAGTAGAACAAAAAGAAAGAGTGCACAATATAAGGAAGTATCTTGTAGTAACAGAAGTAAGAAACTATAAAGAGCAAAATCTACAGAGATAGGAGGAGGGAACTTACAAAGGAAAGAACCTATAGAGGAAAGAATCGATAGAGAGCAAAATTCACAGAAGGGAAAACTAGGAGAGAAGAGAACCTACAGAAAACTAAAAAGACAACATTGGCAGCAAAGCAGAAAACCTATAAAGGCAAAAGGAGGTAGTACCAGCAGTAGAAGAAAAAACCTACCAAGGTAAAAAGAGGCAGAACCTAAAGCAAAAGAACATATAGTAGAGATAACCGGTAGCAGAGAGAACTTGCAGCAAAGAGAACTATCAGTAGACCTACAATGGAGAGCATTGTTAATGGAGATAACTTGCAGAGGAGAGAACTTATGGCATAGATAACCTACAATGGAGAGAGCCTACAAAGGAAAGACTGGAAAAGCTTGAGGAGTGAAACTGGCAGTGAGAAAGGAGAAGATCCATTTTTTATAACAACAGCTTGTGTGCATTAAGTGATCTTTCACAAGGAAGTTTTGTTGTAAACTTTTTATGTACTTCTTGAAAAAGGGTACGAGACCCTTGTAGTGATTGAGAGATCAATCCATCAAGAGATTAGAAGATTAACTCTTCTAGTGATCGGGAGATCATTGTAAGTAATTAAAGAGTGATCCTTCCACAACATCAGATGTATCCCTTAGTAATAAGAGTGGATCATGTAATTTAAGAGTGATCCTATCACACCATGGATATAATTCATACATTGTGGGTGAACCATGTAAGAATTTTATGTTCTGAGGTGCTTGTGCTTGCTTGATATCTATACGGTTGTTCTCACATAAAAAAGCAAGATAAAATTTGGATCATCAATTTTAACAAGTCACAGAGGTTTAATTCGAATAAATTTGTAAAAAGTAAGCATCTTACATTGATTCACTCCCTCCCTCTCTTAGTGTGAGATCTAAAAAGGTTCTCATCGCTCTCCCCTTGTCTTATATAATTCCTTGACTATGAAACCAAAAATTTATTGTGTAAATTTACCATTAGCACATATATAAGTATGCAATTAAACAAGTAGTACAATGAAGAATTTCTTTCAAGATTGATCTAATAGGGAATTGAACTAAACTTACTAAGTACTAAAATTGTATTGAATTAATTTTATTTGGAAATTAAATGCTGACAAAGTAATTTAATCTAAATTGTTTAAGAACCAAATTTGAGAGTCCAATTAATAAGGAAAAACAATCTAAGGTATGTATTTTCACATAATATTCAATTTGATTTATCCAATCATTTTAAAATATGTCATAAAGTTAAATGTTAACCAAATACACTAAAATACTTGTCAACCTCTTTTGATTAGTTGATAAACATGTTGTATTAAATCAAAACATGATATTTTTATGTGAATTCATTTGATAAAGCATATTAAAAGTAAATATTATTTCATAGTTGCACATCGTACAAAGATATATTCCTATATAATGTAATGATATGTCACTTTATTCATTTATCCTAATTTAGATTATCTTTTTTTAAGAATCATTTAAATTTTGAAGTTCACTTAATTGTTGATCAGTCAAATAATCAAGAATAAAAAATCATGCCAAACTTTAAACTAAAGATTCATTAAAACCTTAGGAAAGAATTTAGCCCATGCTTAACATACTAAAATCAAACATGAACAAGAATAATACTGAAGAAAGATTGAAAATCAAGTTAAAGGAAACAAGTTATGTTACCTAAAATATAAAGATTAAAAGTTCTTTAAGATTTTGATCAAAATCCTTGTTCCAAGTTCTCCCTTTTTTAGACTTTAAGCCTTGGCTCTCTTTTTGTTCATTATGATTTTTTGTTTTCTCTCTTCCTCATCTTTCTTCAAGTTTAGAAAAATTGTATATAAGAATATCAAGAACTTTTTTTCTTTTTCAAATTCAAAACATTAATTATAGATAGAGTTTCCATGTTTTTCTTATAGTTTTCTTTAACTTTATTTATATCCTTCAAATTCAAATTTTGCTCATGGATAAAGCTCCCATTATTTTTCTACTTGTCATCTATTAGAGATTTAAGCTTGTAACCTAATTCTCTTAAATATCAAGGGAGTTAGGCTCAGATTTCAAAATATTAATTATGCCTTTATCTCTCATCATTAATATGCTACAAGAATCTCATCAATCCAAATTATCAATAAAATGTTATGCCCAAAATATCCAAATATATCAAATATGGATATTTTCATTCTTTTTGGTGCTTAGTGATCAAATTACAATATTTTTTTTATTACATGCATTATAAACATGTATAATTGCATAAATTATCCTTTTAAATGCCATGTCCATAATTCTTTATGTATTTTATAAGATCTTTAATAGTTCTATCTAAATTTTCTTTATTAAGCTCTATTTAACTCTATAAGAAATATTTTAATATTTAGTTCATAAATGTACTAATTGGAATATAATTACCATGAAAATCACTAATTTAGAGATGTGAAATTGTTATAAAAATAAGTTTATTAACATCTTTATTTTTTTTTCTTTGTTTTTTCCCTTTTTAGAAAGGCTAGATTATGGCCCATTATTATGTTTTTTATCTAAATATTCAAGACATATTTAACTTTTTGGTCCTCTACATTTGGTTCTTTGGAAAATCATAAGCACTTTATTTTTTCCAAATTAAATTTGATCCCTATTATTTACACCATTACACATTTAAGTCTTTTATGGTTATTTTACTATTAAAACACGTTATATGACACACAATTATACACTATGTTAGATGTTCAGGTCACATTAGATGTCATATCATCATTTTTTGATGATATAGCATTTTAAGAAAATTTTGAAAAAAAAAATTAAATATTTCATTAAAATTTCAAGAAATTTTGAAAAATTACAAAAAGCTAATAATTTTTAAAATTTTATAAAAATTTAAAAATTCCTAAGAAGAGAAAATTTCAAAATTAAGAAAATTATAAACTCCAAAAATATATAAAAGTATTCACAAAATCTAAAAATTTTAAATATCATACAATAAAAAACACAAAAAAAGAGATAAAAAAGCTTTAGATATTTTTGAATCTTTGGAATTTTCATTACTTTTTGGAATTTTTTAGGTTGACAAATGTCAATTGATGGAAGACCGAATATAATATTTGAAAAAAAAATTTCAAATTAAAAAAAAAAAGCTAAAGATTAAAAAAAATGAATTTACTTCCTTTTAAATGAAAACTATAGTCACTAGTCAAATCTTGCATCTCTTAACATTACCAAATGAGTCCATTTTGATTTTATAAATTTATTTGCAATTAATAGTTATAACTCTTTTTTAGTAATTCAACACAATTCCAAACTTGATTATTAGTTAAAGATTTCATTTCTTCTTTATGACATTATATTAATATTTTTATTTCTCACTTTTTGTAATGTGCAAGGATCATCTTTATAATTGACATCAACCTCTTATAGGTATATAAGATAATTATAAAGAATTATAGGTCCTTTTAGTCTTGATGATCTCTTCAACCCTTTATTTTGAATTTTTATTATGTGGTTCAAGTACTATAGGCTCTATATTTGCTTATATTACATTAAGTAGTTGATCTTTATTCATTGTTTCTCAACATTATCATGTAAATTTTCTTGAATAACTAAAATTTTAAAGTTTATAGGAACTTCAATAAAGTATTTACTTTTCTCAAGTTGCACACTTTGAGAATACTCACTCAAAATTCTTAAGAAATTTTGCATTACTAGGTTTAACAAATTTTTATGTACTTAAAATACAATAAAATCTAAATTCCTTAAAGTTCACCATATAACCTATGAAAAATCTACTTGTTGTCCTTGGATCTAATTTATTTAATTGACAATTAAACATTACTTTAATAAGATAATCTCATACATGTATATGTTATAGACTTGTTTTCCACCTATTTCATAATTCAATTATTGTTTTAGGAATAACCTTTGATGGAACACTATTTAAGACATGCTTCTTATGTAATTTTTAGAACTTTACTTCATAAACTTACTAAGAGATTAGAATTACTAATCATGCTTCTCATTATGTGCATTAGTGTGAAATTTTGTTAAGGTGTACCTTAAGTGGCATATTGTATAATAATACTGAGCAAATGGACCCTTCAGTTGTCTCTATATACCTCTATAAACTCTATATCCTTATCAAATCTTACAATTTTAATGTTTTATCTTTTTATTTCTTTAACCTTATATGTTTTAAAAGTATTGAATGTTTTAAATTTATTAAATAATTAGAGATATATAAATCTTACATAATCATCAATAAATGAGACAAAATATCTCCAACTATTAAAATAAGAAGTGGAAAATGGTCTATAAATATTTTGTATATAATCTCGAGATATATTTATTTCTTGTTAGTTTGCTTATCCTTTATACAATCTATATAAGTAACAAATCATGTAAAGTCAAGAGTTGTTAAAATTTTATAATTTATAAGTCTTTTTTTTTTCTCAAAAGATATAACCTAATCTTTTATATCATAATTAAAAAGATTACTTAGTAACAATGTACCGATACTATTATGCAATGTAGTATCGCATTCTTACATAAGGTCTAAATATCATATTTATAAAGCATCAATCAAATGTCTAAAACTAATAATAATTTTATTTTGTAAAATAGTAAAATTGTAGTTATTAAAAAGAAACTAATAACTAACTTAGAAATAAAAACTAAATTCCTAGAGAATGATGGAACATAATAAGTGTTTTGAAAGTCTAAAACGAATACAAATTTTGAAATCAAATGTCACAAAGTTAGACTTGGACGTGCTTTAGACGTGCTAACCCGTGCGGCACTTAGTCGATCTTGTGATAGAAGACGCTAAGTAAGCCTTAGAGAATTTGAGAGAATCAACTTGGAGTCGAAAGAGGCTTAAGAGGGACAAAGAAACCGAAGGCACAAGAGAGAGAGAGAGAGAGAGAGAGAGAGAGAGAGAGAGAGAGAGAGAGAGAGAGAGAGAGAGAGAGAGAGCTTTGCAAAGGAGAGAACTTGCAATTCAATAGTGTGTTTACAAATAAGAGGAGTGTGGGTATTTATAGTAGTTCCACCTCCTTAATGTGTGGCTGCAATTGCTTCTCTAAAATATCTTAGATATTTATAAAAGAGAATACCTAAGCGCTTACCTAAGCGAGGCGCTTAACTAAGCACTTACCAAAGCGAAGCGCTTATATAAGTGAAGCATTTACCTAAGCGCTTATGCAGAAGGTTAAGTCTTTGGAGCATCAATTGGGCTAGTCCAACGGGCCTAGTTTAGCAATGTTTGTGGATGGGCCATGACATCCTCCCCTACTTAATCTCGTGACGTCCTTGTCACGCCTTCGTCTTTGTAGCGTTGTACATGATCTGCAAATTGTCAAAGCAAATCTTCTCGTTCCCAACTAACCTCGTGGTCTGGTAGATCTTTCCACTTGACTAAATACTCAGTGTAGTTAGGAACTCCTCTCTTTCGTATCACTCTATCAGCAAGGATGCATTCAACTTCCTTGTTGAATTCGGTGATGACCGCAGTTGGTGCATGTTTGGATTCCCCACAGCTCGGATCTTCGGTGTCTTCATGAAAGGTCTTTAGAAGACTTACATGGAAGACATTGTGAATTTTGTGTCTTGGGGGAAGTTGGACTTGGTAGGCGGCCTTCCCTACTCGTTTGATTATGGGAAATGGCCCTTCGTATCTCCTCACCAGCCCTTTGTGCACTTTACGTAAGGACTTGAATTGGTTAGGTAGCAATTTTACCATCACCAAGTCTCCTTCCGTGTATTCCTTCGAGCGTCACTTGGCATCGGCCCATTTCTTCATTCGTTTGGCAGCTTTATCAAGGCAGGTTCTTGTGATGTCCGCCTCTTCATGCCATTCCTTTGCAAATTTGTAAGCAGCAGGGTTGCTTCCCATGTAGGAAGAGACAATAGCACTTGGAGTTAGAGGCTGTTGTCCCGTGACGATTTCAAATGGACTTTTGCCTACTGCTTCACTCCTTTGGAGGTTGTAGGAGAATTGGGCAACATCAAGCAACTTTGCCCAGTCTCATTGATGGGCACTGATGTAGTGCCGTAAGTATTGTTCTAACAAAGCATTGATGCGTTCGGTTTGGCCATCACTTTGGGGATGGAAGCTGGTTGAGAAATTCAAATCAGTCCCTAACAATTTAAACAACTCACGCCAGAATTTACCTGTGAAGCGGGGATCCCTATCACTTATAATGCTTTTAGGAACTCCCCACAACTTCACCATGTTCTTGAAGAATAGGCAAGCTGTTTCATCGACTTTGCAATCAGCGGGGGCTGAAATGAAGATGGCGTACTTGCTGAATCAATCAACAATTACCATGATGCTTCCATATCCATCGGACTTAGGTAAGGCCACAATGAAGTCCATTGAGACACTTTCCCAAGGTCTTTCGGCAATTGGTAGTGGCTCAAGTAAACCAGTGGGGCGTTGTTGTTCCACCTTGTCTTGTTGACAAACAAGACATGTCCGCACATAGGCCTCAACATCATCCTACATCTATGGCCAATAATAACTTTGTTGGATAAGGTCAAGGATTCGTGCCATACCTGGGTGACCAGCCCATAGAGAATCATGGCACTCCTTGAGAATGTCCCTTCGTAAGCTTCCCCACTTAGGTACGAAGACTCGTTGGCCAACCATCATGAGAATCCCATTGTTTAGCCAAAACTGTCGAGTCTTGCCTTCACTCGCCATTCTTAGCAAATTCTTGGCCAAATTGTCTTGTGAGGTCCCCTCCTTGATTTGTTCAAGGAAGTCACTCTTTGGTGTGCTGACGGCTACCGATGCTAGTTCCGCCTTTCGACTTAATGCATCAGCAACAACATTAGCCTTACCTAGCTTGTATTGAAGCTTGTAGTCAAATTCGGCCAAGAAGTCTTGCCAACGAGCTTGTTTGGGGCTCAGCTTCTTTTGCGACTGGAAGTAGCTTGTAGCGACGTTGTCAGTCATGATCACAAATTGACTTCCAAGCAGATAGTGCCTCCATATGATGGCAGTCATCTCCTTATCTTGGATGGTGTACCGCTTCTCCGTGTCGTTCAACTTACGGCTTTCATAGGCAATGGGATGCCCATCCTGCATCAATACTCCTCCAATGGCGAAGTCAGATGCGTCTATGTGAACTTCGAAAGTCTTCTCGTAGTCGGGTAGCGCCATGACGATTTCCTTAGATACTGAGTGTTTCAATCTCTCAAAGGAAGATTGGCATTCCTTCGACCAATGCCATGTGACATTCTTCTTGAGTAGCTCCGTCAATGGTGCGGCTATGGCAGAATATCCCTTGATAAACCGCCGATAGTAGTTAACTAGTCCTAAGAATGATCGCAACTCAGGGACTTTTGTTGGAGGCTCCCACTTTTAAATGGCATGGATCTTTGCTTGATCCATCATAAGCTTGTCGTCCTTGATCTTGTGACCAAGGAAATCCACCTCTTGCTTCGCAAAAGAGCACTTCTCCTTCTTGACGTACAGCTCATTTTCATGTAGAACTTGGAAGACTTGTTTCAAGTGATCTTTGTGCTCCTCAAGGGTGTTGCTGTAAATCACTATATCATCTAAATAGACTACTACGAATTTATCAAGGAATGGATGAAGTACCTTGTTCATTAGTGTGCAGAAGGTAGCAGGGGCGTTGGTGAGGCCAAAGGGCATAACTAGGAACTCGAAAACTCCGTAATGCATTATGTATGCAGTTTTCAACTCATTACCAGGTGCTATACAAACTTGATAATACCCCGACCTTAGGTCCAACTTCGAGAAGTACCTTGCTTTCCCTAATTGATCAAAAAGATCGGCTATTAGTGGAATTGGGTACTTTTTCTTGATGGTTACCTTGTTTAAGGCTCGGTAGTCTATGCAAATTCGTAGTGATCCATCCTTCTTCTTCTGGAAGAGTATTGGGACACCGAAAGGGGCTTTTGATGACTGAATGTAGCCCGAGTCAAGCAAATCTTTAAGTTGCTTCCTTAACTCTGTGAGTTCAAGAGGTGCCATGCAGTAAGGGGCCATGGTAAGGGGTTTGGCACCTAGTTCCAGCTCGATGTGATGATCTACATCTCGCCTAGGAGGCAACTTCTTAAGCAACTCCAAAGGCATCACGTCCTTAAATTCTTCAAGGACAGCTTGGATGGGTTGTGGGAGTGTAGGAGTAGGCTTTTTCATGTCTTCCTCATCCCTTAGTTCCCTCATGGTGGCAACATAACTTTGATCCACCTTGAGACCCCGTTTGAATTGTAAGGCAGAAATCATTGACGCTTTAGATTTCTCCATGCTTTTTGACGAAATCACTCGGATCTTGTGGTTGTCGAGAATCACAAGGGAATTTGATGCAAGAACAGGAAAAGCTAAAGCTTTGCAAAAGAAACCAAGACCCAAAACCATTTTGAAATCATCCATAGGGATAATGGTAAAGTCTAGCTTACCTTGCCAATCGCCAATCTCGATGACTACTCCTTCGGCTATCCCATGAATTGGCTTTGCTTCGGAATTGACTGCCTTGATGGTGCCAACTCCCTTGGAAAGTTTAAGACCTAGACGTTTGGCCTCTTGTACATCTATGAAATTGTGTGTGGCTCCCATGTCTAGCATAACACCCACAACTTTGCCTCCAATGGATATATCGACATACAGTAAGCCTTTCTCCTTGGGGACCGTGGGAGAGAAAAGCTTGGAGATAGTACCCAAGTGTTGGATAGCTCCCAAATCAGCTTAAAGCTCCTCTTTGGATTTCTCCTTATTGAGTTCTGCTACGATAGCATTCATCGCTTTGCGGTTAGGGCAATCCTTAACCCAATGTGGTCCGTCATAGATGAAGCATGGCCTCGGAGGTCCATCGCGCTTGCCCGAAGTGTTCTTGGGCTTGCCACTTGAGGGTTTCTGTTGTCTTCCCTCTTTGTGGTTTGCCTCCCTCTTCTGTCCACCCTTCTCTCCCCCACTTTTATTAGAGTTAGGCTTTTTGTTCTTGGAGTGGGTTGAGTAGTCGATCAGTGTTTCAACTGCAGCAATGGCGTCATCCAAAGTCTGCACGTTACGCCGATCCAATTCTACTCTTGCCCAATCCTTCAAGCCATCTTTAAAGTGGAAGAGGAAGTCCTTGTCTGACAAATCATCAATCTCAAGTATAAGAGTAGTAAATTCCTTAACGTATTCAGAAACGCTACCTGTTTGCTCGAGACGACACAGCTTTCCTCTAACTTCGCTATCTGCATTGTGAGGGACGAATTGTTTGCACAACTTAACCTTGAATTGCTCCCATGTGTTGATCACGCACAGGCCCTTCTCTCGTTCGGAATGCTTCCTTCTCCACCATAGTTGAGCAGCATCCTGAAAGAAGACTGAAGTGTTGCTTATCCTAGCAAAGTCATCAACAACTTCATGGCCTCAAAGTATTGTTCAAGGCCGAATAAGAAGTTTCCACAGTAGTGGCGTTGCGAGTGCCATTGTACATGGCAGGTTTGGGAACTTTTAGACCGTGCCCAACCGTAGTGTTGCTTGTACCTGTAGTACTTATCGAAAGTGGACTACTTCGACGAAGAGAACTTATCTCCCTACGAAGATCGTGAATTTCTCCTTCAATGAACTTCCACAGATCAGACAGTTCTTGGCCAAAGGAGCTCAGTTCTCCCTTGAAAGCATAGTTGAATTCCCCGATCATAAACTTGGCAGCCTTGGTGATTTCAGCATTCCCCTGGATCAAATTGTCAATTTGATCACTTAGATCTCCCACCAAAGAACTCACGTCCGTCATACTCCTTTCTAGGACAGCCACACGAGACTCCACAGACTCCTTTGTTGCGACCTTGGACTTCCCTCGTTTAGCTGGACTCCTCTCGACCATGAGCTTGAAGCTCGATTTGTTGCTCCTCAATGTCAGTAACAACGATTCCTTCCTCACCTGCCATTCTCACAACTTAAACAAGAACAAAGTAGGGTTTGGGATTACCTTGCTCTGATACCACCTGTCACAGAGTTAGGCTTGGACGTGCTTTAGACGTGCTAACCCGTGTGGCACTTAGTCGATCTTGCAATAGAAGACGCTAAGTAAGCCTTAGAGAATTTGAGAGAATCGACTTGGAATCGAAAGAGGCTTAAGAGGGACAAAGAAACCGAAGGCACAAGAGAGAGAGAGAGAGCTTTGCAAAGGAGAGAACTTGCAATTCAATGGTGTGTTTACAAATGAGAGGAGTGAGGGTATTTATAGTAGTTCCACCTCCTCAATGTGTGGCTACAATTGCTTCTCTAAAATATCTTAGATATTTACAAGAGAGAATACCTAAGCGCTTACCTAAGCGAGGCGCTTACCAAAGCGAAGCGCTTAGGTAAGTGCTTACATAATAAGTGTTTTGAAAGTCTAAAACGAATACAAATTTTGAAATCAAATGATAAGTCCCCATAGTCTCCATATGAGAACATATATGATTTTCCAAATATGCCTTCCTAATTTTCTTTCGACTTCCTTAACTTTAAAAGTCATGTTAGTATTAGCAACATAGATTGTAATACCAAAATCAATCTATTATGTATTATTTAAAATATCAACAAAAAAAAAATTATGACATACTAAAGATAAAAGTACTTTTCTTTGCTAACTAAGTCTTATACTTAAGGTAAGTCTTTTTCATGTGTCTATGTTTTCTATAAAAGAAACATGCATGTTTATTGCTAGTTTTCTGGTAAACACATTTACATTTTTCTTTCAAAACAAAATTTTGTTACCTTGTTTGCCTTTTGCCTTTTGCCTTTTTCCTTTAGTCACAAAATAAGTACTTTTTAAATTTTCGTGCTTTATTCCTTTCTCCTTTTAAACACATGGTTTAAATATCTTAAAAAATGTATATGTAAGAGAAAAAGAATTTAGGATAAAGTGTATTAAAAAGGTCTTATATATGTTAACCTCCAAGGACTTAAATGTTAAATTGATCTTTGGTGGCTAATGTTAGATTTGTTATTAATATCATCTCACATGATTATATGTGTTAATTTGATATTATGAATACCGTTGAGATATAGTAAGGTCATTGGGAGAAACCAGTGATTACAGGTCAACCTTGGCGTTAAGGAGTCAATGTTGACCATAACCCTAAATTTTAGAGGTCAAGATTGATTGTTGATCATTGACCATTGACCCTAAATTTTAGGAAGTCAATGTTAACCATTGACCCTAAATTTTAAAACTCAACTCTGGCCGTTAATTGTAGGGCAATATGTGGGAATTAACGATGACTATTAATGATTGTGTAGCCCAAATACTAAGGCTTTATAAATACCCCTAGGTGTCTTGCAAAAAGAAAATAAGGGGATATAGAAAATTAAATGAATGGTAAAGGCAAAGTAGTCAACCAAAGAGAGAAACAAAAAGAGCAAGGCAGTGGGCCAAGGAGAGAAAGAACAAAGGCAAGGCAACTAACCAAAAAGAATGCAATAACCACCAAAGAGAAGCAATAAAGCAGTCGATCAAGAAGAGTGTAGTAGCCACTAAGGAGAAGTAGCAAAATGTAGTTGGCCGGCACGAGAAAACAGTTGCAATGCGCAGGGATAATGGCTGCGGCATGAGAAAACAACTGTAATGCACAGGGATAGCAGCGACGCAAGCAAACAATAGTAGTACAAGTGAATAGTAGCAACAATGCGAGTAGACAACAATAGTGCACTTGAATAGTAAGAACAATGCTTGTGGACAATAGCCATAGCACATATGGACAGCGTGGTGCATGTAGTTAGTAGTAGTAATACAAATGGATAGTAGTAATTACGCACACGAATAATAGGAGCAACATGTATGGAATGCATACAGATAGTAGCAGCAATGTGTGTGGAATGCGTGCCGACAATAGCAGTAGTACCATGTACGAACAGTAAGAGTAGTGCACACAAATAGCAATGGCAGAGCGCACAGACGTCATTAGCAACGTGTGTAGGCATTATTAGCAACAAATAGCATTAGCAGCGCGCACAGACAGTAACGACAACACATATGGACAACATTAGCATCACATGCAGCACCGACATAAGGAAGGAGGAGATCCATATTTTGCTATAGTAGTCTATACACATTGAGTGATCATTCTCTAGGAAAGGTTTCACTGTAAACTGATAAACTAGTTAAATGAGGGTAGGATACCCTTAGAGTGATGACAAGAACAACGCCTTAATCGAGAGATCATTGTAAATGGTTAAAGAGTGATCTTTCCATAACTAAATTGTATCCCTTGATAATAAGAGTGGATTATGTGATTTAGGAGTGATCATATTACATCATGGACGTAACTCACACATTATGGGTGAACCATGTAAAAATTACCATATGTGTTTGGGTGCTTATGCATTAATTTATATTCATACGGTCATGTTCATATAAAGAAGAAAAATAAAAATTAGATCATCAACTCTTACAAGTTATAGAAGTTAAATTCAGATCAATTTATTAAAAAAATATATCTCACACTGATTCACCCCCTTTTTAAGTGTGAGACCTAAAACGGTCCTTATCAAGGGTATTAAAGCCTAGTTTCTCTATTGATCCAATTTTTCTATTATGAAGTGAAGTTGTGCATTGCTATGTGAGTTTTTATTTCTACTGCTGCTTGAGATCATGGATAGCATGACCAGTGTCAACAGCAAAGGCATCCTTATATTTGATGGATAGAATTATTAGTTATAGAAGAATAAAATACTCTCATATCTAATGTCCCTTAGTCTTGATGTGTTTGAGTCTACTGTTAATGGCTTTATCCCTGTTGCTGAAGGTGATCCTATGATGTCAACTGATAAAAAGAACTTAGAGTGTGATGGAAAGGCAAGAAATGCCTTATATGCCTTCCTGTCTGATAAAGAATTCAACAAGGTGATAGGGTGCAACACGGCCAAGAAAATCTCGGACAAATTAAAGAATATCTATGAAGGAGATAAGGTTGTGAAGGAAGACAAGCTACAAATCTATATAAGAAAATTTAAAGACATAAAGATGTAGAATGATGAAAGTATGGATACATTCTTTACAAAAGTCAACAAAATTGTAGTAAGGAAAATACTTAAAACCTTGCCAGAAATTTACAATGCCAAAGTCTCTTCCATAGAAGATAGAAATCTAGATAAGTTGCCCTTACATAACTTGTACAACATATTAGTGGCTTATGAAATGAGAATAGCCCCAATAAAGAACAAAAAAGCTATCTAAGGTGGAGAAAGAGCTAGCCTTCAAGACAATAAAGAAGTTAAGGATTAAAGACCAAAAAGAGGAATTTGTCAACAACTCAAGAGAAGAAGATGGTGATACTGAACTGGATAAGGTCATGACATACATCACCAATAATATGAGGAAAGGAAGAAGGAAGTATAGGAGGAGCTATGAATGACAATGTGCAGGGGGAGTTATGAATGTCAACAATTGTTATATATGCATTATTAGATCTAATGTGTTACCAATAAATCCAAAGGGGAAGATTGTTGGGCTCATCTTTGATGGCTAATGTTGAATTTGTTGTCAACACCATTTCACATGAATATATGTATTGATTTAATATTATGAATGTTGTTGAGATGTAGTAAGGTCATTAGGAGAAATCAATGATAATAGGTTAACCTTGGCGTTGAGGATGTTGTTCCCATAGCCTTGTATGGGTTGTAATTGTTGTCAACTAGGTTTAAGTGTACAAGAAAGTCAAGCCACATGGAAGGGCAATAAGGTAAAAGCCATATGGAAGGGTAAGACAATAAATTTGCTGCAAGTAAGCCCTATTAGGGTTTCATAGAGGAGTATATAAAGGCCATTAGAAGACAACAAAAAAAAGTCAGCAATTGAGCAAAACAGATAGAAAACCTAGACAACCAACTGACCAAAGAGAGAAAACGTGAGGAAAGAGTCGGCTAAACAAAAAGAAATTCAAAGCAAACCACTTGGCAAACACAAGGGAGCAAACATCAAACCACCACCTATAAAGGAGAAGACTTGACTAGACAGCAACCAAAGGTGAACGATAAATCACAAATCAGAAGGTGTTGGACGGCAAAACACAAAAGGTGACCAGCCAAAGAGAGAAAACAATGAAAGACAAAACTGGACAGTAACTAAAAGTGAACGGCAGATCACAAATTAGAAGGTGTTGGATGGCAAAACACAAAGGGTGACCTACCAAAGAGAGAAAACAAGAGAGGTCCGGCTGGACAGCAAGAGCTGGATGGCAAAACACAAAGGGATAACTAAAGGGAGACAACCAGCCAACCAAAGGTGAATGTATAAACCAAACTACACAACCAAAAAAGGTAAACGTCTAAACCAATCTACATGGCCAAACACAACCAACGGCAAAGGGGTGGATGGCCAAGCAAGGAGGAGAATGGCCAAAGTAAGGCTAGACATCAAGGGAGAACACATGACAAAGAGGTGTGATGGCTGGAGAAAATTGTGTGACTCACGTAAGAGAGAAGACAGCACACTATCCATAAGGGAAGAGAGGAGAAGCCTTGAAAGAGGAGACTATCAGGAAAGCAAACCAAGCTGTTCGAAGGTGTGAAACAGACAAGTGCAAACTAGAAACAGTGGTAAGGCATGTGACCAGTAAGGTGTGCAAACCAGAAAAGTACGTGAGAAGTGAAATGCCAAACTAGAAGGGTGCGTGAAGTGTGTGACCAGCAAAAGGTGCAAACCAGAAACGTGCGTGAAATGTGTAAAGCCAAACCAAAATGTGAGACAAGCCATGAGACGTGAAATAGGAGACGGGTGAGACTGTGAGACGGTGAAAGCAAGAGCTGTGTGAGACAACCTAGAGAAGAAATTTAGCGAAGCATTGGAAAGAACTCAATGTATTTCTAGATTTCTTCAAGAGAGGTTAGAGAGCATTGCAGTGAACTTCTAAGCAGCAATGGAGCAACCTTTCAATTCAACAAAGGCAAGACAAGTTAAAGGAAGGGTAGACACAGTAAGTGATATTCTTTGTATTTTACTTGCTTAGTAATTGCAATAGTGACACGGAATCATGTAAATCTCGTGTGTCCTTAATTTGCTTTATGTTCTATGTTTTGAATATCCAACTCATAACCTAACAAAGACCTAAACAAGAATATCCAAATTTTCTATTAGGTAAGGTATCTGAAACCTGACTTTTGGGACTATTGTGATTAGTAGGTAGTAATAAATCTACCTTAGTCAAGTCTAAGAAAGAGTTCACTTTTAAGAAGATGTTAAAGTTGTTCACTTACCTACGAATTGCGAATTGTTGTGATATTGATTCACCCCCTCTTAGTATCACAAACTAGTAGATCTTAGGGACAAGTCGAGAATTTCAATTGGTATTAGAGTCTCTGGTTCACTAGTTTAAAGCTTAACAGCTTGGTGTACTAGTTTGAAGGGTTTCAGAAGTTTTAACTTATTTAGCATACTAAGAAATGGATACACCAACACTACTTATAGTAAGAATGTTTCAATCTTCAATGGAACCAACTACCATGTGGAGAGCGAGAATGCAAGTGGTATTTGCAATCATGGGCATAAACATGGTGAAATCCATACAAGAGGGTTTGGTGGCTCCAGAAAAAGGTAAAGATCCAACCCCAGAAGAATTAAGGCAGTTTGAGATAAATGGGAAGGCCTCAAACGTCATCATTTCAGCATTGACAGATGCTGAGTATGCTAAAGTTATAGAGTGCAAATCTACTAAGGAGATATGGGACAGACTGCAGAAATTCTATAAAGGTGATGGCAGAATAAAGGAGGTCAAGCTTCAAGTGTTCAAGGAGAGATATGAATCTTTTAGAATGCAGAAAAATGAGATAGTCCAAGAGTTCTTCACCAGGGCTATTGATGCTATAATCGATCCTAGAAGTCATGGGAAGAACAATGACTCATCTATTGTGAAAAAAATTCTAAGAACTTTACCTAAGAGGTTTGTCTCAAAGCTGGCAACCATAGAAGAGAGTAGAGATCTCAATTCTATGTCTCTGCATGATCTCCAATGCAATCTCATTGCATATGAGATGAGGATAAAGTCAGTTGAAAACTCTACAACAACAAAGGTATCAAAGGAGGCAGCTTTCAAAGCTATAAAGCATCTGAAGATAAAATAAGAGGAAGAATCATCCAGTGATGATAATGATGATGATGATGATGAGAAAGAAAGTGAAGGTGAAGTATTGACTTACTTCACAAGGAAATTCAAAAAGGGTTCTAAGAAGGGAAAAGGACAATTGCCCTTGAGATGTTATCGTTGTGGGCAGACTAGACACTTTGCTTCTCAATGCAAAGTGAAACTTGATGATAAAGATGAGAATGGTGATGATGAGCATAATTCAAGATGGAGAAGATCACATTCAAATCAAAGAAGTTCCAGTAAGAAGATTATCAACCCATAGAGGAAGAAAAGAGGCTCATTCAAGAGTTATGTGAGTCAAACAAAAGAAGCTAATGAGGAGGAAGATTAAGACTCATCAAATGAACATGTCTTTATGGCGTCAACACAAGATGGTAGCTCAACCTCTGAAGAGGAAGAGGAGGTTGATGAAGAAGAGCCAGATCTTAAAGTTAAGATAAAAGTAGCTTCGAAGGAGATAATCAGAAGGGGCAGAACCATAAGAAGGTTGGAGGCCCATGTAAAACAAGTTGAAGCAAAGTTTGAGGAATCTGAAAGTCAAAAGGATGAAATAAGGGCTAAGCATATTGACTTAAAGAGAAGATTTAAGGAATAGATCAAAATATGTGAAGACCTTACAGTAGAGCTTGGCTCAAAGGCTTCGAAAATTGAAGAAATGGAGAAAAAGTTGCTGAAACTTTAGTGACAACTCAAAAGTAGCAAAGACAACTTATTGAGGCTTAAAATGATAGGAGAAACAAGTTCTACAAAAAGAGAGAAGAATGTAAAGAAAGTGCAGCAATCTGAGGTTGCATTGGCTAAAGATAATAAGAATGTGCCACAGAAGTTGAAAGAGAAGGTTGTGACTTAGAAGAAGATAACTGAGAATAAAGAAGATCTGAAGAAGCAACCTAGGGTGGCAAGAATGTGCCACAGAAGTTGAAAGAGAAGGTTGTGACTTAGAAGAAGATAACTGAGAATAAAGAAGATCTGAAGAAGCAACCTAGGGTGGCAAACATGAAGGAAGAACAGAAAGTCAATTAATAAAGGGCTACAGTTGAACAAAAGAAGGAGAAAAAGGTGATTGAAATGAAAGTCACATAAGCCAAAAAGCTAGCTACTTTGCCTACATAGTAAGTGATGAACAAAAGAAGACAAGCTATGATCAGACCTTAGAAGAGGCAGTTTCAAGGTCTTACCTTTATTGTGGAGTTTAGGGTCATAAGGCAAGTAACTACTGGTGGAGACGGCCAGTATATGTCTCCAACTTGAGAAGATACGACGCTGCATATAGGGGGAGACAATACAAAACTCAGAGGAGAACACCTGTTGTGAGTTCTTGCATATACTGTAAAAGGCAAGGATACACTGACGAGGATTGTTGGTGGAAGCCCAAACCAGTAGTTTTAAAGAACAAGTTTGCTATATTGGCAGACTTGGAATAATGTGAAAAGTGCGGATCCTTAAGCAAGAGATGCATGACACTTTTCCTTAAGCAAGAGAAGGCACTCAATGGCACAGTGAAAACAAGCGGTGCAGTCAAAGTTGAGAAAAAGGAGAAAGTCATCTTTCAATCAGTTCAAAAGAAGAAATATAGAGCAAAAAGGGAGGTGGCTAAGGATCCTTTATAGTGGATATACTTCACACATAATAGGAGACAAGAGTAAATTATCAAAGCTAAACAAGTCAAGAGAAGGTAGGGTCAAGTTTGGCAATGATGATTCACTCAACATCAGTGGTTAGCGGACAGAGGTCAATAAATATTGGAAAAGGAAAGCTAAAATATGTTTTACATGTTGAAAGACTTAGATATAATCTAACATCTGTCAGTCAACTATGCAACAACAACTACAAAGTGATATTCACAAAAACAGATTGCTAAGTAAAGAGTAAAGAAGGCAATATTGTTGCAGCTAGGAAGAGAACAACTGAAAATTTGTACGTGATTGATAAGGACAAGATAAATAGCTGTCTACTTACAAAGAAAGAAGAAAAACAGCTTCGACATAAGAGGTTAGGACACTTATCACTGAAGAACATGAGGAAGCTAACCACTACTCATGCAACCAGAGACACTCCTAACCTCAGGAGAGAGAAAAAAAGAGAGAGAGAGAGAGAGAGTATGTTTGCTTAACATTCTCTAAAGGAAAACATGCCAGAAAGTAGTATAAGAACAAAGAGTTCAGTTTTGAAGCAGTGGTTGACATTGTGCATACTGATTTATATGGACCAAAGAGGACAAAAGGGTTGAATGGTGAGAGGTATTTCATCTTATTTGTTGATAATTATTCGAGAAGGACCTGCAGCATGCACCTCAAACACAAGTCAGAAGTTTTGAATTGCTTCAAGAGACACAAAAGATTGGCTGAAAATGAAAGTAGAAGGAAGATCAAAGTATTAAGGTCAAATCAAGGCATTGAATTTACAAATAAAGCTTTTGAAGATTATCTTGAAAAACATGGAATTCATCACCAATTGGTAGTATCAAGAATGCCTCAATAGAATGGGGTGGTAGAGAGTAAAAATAGAGTTGTGGTCGAAATGGCGAGAACTTTATTGCTGGAATCCAAGCTTCACATAAGATTTTGGACATAAGAAACATTTATAGTTATGCATCTACTAAACAAAGTATTACTAAGGCCCAATACTAATAAGACTCCATATGATCTATGGAGTGGGAAGAAGACAACAGCCAAATATCTCAAAGTCTTTAGCAACCCATGTTTTGTGAAGAACAAGGAGCAAAACTTGGAAAAATTCAACGCTAGGTTTGATGAAGGCATCTTTATGGGATACTTAGCAAAGGCAAAAGGTTACAAAATTTCCTGCATAAGTTAAGAAAAGTGATCATCAAGAAAATCAGATCATAAGTGACCCATCAGCAGGAGTTACAACAAGAAGAAGAATTGTGGGAGCTACTACTTTACTCTCATAAGTTGAACCTAAATCTGTTGATGAGGCTACACAAGATCTAACTAAATTTCTGTTCACATAGCTATTTGAAAAGTACAGAATGAGTTTGTCTATGCGAATGCTTTTTTAAGTCTAAAGTTCAGGTGAATCGTCCATCTCTACATTGTGAGTTTTTCAAACTTGTAATTGGTTGACAAAGGGGGAGAGAAGTAATAGTGCAGGAGGAGCTATTAAGAAAGAAGGAGTGTATATTTAGGGGGAGTTGAAATTGTTGCATAATGGCTTTTGTTGTAAGTGTTGCCAACAATTACAAAGGGGGAGATTATTGTTCCTACAGCCTTGTATGGGTTGTAATTTTTGTCAACTAGGTTTAAGTGTGCAAGAAAATAAAGCCGTATGGAAGGGCAAGAAGGTAAAAGCCACATGAAGGGCAATAACATAAAAGCCACATGGAAAGGCAAGACAGTAAATTCGTCGCAAGTAAGCCCTATTAGGGTTTCATGAATGAGTATATAAAGGTCATTGGAAGAAAACAAAAAAGAAGTTGATAATTGAGCAAAATGGACAGAAAACCTAGACAACCAGTTGACCAAAGAGAGAAAACATGAGGAAGGAGCTGGCCAAACAAAAAGATGTCCAAAGCAAACCACTCGGCAAACACAAGGGATCAAATAGCAAACCACCACCTACAAAGGATAAGACATGGCTGGACAGCAACCAAAGGTGAATGGCAAATCACAAATAAGAAGGTGCTGGATGGCAAAACACAAAGGGTGACCAGCCAAAGAGAGAAAACAAGGGAACACACGACTGGACAACAACCAAAGGGGAACGACAAATCACAAATCAGAAGGTGCTTGATGGCGAAACACAAAGGGTGATTAGCCAAAGAGAGAAAACAAGAGAGGAATAGCTGGACAACAAGAGCTGGATGGCAAAACACAAAGGGATAGCCAAAGGGAGACAACCGGCCAACCAAAGGTGAACTTCCAAACCAACCTACACAGCCAAACAAGGTATACATCTAAACCAATCTACATAGCCAAACACAACCAACAGCAAAGGGGCGGACGACCAAGCAAGGAGGAGAACGGCCAAAGCAAGGCTGGTCGACAAGGGAGAACACATAGCAAAGAGATGTGACAGCTAGAGAAAATCATGTGACTCACATAAGAGAGAAGACAGTACACCATCCGTAAGGGAAGAGAGGAGAAACCTTCAAAAAGGAGACCATCGGGAGAGCAAACCAAGATATTCGAAGATGTGAAATAGACAAGTGCAAACCAGAAACGGTGGTAAGGCATGTGAACAGCAAGGTGTGCAAACCAGAAACGTATGTGAGACGTGAAACGCCAAACCAGAAGCGTGCGTGAGGTCTGTGACCAACAAAGGATGAAACCAGACGTGTGTAAGACGTGTAACGCCAAACCAGAAACGTGAGGCAGGCAGTGAGACGTAAAATAAGAGACGGTGAGACTATGAGATGGTGAAAGTAGGAGCTGTGTGAGACAACCTAGACAACCTGGCGAATTGCAAATTGCTGTGATACTAATTCAGCCCCCCTCTCAGTATCACAAACTAGTAGATCCTAGGGAGAAGTTGGGAACTTCAAAAGAGTTAATGTTGATCGTAACCCTAAATTTTAGAAGTCAAGATTGACCATTAACCATTGACCCTAAATTTTAGGAAGTTAATGTTGACTATTGACCCTAAATTTTAAGACTCAAATATGGCTATTAATTGTAAAGTAACATATGGAAATTAATGATGACTATCAATAATCGTGTAGCCTTAATCCTAAGGCTCTATAAATACCTCTAGGTGTCTTGTAAAAAGAAAATAAGGGGCTGTAGAAAATTAAGGGAACAACAAAGGCAAGACAACCAGCCAAGGAAAGAAAGAAAGTGAGCAAGGCAACTGACCAAAGAGAGAGAAAAAAGGTAAGATAGCTAGCCAAGAAGAGTGCAACAGCCACCAAGGAGAGGCAACAAGGCAGCCGACCGAGGAGAGTACAATAGCCACTAAGGA
The DNA here is from genome assembly GCA_037897445.1 of Ceriops zippeliana. Taxonomy (NCBI): domain Eukaryota; kingdom Viridiplantae; phylum Streptophyta; class Magnoliopsida; order Malpighiales; family Rhizophoraceae; genus Ceriops; species Ceriops zippeliana. Next base: position 370,356 of record JBAPLH010000135.1, on the reverse strand, counting down.
GAAGCAGCAAGGTGTAGTTGACCAAGGAGGAAAGAATGAGAGTAAGGTAGCCAGCCACCTACACCAGCAAACCTTCACCAAGACAACCACTGCACCAACAAGCCCTCATAAAGGTGACAATAGTCGCTAGCTACCATACCAGCACACCCAATAGGCTTTCCAACAAACCAACAACATGTTCCTGTATATCCATGAAGGTATACCATCAGTAGCAGCACATCCTTACACATCCAAAAGGGTATACTAGCAATAGTAGCACATCCTAACATGTCTAGGAGACTTTTCAACAACAAGAGCATGTCTAAAAGGCTTCCCTGTACCAGCAACACGTCTAAGAGACTTCCTAACAATAGTAGCATGTCTAGGAGGTTTCCTTATATTATCAACACATCTAAGAGGATAAACCCACACCAATAAACACCACAAAGGCAACAGCCACACCATCAAATATCACTAAGGCAGCAACCGCACTAGTAAACCAATAAAGCAACCAAGGAAGACAAATTAGTAGGAGGCAGAAGTAGCATATGAGTCTAACAAGAGGTGGATCAATAACACAAAGGTCCTACACAACAACCAATGTGCAGTAATAGGTGGTGCACCAACAGACAACAACAATGCGTAAGGATAGCAATAACGGTACAAGAAAATAGTTGAAACACATGGGGATAACAATACCTTTATCAAAAATAAAGCCCTTAATGCTTTTACTGATGTGAGTCTTAATGATCATCAAACTTATGTGATTGGATCACTTCCATTTATCATAATTAGTTCTTTAAGTCAACATACTTGATTTCATAGGAGTAGGTGGTTGATCTTCATAAAAGATCAAATCAATATTCATACATCCTAGACTTAAAAAAAGTACTTTCTTTTTAGTTTATATTATTATTATAGATAAAATTGGAATACAAGTAAGATCATTATAATAAATAGTAAAAACTGAATTATCATAAAATATAAATTCAAACCTACTAGTGGGGCAAAAGTTGTTACATATATTGAATATATATATATACTTTATAATAAAATTAATGAATCAAATATTAAAATATAAAATTATCATACCTATTAGCATAAGAAAATCTAATTTTAATGTCTAATTTAATATTTTATTTCAATTGATTCACTAAAATAAACACCTTCTTGTGGAGATAAATTAATTTATTTTAAAATTTAATCATAACTCTTATATCTCATTTATAGTTCATTAACTATGTTTTTATGTAATTTTTTAAGAATCCATTAATATTATAATAATTTAAGATATTAAGGCTATTCTTAAATCATCATGATATTCTTTACAATGACATTTATAAAACTAATTCACAAATTATTTCTAATCATTGTCCAACCATATTAATGAAAAAAATAGATAGTAAACATTTATAAATCAGTTTTAAAGACTAAATTTGTAGTAAATTATTAATATAGCATACATAATGCATCATAACATTAATATTTATTCCAAAAGTATCATAAATAATGTCACTATCTTATAATTATGGTCACTACAACAAAAAATATTTATAGCAACTTTTTTGTAATAACATTTTGAACAAATGTTAAGAAAGTAAGGACTACAATATTTAATATTATTTAAAGTAATAATCTAAACAAATGTTATTTTATATGTATTTATTTTAATCATTTGAAGTCCATTACATATTAAAATATTTATATTTTTAATAAAAAAACTTATTTTTTGATAACCAACTCAAGAATTAAAAATAAATTGGTACAATTTTTGCTTATTGTTTAAAAAAACCTGTCAAAAAAAATCTTATCCCCTAGTTTTAGTTTTGTTATTTGACAATAAAGATATATATTTGTAACTATTAATCTCTATTTTTTTAACATGAGTTGATTTTTTATTCTTTTTATCTCATTTTCTAATTAAATCTATGTAGAATTTTCATTATTTTCTCACACCCAAGCTCCAACACACAAATATTACCTTTTGTTTAATTTTTAAGTTAATTACTTTGGGCTTTTAGGTGGTATAAAGGTAGTTCATAGGATGGATGAAATGAATATGCCAACTTACTTAGATGACTCAAAATCTACATCTTAATCACTTTCTTTTTCTTCATTAAGAGGCTTTCTTATAATTCATGCTTTTAAATCATGGCTGTTTATGAACTACTCGAATTTCAGGTGAGTAACAAGTTATATCTTTTATTTTAATGTCTTAACTTCAATTTTGTGTTATTTTTTATTTTTTATTATTTTTTTAGTTTACATCAACAATAATTCAAGTAATTTTACAAAACTCACAAAAGATTATATTGTTAAAACTTCTTTACGTATCTATCTATCTCTCATATCTTTAATGAAATAATTTTTAAATAATTTGCTTTTTTTGGCAATTGATTTTTTTAATTTAAAAAATTTTAAAATAGATTAAAAAATTGAGATATTTTGTACTAAAAAACATATCTATTTTGTTTGATTATAGGTAAACTAATGGTAATTCTTTTTGTAGATTCTTTTAGTGAGTTGCTATTTACATAACTCATCTCTTATTTTAAGCATGACATGGCCTCAAGGTGTGAAGGTTTCATAATCAATAAGGTATCTTATTTCTTGTATTATTATAATTTCATATTACATCTATAAGCTATTCTTATCAATATTATGTAAGAGAAACTTAAAGACACTTAAAGGTTAAAAAAATTAAGTAATGAATGGTGTTTATTTTATGTAGATATTCTATTTTAACTCTTGAATATACAAATAAATGAGTTTTAAATTGTTTTGATATTGTTCAAATGTGTGATTTGTCTTTTTGTGGTTTTGGTTGTAAAATAAAAGTTATTATTAATAATAAAAATAATATTTGATCAAAGAATTGTTATAGTTTCTTTTTTTATTTATTCTTGGGTGTAATATTTAACAATTATTCAACTAAAAATATTTGTAATTTTTTAATATAACAATAAATTTACAATTTATATAATCATGAATTTGATAAATATCAAATTTACATAATTATGATTTTTATATATATTGAATTAAATTATTAATTAATAAAAATTATGGCATATGATGACAATTATATATGTCATAACATAATATATTATATTAACATTTTTAAAATGTTATTATATTTACCATCATAACACTTCTTGAAAATGTCACTATAACACTTAACAACATTGATTAAAGTAATATTTAGATAACATTTGTGAAAAACATTTGTATAGATTTATAATGACATTTTTTTTTAGTTTCTGCAATATATCTCAAACATCGTGAAAACCTATTTTACCATTGCAGGTGTTCAAGATCTACATGCTTAGTTACATATATACAACTTCAATTATATTTAGTTTTAAGAATCAAAAACACTAAGAAAGATATACACAGTGACTATTATATGTCTTACTTATTTCAACTTACGTGGTCACTAGAAGGGACTTTTTTTTTTTTTCCATAAATTATGTTGGCCATGTCTTGATAGTTATACGTCATATTTGCCAACCTTTTTTCTTTTCATTTTGGCAAATTCATTTTACATCAAGCAAAATCAAGTTAAGGGCTAAATTATAAGAAAGTCTTCTTGCCCTTAAAGGAAGCTATACCTAAGGTTAAGTATTTTTGGAAAGATTAAATAACAAAAAAAGGAATGTTAAAAACATAAAAGAAAAGTTGTGTGGGAAAAAAAAACTTAGTGACACATAATTATGACCCTCTTATAGTTTTGTGCCATCAATTAAATTCAAAATAAATCTATAAAACTTAACAGGCTAAGCAAATCCATATTTAGCAATAATGACACTACTCATCATACTATCCTTATGAGTGCTAAAATTTTATATAAACTAAGAAGAAGAACAGAAACTTCACTATATACAATGAACAAAAATGTTTACTTTACTAGATACCATTTTAATTTCATTAAGAATACACAATAATAAACTTTATTATGCTTTTATAAATTTCTATTTATATTTGCATCCAAAACAAATCAATTGAAAAAACAAATATAGTACTAGAAAATCATACTTTAATTATAATTAATGCAACTAAAGATGTAGCTATAATACCAAATATTAAAAAATAATTAATCATGAATCAAAATAAATTGAACAAATGATGTACCTTTAGTTATATTGATAAACAATTAATAAAATAGACATACGATCATAAAAATCAAATTTTGTATTACTAACTAAACCTTCTAACCTATAAATTGATATTTTTCAAAAGTGTATGTTGATAGGTTTCTCTTTCGTAGGCTATGCTAGGAACTACGTCAATTGTTAATTTTTATCTAATTTCCTTCTATCAAGGTAAGTGATTATAATTAGTTTAAATTCAAACTAACTGATATGATAATTAAGTGATTATTCTTTTAATTATCACCTCAAAAAAATAAATATTTCATATTTATCTCAAATTATATAAGCTACTTTAAGGATAATTCTAACATAGTTTTATTTTGCTTACTTTGAAGACTTAGGATAAGTGCCCTTTTAGGTGATGGTAATTTTTAGTGATGCCACATCAGATAAACCTCTTTAGCAATATATGTGTAGGTGAAATATTGAAATAATAATAAAACAGCTTAAGTAACAGATAATTGGAATAGTCCATAATACTAATATTGTTGTTTATTATATGATCCCTTTTAAAATTTTGATAAGTGCATAAGACTTAGAAGGCAAATTGTATATATATTTAACAGGCTTTAAAGGTAATTTAGATGAAATAAATGCTTTTTAAAATTTTTTTAATAATGTGAGATGACAAAAGATCCAATGACATTACTTTAAACTGCCTTAGTAAATTAACAATGCTTGACTAAATATTGCTTAATGAATGATAAGGGTGCATTTACACTCACACACACACACTATTTCGTAATCTTATTTTTGAACAACCATTCATTTTGTGTTTGTAGTATTAAAGTGATTCTTTCAATATGTAAAATATGTTATTTTTTAGTATAAAATTGCATGACATTATTCAAAGTCATCAAAAAATTGGATAATTTTATTAAAAAGTCTAAAATTTTCTTTAAAAACTCAAATATTTTATAAACAACATACAAATTTAAAAAAATTGAAAATTTTCTCTACTTTTTTTAAATATTTATAGTTTTAAAGAAATTTCTAAAAAATCTTGTTCTATCTTTAAGGCTTCCCTTTTCTTTGCTCTCAATGAATATTTCTCCTTCTTTCTCTCTCTTTATGTATGTGTGTGCATGGGCTTTTGAAATTAAGTATAAATTATATAAACTATTTTAGGCTTATATTCATAGAGTATTTGAATTTTTTTTTATTAAAAAAACATAAAGACAAGAAAGCAAAAGAGAGGCAAGAGATGGAGAGGGGTGAATTTTCAATTTTTTAAATTTTGGATATTTTCAAATTTTTTTAAAATTAACAAAATTTTTAATTTTTGATAATGCAACGTCTAAGTTAATAGTCAACATGCCTCTAAAGATAAGTTGAAGGTTATTCTTCCTTAAAATCTATGAAGGTCCTTAGGGATTTCTACTTGAAGTAATCAAAATCTTTTATCCTTAAGCAAATCTAGGATACTTGGAGCTCCAACAAGAAATAGGATTTTCGTGTCGGTCACTTGTTATATGTCAAAATCTAATAAAAAATACTAAAGGTGACTATTTACTTTTAGGATTCAACCTATTAATACTTTGTCTTTCCAAATGTATACATGGTCCCTTTAGTAAAAGAAATATAAAACTTACTAAACTTGGCAAGCACTTTAGATCAAGATATGTATTTCCTTAGCCTTATCACCAATTACATAAGTAAATTGTCCAAACTAATTGAGTAAAAGCAAAATGAGATTCACCTCATGACTATAGACCAACATCAAGAGGAATATATTTCAGTTGATTACATCATTAAGCACTTGATGAAATTTCTCAATAAAGAGTCCCCTTATATGGCACTATTCATTTATAAACTAATACTATTCTCAAAGTTTATTGGACATATTAATAAATGGGTAATTAAATTGTTATAGATAGTAAAAAGGGGTGAAGTCAATCCATTCCTAATCATTACTGTCAAAATGATCTTATCCTTGAACCATTGTCAAATTTAAGGGAAAAGTTAGTTCAAAGGCTGCTTAACTCTATTATACTTATGAATTTTGAACTATATAAATCCTCTACTTCCCTAATTTACTCACCCCATGTGCAAAAAAAAATAATTCTTTGCTAAAAGAATTTTATAATATTGACTAGCTTTGCATGATAGAAATTTCATAATGGATGACCTATTTTTAAGTGTAGGATTTCTAACTACATGTTAAATGGTTAAAAGAGATTCGATTTTATACAAGTAAGAAAGGATGATTAGAGTGTGCACATATAATTTTTAAGATATGATTTCATACTTGAATAAAAAGTGGAAGAGTGCCTTTGTAAGCTAATACTTTGGTAAATGGGTAATTATCACTTATATATATATATATATATATATATATATATATAAAAAATAAATTTAAGTGATTTGAAACATAGTAATAAAATTTTAAATTTATTAATATTGATATAAGATGTAAAAAAAAAAAATTGTTTGAATTCATCAAATAATAAGATTTTTGTTTTTTTTTTTTTTTGTCATCCGAAAGACTAAATGTGAAAATTAATGACTGACCCGGTCTCGGCTAAAAAGACAATACATGGATGCTACACCTTTTTAACACCACCACCGGTTTGAGGACAAGAAGGGGCCTTTAAAGGACCCTTTTTCAATTTTATTTTTTTCTTTTTCCAATGTGACGTTCTGCTTTGCCCGGTATATGTTAAAAACATTTGCTCTTTAAATAAATTAATCAGAAAATATATCATTCATATTTAAATTAAAAAAAATTGCAGGGTGCTTGATTTGATGAATAGTCAATTAGAAGCTATAATTTCAGTTATTTTTGTTAGATGTTATTGGTTTTATCAATTATCTAAATTAATTTTTAAACAATTAATTGCCATATTCAACTTTAAATAATAAAAAAAAAAACAGTTTCTTAAGAACATTCATATGAGATAACTTTATGAACGATATTTTAATGAACAAAAGATCGATCATAGTAACTCTATTTATTCATTTAGGCTAATTAATGGTCATTTTGTTAAATGTTGAAGTTAATATATAGTTTATAATTTGTTTCATTTAGTATTTGAAGTTTAGTTAAAGTTATAAGTTCAAATTTCCCTTTAAAAAATAAAATAATTGTACATTTTTTTGCACAAAATTGTGCTTTGTCCAAAACATGCTTAAGCAAGTTATTTATTGACATTAGCCAAACTCCCTCTTGGATTTCGTCCTCCCTTTCATTTTGTTTATTCAAATTACCATGCGCCGCCAGCCGTGCCATGCTGTTGTTGTTCCTCAATTTTTAAGTATTTAAATGACAACCAAAAATGTTTTAAAAAAACAAAAACAAAAAACAAAAAACAGAGAGGGAGAGAGAGTGAAAGCGAGGGGCACGGCATCTAATTTGTAGGTTGTCTTCAGCGAGACAATCGGATTAAGTTTGGAAAGATCAAGGGTTTGCAGAGTCCACACGTTTGGTCAAACGTTGCGACCTGGATCGGAAACTCCGTTTTTTTTTTTTTTTTCAAAATCAGGATCCAAGATGAACTTTTTTTTTTTTTTTATCTCTAGGCTGAAATTCGCTACTCAGAAAACAGAAAAGAATTGAATTTTCTTGCATTTTCTTACATTTAGTCCTTTTCAGTGTGTTCGGATTGCAAGTGGGAGTCTGACTGATCAGTGATGCTGGAGGAGTCTGAGAATCTGCGGCCGCCTTCCTGCCCAGCGGTGGAGGAGGAAGACCATGAAACCAGAGCGTGGCTGTTTGATCGTCTCTTGGCTCCGGTTGAGTGGCTTAGAATGCTTGCCAGTGTGACGCATTGGAGTTTTGTCTTAGGCGTGGTGGTTGTGTACGGAATAAGCCAGGGACTAGGCGGAGCCTTGGCCCGCGTTGGCACTGAGTATTACATGAAGGATGTCCAAAAGGTCCAGCCTTCTGGATCCCAGATTTACCAAGGGATCATTAATATTCCTTGGCTTATCAAGCCTTTATGGGGTCTCCTCACAGATGTAGTTCCTGTTCTTGGGTATCGTAGGCGGCCTTATTTCATTTTAGCTGGTAAATTATTGATACATTTGTATGTTTCCATTGTTTCCCATACCCCCGATGCAAAAATCGCATTTGCAGTTCTGGAGGAGATGGGCAAGTTTTCTTCTTCCTCTCTTTCTTCTTCTTCTTCTTCTTCTTTTTTCTTCTTCTTCTTCTTTTTCTTCTTCTTCTTCTTCTTTCTTCTTCTTCTTCTTCTTCTTCTTCTTCTTCTTCTTCTTCTTCTTCTTCTTCTTCTTCTTCTTCTTGGCAAATGATACATGCTGTAGCTACCTTGTTACTTTTACAATATGTTGCCTGTCTGATGACATTATATATGCCTGCAAGGTGAAAGATTTTGGTTTGTTTATTAAGTTAAGAACAGCATTTTATCGCACCTTCCTATTGTTTTCTGCCCAATTAGACACTGGATCTGGTGTTTCCTGTGGTGTTACTGGATAGATACTAGCTTGAGACCTCATAAGTTAGCATAAGTGTATTCTCATGTGTGGTAGTTGGCACAATTCTTATCATTGTGGAGTGTGGGGAATATAAATGTGTCGACAATCCTTTTAGAGTTGATGTATTTTTTTAGTTTATTGGGAGTAAACTGCTGGATTTATTTAGTTAGATATATTCTACGTGGAACTGTAAATTTGATCTGGTGAAACAAAGCAAGAGATGAGGGTGTGAATGGACCATGATAAACTACTCTCTACATGTAATCTCTTGATTGCCCCTTTCTCAGTTAAATAGGGTAAGCTTCATGATACAAAGCCTGCCATCTCCTTAAAACTCTCAACCCACTTGAGAACTCTTTCTCAAAATCAAGTAGGAATTCTTACACATGGTATATGATAGGTTATATTTTGATGCAGAAAACTATTATGTCTATTTTGGCATCATGTAATGGGATGTGAACTTGAAATCATTCCTGATGTTAATTGCAGGATTGGTTGGCTTGATCTCCATGCTTTTGTTGTCATTGCATGAGAAGCCACATCTTCTGCTCGCTTTGTTGTCATTGACAGCTCTAAATTCTACTGTAGCAGTAGCAGATGTTACCATAGATGCTTGTGTGGCAGAGCATAGTAACAGTCACTTTAAACTTGCGGCTGATCTGCAAAGCTTATGTGCTTTGAGTTCATCCACTGGAGCGTTGCTGGGATTCTTTATGAGTGGTTTCTTTGTCCACCTAATTGGCCCTAAGGTTGGCTGCCATTTGAGTCCATTTTCTCAATTCACTTGCCTCAAGCAATTTTTTTCTTCTACACTTTCACTCTTTCATTTAGAAAATAATATTGCTTTGTGTGGTATAAGGTTTATTCCTATTCCCTGTAGGGGGTGTTAGGCTTGCTGTCAGTTCCAGCTGGACTTGTTCTTCTACTTGGAGTTATACTTAATGAAGCCATTACACCCAATTTTGCATACGAACAGGTACTCTTCATGAGCTTTTCTTCTCTGCGTGATATTTATATTTCTGTACTTAATTTTCTGTCTGTTGCTTAGGTACACCAGAAATTCCTTGAAGCTGGCAAGGCCATATGGAGAACAGTGAAATTCCCAGACATATGGAGGCCATGTCTGTATATGTACTTGTCACTTTCTTTGAGCGTAAATATCCATGAAGGATTGTTCTATTGGGTTACAGATGCAAAGGGGGGGCCATCCTTCTCTCAGGTATAGGATTCTGCACATTGTCTTCTCTAGACAACTGGGCATGACTGATTATGTTCTTTGTATTGACAAGTAATTAAGGAAAAATCAAAGAAATGTCAGGGCAGGAGCTAGAGGAAATAGGTTAATGTAGATTGATAAGAAACCCAGGGAAAGAATAATATAATTAGCTTTCACTGTGTGTCAAAAAATCGGTGCTTATAACGTCATGATTCTGGTAAATATTTTCACGAACACCTGCATTATGCAGGAGGCCATTGGTTTCATTCTCTCCATTGGTTCAGTTGGGTCCCTCTTGGGGGCAATACTCTACCAAAGTTTTCTAAAGGATCATCCCTTCAGAGACCTGGCTTTTTGGACTCAGTTGCTTTATGCTTTGTCTGGAACACTCGATTTGATGCTGGTGCTTAGATTAAATTTGAAATTTGGAATACCAGATTATTTCTTCGTTGTAGTTGATGAGAGCATTTCTAAGATGATTGGAAGGCTCAAGTGGATGCCTCTTCTTGTGCTAAGTTCCAAGCTTTGTCCCTGTGGTGTTGAAGGCACTTTCTTTGCTCTACTTATGTCAATTGATAATGTTGGAGTACTGTCATCTTCGTGGGGGGGAGGCCTACTGCTTCATTCATTGGATGTTACTCGAACAAAATTTGATAATCTATGGTTGGCCATTTTGATCCGCAATCTATTGAGATTAACTGCACTGTGTCTGCTATATTTGGTTCCTAGAGGTGGTGTGAACACCTCTCTACTCCCACCTGAAATCTTGGGTTCAAAAGACAGGACCGAATCTCCAGAAATCGCAAATCTTGAATTGGTCTCTCTTGTAAGCAGCATCGATGGAAAATAGTTTTAACAGGATTATTTGGATTGAATTGTTCAAGTTTTCTATCTGAATGTGAAGAACAAAGCTGAAACATGTTGAGACTGAAGGCTGAATTTGGGACCTGGAGCTAGAATCCCATGGAGATGTGCTCTTTCGAGTCTACCTTCTAGGATTACCCGTCAACCAGTCACACTCAAGTGAATGAATTGCTCAGGGGAGATGAAATGAAGAAAAACAAGGGGAAATCATTATGGTCGACCTGTTGCTAGATAATTGGTGAACTACACGATATTCTGAGCATGTAAAGTTTCTCTTAGATATGCTTTACCCCCATTTTCACTCATAGATCAATAAATTAGATGTCCATTTGTGTATTCTTCTTGCAATTTAATTATCCAAGAGCGGTATTAATGATTGATTGTCGTTTCTAATATTTAATAAAAAAGTCTTATTTTTAATTTTTAATTCATGGAAATAAAATTCTCATGTAATGAGAATTTTTATTTTCTTCTTCTTCCTAATTGATTATTCTTATTTTCTCCCTCTTCTCTTCTCTCTCTCACTCTCTCTCTATGTGTGTGTGTGTGTGTATATATATATATATATATATATATATATATATAAATTTAACTTGCATAAAAAATCAAACAATAATTCAAGAAAGTTAAAATAAAATTTAATTAGGTAAAATTTAAATTAAATGTTCAAAAAATTTTGAATTTAAAATATAAATAAAGATGTGAATATCATATTTCAAAAAAGGAGATTTGTGAGTTGAAAATTTGATTGAACACTACAAAAAAAAATTAATAATTTTATTAGTTTTTAAAAGAATAAAAAATAAAACTTTTTATTTCACCAATAATTTATTCATTTAACAATAAATATAATAAATTAACAACTTTAACTTTAAAAATAAAAACAAATTTTTTAAATAAACTAATAACAAATTTACTTTATTTTTTAAAAGTTACTATAAAAAATCTTACAATGACTTAACACATTTATTTAATATATTTATATATTTAATAAAGTTTTGATTCACATTAAGATATCCTTTGTTATCCTTAAGTTCAATTTAGTTTTGTTGGCCTAAATTTAGTCAATTAATATGCTAAGTGTCTTTTTCATCATTTTAATTTTTGAACATGTCATTAGGGTTTATTAAATACTTAAAGATCTTTTGAAACCCTTCATGCATTAGATCTTTAATGGATCTTATCATTCGTTATTTATCCAAAAAGATTTATATTCAAATCATTACCTCATCAAAAGAAGAAAGATTAAAAATATTAAATATTACACTCATATTTTATTCACTAAAAAGGTTCACTTTATAAGTATTGTTATTAATTCATGTCATCACTTGAAATAAATTATCTCTTTTAAGCTATATGTCACGAACGTATTCCCTCACAACCGTGCAACACTTAGCTTTTCCTATGCCCTTCGTAGAAGTTAAGTCAGCCTTCTCCTTTGGATAGTGAAAAGAAAGTAGAGCACTATAGAAAATACAAAAAAAAAATAATGAGATAAAAGAAACACTATATTATACTTGAAAGAAAGTACAAGTGAATTGAATGCCTCCTACCCTTGGGGCTAATCCCCTTTATATACAACTCTACCTCCTAAATGGATGTTTAAGATTTATTTAATCTAACGGCTACAATCAAAGATTTAGAGAATTCTACAAGGATTTATACAAGTCTACCTAATCAAGAGAATTTAGAATAATATGGAATAAGGTGGAATGTTCTAAGGTCCTAATAAGCCTCTAAGCTCCCCTAGAACATTCCAGGGCGTTGCACTCTCCCCCACCTAATCCTTTGACGCCCTCGTCGAGTCCTTGTATTCTTGAAGTTGTTGAAATTGCCATATATCCTCTTTGCTTTCCCATATTGTTTCACTCTCGGGCAATCCCTTCAATTTGATCAAGTATTAAGTGCTTGGTGGTATACCACGTTTTCAAACAACTCGTTTTCCAAGCACTTCTTCAACCTCTTTGTCGTAAGACTTTACCACAATCAGGGGAGCTCTAGTGGATACTTTACGTCTGAGGTCTTCCTGGTCTTCCTTAAACGGTTTGAGCATACTGACATGGCAGAAAGGGTGGATTTTTAAGTTTTTGTGCAAATCTAGTTTGTAAAAGACCTTACCAACCTTCCCGAAAACTGAGTAAGGTTTATAATACCCTTATGGACAGAAGAAAGCTTTGAATTGTTGGGGCAAGATTTTGATCATTACCTTGTCTCCAACAGTAAACTCGACCTATCGTCTTCTCTTGTCTGCTTATTTCTTCATCTTCTTAGTTATCTTGTCAAGGTAGGAATGGGCTATGTCGGCTTGCTCTTTCCACGACTTGGCCATCTTTAGGGCTCCTGGGCTTCTGGTTGATGAATCTGTATCCACGCTATAAGGCATTAATGGTTGTTGCCCAGTCGCCAACTCCAAGGGACTTCTCCTGGTCGCCTCGCTCTTTTGTAGATTGTAAAAAAATTAAGCCACATCTAAGAGTTTCCCCCAATCCCGTTGGTTGGCACTTACAAAATGCCCAAAATAACACTCCAAAAGAGCATTCACCCTTTCAGTTTGGCCGTTAGTTTGAGGGTGAAAACTCGTGGAGAAATGCAACTCAGTCCTTAAGAGTTTGAACAGCTCGTCCCAGAGTCGACCAATAAAATAAGGATCATGATCAGTTATGATATGGCGTGGCAACTCCCAATATTTTACCACATTCTTAAAGAATAACCATGCCACCTCTTCAGCTGTACAATCAGTTGGGGCAGGGATGAACGTTCCTGACCTTTCTGACCTGGGTAATGCAGAAATGAAGTCCATTGTAATGGTCTCCCAAGGCTTTTGAAGTATTGGTAACGATTCCAAGAAGCTTCCAGGTAATTGGTGGTCAACCTTGTCTTGGCACACAAGACATGTTCGAACATACATCTCAACCACATCCCTCAACTGAGGCCAATAGTATGTTGCCTCCAACAATGCCCATGTCCTCTTTATACCTAGGTGACCCGCCCACTTGGTATCATGGCACTCCTTAATGAGGGAGTGTCTTATATTCCCTCATTTTGGCACATAAAGTCGCCTCCCTCGAGCATAGACTAGGTCATCTTTTACTTAAAACCTTTTTGTCCCCTATTGACAGTAAGGTCAGTAAGTTGTCTAGCCATGGGATCATGCTTAAGCCCTTCTCAGATTAGGTCTTTGATATCCCCTTTTATGTGAGAGATGACTGCTAATTTAACTTTGTGACTCAAGGTATTAGCAACTACGTTGGCTTTGCCTAGCTTATATTCCCATGTATAATCAAACTCAGCCAAGTAGTCTTGCCACCTAGCTTGCTTCGGGGTCAGTTTCTTTTGGGTTTGGAATTAGCTAGTGGCCACATTGTCCGTCTTGATCGCAAATTGAGAACCCAATAGATAATGGCGCCAAGTACAGAGACAATGTACAATGACGGTTATGTCCTTCTCTTGCACCGAGTACTTCTGTTCAATGTCATTCAATTTTTGGCTCTCATAAGCCACAGGATGTCCATCTTGCATTAGGACCGCTCCTATAGTAAATTCAGAAGCATCGATGTGGACTTTAAATGTCTTTGTAAAGTTAGGGAGAACAAGGACAGACTCTTTACTTACAACAGCTTTCAACCCTTCAAAGTCCATTTGTTATTGAGTCGTCCATTTCCACGACTGGTTTTTCTTCAACAAATTAGTTAGGGTAGTCGTCCGCGTTGAGTATCCCTTAATGAACTGCCAGTAATAGTTGGCTAGACCAAGGAATGACCGTAATTGAGACACATTCTTTGTTAGTTCCCAATCTCGGATGACCCAAACCTTTTCCTCGTCCATTTGAATTCGTCCATCCCAACCATATGACTAAGGAAGTGTACTTCCTAAGCCACGAAAGTGCACTTCTCCCTCTTTATGTAAAGCTCATTGTCCCGCAAAAGCTTGAACAAGGTTTGTAGGTGGTCTATATGGTCTTCAAGAGTCTCACTGTAGATAAGGATGTCGTCCAAGTAGACCACTACAAACTGGTCCAAGAATGGCTGAAAGATCTGGTTCATGAGTGTGGAGAAAGTGGTAGGGGTGTTAGTTAGCCCAAAGGGCATCACCAACCACTCTAAGGAACTATAGCAGGTAATATAGGTGGCCTTTGCCTCATCCATTTTTGTGATACGAACTTGATAGTACCTAGAACACAAGTCCACCTTTCTAATCCACTTGGCTTGCCCTAATCTATCAAACAAATCAGGAATGAGAGGAAGGGGGTACCGATTCTTTACCATAATCTTATTGAGTGTCCTGTAGTTGATACACATACATAATGAACCATCATGCTTCCTCTGGAACAAGACTGGAGAGCCATAAGGAGCCTCTGAAGGTCGAACCTGACCTGCATCCAGCAAACTAACTAATTACCTTTTCAACTCTTCAAGCTTGGCAAGTTCCATACGATAAGGGGTTATAGCAGGTGGCTTAGACCTTTGTTCCAACTCTATTTTGTGGTCAATTTCTCTCCTTGGAGGAAGCCATTTTGGTAGCTCGAGAGGCATGACATCCTTGTTTTCTTCAAGGACATCTTTAACCTTCTAGGGTAGGTCCTTCTCTAAGGGGTTGGAGGGATCGCTTGTCACCATCGTTACCAAGTATATGATTTCCCCAGCTTGAGGCCCTTCTTTGCTTGCATTGCAAATAGGACTCTCCTATCACTCACCTTTGAGGTGGCAGAAACCATGCTCAGGGCCTTCTTCTCAAGCACATACACAGAATTTAAATAAGGAATAAGAACGATCTGTATCTTACTAAAGAAGTCCATGCCCAACATAATCTTGAAATTGTCCATGTGCGCCATTGAGAAGTCCATTGCACCTCTTCATGGACCAAGGCTCATCGATACATTTCGGGTAACACCACTTAAAGGCTTGGCACTAATGTTGACGGTCTTGAGCCAACCCCACCATTAGTCATAGAGAGACCAAGCTATTTAGCTTCCTCCTCGGTGATGAAGTTGTGAGTGGCACCTGTGTTAATCATGACTTGTGCGTGCTGTCCATTTATTTGCACATCTATAAACATCAGTCCTTTACCTCTCATTGCTTGGAGCTCTTGTTTGCCCTTAAGAGCGTTAAGCAATTGTAAAGAACTGATTTGCTTTGCTAGACCATCGACCGCTTGAGACTCTCGTTGATCGATCATAGCTGCCAATGAACCCAGTTTTGGACAATCTTTTATAGGATAAGGTCCTTTGCACACAAAGCACCCTCCTTTAGGCTTGAAAGATTGTTTCTTCTCCTCATAGACCCTTCTAGTAAGTGGATTGTGACTTCCTTGGCCTCTATCTCTTTCTCCCCCACCTTTGATGGAGTTACTCTTGAAGCTCCTATTTTTAGAAGACTCACTCCTTTGATACTCAATAAGGGACTCCGTAATTACAATGGTCTCATCAACCTCTTTTGGCCCTCGTCATTGTACTTCTTGCTTGGCCCAATTTTGGAGTCTATCCACAAAGTAAAATAGTGCATATTCTGTCCTTAGGTTAGGTATTTTCAACAACAACATCGTGAAATCCCTAACATAGTCAGGGATAGAGGACTTATGTCTCAACTCCTTGAGTTGCTTGCGTGCCTCATATACCAGGAAAGAACTACCTCTTAAGTTCCCTCTTAGAGTTCTCCCACGTCTCTATGGTGTAAAGGCCTCTTTGTATATCTGCATGCTTCCTCGGCCATCACAAAGTTATTGTATCCGCAAGGTAAAGGGTTGTTGTGTTTACTTTGTCTCACTCGTCCACCATCTTTAGACACTCAAAGTATCTCTCCATTTACCAAAGGAAATTCTCCACCTCTTGGGCATCCTTCTTGCTCGAGAATTCCTTGGGCTTAGGAGCTTCCACCCTAAGAGCTCCCCTTGAGCCGTTATCGCTAGCCACGACCCTCTTGCACATGGCTAGGTCCTTCAAAATGGTTTCTAAAGAGGTCATTTGAGTTTGCAAGCTTTTGACAGTCTGCATGACTGTCGCCTTGAAAGCTTGCTCACTCCTATAACACCTTTCATTATTGGAAAGACACTCTTAGACGTCCCCTTTAACTTTATCAAGCTCTTCCAATGTGTGAGATTCTAAAGTATCAAAATTATGTTCAATATGTTCAATGTGTGTACCCATTGCAGACATTACCTGTTCAAGGATGTTGGAATTTTCTTCTAAAGTGGCAAGAGTGACAATAGAATGAGTCTTGCTTCGTTTACGCTCCTTCTTCTTGTTCCCATCTCGAGTGGGAGATGGATCACATCCCCTCTCTATCCCTTGCGGCACTTAGCTTTCCCTACGCCCTTCATAGAAGCTAAGTCAGCCTTCCCCCTTGGATAGTGAAGAGAAAGTAGAGTACTATAGAAAACACATGAGAGAATGATGAGAGAAAGGAAACACTATATTATACTTGATAGAGAGTACAAGTGAATTGGATGCCTCTTACCTTTAGGGTTAAACCCCTTTATATACAACTCTACCTCCTAAATGGATGGTTAGGATTCATTTAATCTAATGACTACAATCAAAGATCTAAAGAATTCTACAAGGATCTATACAAGTCTATATAATCAAAAGAATTCTAGAATAATATGGAATAAGGTGAAATGTTCTAGGGTCTTAGTAAGCCTTTAGGCTCCCCTAAAACATTCCAGGGCGTTTCATATAGCTTTAAACTTCTTTAACTTAAAAAACTTTTCCTTACACTTACACACTCAAAATCAATCCACAAGTTCAAATATTATTGTCTTTCACCTTTTGTTAGTAAGGATGTATATTGCTCAATTTGTTTTGCAATTTGTTGTTGTATCTTTTTATATAATTTTTTTTAACCATTTTAACCATGCATTCACCATCTAAGTTAGCATACTCATTAATAAGTAAAGACATCAAATCCAAAACTATTAAAGAATTAAAATAATACACAATTTCAGGTAAAAAATAACTAATAATAAAATGAATATTTCTATTATAACAAATGCTATGTACATCAAACAATCATCCCACATTTTTAAATTTATTCAAATAATAATACATAATAAAATAGAAAGAGTTCAATTAACTATATCAACTTACCCATTTGTTTGTGAATGTCAAGTAATTAAGAATAATAGTTTGGTACCTAACTTACCTTACAAAATTCTCAAAAGTAGTTTAAAAACATGATATCCTAATTTGAAACAATACTTTAAAGCATATCATGCAAATGTACTACCTTTTTAAACAAGAAGTTAGACATATCATTTTCGTCATTAGTCTTATGACATAAGATGATATGATGTTTTATTACCTTTAAATATGCCAAATTGTTTAGTCCTTCGAGAAAGCCATCATCAAATTCTTGTAAAAGATAAATAATAACTCTTGGTAAAAAGGGATTAAATTTATCAATACTAAAAGCAACCTCTTTGTGCAAAAGTATAATTATGAGATATTTTGAATAAAAAAATTTCTTAATATTACTTTTTTTTTTGTATACAAACTCTCAAATTTCCATTTTTACTTAGCCTTTACAAGAATTAAGCCATAGTTGCTTCTCTATCCTTTTTTACATTAGCCTAAATCATAACAATTTTATATTATTGTCTTATCTCCCAAAATATCTTTAACCATTTATATTATTAGCAATTTTAACTAAAGTAGCTAGATCATCAAATCCATCATCTTTATGGTTATAGTGTAATATCTCTTTCCTTCTTACATTAGAAATCTCATAGTTCCCATAACTTTTTTGCAACTTTTACAATTATATTGGCTTACTCCTTTATTTAATCACTTATATCATCAAATTTAGTATTTATACATTCAAATTGTTGTTACATAACTTTGATCATGAATGACACATCACTACTATGCTACTTTATTCGTGAATTACTTGACCTGGCTTTTTAATAAAAGAACCACCATGCTTACCATTATTAATATCAAGTTTGTTAATCGCATTATCTTTTTTTTACTCTCTTTTTCTTTCATTGTATTAGATTAATTTCAGAGATGCTTACCCCTACCATTGTTAATTTTTTCCATTGTGAAAGGTTTGATTGTTTAAGTAATTCAATATGTATTTTTGGCTTATTTGAAAACATATATTATTGAATTAACATTAATTTCTCGTGAAATAAACTACAATTTGGTAGAATAGGTAATGTCATCTAATAAAATAAAATTTTTATTATGGAATGGACATCACTTGTATGCTAGTTAATATATATTTTAAGCAATAATTTATATATTTCATTAAGTATTAAAACATAATTTATTAATTTACATTAATTAAAATGCTAAATATTGTAGCAAATGTGAATAAAAAGAGTAATACAAGTTACAAAAAATTGTTTGATCAATGTTTAGCATCTTAATTAAAGTTAAGTTACTTTATAATTTTTAAATAAAAAATACAAAATTGTAAACTCTTCAACTTTAATCAAAAGTACTATCTTACGAAAAATAGACAAAGTTTTTATGTAAATTTAGAAATATTTAAAATAAACTAAAGAACAAAAATTAAGAAATAGGAAAAATATCTAGAGGCTTGAACTATATGTGTCTATTGAAAATAAATGATTCTTGATTTATAGTTCTTTATCTGGAGTACTTAAGTATCATTAAGTAAAGGAACTAATGGAAAATACATATGAAACAAGCCAAAATTTATGTTTAACTCAAAATCTTGTAGTTATAATTTTTGGACCTTGTATGAAAATATTAAGTTATTGCAAAAGTCTACATTGTAATTCTATTATTGAAGTTTCAAACCATTTTTTTCAATTTTAGTTTACATATTATCTCTAACAGATTACATTAAGTTTTTTGAAACTTTTATAGTATCTTAAACAATTGATTTCTCTTTCAAAGAACTATAATTGACACCTCTTCTATAAATTCAAATGGCATAGCATAAAACAATTACTCAATATAAGATATAAAGATAAGATTTACCATTAGGATCTACATTTCTAATGATTTAAAGAGCATCTAAATTTGCTTATGTAACAACAAGAATCATGCAACTTGGTTTCTTGATTTATGTCATAATTATATTTTTAATATGCACTTTTATATTTAAGGGTTGATGATCAACAAACACCTTTATTATACTAAATAAATCCATAAGCGTAATCTTAAGAATATTTAGTGAGAAAATCTTTAATCTAATATACTTCTCTAAGAAACCTTTTGTTGTCTACCTTTTTGTTTATGAGTCTATCACTAATAAAACTTGTCAAATTAAATGAAGATTATTTATTGATATTTTAGAAATCTTATGTATACTAGCATTGAATCAACTGATATGGATAACTATTTTCTACGTTCAAAATATTAATAAAGGCCTAAAATGTAATAGAATTCAACATGCTCTTGAAATTCCTTTCTTTATTAATAGGACAAATAATTGTTGTAAGTAGTTATAACATGTTTATTGTCTTTTTTACTAAGTCATAAGAAAATTATCAATATCTTATCCTAACTATTAAAATTTCTTTCATTGATCTCTTTTAAGACAAGCAAATTATGCATTAAAAAATTAGACCAAGTAAAATTATCTTTACTAAATAATGAAATACAAAATTTCAAACATATGATTGAATTCTCTTGTTGCCACTTAAAAGAAATAACTCTACAACCATTAAATAAAACAACATCATACTTGAATTTCTCTCTATAACTTTTAGAAAATTATAGAGTTATTCTATTTTTTACTTTTAATCCTTTTGTTTTACTTATTACTTATCGTTTTATATATTTTTGTCATTTGATGTCAAAGATAAATTGGTTCTAAGTTTACGAAAATTTGTTTTTATTAAAAATTTTTAAAAATAGAAATATGTCTTTATTTAAATTTGAATACTAGATATGGACAAATAAATAGTTAGATGCAAAGAAAATCTCTCACTTATAAAAATTATTCTCTAATTGCCATAAAAAAGAAGAAATTTATTTTTTATGAAAAAAATATTGTGATTCTATTTGTTGTTAAGTTGATACAAATAAAATACTTAAATTATATTAGTTAATTTTTATTTTTAAATTTTTGAAAAAAATTTTCAATTATACAATTTAATTTTCAGTATCTCTAAATGATGTTAAACGAGGCCTTGTTTTTAACAACTTTGCCCACAGAAAAGAAGGGAAAATCAGATTAAAAATAAAAGAAGATAAGGTCAAAAAAAGTGGGGGGGGGGTAAATAAGTAAAGAATGGGGGGATGGGAGTGGTGACTGTTGCTGTGCAGGGTGTAACCAAACAGAAAGGGAAGAGGATGGGATTGAGCCCTTATTCCGGATTAGGGTTAAGCTCTTCAGCGCACCACGCATGCATAGACGGACAGGACACTCCCTTCCTTTTCTTTCTCTGAATCTTTCTCGGGCGCCAAACTCTGTAAGTCACATGCCGAACATCTTTAAACAAAAAAATAAATAAAAAATAAAAAATAAAAAAATAAAAAAATAAGAATCCTCTTCTTCTTCTTCTGCATCTCCTCTCTCTCTCTCGCTCTGAATTCTGTTCTTATCTAATCTCTGTTTGTAAATGTCGTTTCGCAAAGGGTCTTTGGATTTAGTTGTTGTGCCATTGTGACAGCTGATTGGTTGAGAAACAAACCGAGGACGCTAGCCTAAACTAGGCAAACACAGTTGTTGAAACTGCGAAATGGAGGGAGAAAAGTTGGAGAATTATTTAACTTTTCATGTTGATGGATTGATGGGCTTCCCTTTTGAAGTCAATGAGAATTGTTCTATGAAAATGGGGGACGATTTTTGGCATTGATGAGTTGCTGCAAGTCTTCTTTGCTGTTGATCAAAAGTGCCTCCTCAACTTTCAATGGGTTGAAATAACTTAAACTTGGTGAACTCCAAGCTTACTATTTTAGTAGTTTTATGGTATAAAGTTCCTATTTTACATGAAGAAACAAAAATCATTTTCAACCTTGCTATTTGCATCATTTAGACTGAATTGCAATCCATGAACCATCTGATGGATTTTTTTTTTTATTTGGTGTCGTGATTGTCTTTTTATTTCACTTATGGAAAATGTTTTCTTTTTTCCTTTTCCCAATATCATTAAACTGAAAAATGGTCTAATATATGCTACTTTTCTGATTGCATATTTGTGTGAAGATATGAGTGCCCAAACGCCAACAAACAATGAACGCTCAAGGACATACTGGACACCAACTATGGAGCGCTATTTCATTGATCTTATGTTAGAGCAGATGCATAGAGGGACCAGGATTGGCCATACCTTCAACAAGCAAGCCTGGACAGACATGCTTGCTGTGTTCAATGCTAAATTTGGATGTCAGTATGACAAAGATGTTCTAAAAACTCGTTATACAACATTGTGGAAGCAATTCAATGATTTAAAGGACATTCTTGGTCAGAATGGGTTTTCTTGGGATGAGACTCGGCAAATGATGGTGGCTGATGATCATGTTTGGAATGCTTATCTAAAGGTGCATTACTTTTCTGTTCAATCACGGCATAGAGGTATCAGTCCTGTAATTTTCAAAATAACATATGATGCATGCAGTTTCATCCAGATGCAGGATCCTACAAGAGTAAAGCTGTGCCGAACTTTAATGATTTGTGCATCATATATGGGTATAGCACTGCAGATGGAAGATATAGCCGGTCAAGCCATGACTTGGACTTTGATGATGAAATCCAAGGAGCAAACCTGAGTTTGTATTTCCTTTTTCTTTTCATTTGATTTTCCTCATCGTGGATATTGATGAACTGGGCTTCTTGTTGGGCCAAACATATGTAACAGCCATAGTCAAGCTTGACTTTTCAGATGATAATGTTTTATAAAGCACACCTCCAGTAATCAGATGTAAAAAGCTTGTTCATGTATTCCTTAATTTGTAGGTGATGAAATGGGAATCCCTGCCCCATTAAATAGTGAATGTCCAAGGACAGAATGGAATGCATCTATGGACCAATATTTTATTGAGCTTATGCTGGACCAAATAGGAAGAGGCAACATGGTTGATAATACATTTAATAAACAAGCTTGGTCAGATATGCTTGCCCTGTTCAATGTAAAGTTCAGCCCTCACCATGGCAAACGAGTTTTGAGACATCGATACAACAAATTGTCAAAGTATTATAGTGATATGAAAATTCTGCTTAAACAAGAGGGTTTTTCCTGGGATGAAACGCAACAAATGATCGTGGCTGATGATAAATTTTGGGATGCTTATATCAAGGTAGCTGGTTTTTAAATTCTTGGTCCTGCTGTCTTACTTTTCTTTTATCTCTCATTCTTTATATTCAAATTGAATCACATCCTTTGGGTCTAGGTACAGCCGCATGCAAGAGCATATAGAATGAAGACCTTGCCAAACTACAAAGGTTTGACTCTTATATTTGGGAATGCTACTGACAATGGAGTTCATGCCAGTTTGAATCAAGAAAAAGGCTTTGAAGCTGGCATATCAGGAATAAATAATGGTGAGTTGTTACTTTCTTTTATCAAGCTGAGATTGTTTTGCTTTGCTATACTTGCATTAAGTTATCTCAGAAGACCCACATTCTGGTTCTTGTTGCATTGGATGATTTCATGGGAGTGACACTGCAACAGTGAGTAGATGAACCCAAAAAAAAAAAAAAAGAAACTTATACAAGGTAAAAATGCAACCTCCACAAGCAGTGTTTTGGGATGATCTACACCTTTTGCGTTGAACAAAAACTGAGTTTTCACTCATTTGGTTTCCATATGACATGCTAGATGGTAGCCCATTCATGTGGGAAGCACCTGAATCCACTAGGTGGGCATACCTTCCATGGTTTTTCCTTCTGCATTTTGAAATACTTGGGAAGCTTTAAAGCTAAGTGTTGCTGGGAATTTGTTGCAGATTTCATCATGCACTTGACACTATCATGCTTTTCAGGCTCCAGAGATACTTTGATGAATAAACCTGACTCTGATCCATAAGATATTTTGGCTGCAGGAGAAGGCAAGGGGAGCCAACCTCTTGCTAGTAGTGATCGTACAAGGACATATTGGACACCTCCAATGGATCGTTATCTTATTGACTTGTTGCTGGACCAGGTGCATAGAGGAAATAAAGTAGGGCAGACGTTCATAACTTGGGCTTGGAGTGAAATGGTTGCATCATTTAATGTCAAGTTCCAGTCTCAACATGACAAAGATGTTTTAAAGAATCGCTACAAACACTTGAGAAGGTTATACAATGACATAAAAAATCTTCTTGAAAATAATGGGTTTTCATGGGATGAAACCCTAGAGATGATCACTGCTGAAGATCATGTTTGGGATGCGTACACCAAGGTAAACTCTTCCTCTTAAATGATGAAGTCTATCTGTATTTTGTTGTTCATATGCTGTGTATGCAGGCCCACCCTGATGCTCGATCATTCAGAGTCAAAACTGTGCCAAACTATCAGAAATTGTATGTTATCTTTGGACAAGAAAATTCTGATGGAAGATATAGCCGTTTGGCCCATGGTGTAGGTGTTAATGATGAAACATCTGTTTTAATAACAGGTAAATATATCCTGACTGTTTTGATGATTGGAGAGTTTATTCTTAGCACTTGCTTCTAGACTATAATTAAGGCATTGTATTGCATGCATCAAGTGTGAATTTTGCTGCCTCTTGGTATGATAATTCTGGAAATCTGGAAAGATAGAGGTGCCACTTAGTACAGGAGACTTGGAAAATGCAGATGTCAATTCTCCTGAACTTCACAAAGGAAAGATATTGTTGTTTGATTGGGGAGATAGCTAATCTCAGCTGCTTTGAAAATTGAATTAGCTCAAGATTGTATCTTATTCTAGAGGAAAATAGACCTAATTATCAATTTTTATATGTTCTTTTCCTGAGGCTCCTTAATGGACTCTTCCATCTTCACTTTTGAGTAGCAGGTGAGTCTGGTCTAGATCCTTGCAGAATGGACTGGCAGCCAGAATCTTCAAGAACAGAATGGCAGCCAGCAGTGGACCGCTATTTTATTGACCTTATGTTGGAGCAGCTGTATAAAAGTAGGATGATTAATAACACATTCGGTGAGCAAGCATGGGCATACATGGCCCAATCATTGAATGAAAAGTTTGGATTTATGTGTGACAGACACTGTTTAGAAGATCGGTACACTACCTTGATGAGAGAGTGTGACAATATTAATGTTCTTCTTAGTCATAGCGGGTTTGCATGGGATGCAAGTCTACGAATGATAACTGCTGATGATGCTATCTGGGGAAATTATATTAAGGTGCATTTCTCAACGTGCTGAAATTTTTTTTAAAATTTTTTTTTTCTGTTGGGTACTTCAGAAAGGAAAACATTCCATTTTTAATCTCAACTGTAGTGGTATACGGTGTGAGATGCTGGCAGTAGCATCATCCTAACGGCCCTTTCTCTGCCTAGAAAAAATAGTCTTTTTTTTGTGCATGTGTGTGATTGCTTTTATATCCATGTGCAGCAGTGCGTTCCATGGAAGCCCAACCCCAAATGACTTTTATTTCTCTATGCGCCAGGAGTTGGTGTTGCCTGTAGGATTGTGTATATTCTTCAAGATGATCCTTCCAATTAACTTGTGTTAGTCATGAAATGTTGCAGGAAAATCCACATGCCATTGCCTACAGGAATAAAATCTGTGAAAGTTTTCCTGATTTGTGTCACATTCAAACAAATTCACAGGGTCAGCAGATGCAAACTAATCAAAATGCTTTAGAATTTGAAAGAGATGTACTACCTAGAAATGAGTCCTGTTCTGTAGAGGGTGCACAAATATCTGATGAGCAAAGGAAGCGGTCTGCAATGGCATCATTAGACTCGAAATGTGATAAAAAGATGCAGAAAGTTAGCGAGGAGGTGCAGATACCTTGTTCCACAGCTGCAGTTGCAGCAAAAGAAAATGGCAAAGTGAGGAAGAACCAGGTGACACTGGAAATTGCAATTGATGCCCTTCAAGCTATGCCGGACATAGACGATGAGCTTTTGTTGGATGCTTGTGATCTTTTGGAAGACGAGAAAAAGGCAAAGACATTTCTGGCATTGGATGCAGCACTGCGAAAGAAATGGTTACTGAGAAAACTTCGTCCACAGGAGTCCTCATAGTTTTCTGGCTATGATTTTTTCACTTTCAGTTGTGTATTTTTGTCATCGTCTTAGTTTTTGAGTAGTTTTCAAGCTGTAAAAATGGTATGTAAATTAGTTGTTGCTCGAGCAGCTAGCTTTGCAGACAAGAGTTGCTAGAAATGTGCAACGGGAGTTGGGGATTCCTCTCCAAGTTTTGTGGTATCCACAGCTGTGGCTTATACAGGGAACAACAGAAGGAACGAACGCATAGGTAGTAAATCAATTTTAATTTTTTTAAAAGGAAAAGCTAGGTAGGCGCATGGTGAGGGCCGTAGGAGACGGTTGGCTCTGGTACCGCACAATAGATGTAGAGATAAATATACCAAATAAATATAAAATTAAATAATAGATAGAAGGAAATATAGAATAAAATTATTTTATTAAATATAAAAAATATTGTATATGGTGCTAATATGCTAGATGTTATTTAGTTGTTAAGATTTTAAAGAGTAGTTATTAATTTCTAGTCAATATATTATAATAGTTTTAAATATAAAGTATAAAATAAAAAAAAGTTACAAGAAATTTTTTAAAGCTCGGGAAGATATGCATTTCAGTATTACACTTTGGAAAAAAAAGAGAAATATTTTACGAGGATTAAAAAGAAAGTTATTAACAACTTGTGAATTGGATTGATACTTCTTATTGAATATCTATTTATAAATTGAAGGAGAGTTTTTTGGAGTTTGAACTTTAAGTTTGTTAGGATCCATTAAAAGTTATTTTGTTATTTTATGGAGTTGACAATCACAAGCATTTGTTTGCATTAAAAGTTTTTTTTTTTATTGTTTTGCAAAGTTAGCAATTACTTTCTTTGTTTTTTTTTTTATTGAATAGAAAGGATGCCTTCTTACTTTTTATATAAATGATAAGTTATTTAATGAATTTCATCACCTTTATAAAAGAAATAAGGGTTTCCTCTTGGAAACACTCAAAGAAATTACCATAAATAATGAAGAATACTGTTTAAAAATAAGGGTAAGGGAAATCATTTTATTTCTTTCAAGTTGTGTATTTTTTTTTATTCTTGCACAATTTGTGTTAAAGGTTTGTATAACACTTTCTTTTAAGATATTGAAAGGATAAAAGAATATGCTTGGAGAGAAGTATGCTTTGTAGAAATTCATTACACCTTAATCAAGATAAAAAAGGCCTATAATAATAGTGAGTTCATAGGTCTTGGTGGATCAATATATACTATAATAGTAAGTGACTTTTAGTTTTTGTTCAATGCAATTGTACCAATTGCTCTTGGATTGGTTTTACAACATTAGTTTTCACATAATACTTGATTGATATTTATTTAATTATCTTCCAAACTTTTACTTTAAAGCATATTCTTAAGTTACAGCTAATTATTAATTTAAGAAAGTATACAAGATAAAGAATAAATTTTAATTATTTATTTAGCAATTCTTGATGGTAGCAAAAAGTTGGTGTTGCAGTTTAAAGAATCTTTATTGGAGGTTATTAAGAAATTATTGCTTAGAATCCTTATTAATGCTTATAAGAATACTTTATACTTAAGGCACACATGTTTTTTTTTCCTATATAACCATTTCAAAAGAGCTTACTTCTTAATGTGAGTTGGTTGTCATAGGCACACATTTAGATTTATTTTTTATGATGTAGTCTTGATCAATAAATCTACTTCTCATTTAAGTTGATTGTTTATCAAAGATGCATGCTTCTTATTAAATAAGACTATTTTTTTTTATAGCAAACCACTCCAAGTGTGCATTTGTTTTTCAGAGGTGCATTTTGTTATCCCTATTCTTTTTAGTAAGACCACTTTTATTATGAATCAGTCATCTATGCGGGTTAATTGTTGGTCTTATGAGGCTTCTTATCATAAGTTGGCTTTTTGACCAATTTATTCTTTAGTAGATGACCATCAAAGACTTACCAAGTTGCATTTTTGCAAATAGACTATTTTATTTTTTATTAGGCCTTTTTTTTTCCTAATTCTGACTTACAAGGTTTATAGGTCTTTATCTCTTTTAAGTGAATTGGCTTTTTAAGTAAGGCCTACTCTTTTCGAGATAAATATAAGTATACAAATAAAAGTATGACTTTTTTTTTATTGCTATAAAATGTGGATTGCATATTGTAAGAGTTATTACAATTTGCTTCAAGGCACTTAGCTAACAAATTCTTGCAATAAAAATATATCCTTAAGCTAGTGGAGTTACATGCCCTTGGTATAAGGGTTCAGTTGTTCAAGTTTGTAGTTTCCTATGATGATCTCTTTAGTTATGTAATAGGGCTTTTCTTAATTTGACTTAAAAGTTGTTGGTTCCTTTATTACTTATAATACCTTCCCTTCACTTATGCAATAGGTCATCCATAACAAAAAGATGCTTGTTTACCCTTTTGTTGTAGTATTAAACCATTTTTTTTGCATCATTGTTTTCTTTGTTAAAGTAGAGGTTTTTGCAGTTTGGTTCTCTAATCTTTAATGAGACCATAGTCTTGATTTCAAAGGCTAGGGTAAAGGGAATTTCCTATATTATGGTTTTTAGGATTATATAATAGACCTATATGTCATGGACTTAGGCTTGGATGTGCATCGAACGTGTTAACCCATGCGGCACTTAGTCGATCTTGCGAGAGAAGATGCTAAGTAAGCCTTGAAGAGTCAAACAAACCAGCAGAAGACTTGTGGGAGGCAAGTAACCGAACAAGAAGAACTTGAGAGAGCTAGAGAAAGAGAGCACAAGAGCTTTGCAAGTGAACTTGTATTGAATGAATGAAGAGGTGATTTACAAATGAGAGGAGTGAGGGTATTTATAGTGGTTCCACCTCCTTGATGTGTGGCTATAATTTCTCTAGATCTAAAATATCTAAGATATTTACAAAAGAGAATACCTAAGTGCTTACCTAAGCGGAGCGCTTACCTAAGCGCTTACATAAGGGAGACGCTTACATAAGCGCTTACCTAAGCGGGGCGCTTACCTAAGCAGGGCGCTTACCTAAGCACTTATATAAGTGAAGCGCTTATGCAGAAGGTGATAATTGGGCTAGCTTTTGGGCCATTATTTGGGCTAGGCTCCCATCAATTGGACGGGCCATGACATCCTCCCCCACTTAATCTTGCGACGTCCTCGTCGCATTTTCAGCCTTAAATTGCCGAATGTGATCGACAAATTGCCAAAGCTGGTCTTCTCGTTCCTAACTAGCCTCGTGGTCTGGCAGAGCCTTCCATTTGACTAAGTACTAAGTATAGTTGGGAACTCCCCTTCTCCGGATCACTCGATCAACAAGGATGCATTCCACCTCCTTATTGAATTCTGTGACCACAGCCGTTGGTGCGCGCTTTGACTCGTTTTGGCTTTGATCCTCTTCGTCTCCATGGAAAGGCTTTAGAAGACTTACATGAAAAACGTTGTGGATCTTTAGCTTTGGAGGGAGTTGGACTTGATAGGCGGCCTTTCCCACACGCTTGATGATGGGGAATGGTCCTTCGTACTTCCATACCAAACCCTTATGTACCTTGCGTAGAGACTTGAATTGGTTGGGCAGCAACTTCACCATCACCATGTCTCCCGTAGTGTAGTCTTTTGGGCGTCGCTTCGCATCAGCCCATCTCTTCATCTTTTTGGCCGCTTTGTCTAGGCAAGCCCTCGTTATATCCGCTTCCTCGTGCCATTCCTTTGCAAACTTAAAGGCAGACGGGTTGTTGCCAGTGTAGGGAGAGGCAATAGCACTTGGTGTGAGAGGTTGTTGTCCTATGACAATCTCAAACGGGCTTTTGGTTGTGGCCTCGCTCCTCTGAAGGTTGTATGAGAATTGGGCAGCATCGAGTAGCTTCACCCAATCTCGTTGGTGAGCACTGACATAGTGCCTCAAATATTGCTCGAGCAAGGCATTGACTCGCTCAGTTTGCCCATCGATTTGAAGATGGAAGCTTGTTGAAAAGTTTAGCTCGGTTCCCAGCAACTTGAATAGCTCGCGCCAGAATTTACTTGTAAAGCTGGGGTCTCTGTCACTGATGATGCTCTTTGGCACTGCCCATAGCTTTACCACGTTCTTGAAGAACAAGTGAGCAGCTTCGTCCATCTTGCAATCAGCATGAGCTAGAATGAAGGTGCCATACTTGCTGAACCGATCAACTACCACCATGATGCTTCTGCATCCTTCAGACTTTGGTAGAGCCACAATAAAATCCATCGAGACACTTTCCCAAGGCCTTTCAGGAGTGGGTAGTGGCTCAAGTAAACTGGCTGGTGGCTGCTGTTCTACCTTGTCTTGTTGGCAAACCAAGCAAGTTCGCACATAGGCCTCGATATCTGCATGCATGTGCGGTCAAAAGTAATGTTGTTGGACAAGAGCAAGGGTTTGTGCCATACCTGGGTGACCAGTCCATAGTGAATCGTGGCATTCCTTGAGGATCTCCTTCCGCAAGTTGCCCCACTTTGGCACGAAGACACGGTTCCCGATTGTTGTCAAGACTCCATCGTTCACCCAAAATCGACGAGTCTTCCCCTCATTAGCCAACCTTAGCAGATTGTTGGCCAGTTTGTCTTGTCCGGTACCTTCCTTGATCCGTTCAAGGAGGTTGTTCATAGGAGTACTAGTAGCAAGAGCCGCTAGTTCTGCCTTTCGACTCAACGCATCGGCAACTACGTTGGCTTGACCTGGCTTATACTGCAGTGAGTAGTCAAATTCCGCAAGGAAGTCTTGCCAACGAGCTTGCTTGGGTCTGAGTTTCTTCTAAGTCTGAAAGTAGCTTGTAGCAATATTATCAGTCATTATTACAAACTTACTTCCGAGGAGATAGTGTCTCCAAGTGCGCAAGCAATGGATGACGGCAGTCATCTCCTTGTCCTGGATGGTATACCATCTCTCCGTGTCGTTGAGCTTGCGGCTTTCATAGGCAATGGGATGCCTATCCTGCATTAAAACTCCTCCAATGGCGAAGTTGGATGCATCAGTGTGGACTTCGAACGGCTTTTCGTAGTCCAGTAGTGCCATAACGGGTTCTTCAGAAATCGCTTGCTTCAATCTCTCGAAGGAAACTTGACATTCTTCCATCCAATGCCAAGTGCAGTTCTTCTTCAGGAGGTCGGTCAAGGGTGCGGCTACGGCAGAGTATCCCTTGATGAACCGACGGTAGTAGTTAACAAGCCCCAAGAAAGATCACAATTCCGGGACTTTGGTTGGTGGCTACCATTGTTGGATGGCTTACACCTTTGCTGGATCCATCAACAATTTACCATCCTTGATTTGATGACCAAGGAAGTCCACCTCTTGCTTGGCGAACAAGTACTTCTCCTTCTTAACGAACAACTCGTTCTCCCGTAGAGCTTTGAAGACTTGCTTGAGGTGCTCAACGTGCTCCTCAAGTGTGTCGCTGTACACCATAATGTCATCCAAATACACCACCACGAATTTGTCCAAGAAAGGATGTAGTATCTGGTTCATGAGTGTGCAAAAGGTGGCTGGTGCGTTGGTGAGACCAAAGGGCATGACCAAGAATTCAAACGCTCCGTAGCGTGTCACACATGTCATCTTTGGCTCATCACCTTGTGCTATACGAACCTAGTAGTAACCTGATCGTAAGTCCAGCTTGGTGAAGTACCTCGCCTTCCCGAGTTGGTCGAAAAGATCAGCTATCAAGGGTATGAGATACTTGTTCTTGATAGTGACTTTGTTCAATGCTCGGTAGTCAATACACATCCGTAGGGATCCGTCCTTCTTCTTTTGGAAGAGGACTGGGGCACCGAATGGGGCTTTCGATGGTCGAATGTAGCCCGAATCGATCAGATCATGGAGTTGCTTCCTTAATTCAGCAAGCTCCGGTGGTGCCATGCGGTAAGGAGCCATGGCAGGGGGTTGGCACCAACTTTTAGCTCAATGTGGTGATCCACATCTCGCTTTGGTGGAAGCTTCTTGGGTAGCTCAGAAGGCATGACGTCCTTAAACTTGTTGAGGACGGCCTAAACTGGTTACAGCAAGACAGGAGTTAGTGTTGCTACGTCTTCCCCATCGCTTAGCTCTCTTATGGTAGCAACGTAGTTAGGACTTGACTTGAGACCCCGCTTGAATTGCAAGGCCGAGAGAACGTGTAGCAGGAACAGGGAAAGCCAAAGCTCCGCAAAAGAATGCAAGACCTAGCACCACCACTTTAAAATCATCCATAGGAACAACGGTAAAGTCTAACTTACCCGTCCATTCGCCGATCTGGACAGCAACTCGATATGCCATGCCTTGGATAGGCTTTGCTCCTGAGTTTACCAATTTGATGGTGCCATTTCCCTTCGTCAGTTTGAGGCCTAGACGTTTGGCCTCTTCAACATCCATGAAATTGTGCGTTGCCCCCGTATCCAGCATCGCACTAGCTGATTTGCCCTCGATGGCAAGATCAGCATACAACAGTCCCTTCTCCTTGGCGACTGTTGGGGAGGAATGCTTCGAGAGATTACCCAATTGTTGGATAGATCCCATGTCCGCTTGGGCTTCTTCGTCAGCCTTTTCTGGGTCGAGTGCCGCCATCATCGCATTCATGGTTTTGCGTTTGGGGCAGTCCTTCACCCAGTGTGGTCCATCACAAATAAAACAAGGTTTAGGAGGGTTAGTCGAGTTGTGTTTACCTCCAGACTTCTTCTCATGCTTGGGACGGTCATTTGAGGGCCTTTGTTGTCCACCCTTGTGGCGACCATAATCCTGCTTCTTTTGCCCGACCTTCTCTCCCCCACTTTTGCCAGAGTTCGGCTTCTTACTCTTGGAGTGAGCAAAGTAGTCGACGAAGGTTTCCGCAGCGGCAATGACAGCATCTAGGGTCTGCACATTACGCCTCTCCAACTCGACTCTTGCCCAGTCCTTCAAGCCATCTTTGAAGTAGAAGACTAGTTCCCTATCAGACATTTTGATTTCAAGTATGAGGGTAGTAAATTCTTTGATGTAGTTAGAAATACTACCTGTTTGACAAAGGTGACGCAACTTCCTTCTCGCCTCACTGTCTGCATTGTGAGGGATGAAGTACCTACGTACTCCAGCCTTGAATTGTTCTCAAGTGTCGATGATGCATAAGCCTTTCTCCCGTTCAGAGTGCTTCCTTCTCCACCAAAGTTGGGCAGTATCTCTTAGAAAGATTGGGGCGTTGCCTATCCTGGCCAGATCGTCGACAACCCCCATGGCCTCGAAGTATTGCTCCAGGCTGAATAAGAAGTTCTCCACGGTAGTGGCGTTCCTTATGCCGTTGTACATGGCAGGCTTCGAGACCTTCAAGCCATGTACCCCAGTGAAAGTGCTAGCAGTGGCAGCCGTACTGGCAAGTGAGTTGTTTCGACGAAAGGACTCCATCTCCCTACGAAGGGCATGAATCTCTCCTTCAACAAACTCACGAAGGTTAGACATACCTTGATTGATCATGAGTTTGGCAGCCTGAGTGACCTTCGCATTATCATGGACCAAGTTATTAACTTGATCACTGAGATCTCCCACAAGAGAGTTGATGTCAAGGACACTCCTCTCTAGGGTACCAACACGTGAGTCTAAGGTCTCCTTGGCTGGACCTTTGGACTTGCCACGTTTGGCCGGAGCACGTTGCTCTTCACGTCCACGAGCTTCTTGCTCCATTGGTTGCTCCTCGAAAATGGTCTCAACAAATCCTTCCTCACCTGCCATATTCGCAACTCAAACAAGAACAAAGTAGGGACTAGGATTACCTTGCTTTGATACCAACTGTCACGGACTTAGGCTTGGACGTGCTTCGAATGTGCTAACCCGTGCGGCACTTAGTCGATCTTGCGAGAGAAGATGCTAAGTAAGCCTTGAAGAGTTCAAACGAACCAGCGGAAGACTTGTGGGAGGCAAGTAACCGAACAAGAAGAACTTGAGAGAGCTAGAGAGAGAGAGCACAAGAGCTTTGCAAGTGAACTTGTATTGAATGAATGAAGAGGTGATTTACAAATGAGAGGAGTGGGGGTATTTATAGTGGTTTCATCTCCTTGATGTGTGGTTAATTTCTCTAGATCTAAAATATCTAAGATATTTACAAATGAGAATACCTAAACGCTTACCTAAGCGGGGCGCTTACCTAAGCGTTTACATAAGGGAGGCGCTTACATAAGCGCTTATCTAAGCGAGGCACTTACCTAAGCGCTTATGCAGAAGGTGATAATTGAGCTAGCTTTTGGGCCATCATTTGGGCTAGCTTTTGGGCCATTATTTGGGCTAGGCTCCCATCAATTGGACGGGCCGTGACATATAGGTCTCTTAGGAGCTTTTCCACTCATAAGCCTTTCTTTATTCTTAAGTACTTCTTAATGCCATAAATTATACTTTTATTTGTTACCTTTAATTGACCATTGGTTTAAGACTGCTTGATGGCTATAAACTTTGATTTGATTTTTAGGATGGTGTAAAAGCCTCTAAATGTGTCATTTTTTAATTTCTTGCTATTATTTATGATAAAGACTCTACGAATTTTGAAGTGATAGATGATGTTCGTCCATTTGAAGCTTTCATTTTCCTTAGTTGTAATGGATTCTAATACCTTAACTTTTGCTTACTTTGTAAAGTAATCAACAATAATAATTGCAAATTTTTTGCCACTCATATCCCAAAGGAATGTAACTATAGGATCAAGTCCTCACTAAGCAAAAGGCCAAGGGGCAAGAATAAGTGTGGATTGTATTGTTAGGAATTAAACATTACTTAATTATTGACATCTATCACATTTTTAAATGAAACTTTCCAAGTCTTCTTTTATGATTAACCAATAAAATCCTTGTTTCTTAGCTTTAGTTTCCAATATGCAATTTCCTTTATGGTTTTTATAGATGCTTTAATGAATCTCTTAAAAGGTACTTTGCTTTATTTGGCATATAATACTTGAGAAAAAGTAAAGTGTAAAAGTGCATGTACAACATATTTGGCGACTTTATAGCATACTCATCTTGCTTTTTTCTAGTCCTTTAAAAGATTAGCTATTCACAAGTATTTGATTATAGGCCCATTCATGATGACTCAATTAATTAAGTGGTTACCTCTGTTATTCCTTATAATTAGGTCTTTTCAATATTTGTGTAAGCATAACTAAAGTGACTCTAAAGCCCAAGTTATATTGACCTTTTTATAGTTTATCTACCCCAAAATTTTCAGGTCAAAGGACTCATTTGATTGTGAATGTTGTACCTTCTTACTAGATGGTTGCTTGAAACCACCATCTATCTAGCTAGATTTTTTATCACATAGTCTCATTTAGCCTTGAATTCTCCTTTGATCTATCTATCAATAAGCTAAGAGTTACTAAAGATTTAAAGTTACTTTATCCTTAAAGCCTATGTTATCTTCATTATTATGATGAGTACTTTTTATTAACTTCATTTTTTAAGGCAAAGAACTCAAAGTAAAGTGCATACTTTAATGTAATCCCCTTTATCTTAAAAAGACTACCCCAAAACTATTACCTTCTTTATTGGAAGACTTATCAACATAAAAAAGTCCACCTTTTTGGCTAATTGTTTTTCTAAATACTTTGATTAAAACCTATACATTCATTCATAAGGTTAGCAAGGGATTATGGTTTAAGTACGATGTAATGTTGGAAGTTAACATCAAACTCACCTAACTCAATAGACTATTACAATAGTTATCTTGCCACCTTGGGTTAGGGTAGGACCAATCAAAGATTAGTTAGTGATGACTATTTTATGTACTCGTAAGTACAAGTTAGGTTTCTTACTATGACTTTCAATGCAAATGCTACTTTGTTAAACTTTAGGTACCATATGTTTGCTCCTTGTAAGACTTTGTTGATGTAATAGATAAGTATTTGGGTTTTACCTTCCTCACAAACAAAGAATGAACTTGTTACATGCTGATTAACTACTAAATACATAAAATGGTTCATTAAGTACAAGTTTATCAAATAGTAAGAATAAGGTTAGGTACTACTTTAGTTATTTAAAGGTTTACTCACACTTAAGGGTCCATTTAAAGTTTGTAGTCTTTTTTAGGATATAAAAGAATGAGAGATGTTTGAGCCTATCTTTGTAGTCCATTTAAAGTTATGTCATCATCCCCATAAGTATAATCTTTGATGCATCATAATGAGGCAAGTATTTAGATTACTATTGAACCTATCTTTGATGACTATTGTTGGATTTGTTGTCAACATCATCTCACATGATTATATGTGTTGATTTGATATTATGAATGCCATTGAGATGTAGTGAGGTCATTGAGAGAAACTGGTGATAATAGGTCAACCTTGGCATTGAGGAGTCAATGTTAACCATGACCCTAAATTTTAAGGGTCAAGATTAACTGTTGATTGTTGACCCTAAATTTTAGGAATCAAATACGATCGTTGATTGTAAGGTAACATATAAGAATTAACAATGACCATTGATGATCGTGTAACCCTAATATCAAGGCTCTATAAATACCCCTATGCATCTTGTAAAAAGGGTGTGTGCTGCAGAAAATTGAGAGAACCGACCAAAGAGAGAGGTGAGTGGCAAACTTAGGGAAAAAGAGAGGTGAATGACAAAAAGGAGGCAAGCACCAAACAAGGTACAATTGGCCAAGGAGAAGAAAAAAGAAGGCAAGGCAACTGGCCAATGAGAGTGTAGCAGCCACCAAGGAAAGAAGGCAAAGGTGGCCAAAGAGAGGAAGAAAGAAAGCAAAGGGCAACTGACCAAAGAGGCAGTAGCCACCAAGGAAAGAAGGCAAGGCAGCCGACCAATAAAAGAGTAGCAGTATGTCCAAGAGGCTTTCCAGCAGCAACAACATGTTTAGGAGACTTCCTAGCAACAACAGTTGGTCCAGAGGGTATACTAGCAGTAGTAGACATCCTTGTAAGTCTTGTAGGTTTAAGAGGGTATACAAGCACCAATAACATGTTTTTGCATGTCTAGGAGAGTATACTAGCACTAGCAACACATCCCTGTACATCCAGAAGGATATATCAACACCAATAGCACCTCAGGAGGCTTCGCAATAGTAGAAGCACGCTTGGGAATCAAGCAAAAAATTAGAACATGCAGTAACAGGTTTGGGAATCAACCAGCAAACCAATAGCAGCGCAAGAAAATTGTTGCAGTGTGCAAAGAGAGCAATAAGTTCATGAGAAAATTGCTACAATATGTGAGAAGAGTAATAACGACACAAGAGAATAGCTACAATACGCAAGGAGAGTAACGATGACATGAGAAAAACTATTATAACACGCTGGGAGAGCAGTAGCGGTGCGAGAAAGTAATAATAATATACACAGATAGCAGCAGCAGTGTGAGCCGATAGTAGGAACAACATGTGCAAACAGCAGCCACAGCGTTTGTGTATAGTAGGTGTAAAGTACATGGATAGCAGGCGCAGAGATTGTGGATAGTAGGTGCAGCATGTGCAAATAATAGGAGTAGAGAACATAAACAGTAGGCGTAGAAAGTGTGAACAATTGGTGCAGCATGCATGGACAGCAAGAGTGTGACAGCAGGCCCAATGCACATAGATAGTAGGCATAGAGAGTGTGGACAGAGGGCTTAGAGAACCTAGAAAATAGGAGCAGTGCATGGGGATAGCAGGCACAACATGTACGGATAGCATGAACAGCATACGTAGATAGCTGGTGCAGCATGCGTTGATAGTAGGAGTGAACAACAGGCACAACGTGTGTGGACAATAGGCAGCAGTGACAGCAGGTGTAGACAGCATTAACAAGACCCATGGACAGCAGCGATAATGCACATGGACAGCAACAACAATGCATACAGACAACAATAATAGCACATGTGGACAGTAATAGCAATGGCTAGCGAAGATAGTAGAACATGCAGGCAACAACAACAGCATGTGCAAGTAGCAATAGTGCAGGTCCAATAGCTTGTAGTAGCAGAGGAGGAAATGTACCCGATAGTAAGTCTAATAGCTTATAGTAGCTAAGGAGAAAACATGTATGGTATCAGGTTCGATAGATTATAGCAGCCAAGGAGAAAATGTGCCTGGTTATAGAGGAGAGATCTTGCCAAGGTAACAAGTGAGGCAACACTAGCAACAAGTGACAACATCTGCAATGAAGGTAGGAAAAGATCCATATTTTGTTATAACAGTCTGTACACATTGAATGATTGTTCTCCAAAAAAGGTTTTTCTATAAACTCTTGATAATTTGTTGAATAACATGGTGGGATACCTGTAGAGTGATCAGGAGATCATTGCAAGTGGTTAAGGAGTAATCTTTCCACAAGTGGTTAAGGAGTGATCATTCCATAACCAAACTATATTTCTTGATAACAAGAGTGGATTGTGTGATTTAGAAGGGATCCTATCACACTGTAGACGTAACTCATACATTGTGGGTGAACCACGTAAAAATTTTTGTGTGTGCTTAGGTGTTTATGCATTGATTTATGTTTGTATTGTTGCGCTTACATAAAAAAGAAAGATAAAAATTGGATCATCAGCTTCAATAAGCTACAGAGGTTAAATCTGGATCGATTTATAAAAAGTGCATATCTCATACTGATTTACTCTCCCTCTCAGTATAAGACCTAAAATGGTCCTTACCAATTACTTTAAACTTATTACATTGGCTTTGATTCCTCTATTTGAGACTAAAAAGACCAAAGACGCACTTTGAGGAGTTATGCTTCATGCCATACTGGTTAAGTGTTGCAAATGTCTCTTCTTAAACCTTATAAGTTTTAGACACGGTTAAGATAAAATAGTGTGGCTTATAATAGTGTTAACCTCACTCTATTAGAAAGGATAATTTCTCTTAGTTAAGTTTATACATGGGTATTTAATTGTACTTTGAGAATGTATCTATGAACATTAAGAGCATATGCTCAAATGTCATATTAACAAGTTTGTACATAAGAGTGGGTAATTGTCCATTAGGTAGGCTTTATTAAGGTTAATGAAGCCCATGCAAATTTGCCATTTTTTTGTTGTGTTTTTTAAAAATCATCATATTTGTTAGCCACCTTAAATACTTTACCTCATAAATAAAGTTGGCCTTGATTAACTTTCAAACTTCCTCCTCAATGGTAAAATGCCTTTTTTGTTTAATAAGTAGATATTTCTCATCCATATACAGTTTGCACAACATGATGTTATGGTTAATTCTTAGCATATTAATTATGATCCATGTAAAGACTTAAGGGTAAGATCAAAGGAACACAATCTACATATCCCTGACTTGTCCTTTAAACCTTTCTCCAATTTTAACTATATATGAAATGTTTTAGGGGTATAGAGGAATTTGAATGAGCCCCTTAACTAGTATTCCTTACTTTTCCCTTTAGTTAAGTTTGTAATTTAAGCTCACCAGATTTACAATAGGTTACTTTTCTTATCCTTTTTTCTAGACAACTTAAATATCATGTGATTGTTTATGCTCCTCCTTAACTTGCACCATGTGGGGTGGTGAAATTCATCTGTAAGTACTTTGTTGAGACAATCTCATTATTGGAAGTTTGATATATTTGTCAAGGTTAATAGAACCTTATAAGAATTTTGTTATTCCCATAGCCTTGTATGAGTTGTAATTGTTGTCAACTAGATTTAAGTATGCAAGTAATTTGACATGGAGGGGCAAGAGAGTAATTTGAAGCTATATGGAGGGACAAGGAAGTAAAACCACACGACAACCCTACACCATCGGTAGAAAAGAGAGAAAATCAGAAATGGCTGGATGTGGGTGGACGACAAAGAAATATATGGCCAAATCAGAGTGATGGCAAAGGAGAGGCAAAACTCGATAAGGCCAAAAACAGACCATTGGGGAAGGAGAGAAAAAGGAACGGCCAAAAAGAAAAATAGTATAGATACGAATGAAGTAGGGGTGGATGGTGAGAGAAATCCGGCTAGATGGGAAGAAGAGAAACAGACGACACAGTAAAAGGGGGTTGGACAGCAAAATGAAGAGCAGACGGTGAAAATACACAACCAGTTGAAAGAGAGAACCTGACACAGCCAAAAGGATTGACTGGTTGAAAGAGAGAACCTGGAACAACCAAATAAACTAGACAACCAAGGAGAGAAAACCCAGAATGACCAAATAGAGTGACTGGCTGAAAGAGAGAAAATGACATACAGCCAAAGAAGAGTAATGGCAGAACTGGGACTAGATGGCAGGACAAAGAAAAGCAAACCACCGACAAAAAAGGGAGGAAATCCGTGACAGCCAAGTGGGTGAACGGAAAAGAGACGATATGACCAAAATCAGATCAGGGCTGGACAGTAGAACAATGGTTGCAAAAGAGAAAATAAAAAACAGCCAGAATAGAGGTGTGGACGTGGGGAGAGCAAAATATGAAAGACAACTGGGAGAGCAAAACGTGAAAGACACAACGTTGGAAAGAAACAGGAGAGCACACCACAAAAAGATAGAAACCACAAAGAGAAATCCGTAAGAGAGACGGCACACCCGTAAGAGTAGAAATCCGTGCAACCACAAAGAGAAGAAAACTAGAAATGACACACCTGGAAGAGAGAAAAAACCAAAAACACCAGCATAGACCACCCGAAAAAGAAGACAATAGATCAGAACGTGCGTTGGCTTGAGACCAGAACGTGCGATGGCGTGAGACCAGAATGTGCGACTACATGAGACCAGAACGTGCAACAGCATGACTGATCAGAAGCATGGGGTAGGCCGTGAGACGTGAAACGACAGACCAAAAGCGTGAGTGCAAGTTGTGAGATGGTGAAAGTAGGAGTTGTGTGACACAACCTAGGGAAGGAATTCAGTGAAGCATTGGAAAGAACTTAACGTATTTCTAGATTTCTTCAAGAGATGTTAGAGAGTGTTGTGGTTGTGTTGTTCCCACAACCTTGTATGGGTTGTAATTGTTGTCAACTAGGTTTAAGTGTGCAAGAAAGTAAAGCCATATGGAATGACAAGAAAGTAAAAGTAAAGCCATATGGAGGGGAAAGAAAGTAAATTCGCCGTGTAAGGGCAAGAATGTAAATTTTCCACGTAAGCCCTATTAGGGTTTCATGGAAGAGTATATAAAGGCCATTGGAAGACAACAAATGGAGTGGTCGACAATTAAGCAAAAATGGCAAAACCTAAAGCAAAACCATTTAGCAAACAAGAAGAGGGAGCAATCAGACAACCAAAGAGAAGAGACGTCCAAGCAAGGAGACAATTGGCCAAACACAAAGAAGAGACGTCCAAGCAAGGAGTCAACCAGCCAAACATAAAGAAGAGACATCTAAACAAGGAGACAACCGACCAAACACAAAGGAGAAACTGTCCAAGCAAGGAGACAACTGACCAAAAAAGGTGAGCATCTATACAACCCTACACAGCAAAGCATAACTAGCAGCAAAGGGGTGGACAACCAAGCAAGGAGGAGAACGACCAAGGCAAGGTGAACGGCAATAAGGAGAAGACACAACTAGACAGCAACCAAAGGTGAACGAAAAACCTAGTGTGATTGGCCAAAAGAGTATACACGGCAAAAACCAAGTGCTGGTCAGCCAAAGAGACAAAGCAAAGCAAGAGGAGTCGGCCAAAACCTAGAGCAACCATCTAAAGCCAAAGAGGAAAACCATCCAAAGAGAGGAAAGCCTAATGTGTGATAGGCCAAAAAGAGAAAAACAAGGGAGGAACGGTTGGACAACAAGTGTTAAATGGTAAGACCACCACCGACTAAAAGAGAGTGGATGTCCAACCAACCTACACGGCCAAGAAAAGAGGTGAACAACCAAATATGTGTGGACAACAAGGAGGAGAACAACTAACCAAGATTGGACAGCCAAAGTAGGTGGACAACTAGGAGACAGCACAGTAAGGAGACAACATACGACAAAAGGAGATAATACTAAGGGATACCTTGGACAGCAAGGGAAACTGTGTGACGGCTAGAGAAAACCGTGTGACTCACATAAGAGAGAAGACAGCACACCATCCATAAGGGAAGAGAGGAGAAACCGTGAAAGAGGAGACCACCGGGAGAGCAAACCAAGATGTTCAGAGGTGTGAAATAGACAAGTGCAAACCAGAAATGGTGGTAAGGCATGTGACCAGCAAGGCGTGTAAACCAGAAAGGTATATGGGATGTGAAACGCCAAACTAGAACCGTGCATGAGGCGTGTGACCAGCAAAGGGTGCAAACCAGAAATGTGTGTGAGACATGTAATGCCAAACCAGAAACATGAGGCAGGCTATGAGATGTGGAATGGCAAACTAGAAACGTGAGGCAAGCTGTGAAACTAGGAGACTGGTGAGACCGTGAGACCATGAAAGCAGGAGCTGTGTGAGACAACGCAGAGAAGGAATTTGGCAAAGCATAAAAAAGAACTCAAAGTATTTCCAGATTTCTTTAAGAGAGGTTAGAGAGCGTTGGGGTGAACTGCTAAGTGGCAGTGGAGTAGCCTTTCAATTCAACAGAGGCAAGACAAGTTAGAAGAAGGGTAGACACAGTAAGTGACACTCTTTGTATTGTACTTACTTAGTAATTGAAATAGTGAAAGAAGTAGAGGATTAAGACATTCATTGTAACTGAAATTCTTAAGTATAGTGGATAGTTTTGGTAAAGGAGAGTCCCTACCATTGTGGATGTACGTCATGTTGACAAAATCACATAAATCTCATGTGTCCTTAATTTTCTTTATGTTTTGTGATTTGAATTGAGTTGTGAACGCAGTTAAAGTATCAGCCAACCCATAACCTAACAAAGACCTAAATAAGAACATCCAAATTATCTATTAGGTAATGTGTCTGAAAGGTGACTTTAGGGACTATTATGATTAGTAGGTACCAATAAATCTACCTTAGTCGAGTCTAAGAAAGAATTTACTCTTAAGAAGAGGTTAAAGTTGTTCACTTATCTGCGAATTGCAAATTGTGATGATACTAATTCACCTCCCTTCTCAGTATCGCAAACTAATAGATCCTAAGGAGAAGTCAGGAACTTCAGGTGGACTTCTAAGCAGTAGTGAAGCAGCTTATTCAATTCAACGGAGGCAAGACAAGCTAGAAGAAGGGTAGACACAGTGTTGTGACACTTTTTGTATTGTACTTACTTGGTA
This sequence comes from Ceriops zippeliana, assembly GCA_037897445.1. Lineage (NCBI taxonomy): Eukaryota > Viridiplantae > Streptophyta > Magnoliopsida > Malpighiales > Rhizophoraceae > Ceriops > Ceriops zippeliana. The sequence goes on along the minus strand of JBAPLH010000135.1, from coordinate 327,616 downwards.
TTTGCAATAGTGAAAGGAACAGAGGATTAAGACATCCATTGTAACTATATTGTGAACATCGGGAGTACCTTACTAGTATTCTCAAGTATAGTGGATTGCCTTCATAAAGGAAGAGTCCCTACCATCGTGTACATATGTCACATTAACGGAACCCCATAAATCTCTTGTGTCCTTACTTTGATTTACATTTTATATTTTGAATTGAGTTGTGAACGCAGGTAAAGTATCATCAAACCCATAACCTAAAGAAGACCTAATCAAGAACATCCAATCTGTCTAATAGGTAAGGTGTCTGAAAGGTGACTTTAGGGACTATTGTGATTAGTAGGTAACAATAGATCTACCTTAGTTGAATCTGAGATAGAGTTCGCTTTTAAGAAGAGGTTGAAGTTGTTTACATACTTGCGTATTGACGAGAGCTAGAGTATTAAATAAGTAGAATACTTTAGCTTAAATTATCAGAGTGTGTTTTTAAGGGGTGTGATACTGATTCACCCCCCCTTTTAGTATCACAGACTAGTAGATCCTAAGGTGAAGTTAGGAACTTCAAATTTAAACAAAGGAAAGGTAATAGGCTTGAACTTAACTCAAGAAATCTTCATCTATTTAAAAGAATTTGAATATAGTATGTCAATTGAGCTCTTTTTGTTGACCATAACTCATATCATCCATGTTTAGTTAAATGGTTAAAGAGTCTTCATAAGGATATTGTAATCTTTTTAGGTGATCATCCCTCTATATACGGTCTTTTAATTACAAACATTTATGGTATACGATGGGATTATTTGTTCTTTAGGTCAATTAGCATAGTGGTAGGCTTCCTTAGGTCTATCACAATTTCTATTAAAGTTAGGATTCATCATTATAATGAGTAAAGTCTTCTTAAGGGTTGTTGTGGATAAGCTATTATAGGTAGCCTTGCTTAATTAGCCTATTCACTTTGTCTTATAGTTTGTAACACTCATTTATATTATAACTATGATCCCTATAAAAGTAATAAGACTTCTTCATGTTATGGTAACCTAGACGTGTTTTCATTTGAGGTGGTTAGGTGAACAAGTTTTTATCTTGAATTTCTTAAAATACCTATGTTTAGGGAGAGTTAAAGAGTAATATAGTAGGTATATCTGTAACTTTATGAGCTATGATCTTGGTATTCTCATTTAACTTTTGTCAAATTGGTGTAAGGCACAAGGAGTTTTTCCTATAATGTTTGCTCATGACAAACTTGGTGGTAACTTGTTCCTTTAACAATTCTAAGCTTTTAATAAAGTATGGTAAGACCTTAAAGTATTGATGTTGTGTAATAACCCTTAAAATGGTGGAAAAGCCTTTGCATATGATTATATCAAAGATTGCTTATAGCATTATAAGTGTCCTAAATCAACTCCAATGCTCAGTGGGTTGTTGAATCCCATCATATGTGTCTATTGTAAGAAGTGTAAACTTATCCTATATTATAGAATCCTATATCTCCTTAGAAAGTAAGAGTTTAAGAGTATTTTGAGACTATCCCAATACTACATGGGAGGGGTCCATAAGGTTATAATTTGCTTTTGCATATTTTAGTTGTTAGGCCAGTTGGTTCATTTCTTGTCAAGAGAAGGCAAACCTTCTGCAATTCCATCTCCTTTTACTATAATCTTCTAACACTTAATTATGATACAGAAGATAGGCTTTTGGACACTTAGCAATAATGTTACAGACTAGAGAGGAGTTTGGCAAGGATCTTTTTAAGTCTTGGTAAAAAGCTAGTTGGTTGGTTATAGTCTAAGGTTTAAGTGATACTTATTCTAAAGGGCACTTGCTTATGACTTCTTGACCTTGAACCTAAGGTCAAAGGCCTCTTGCCAAGTTCTATACTCCATTAGTTTTAGAGATATGTGGCTAACCATTTTCTCTCTTTAGCACCCCTAGCATTATTCTCCTTCGGGTGTTGTGTGTATTTCCTTTAATAGTGTTAAAGGGAACACTAGCCTCTTTACTTCTTTTTGTGTGTGGATAGTTAATGTATGGTCCATTTTGATAGTGTAAGAATTTAATATTTTAGTTGAAATGAATGAGAAAAAAAGAGGCTTATATGGCAATTTTGTGTTGATGTTGTCTAATTGGACACTTCCTATAATGACAATAAAGAATAGGGTAAGAGAGGGAGTGTATGGGACTCCATTTGTGCTATTGATTTTCGAAGTAAAAGTTAGATATTATAATAATATCTTAGGCAAGGACCATACTCACAAATGAGGGGAAAAGACGTACATTATGACGTGGTTCTTATAAATAACGCTAAATGATAAGGATGCTTACTGAAGATCTAAGTGAAACTTGGGCATGAGATTAAGGGTTTGCAAAATATAATAAAATTAAGTCTAAAGGTATACTAGTTTAGAGTGCAAATACCATGTTAATGGGAGCTTGGGGCAATTAATGAGCTTGGTAACAAGCTCGATCATGAAAGAAAGGTAAGCTTATTGGGTTTTGAGTTAAAATCTATGCTTGTCATAGGCTTAGGCTGAAGTCCTTATCAAAAACTAAAAAATCAATGAAAACTAATAAAAAGTAAATTCCATTGTTGCTTTAGGATCATAACTAAATTCATAATTAAAATTTTAATTAATAATGTTACTATAATCAACTATAAACATTGATATTGAAGAAAAGTTGTTCTTCTAACAAAATTAATGTTTAAAACTGAAATATTTAGTTAAGAAAAAAAATAAAAGAATAATAATCCAAGTTAAACATTTTGGATTGCATAATATGAAGAAAAGGAATAAATAAATGATGAAATTCTAATTCTATTAAAAATACTAACAAATACTGTAAATTAATTATTAAGTTAATATTAAACTTTATAAATTATAAAAGTTTACTAAAAAATTCTAAAATTAAGAAAAAAACTACCACATAGAAAATTTTTTAAGTAAAGAATTACTAAAATTCATGGAGCTTTCTTACCATAGTAATATACATACATAAGCATTTTATTACTTTCTCTCTACTTCTCCAATATCACAATAATATTAGACCTACATGATAATTGAATTCATCATATTTATTGAAAATGCATTATTATTTATATTTTATTTAAATGAAAAAAAAATAAAAAGAGACTTAAATTATAGATATTTTTAAAAAATAAAAAAAATAAATTTAAGAGAAATTGTTAGGATAGACAAAGAAAATACTTAAATTATAAGTATTTTTTATTTTTAAAAAAGGTAAATTTAAAAAATTATTAACATGAATTGAGTAAATTGTAAGATATGTTTAATCATGATTAAGTAAATTAAATAAATAAAATATATTGTGAAATTCTAGTTTTATTAAAATCCTAATAAAAATTATAAATCATCTATTAATTTAATATTAAATAATAAAAATTGTGAGTCTTTTAAAAAGATTTGAATTAAATAGTTAAATATTTTTAAACTTAACCAAATGCAATCGTATAAGTATTTCACTAATTTCGTTTTAGTTTTGATATTCAAAATAAATTTAAAAATATTATTAATGTGAATTAAGCAAATTATGAGATATGTTTTAATCATAATTAAGTAAATTAAAAATTCTAATCATGATTTAGTCGTCAATGATGCAGAACTTATAATAAAGGTTAATACTTTTTGTAATTCTTATTTCTATTAATTTTTATGTATGAGAATTATTTACTAACCTAAAAGAGGAACTCTTCCGTGACTTAAATACATTAATTAGTATTTAACTCATATTGTTTACTTAAATTAGTGGTGATAATGATGGTGCTTAGGAAATATCATGCATCTAATTACTGATTTGTGAAACACTGTGCTTGTAATTAATCCAACCAAACTTGATAAAATGAAGATTGAAATGTACCTCAAATTGGAAAGGCGATGTCTTGATAGTGTACATTGAGAAGCATCCACAACCAGCACCTTGCGGCGGCAAGAAATCCTTCTCGTCATGCTATCCGGCCAAAACATTCTTGCCAGCTAAGCGGGGTAGGAATGTCCGTGGAACTTCGAGTGCCCAGTGATACTTTCATGGGTCACTCGACCCAGAAATGGGATGCTATGACTTCCCGTTTGCATATACTATTTTGACATCTTACGAGGTATCAGTCCTTTAAAGTTTGTTAGTCTAAGGATGGAAGTAAATTGGTAACTTGCTGTGTGACACTAGATTTGCTGCCTAGCGGGTTTGGGACCCAAATGACCTGTACAATGATGGCTTACTTTTGTCCTTTTGTAATTTTTTTTATTTGTCTTTTTGTTTTTTCAGCTTCGTTGATCTAAACCTTATCTTTTGGGGATCTTGGAGAGACTGGATGTATGGTAGATGTCTTTCCTCCTCCATTTTCAGTCTAACAAAAGTGCCCTTTGCTTCGGTTGGACATGTTATTCCAGGCGTTGGATTCTGACAATGTATTGTAGGAGAGTGGAAGGCAAGGAAATGGTGAAAGGTGCAAACGGGAGAAAAAGAAGCTGAAACTAGAAAGTAATCTTGTATGACTTCATTGATAAGATGTCGCTACTGGCCCCCAGCAGCTTCATGCCGTCTTCTGAATCTGAAGCGCGAAAGTGGAATGAGATCATCAAGAAGCAAATGCAAATGGGGGATGCCAAAGGTGCTTTGCTAACCTATGTGAACATGCAGACGCTTGTTGGCCTTGGTGCTGACAACTATTCATATCCAATTTTACTCAAAGCGGCTGGCACTTGCTTTAGCCCTCGTTTTGGCTTTGCGCTTCATGCCCAGACAATAAAAACTGGTTTTGTTCGTCATGCTTTTGTCCAGAATGCTCTGTTGAACATGTATGGTACCTTTCATCGCATTACTGATGCTTCTAAAGTATTTGATATGGTTCCTGTAAAAGACGTGGTATCGTGGAATTCAATGCTACATGCGTATGCTTCCAACGGCCGGATGGAAGATGCTTTAAATCTGTTCAATTTGATGTCTTTAAAGAACATTACTTCTTCCAACATCATGCTTTCTGGGTACTCGAGCAGTGGAATGATGGCGGCTGCTAGGAGAATCCTTGATGAGATGCCTTCGAAAGATGTTGTGTCCTGGAACTCAATGATATTGGGATATACCCGGGCAGGGGAATTGGAAATGGCTGCTCAGTTACTTAGGTCGATGCCTGTAAGAAATCTAATCACCTGGAACTCAATGATTACTGGATGTTTACAAAACCAACTTTTCAGCGAGGTTCTAGACTTGTTTGATGAAATGAAGAGCGGAAACTGTGTACCTGACCATCTTACGGTCACTAGTCTTTTATCAGCATGTGCCCATTTGGGATCTCTAGAAAAAGGAAAAGAAGCACACGTCTACGCCATTGACAATGGGTTTGCAGCAAGTCCCCATGTAACAACAGCTTTAGTGGATATGTATGCTAAATGTGGATGTATACAATACTCTTTACAGGTCTTCTATAAGGCCTCAATTAAGGATATTTACTGTTGGAATGCTGCAATTTCTGCGCTGGGACTGCACGGCCATGGCTCTGCTGCTCTCAAGCTCTTTAGTGAGATGAGAAAAAACCGTATAATAGCCGACGACATTACCTTTATATGCCTGCTTAATGCTTGCAGCCATTCAGGTTTGGTCCAAGAAGGCTGTCAATTGTTCAGTTGCATGCAAAAGGAGTTTGGAATATCTCCCAAAATAGAGCACTATGGTTGCATGGTTGATCTCCTGGCCAGAGCCAAGCATATCGATTGTGCGTATGGACTGGTTGAAGCTATGCCTTTCAAACCTGGAGAAGCCATCTTGGGTGCCCTACTCAGTGCCTGTGTAATTCATCGAGATCTCGAAACTGGCGAGCGAGTGATGAAGATGGTTTCTTCCATGGCTCCTTGTCTAAGTGATGGAGAAATTATGATGTTTATCAACTTGTACGCATCGTGTGGTCGTTTGGAGGAAACTAATAGATGGAGAAAGATGATGAATGCCACAGGAATGGTCAAAACTGCGGGATGCTGCATAATTGAGGTGAATGGAACGTTTCACAAGTTTTTAGCTGCAAAAGCCAAGCGCCAAGTGGTAAGCATATGAAAGAAGAAACTTTCCACAGAGCACAAATTCAAAACACCTTTAATTGTAAGAAATTTCTAATTTCACTCTCCTTTTATAGTCATATTAACTCACATGTAGAATTTATAGGGAAAATCGGTAACTATATCTTTTTTCAAATAACTTTTTTTTTTAAAAAAGACCAGTTGCTACACATGTAGCTGCTTCCAACCCCGATTAACTATATATATATATATATATATAATTTATTTATTTATTTATCTTATAGTTTTCTTTAAATTTTACTTTAAGTCCTCTTTTCATAAACTTATCAAATTGCCCCTATTTTAAGTCTTCCATAAAGATTCCAAAGTTCACCGTGCAGGACATTATTGTGCAACGGACCCATACAATTCTAATTCCTCGAAGAACTGACATCAAGAGCACAATATTTGGAAAATTTTAATCACTTGCCAAGAAAAGAAAATCATGTACTTATCAACTTTTCTGATCAATTTCAGAAACTCTAATGCCCTAAACTTTGCAAAATTTTCATTAAAATCGAAGTAAATTTTGGAGGATCAATCTTCATGTTGTCATATATATATATATATGCAATTCACACATTTGCAAACATGTTTTCTATTGGTTTGAACCCTAAAATAAAATAAAAAAAAAACAATAACCATCTTAGTAAATTAAACATTTCTGTGGCACCAACATCCAATTCATTGATTCATATTTAAAGTTTCCATCGATAAATATTGGCAGTCCTAACCTGGAGTCAAGTGATGCAAATATATAACTACCTTATTATTCCCAAATATTTGAAACTACTTGACTTTAGTTAAAAACTTTGTAAATATAATTCATTAAACCCTAAATTTATAGTAGATCATTCTTTGGACAATGATATGTTAAGAATCAACTAACCTAACAATAACACTATTAAGTTGTTTACACAAAACATTAAATAAAAGATACTGAAATGAAGAAAAATTTAAAATAATTTTCTCTTAGCATTAATCAATCTAAGGATTTAAATCTTTAATGTAAAATCTAAAAGTTCATTACTTATACCAATGAACAAGACAATCAGTAGCAAAAGAGCAATTATTAATTATTGAAGTAACTTAATTTTTTTTCAATGTTTCAATTTGTAGTTGTCGCAATCTAGCGCGGTGAAAAATTTGGCATATCATGCGGAACTCCATTTTTCTATGTATTTCTGAGGAAAGCGTTGTATCGTTGTAGGATGACATTGTAATGTTCATTAATTGATTTTTATAATCACAGCTAATGATTTTAAGTGCGAATGAAATATTATACTGATTTAGTCTGTTTTATAAAAATTCATCAGAGTTGGGAAGTACAATTGTGTCTACTAAAAGTTAAGACTAACGCAGACACTCCTCGTGAAATGACAATACCCATGACTTTAATATTAATTATATACGTATGCTTATTCCTGATTTAATAGTTTATTTACTTATCTTTCTTTAAAACACATAATTAGAAAACTTCTATTACAAGCATTAACTATAATTTTAGAATGACAATATAATTAGAATAAGATTAAAATTTATAAAAATTTATTAAATATTCATACTTAAAGTATATTATCGAAGGCAACTTTAGAAAAGTTTGAGATGTTAGAAATGATGATTTAGAATTTTAAAAAAATTATTTAATTATTATCACTATATATCATTATCGTTATTTGAAAATAACAAATTGTTCTTTTTTTAAAAGAAAACAAAAACTAGTCAAGGTTGATTGAATTAGTTAAAACCCACCAAAACCAATTAAAGTTGGTCAAAATAGGTCAAAATGGGTTAAAATGGATTAAAGTGAATCAACAAAAATCAAAGCCGATTATGTCGGTCAACTAAAGTTAAAGCCATATAAGTAAGTCAGTCAACAAAAGTTAAAGTTATCCAATGAGTCAACAAAAGTCAAAGCTGTCTAAACCGTCAACGAAAGTCAAAGTTAGTTAAGCAAAGTTAAAGTCGTATAAGTTGATGAACAAAAGTTATAGTCGATTAAATCTAGTTAACCAAAATTAAAGTCATATAAGCAGGCAAACAAAATTAAAGTCACAGCTTACTATCCACACTTACTACATTTACTGTCTGTGCTTTCTACGCCCTCTGTCCATGCTCTCGGCACCTATTGTCTGCACTCTTTGTGCACATTTGCACTCACTATTCACGTGTGTTGTGCGCCCACTATCCTTGCTATCTGTGCCAACTGTCCACACAAGCTGTCCTCAGAAACTCTACTTACAAACTATGCTTTATGTTAGCACAAGTTATACTTGTTATTCGTGTGTGCTGCTCCTGTTATTAGCTCACATTGCTACTACTATTTGTGCACACTATTATTGCTCTCCTTGCGTTACTTTCCTTGCACACTACAGTAATTTTCTCGTGCCATTGCTGCTTTCCACATGCGTTGCAACAAATTTCTCACACCACTGCTACTCTCTCCATGCACTACAGCAAATTTTTCACGCCGCTGTTAGTCTCCCTGCACACTGTAGTAGATTTCTCACGTTGCTGTTGGTTTGCTGATTGATTCCCATACCTACTATTGCACTTTCTACAAATGGCTGTTGATTCTCAGACCTATTACTGCACGTTCTAATTTTTTTTCTTCATTCCTAAGCATGCTTTTACTACTAGGAAGCCTTTTGAGGTGTTACTAGTGTTGGTATACTTTCTTGGATGTGCAGGGACGTGCTGCTGTTACTAGTATACCTTCTTGAATGTGCAGGAACGTGCTTCTGTAGCTGTTATACCCTCCTAGATGTGTAAGGACTCTATTGTTATTGGTATACCCTTAAGGACTTGCTACTATTACTGGGAAGTCTTCTAGATGTGTTGTTGCTGGTGGGAAGCCTCTTAGATGTGTTGTTGTTGGGAAGTTTCTTGGACATGCTGCTGTTACTAGAAAGCCTCTTGGATGTGTTACTGGTACAGGGAAGCCTTCTAAACGTGCTGCTGCTCTCTTTTTGAGTAGTTGCCTTGCCTTTTTTCCTTGGTGGCTGTTGCACTCTTCTTCGTTTGCTGCCCCTTGCTTTCTTTCTTCCTTTCCTTGGCTAGTTGTGTTGCCTTTTTTCCTTGGTGGTTGCTGCACTCTTCTTGGCCACTTGCCTTGCCTTCTTTTTTCCTCTCTTTACTTGGTTGCACTTTGCTTGGTAGCTATCTCCTCTTTATTGTTCACCTATCTTTTTCCCTAGGTTTGCTGCTCACCTCTCTCTTTAGCCAGCTCTCTCAATTTTCTGTAGTACACGCCCTTATTACAAGACACATAAGTTAATTTATAAAGCCTTGATATTAAGGCTATATAATCATCAACGGTCATCATTAATTCCTATATGTTGCTCTACAATTAACAACCAGATTTGATTCCTAAAATTTAGGGTCACGATCAATGTTGACTCCTTAACGTTAGTGTTAACCTATTATCACCAGTTTCTCCTAATGACCTCACTACATCTCAATGACATTCATAATATCAAATCAATACATATAACTGTATGAGATGGTGTTGATAATAAATTCAACATTAGCTATTAAAGATGGACTTAACAATCTCCTCCTTTGGATTTGTTAGTAACACATTAAATCCAACCATGCATAACATTCCCTGCACATAATCATTCACAACTCTCCTTGAACCATACATCTCCCTTAACTTGGTTTAACTCCCCCTTTCTACTTCTCCCCCTTGACATGATCTCCTTCTTTATCAATCAAGTTACTCCCCTTTTTTATCAATATATATTCTTTTTGGATTTATGTAAAATATCTCCCCTTTTGATAATAAATCCAAAGAAAAATAGAAGAGGGAAGGGGAGAGGGATTAGAGAATACCTCAACCTCTAGGGTATGATTGAATACTTAAGTTTAGCCTCTTTTGTCCAAGATGTCCCAATCTTCCATACCACAACAAATTCTCATCTTTAGTACTTATGTAACATGCATTTTTTCTTTTGGAAACTTGATATAAGTTTTCATTTGTTCTTTTACCTTAGTAAGAATAGCACCATCTCTTAATCTCTTTACTGTGCAACCACTCTTTCTGAAAGTAACTTCATGTCCATCATCACACAGCTGGCTAACATTGATGAGATTATATGTTAGCCCTTTAACATACAACACTTTCTTTAATTGTAGCTTTTTTGCACTAATTTCAGTAGTACCAATACTTGTAATCTTTAAGACACCATAATTGCCAAATTTAATAGATTCTTTATCATATTTTGCTACTTTTTTGAACATCTTAGAGTCTCCTGTCATATGTAAAGAGCAAACACTATTTAAGGTTCATGGTTTTTTTTTTTTCATAGAAGTTTTTAACACTACTTCCACAACCATAGACGTTTCTCTTCCTTTTCTTTTTCTTTGGTTGACTATAGGAATTTGTATAGGTGTTCTCCTTTGCATTCCTCGACCAGACAGCAGTGGTTGGTGTGATCTCCTTTGCATTCTTTGACTTGGTAGCAATGTCAAGCAGTCTTCAGCAGCATATCCAACCCTTTCATATCTTCCACAGATTTCTCCCAATAAATCAAATATGTTTCTTAATGGAATATGACTTTTTTCCACCTAAGACTGCCTTCTTTCTTGATAGAGTATCCACTTTGACTCATGCGTTACACTATTTCTTCATTATAGGCTGAATGTTCTAACAAGTATTAGCCATATACCCATACTTACCATAGTTTCAGGAAAATCTTTCGAACTTGGATTTACTTCTCTTACCAAGTCCATGTCTCCTTTCTTTAGCAACTAGTGTGACAGCCTTCTTTCCATCTATGATAGCTTATTTCCTTTGGTTTAGAGTCTTCTCCACATCTTTCTTAACCCATTTTAACTTAGGTTACTCTCCCTTCTCCATCACATCACTATGCTTGGCACAAACACAATCTTCTTCTTTTCTTCTACCTTCTTACTCGGCTTCTTAATGTAGCCAAGTTTTTTCTTTCCCATATAATGAGGTCTTTAATTGCTTAGACACTCATCCAACTTTCTGGTAGCATCCTCCTTGATGACACTTATTAATGATGACTTTCCTTTCATTTCCATGGCCTTCATAAAGCTTTCTTCATGCTTCTTTAGCTTGGACTTGGCCTTATGAAGATTAGCCTACAAAATTAGCACATTTTGCTCTTGTATAATCATTTTAGTGCCAAGATCTTTATATATCTTGCCTTGCTTAGCCTTAAGTACGATTACCTCCTCAATCCTCTTTAATTACTCTTCCTCTTTTACTTCAAACTCCTTTTCTTTCACTTGGAGATTAGATTTATCAACAATAGAATTTTCATATAGCTTTTTGAGATGTTTTACCTCTCTTTCTAACTTGCTGTTTTTTCGCAAACAAGCTCTCAACTCATTCTCAAGTTATTGTAACAACTAATCCTTTTCCTCTTTTTTTGATTCCTCCCCACTTTAAGATTCTTTGTCATCATCTACTTGAGTGACCATCACATCCTTTGCAGCATCATCATCATAACCATTGTCAATTTCCTCTTCAGAATCCTCTTTATCTAGCTTGCTCAAATAATTTCTTATTTTGAATATGAAGAATTGCTTTTTCCCATTGGCATTTGAATTTCTAACTTTAGGATAGTTGGATTTCTTTGTTCTTTACTAGGGTAGGCTCATCATCATCATCACTGCATACTTCTATTCTCTTTAGGCAATCACAACAAAGTGCAATATATCTCCACAACTAAAGCACTTCAAGGGTAGTTTTCCCTTGTACTTCCCTTTCCCTTTCCTTAAGTTCCTAGTAATATATGTTATGACTTCATCCAGCTTAGTATCACCATCTTCTTTTTCAAAACTGCTGTCAAACTCTTTTTCTTGGTCTTTAATTTTTAACTTCTTCATTGCCTTGAATGTCAACTCCTTATCCACCTTATCCTTCTTTTCTTTCTTCATTAAAGCTATTCTTATTTCATAAGCCACTAATATGCTGTACAAGTCATCTAAGGGTAACCTATCCAAATCTCTATCTTCTAAGAAAGAAACTTTGGTGTTGTAAATTTCTGGCAAGGTCTTGAGTATTTTCTTTACCACAGTGGTATTGTAGATCTCCTCTCTATAGCTTCTGATGGAGCATACAATTTTGTTGACTCTTATGAAGAATGTATCCACAGTCTTATCGTTCTGCATCTTTATGTCTTCGAATTTATTTCTTTAAATTTGTAACTTGACTTCCTTCATAACTTTGTCTCCTTCATAGATATTCTTTAATTTTTCCCAAATTTGCTTATTTGTGTTACAACCCATCACCTTGGTGAATTCTTTATTAGACAAGGAGGTATATAAGGCATTTCTTACCTTTCCATCACATTCCAAGTTCTTTTTATTAGCCAGTGTCATAGGATCATTTTCAACAACAAGGATGAAGCTACTAATAGTAGACTCAAATACATTAAGACCAAGGGACATCAAATATAGGAACATTCTATTCTTCCATAATTAATAATTCTGTTTATTAAACGTAAGAATGTCCTTGCTATTAATACTATTCATGCTATCCATGATATCAAGTAGCAGTAGAGATAAAACTCACATAATAATTCAGAATTTTAATTCAAAGTGAAAAAATTGGATCAACAAAGGAACTGGCTTTAATACCACTTAATGAGGACCATTGTAAGTCTCACATTGAGAAGGGGTGAATTAGTGTGAGCTATCTTCTGTTTACAAATTGATCAGAATTTAACTTTTATGGCTTGTTAAAACTGATGATCCAATTTTTAATTTTTTCCTTTATGTAAGTGTGACTGTTCAAATAAAAATTAATGTGTAAGCACCCAAGAACACATGACAATTTTTATGTGGTTCACTCACAATGTGTTAGCTACATCCACGATGTGATAGGATCACTCCTAAATCACACAATCCACTCTTGTTATCAAGGGATATAATTATGGTGTGGAAGGATCACTCCTTAACCACTTGTGATAGGACTACTTCTTAATCACTTACAATGATCTCTCGATCACTCTAAGGGTATCCCACCCTTTTTCAACACATTTATTAAGAGTTTGCGATTAAAACCTTTCATAAAGAATGATCACTCAATGTATACAACTACTAGAGTAAAATATGGATCTTCTTTTTCCTTTGCTGCCAGTGTTGTTTCACCTGCTGCTATTATTGCCCGTACGCATTGCTGCATCTATCCACTACTGTCCACGTGCACAATTAATACTCTCTGTTTACGCATCTATGTACTGTCCGCATGTGCTATACCTGTTGGCCTTACAAGCTATACCTGCTGTCTACACAAGATATGCTCGTTGTTTGTGCTTTTGCTGTTCGTGGTCTTTATGCTTGCTGTACATGCATATTGTGCTTACTATTTGTACGCACTGCTCATGCTATTTGCGGTCTTTGCACCTGTTGTTTGTGTGTGTTGTGCGCCCCCCTGTCTGTGCTTTTTGTGCCTGCTGTACTCATGTGCTTTGCACCTATTATCCGCACTCCCTATGCCTATTGTCTGTGCATGTTGTGCCCACTATCCGTGCTCTTATTGTCTACACACACTGCAACTACTATTCACATGCACTTTGCTTGTTGTTTGCACACACTGTGCCTATTGTCTGCATATGCTCTCTACACCCTTTTTCTGTGCTCTTTATGCCTGCTGTCCACGCTCTTTATGCCCATTGTTCGCGTGTGCTATGTGCTTACTGTCTGTATACGCTCTATGCTTGTTGTCCATGCTCTCTGCGTTGGCTATCTCCACAAGCTATGCCCACTATCCTTTCAAGCTCTACCTGCTGTCCATACAAGTTGTGCCTTTTGTCGACATAAGTTATACAAAATATATGCATGTGTTGCTCTTACTATTGACTTGCACCATTGCTGCTATCCATGTGTGTTGTTACTGCTTTCTCGCACCATTGTTACTCTCCCAGCGTGTTGCAACAATTTTTCTTGTGCTATTGCTGCTTTCCCGATGTGTTGCAGCTGCTTTCTTGTGCTGTTACTGCTCTCCTTGCACGTTGCAGCAGTTTTCTCTCGATACTGCTACTCTCTCTGTGTGATGCAGCAAATTTCTTGCATCTTTGTTGCTCTCCCCGCGTGCTGCAACAGATTTTTCACACTACTACTCTCCTTGCACATTGCAACAGATTTCTCGCGTTGTTGCTGGTTTGTTGGTTGATTCCTAGACATGCTACTGCACTTTCTGTAGGTGGTTGTTGATTCTTGGACCTGCTGCTGTACATTCTAATTTTTACATGATTCCCAAATGTGCTTTTGCTATTAGGAAGCCTTCTGAGGTGCTGCTGGTGTTGGTATACCATCTTAGATGCGTAGAGATGTGCTACTACTGCTAGTATACTTTCTTGAACATGTAGGAATGTGCTGCTGGTGCTGGTATACCCTCCTGGACCTGCATGGACGTCTACTGTTGCTAGTATATCTTCCTGAATGTGCAAGGACGTATTGTTGGTGTTGGTATACCCTTTTGGACCTACTGCTATTACGAGGTAGTCTCTTGGATGTGTTGCTACTGGGAAGCCTCTTGGACATGCTGCTAGTGTAAGGAAGCCTCCTAGATGTACTGCTGCTCTCTTCTTAACTAGCTACTTTGCCATTTTTCCTTGATGACAACTGCACTCTCCTTACTTGGTTGCCCCTTGCTTTCTTTCTTCCTCTCTTTGGCTGATTGCATTGCCTTCTTTCCTTGATGGCTATTGCACTTTTCTTGGTTGACTGCCTTGCCTTCTTTCTTCCTCTCCTTGGCCAATTGCACCTTGCTTGGTGGCTACCTCCTTTTTTCTGTTCACTTCTCTTTTTCCCTAAATTTGCCACTCACCTCTCTCTTTGGTCTACTCTCTCAATTTTCTACATACGCCCTTTTTGCAAGATGCATAGAGATATTTATAAAGCCTTGATATTAAGGATAAACAATCATTAACGATCATTGTTAATTCCTACATGTTACCTTACAATTAACAGCCGAATTTGATTCCTAAAATTTAGGGTCAACAGTCAATAGTCAATTTTCACCCTTAAAATTTAAGGTCATAGTCAATGTTGACTCCTCAACACTAGAGTTGACCTGTCATCACTAGTTTCTCCCAATAACCTCACTACATTTCAACAACATTTATAATATCAAATCAACACATATAATAGTATGAGATGGTGTTGACAATTAATCTAATATTAGCCATCAAAGATAGGCATAACAAATTGCTTAACCTTAGCCTATTCTACCTCCTTTAATATAGCTTCCATTAGAATCCTTAAGGAAGGAATTTCAATCTTAACTAGCAAAATTGCCTTGATCTAATAAATTAATACAAAATGGTGTTGCCTCTATGGATGTATATATTGTGGTGGTGCTATAGGCATGTAGTACAAATGGTAACATATTATACCAAGTTTTGTATGTAATTTTTATTTTTTTAATGATTTGTTTCAAATTTTTATTTGCTACATCAATTGCCTTATTCATTTTTAGCCAATATGGAATAAAGTTATGATGCTTAATTTTGAATTAGTTATAAAGATTAGTCATCATTTTGTTGTTTAGGTTTGTGACATTATTTGCAATCAATTACTTTGGCATGCTATAGTGACATATGTATCTTTCTTTATGAATTTAATAACCATTCTACAAGTGATGTTCATGTAAGATACTACTTCAACCTATTTGGTAAAGTAGTCAATCGCTATTAGGATGAATTGATGCTCGTTAAATGCCTTAGGTGTAATAGGAATAATCATGTTTATTCCCCCATATAAAGAGTGGGGGATGTAATGGCATAAGGCATAACATATATATATATTGCTTATATTGGACAATTATGATATCTTTTGGTATGTTAATGATAATCTAGCTCTGAACAATAATATTTTGCTTTAAGATCTTTCTAACCATGGAAAGGCCATCAATATAAGATCCATATAAGCCCCCATGTACTTTTTTGATCATAGTTTCCACCTCTATTATATCTACACATTGCAACAAAATTGAGTCATAATTGCACTTGTAGAGGACATCTCCATTGGGGAAGAAATTCATTACTATCCTTCATAAAGTCCTTTTATCATTATTAGTTGGTCCTTCAGGATATTCTCTTCTTTTAAGGTAATGCTTTATATCATAATACCAAGGCTTTCCATCCCTCTTTTTTTTTTTATGCATGTAATAAGTCAAAGCATGATGGACATTGATATGGATCTCCTTCATATTAGCTTTAGAATCTATCTCATATATAGATAGCAAGGGTGATAAAACATTGAAAATTTGATTGCTTTCTCAAGGCATGTGATTAAGGCTAGGTTAATGAAATCATTTTGCTAACTACTTAATGTATTAATGATAAGGAATAAGTTTATAGTCATATGTCTTCCATTCACTTAATAATTAGTATATAACTAATGTTGAATCACTAAATATCTTGAGGCTTTTAGCCTTTAGTTCTAAGGCATATAATTCTATGCCCTAAAGCATTGAATGCCCCATCAAACCATATTTACTATTCATATATGAAATCAAAGTACATAGGCTTATAATAATAAAAAAAAAGCTTGATCTACTAGGAAATAACAATTGTACTAGTCTTAATCACTTTACGACTAACATATTAAATGTCATACCCTGACAAAAAACAAAAAACCTTGCTAATAGGCAATTCATCTTGACAATGTTGCTTTTCTAAAGATGTACTTAAAGAGATTTTTTTTTTAACAATAAGCCAAGTTGTATAGGATAACATATATTGTCGAAGTTGATGTGCTGTCCATTTTAAGGCACAATAAATTATTTCCAAATTGAAATATTAACTTTCATAGCCTATAAATTTTTGGCTGAGGTGGTAAATCAACCTTTCCTTTCTAGCAATCTTATCATATTTTCATAAGACACAAACCATACACTACTTCCATGCAATGAGATACAATACGAGTGGTTTATTAAAACCTAATAGCATTATAACTAAGGGATTAGACAGGTAATGTTTGGTTTTATTAAAGGCTTCTTGGCATTTATTATGCCATTGCCTTAGATTGTTTTTTTGCACCATACCAAATACAAACTAATATATTGTTATTGGTGGGATATAAACCTAGTAATATAAATAACCTTTCAAAGAATCCTCGTACCTCTTTTGGTGTATAAGGTGTAGGCATTTCTTGTATGACTTTAATTTTATCAAGATCAACTTTGATCCCCCTTTGACTTACAATAAATCCCAACTTCCCTGAATTTTCCCTAAAAATGCACTTAACTAGGTTAAGTTTAAGTTGAAATGTTCTTGGATAATCAAACAACTTTTAAGGACCAATAAGTAATCTTCACCTACTTGAAATTTTATGATCATATCATTAATGTAAACTTTAATCTCTTTAAGCATCATGTCATGGAACAAAGTGACCATTGCCCACTAATAGGTGGTGTTTACATTCTTAAAACCAAATGGCATGACTTTGTAGCAAAAGTATCCCCATATGGTGATAAATGTTGTTTTCTCTATATCTTCAAATGCTAGTTCAATTTGATTGTTTTTTGAGAACAGGTCTATAAATAAGAACATTGAGCAATATTGTCCATAAGAACATTAATATGTGACAAGGGGAAGTTATCTTTGGAACTTGCTTTATTTAGGTCTTTATAGTCAATGCATATATATACTTTACCATCTTTCTTTAATAAAGGCATAATGTTGGTTACCCATTCTAAATAATTTATTACTTGAAGAAAGCCTGCATATAACTATTTCTCAACTTTTTTCTTAATTTTTAACAAGATTTTTGGTTTCATCCTTCTAAACTTTTATTGTACTTATTTGCATTCTGGTTTTAGCAGTAGTTTATGCACCATTATATTGCATTCAAACATGGCATACCTTGGTATGGCCAAGTGAATATATCTTTGTATTATTTGATCAATTGACTTATGCTTTGTCTACTCTCTAAGGAAAGTTTCACACTAATTTTAACTTTTTGAAGATTTTTTACAATGTTAGGGTTAATTAGCTCCAATGGCTCTTTCTTAATCTTGCTCAATTAGGATTTGTAAGTCAAATGAAATATCCTTATTATTAGAATCATTTAGGGTTGATATATTGAAGGTGCATTTAGATGTTGTCTTAAGACAATCATTAGTTAAACTATTAGTTTTATTTTTTAGCATCCTAAATAATGGATAAGAGGCTTAAAATGAAATAAGGTTGTTAGATCGACTTGTGTAAATGAAAGTGAATTTTAATATGATAGAAAGGAATAAGAGAATTAGGATTATAAATGCAGCTGAAATAATCATACATTATTAGTAAATATATGACAAATAGGTGCCCATTTTATTACATATCTATTTGTGAATATCACAAGATTAATAGATAGGGAACTAAACTATATTACTTTGTAAAAGACTTACGTGATTAAGGAATCTTTTATGCTTGCTAACTACTAATAAGAGCTCTGGAACTATAAGGTTGAACTAATAAAGTATGAGGTAAACCACTCTTATTTCCTTAGGGTATAACATCCCCTACTTCATGTTATGCCTTTGACTTGTGTGATGTCAAATATGGCTGTATGTGTCAATTTTGGTGCTAATGCTTGATTCTAAGAATCTACTTAAAAATTAGATTACTTGCCACCTTGATAATGAAATGTATGACAATAAGGTAAAGCCTAAATAATTGATGGAAATATTTTTGGTGGTGTTAGGATCCTTTAATAATGAGATGATAGACATTTTCAAACTATTACCCCAACTTTTACCATTCTAATTTTCAAGAAACTAAAACTTAAATTTGGATAATCACCACTTATGTATTCTTTAATTTACTTCATGTTATTATGATTAGGTGCAGAGTTAGTGTTGATATCAAGCTTATTTTCTTCCTACAAAATATCAATCCATCCATCATCCTTTAATTCTTAAAATCTACATTTAAAAGTATAACAATTATTAGTAGAATGTCCAATGTGTCTACCAAGGTACTCACACTTAGTATTATCATTATACCAATTTAGGTAGGGTGACTTTAGTTGTTTCTTTTTAATGATAATTAGTAATTTGTTTTGAATGAGCCATAACAATAACTATAAATATGGCACTGGTATAGGATTAATTCTTCTCTTTTCCTATCTTTTAGTGTTTACCTAATTCCCCGATGGTGTTAGTGCACAAGCATTTAGTTAAAGGGGTCATGGTTAAGGGTTTTAGTATGCAACAAGGGTTGCTACATTATGTAACTAATAAGACTGTTGAGGGTTAAATTGCCCCAAGTGTTACCAAAGGCTAAATAAAAAAAGCATAGTCTTATTCAATTGCCATATTTAGTCACTTGGAGTTTCCTTTCCCTTTTTTTTCCTTTTGCTTGTATCAATTTTCTTGAATGTTGTGGAGTCAGTTGAGGCATCAATGACTTTTCCTTTTTGAATGCCCTTATAACCCTTATACCTATAAGTACCAAATCTGCAAAACTTCTTAATGCACTTCCTTCCATGCTATCATAATAGGCTTCTTTTAAAGTGTTAAGGAAACTAGAAACAAGCTCCTTTTCTAGCAAAGAAGGCTAAACTTGAATAACTATGTTATGCCAACGTTATGCATATTACTTAAAAGTCTCCTTTAACTTATTTTTCATGGCTTAAAGACTTATTTGAGTGGGTTTTAATTTAAAATATATTTAGACCTAACTTTTAAGGCAGCTATTAGTTCTTTCTAAGTCTTAACATTCTTCTCATCTTGTTTAATGTACTAGCAAGAAGCCACCCTCATCAAGCTATCCTAAAAGCAATACAACAAAAGTTTTTCATTATAAGCATATACTATTATTTTTTGAATGTACATGATAAGATGGTTAAATAGTAATTTGGTTGCATTATACTTCTTAAATTTTAAGATCTTAAATTTTGGTAAAATAATTATATCCTAAATTAAACAGAGATATAAGGCACTTAAGAGAGTATGAATATCTTCTTTTTTAATGGCTCTAACTTCTTTTTGTAAGAGATCAACTTTTTATTTCATAAAAGGTTTATCGACATCTGTAATTTTGTCTTTTAATTTAGAATTACTTTTGATTTTTTTTAAAAAATTATTTCCATAAGGAAGTTTGTCAAAATGACATTTGATCCATAAATTTTGGTACTAAATGATTATGTAGTCATTACTTTCCTTAAAGAAGGATGTGCCCCTGATTAAGGCTAAATGAAAAAGGCTTGAGATGTTCCAAGCCATAAAGTTAACAGAAACAATCTTACCACTAAAACACGTGAAGTTTCCTAAAGAACTAAGTCCCCATTGGCTAACATTCCTTTAAATGTTTAAACTATGCTCTTTTAGCTCCTTAATTAAGGTTTGAATTCCATCCATATGAGTGACCAATTCCTCAAAAGTTTCCTTAATCCTTCATATGTGAGATTGAGTTAGGACTATATATCTTACCAAATGTAAGCTTTATTTTTGTTCGACCTATTTTTAGGACTTATACACTTAAAACTTGACATAAAAATAAATGCTACATAAACAATGAATGTGCAAGTTATTCATGAGTTGCTAAAAAGATTTATAAAAAGGTTTTTATAATTAATATGTCAAAGTATTGCATCCCATAGATGGGTTCTTACTAGTAGTTATAAAAACTGGAAAAGTATCTTATTGATGCCATCATATAAAAATAACTAGGGTTGCTTTTACAAACAAGGATCCTGTGAGTTCTTACCTTATAAAAGATATGGACAAGGCATTTTGTGGGATAAGTTACATAAACTTAGTAATTTATATATTATGTTAGCATTTTTTAAGCTATTAATTACTCTTCCTCCCTCAAGTTGTACCCATCTTTAAGGAAATTAAGATCTTTAGGATCCACATCCTTTTTGCCATGATAACAAACAAGCTGGTGGCAAAGGAATTAGGTGTAAGATAGAGAAAGGGTCTTACACTTCAATTGGACATGCCCATCCCAATGATAACTTGTAATCTTAAATAAAGCTATAGGGGATATCCTAGTAGCAATTCCATTTTATGAGTAGAGAATATTCTTGATGTCACACCAATTTGCTAAAAAGCTATATAGGCTGATCAAAGGATTTATAAGAAAACTACAAATTAATTAGATAGAAGGACATATGAATATTTTGGTATTTTGATCTTGAATCTATATGTTTAAATAAAGATAGAAGAGATAAAAGATAAAGGAAGGGTCATATATGCAACTAAGAATTACCCTTTACTTTTATAAAAGATTGAAGAGGTTGAATAATATATCTAAATAGGATTAGTTCATTGGATTTTGCTCCTGTTGTCTCATGTAAGCATTAACCCATGGCTGATGAATTATCATGCCTATAATGTACTTCCAAGCCAAGTAAATAAGTAGATATATAGCCTTATTTGGAAATTTTTGGAAATGTATGATAGGAATATAAAAGCAATTCATGAACATATAAGAAGCATGCCAATCCATATATTTTAACTAGTAATTGCTAATCCATATAGCAAAATGAGTTCTAACTTATTAATCATGAAATTTTGTGCCTTAAAAAAGCCTTTCAAGTGATGGTTTAGGCAATATCCACTAGTAACAAGTCAACGACACTGTCAGTTGATTACAAATAGCTTAATAACTATTACCCTCTATAGGGATATGGATCAAATCACTTAGCTATAAAGCCTTTAATGCATATCCTTTGGCAATTATTTCTTTCATGTTATAAATATGAAAAAAAAAAAGAAAACAAAGGTTAGTATAGTAATTAGATTGTGATTATATGATGATATGTTATGTTATGTAAGGGCATTGTTTATTTAGTTAAACCTTTGCTAATGTTTTCATTAGACTAAAATATATTGTATATTATACATAACAAAAAGCATAAGATTACAATCATCACTTATAGCAAAAACAAAAACCACCCTTATACATATTTTATGTTATAAGCCACCTAATTACAAAAAGTGGTATGAAATCTAATTATAACGAACTGAAACCTAACACCAAAGTTGATATCACTAGGATCGTTTTAAGACAAATTATAAAATAAACAATTCTGACCTAATGATTATAAAGCAACCATAAACCAGACTTATATAATGATTAGAAGCCACTCTTATGCAACACAAGTTAAAGAAGATAAATTTATGAAAAACACAATCAAGCATGTAAATCAACAAGTTCATAAAAAACCAATGAAAATATACTCGTTTGTATTGAAACTTGGGACAAAAAAATGTCTCTTATACTTGTAAAGTTGTATTTTGATGTCCATCCCTTTGCCACTTATGTTACAACCATATTTATAAACATATACAATACATAAACCTTGCTTACCATACGGGCTTATGACCTATTAGTGAAATACAACACAAGTTTGCAAAGTTTCCCAAATAATAATCCCATATAAAGTACTAAACTTTATATGCTTCATAGGATTCAAAATAAGTAAAAACCCAATCTAATTGGTAGTTAAAATCCCAAAGAATAAGTTTGTCCTAACGCTTATTGGTGTTTAGTCATTGGATGTGCTGTGTTATTGAGGCTGCTACAATTGTGGCACTTGATAGTTGCACGCTTTGGTCTAAAACTCATTCCATAGCCCCATAACTTCCCCTCCTCCAAGATCTCAACCTTTGTCTTGCTCATTCATCACATAAAACAAATTAAAGGCCTTTGGGATGCTTCCATCCTTAACCAATCATTTCAAGCAACTTCTTGCTCTTGGACTTGACAAATTAAATTATTAAGCACTTTTTGAGCCTTCTGTGATTTTTCCCTCGTCATTAGACCCCCAAGATTATGTAAAGCACCAATTCCTTGGTTGTTTGGTATTGGTATAAGTGGACCTTTATCAAAAAGGTTAGTATTGAAAGGGTTTACATAATAGGTTTTAAAAGAAACAACTAATGGAGTTATATTAATGATGCACTTCATAAAGAAAAAGTATAAGATGTTCCTTATAAAGATGTAAAGGGACAATCTTTATTTTTAGTGTTTTTGCCTTAAGTGTTATAACATGAGCTTTCTCAATTATTTATTAAATTTCTTGAATTACCTCTCCAATTTGAGCTTTTTTCAGTATATTAAACTTAAATAATTACTGGATTTGGGCATCATATTCATCCACTTGATCTTAAAGTTTTTGATTTTTAATTATAAGCTTACTAACTCATGAAAGTGTCAAGTTATATGTTTAATTTATAGCAAATAGCCATATATTCTTGGCCAAAAACTCATTTAATTATCCTTAAAGTGGCAAAGGTGTTTGTTAAAGAATATTTACTTGTTTTTAGAAAGGAAACAAGGCTTTTTACATCTAATTAAAATTTTTCACTATAATCCTTATTTCCTTTATTCTTTTATTGGCCCTTTTTAGTTGAAAAGCTATGTCATTGTTTCTTTTCTTAGATTGCTTAAGCTCTTTTGTGAGATGTTCTATGACCAATAAATGATCATTACTCCCTTGTTGACTTTATAAGTCATAGGTTCATTTAACCACTAGAATTGTTACTTATCTTGCAAGACAGCTTCTCGCACTAAAATTTCATTCAAACTTTACCAAGACTTATGCAAAACTTGGTAAGAGCATCATTAAGTCTTTTAAACCAAGGGGAGAACTTATCCTTCAAGTATTTAATATGGCTCATGAGTTATACATATCACATGACTAAGTTACCCTTAAATTGTTTTTTTCCTTTAATCTTACAATGGTTTAAAGATGGGATTATTTATACCACAATTGCAAGTATAAGGTTGACTCCTGTGATAACTTTAACAAAAACCTCAATAATGTGGTCATAAACATGGCTAGTCATTTTAGGACATCAAACAAGTGCATAAATAAGCAAAGCTAAACATTTGATTTGTTTGTCAACATTTATTTATGATTCATTTTATCAACTAAGAATTAGGCAAGAATACACTTTTTGCCAAATTAGCCTTTGCATTTGACTTAGTCAAAGATCTCATCTCTTCTAATCTTGATCAAAATTGATAACTTCTTCAAATAGCCTATTTCTTCCCTAGGGGTGTAAATATTTTCATTTAATGAAATGAAAAAATTTAACAACATTTGTACTTTTTCTAACCAAAAGACCTTATCTATTGAAAAAAACACAAAACACCAAAGTAAAGGATCTTAAAATTTAATAACTAATTGAACAACTACATCTAAGAGATATCCAATATCTCCATAAATACTTTGGAACTTTTACTTCGTAGAAATAGGCCAACTATGCCAAAATTGCTTGAAAGGAGAGACATTAGGCAGCTTAAGACTAAAACACCTAAATTGTAAAGGTAAACCCATAGATAGACAATCCTTAGTTTGCCTTTGGATATTCTTTAATCTCCTTATGACTACGAATAACCTTATCATTTCAATTATCATGATTTTAGCCTTTTTTTTTTTTTTTAAATGTAAAATACAATATAGTCATAAAGCAAATTATACCTACAATGTATGTAATGAAATGTCATGTCAAAGTAAAGGAAAAAAAGGATATAAAATTAATAAAACCATTAAAAGTGAAAAGGCAAACAAATGTTAAAGTCAAACAAAGTTTCAATCCTCAACATAAAAAACAATCCTTGTGCACGTACTCTTATTTTATTAAAAGTTCATACACACCAAAAATTTTGAAGAAATAACCAAGTTTTTATAGTTAATGTTTAGCAATGTGGCCGTTAGACATAAATGGCAATGAAGACACTATTGTTCCCATAACCTTGTATGAGTTATAATTGTTATCAACTAGATTTAAGTGTATAAACATAAGTGACTCATATTTCAGGAATTACAGAATAAGACTAGCATGTCAAATAACCTCGTAAAGTGATCTCATTGGAGTGAACTTGTAGAGGGAGTTTAGCATTGCTTAAGTCTTAGTGTGACATAGCATTGCTTAAGAAAAATAAATTAAGAAGGAGGATACTACTAAATTTTGAATGGAATAGTAATATAAAGCCACATGGAGGGGTAAGAAAGGAAATTCACCGTAGTTACAGTAAACCCTATTAGGTTTTTCATAAAAGGAAGTATATAAACCAAGAATTTTCTTTTTTGGGGTAGCCACCCGAAAAATAGTGAAATAAAGTAGACCAAAATCGGGGAGAGCACACACACCAAAAAAAGGGGACACGGATACAGACCAAAAAAGGGGAAAATGAGACATTGGTGACACCAAAAACGTTGGGGATACAGACCAGAATCCGTGAGACCAGAAAAGGGTAGCCACCATAAAATAGTGAAACACATGAGAGCACATAAGAAAGAGAGGACGTGAGACCTAGTGAAGGTAAGACAATATAGCAGACCAGACCTAGAGAAAGTGGGGACGTGAGACTTGGAAAAGGTGAGACGTTAAAGTAGACCAGACCTGGAGAAAGTGGGGATGTGAGACCTGGAGAAGGTGAGACATTAGAGTATACCAGACCTGGAGAAAAAGAGGACATAAGACTTGAAACGTGTGAGACCAGAGGAGACATGAGACTAGGTGAGACTAGACTAGACTAGACCAGACCAGAACATGAGACCAAGTAAGACCTGAAACGTGTGAGACAAAAGGAGACGTGAGACCAGGTGAGACCAGAATAAACTAGAACATGAGACTAGGTGAGACTAGAATTGACCAGAACGGTGATACCAGGTGAGACCTAGAAATGTGAGACCAGGTGAGGCGTGAGACCAGAAAAGGGTGAAATAGGTGACACCAAAACACACCGAAAGACCAGAATTGGTGAGACCAAAAAAAGGGGAAACGGGTGACACCAGAACACACCAAAAGACTAGAATTAGTGAGACCAAAAAAGGGTGAAATGGTGAGACAGTGAGACGGTGAGACTAGGAGACAAGTGAGACTGTGAGACGATGTGACCAGGAGTTATGTGAGACAACATAGATAAGAAATTTAGTGAAGCATTTGAGAGAACTCAATGAATTTTTTAGATTCTTTAAAAGAGGTTAGAGAGTGTTTTGGTGATCTTCCAAGCAGTAGTGATGCAGCTT
This sequence comes from Ceriops zippeliana, assembly GCA_037897445.1. Taxonomy (NCBI): domain Eukaryota; kingdom Viridiplantae; phylum Streptophyta; class Magnoliopsida; order Malpighiales; family Rhizophoraceae; genus Ceriops; species Ceriops zippeliana. The sequence continues at coordinate 301,607 of JBAPLH010000135.1, read as the reverse complement.
ATTCAAATCAAACAGAGGCAACGCAAACTAGAAGAAGGGTAAACACAATAAGTGATACTCTTTGTATTGTGATTGCTTTGTATTCGCAATAGTGAAAGGAGTAGAAGATTAAGACATCTATTGTAATCATAGGGAATACCATACTGGTATTCTCAATTATAGTGGATTGTCTTTGAAGTTCCTGACTTTTCCCTAAGATCTACTAGTTTATGATACTAAGAGGCGGATGAATCAGTATCACCACAATTTGTAATTTGCAGGTAAGTGAATAACTTCAACCTCTTCTTAAAAGTGAACTCTTTCTTAGACTAGACTAAGGTAGATCTATTGCTACCTACTAATTACAATAGTCCCCAAAGTCACCTTTTAGACACCTTGCCTAATAGATAATTCAGATGTTCTTGTTTAGGTCTTTGTTAGGTTATGGGTTAGATGATACTTTAGCTGCATTCACAACTCAATGCAAAACATAGAATGTAAAGCATATTAAGTACACATGAGATTTACATGGTCCATCAACGTGACGTACATCCACAGTGGTAAGGACTCTCCCTTACTAAGACTATCCACTATACTTGAGAATTCCATTTACAATGGATGTCTTAATCCTCTGCTCCTTTCACTATTGCAATTACTAAGCAAGTACAATATAAAAAGTGTCACTTATTGTGTCTACCCTTCTTTTAGCTTGTCTTACTTCTGTTGAATTGAAAGGCTACTCCACTACTACTTAAAATTTCACCACAACACTCTCTAACCTCTCTTGAAGAAATCTGAAAATACATTGAGTTCTTTCAATGCTTCATCGAATTCATTCTCTACGTTGTTTCACATAACTCCTACTTTCACCATCTCACGGCCTGCCCCTTGCTTTTGGTCTTATGCCATCGCACATTCTGGTTGCCAACGCACATTCTGGTCTTACACCAATGCACGTTCTGCTGCCACTCTTTTTCAATCGTATGACGTTTTCTCTATTTCAGCTAGTCACTCTATTTGGCCTTTTCTCTCCTTTGCTGTCCACACCTATGTTCTGGCCGTATCGGGTTTTTCTCTCCTTCCCTGTTTGGCCATTGGGTTTCTCTCTCCTTCCGCCGGTGGTGTGTTTTGTTGTGCTTACTTGGTTGGCCGAATAGGGTTTTGCCATTCACACCCATTTTCGTGTAGGTTGTTTGGTCGTGTCTCCTTTCCTGTGCTGACCCCTGTTTTTAGTTGTCTTCTGTTTTCTCTCTTTCCACTGTCCAACCGTTTTTGATTTTGGTTGTGTTTTCTTTTTCTCTTTTTCTCTTGTTAACTCCAATTTGGCTATGTTTCCTTTTTCTTGCCTTCCCATCAACTCTGATTTGGCCGTGTTTTCTTTTTCTCTCCTTCCCGTTGACTCCTTTGTTCTGGCCATATACCTCTTTTCTCTCTCTTCCAACATCTGTCTCAATTTTTCTCTCTTTCTCTCATGTTTTTTTGACGGTCTCTTTCTCTTCTTCCAACCAGATCTCTCACATCGTCCAATCGGATCTATCTCACTGTCCAACTAGATCTCTCTTGCTATCTAGCACACCTTTAACTATCTCTAGTTCTCTCTCTCTTTTTGCCCTATTCTACCGACCCTATGTTCCCTATTTTGCCGTTTTGATCTTATAGTCTGCCATCCAGTCGTCCAGCCCCTTTAGCCGTCTCCTCTTTTTTCTATTTTTACTGACCAACTCTTTTCTTTTGCAAACCCCATGTTTGTATATTCCATGTAGGGTTTTTTTTTTCTCTTGCAAAGTTATGGTTTTACTTTCTTGCCCCTCTATGTAGTTTCAAATTACTCTCTTGCCCTTTCATATGGCTTTACTTTCTTGTCTCTCCATGTAACTTCAAATTACTTGCACACTTAAATCGAGTTGACAACAATTACAACCCATATAAGGTTGTGGGAACAATAATCACCCCCTTTGTAATTATTGGCAATACTCATAACAAAAGCCATTATGCAGCAATTACAACTCCCCCTAAATATGCACTCCTTTTCTTAATAGCTCCCCCTGCACTGTTGCTTCTCTCCCTTTTTGCCAACCAATTACAAATTTGAAAAACTTGCAAAGTAAAGATGGAGGATTCACCTGAACTTTAGGCTTAAGGAGGTATTTGCACAAATAGACTCAATTTGTGCTTTTTAACAACTCTGTGGATAGAGGTTTAGTTAGAATATCTAAAATTTGATCTTTAGTGCCAATATACTCCAACTAAATTGTACCATGTTCCACTTGATCTTAAATGAAGTGATACCAAATGTCAATATGCTTGCTCCTCGAATGTTGAACCAGATTCTTACTGAGATCAATGACATTTTGATTATCATAAAGTACACTCACTGGTAATTTCACTTCAACACCCAAGTCTACCAATTGTCTTATCATCCATATCACCTGTATATATGCTGCACAAGCAGCCATATACTTAGCCTTAACTGTGCTCAAAGCAACACTATTTTACTTTCTACTTAACCATTCAACATTCTTTGAACCCAAGTAAAAGCTGCAGCCACTAGTTGATTTTCTATCATTTATACTTCTTGCCCAGTCTGCATCAGTGTATACTTGTAGTTTAACAGAATCCATGGCTAGATACCATAAACCCATTTCCAATGTTCCTTTAAGGTACCTTAGGATTCTTTTCACTACCAACACATGAGACTCCTTAGGATCAACTTGGAATCTATTAGCAGTGCACACAGCTTGCATAAGATCAGGCCTTGATGCTGTAAGGTACAGAAGGCTCCCTATCATCTTCCTGTACTCTGTAGAGCTTATACTCCTTCCCTCCTGATCTTTGTTAACTTGCAGCCCACTGTCATAAGGGTACTGACAGGTCTGCTATCCTCCATACCAAACCTTTTTAGCATCTATTTGGCATATTTCGTCTGAGAAATAAAGATACCTTTTTCACATTACTTTATTTGTAATCCAAGAAAGCACGTTATTTCTCCAATCAATGACTTCTCAAATTCTTCACTCATCTTCTGTGCAAAATCTTGACATAGCTCAGAGTGATCCCCTCTAAAGATGATGTCATCTACATATACTATGGTTATTAGCTGGTCTTTCTCTGAGTTAAACACATACAAGTTATTATCAATCATTCCTCTTCTGAAGTTCAACCTTCACAAGCCTACTATACCATGCTTTTGGATCTTGCTTAAGACCATACAAGGCTTTCTTCAGCTTGCACACATATGTCTCATCCTCACTAATTTGTACTCTATCGGGTTGTTTAATATATACACTTCTTCTTTCAAGAGCCTATTCAGAAAGACAGATTTCACATCCATTTGATAGACTTTATTCCTCTTATGTGCTGCCAAAACAAAAAACATTCTAATAGTTTCTAACCTTACTACTGGTGCAAAAGTTTCATCAACATCTACCCTTTCTATCTGAGTGTAGCCTTTGCAAACTAGCCTGGCCTTATTGCTCACCACCTTGCCATCTTCATTGTGTTTATTCCTAAACACCCATTTTGTTCCTATGACATTCTTATTAATGGGTTTTGGAACCAGCCCCCATATATCATTCTTCTCAATTTGATCTAGCTCATTAATAGCTTTGACCTAAGCTTTGTCTTGAATAGCCTCTTTAACAAATTTAGGTTCAACTTGTGAGAATAAAGTAGTAGCTCCCACAATTCTTCTTCTTATTGTAACTCTTGCTGATGGGTCACTTGTGATCTAATCTCCTCAATGAGCACTGGTCCATATTTTCATTGTCCTTATTCCTTGCACCGTTTTAGTTACAAGAGGATCTCTTTCTTCATCGTCAGACTCATTCTTCTTCGAGTCTGAACTTACTTCTCATTCCTTTTCTTTAGGTTAGTCTAATTCTACACCTACATTAAAGTCATCTTCTTCATTGTCCTTAGCTTCTCCATTATGCATTATTTTTCAGTTCTCATCTATTCTCACATCACTAGAAGTGATTACTTTTCTCAGCTTATGCAAGAAAATTATGTAACCTTTTGTCTTTGCTGAGTATCCCATAAAGATGCCTTCATCAGACCAAGCATTGAATTTTCCCAAGTTTTGATCCTTATTCTTCATAAAACATAGACAACCAAAGACTCTGTAATACTTGGTTGTTGTCTTCTTCCCATTCCATAACTCATATGGAGTCTTATTAGTATTAGGCCTTAGTAATACTTTTTTTAATAGATGCACGACTGTAAATGTTGCTTTTGTCCAAAATCTTGTGTGAAGCTTAGATTCCAATAGTAGAGTTCTTGCTATTTCAACCACATCTCAAGTTTTCCTTTCTACCATCCCGTTATATTGAGGTGTTCTTGTTGTTGTCATCTGATGGTAAATACCATGCTTCTCAAGATAATCTTTAAAACCTTCATTTGTAAATTCAGTACCTTAATCTAACCTCAATACTTTGATCTTCCTTCCACTCTCATTTTCAGCCAATCTTCTGTATCTCTTGAAGCAATTCAGAACTTTTGACTTGTGTTTGAGGTGCATGATGCAAGTCCCTCTTGAATAATCATCAACAAACAAGATGAAGTACCTCTCACCATTCAACCCTTTTGTTCTCATCGGTCTAGACAAATCAGTATGTACAATGTCAAGCATTGCTTTAGAACTAAACTCTTTGATCTTATACTACTTTTTGGCATGTTTCCTTTAGAGCATGCTGAGAAAACATACTCTCTCTCTCTCTCTCTCTCTCTCTCCTAAGGTTAGGAATGTCTCTGATTACATACGTAGTGGTCAGCTTCCTCATGTTCTTATGTGATAAGTGTCTCAGCCTCCTATGCTAGAGTTAATTTTCTTCTTCCTTTGTAAGTAGACAGCTATTTGTCTTGTCCTCATCAATCACGTACAAATTTCCAGTTGTTCTCTTCCCGGTTGCAATAGTATTGCCTTCTTTACTCTTTACTTGGCAACTTGTTTTTATGAATATCACTTTGTGGTCGTTATTGCATAGTTGGTTGACAAATGCTAGATTATATCTAAGTCCTTCAATGTGCAAAACATCTTTCAACTTTCCTTTTCCAATATTTACTGACCCCTGACCACTGATATTAAGTGAATCATCATTGCCAAACTTGACTTTGCCTTCTTTTGACTTGTTCAGTTTTGATAATTTACTATTATCTCCTATCATATGTGAAGTGCATCCATTATCAAGGATCCATTGCTTATCCTTATAATTAGTCTTTAGTGTAATTTCAGCTATATTAGCTATCTCCCTTTTTGCTTTATATTCCTTCTTTTGAACTGGCTAAAAGATAGCTTTCTCCTTTTTTTTTCAGCTTTGACTGCACCGCTTGTTTTCACTATGCCATTGAGTGCCTTCTCTTACTCAGGGAGAAGTGTCATGCATCTCTTGGCATTATTGCCATCCTACCTGCACCTTTCACACTATTCCAAGTCTGCTAATATAGCAAACTTGTTCTTTAAAACTACTGGTTTGGGCTTCCACCAACAATCCTCATCAATGTGTCCTTGCCTTTTATAGTATATGCAAGCACTCATGACATGTGTTCTCCTCTAAGTTTTGTATTGTCTCCCCCTATATCCAGCATCGTATCTTCTCAAGTTAGAGACATATACTGGCCTTCTCCACCAGCAGTTACTCGCCATATGACCCCAAACTCCATAATAAAGGCAATGACCTTGAAACTACCTCTTTTTGGGTCTGATCATAGCTTGCCTTCTTCTGTTCATCACCTGTTGTGTAGGCAAAGTAGCTGGCTTCTTTGCTTGTGTGACTTTCATTTTATTCACATTCTTCTCCTTCTTCTGTTTAGTCGTAGCCCTTTGTTGGCTGACTTTTTTTCTTCCTTCTTGTTTGCCACCCTAGGTTACTTCTTCAGATCTTCTTTATTATCAGCTATCTTCTTCTAAGTCACAACCTTCTCTTTCAACTTTTGTGGCACATTCTTACATTCTTCTTTCCTTTTGCAAAACTTGTTTATCCTATTATTTCAAGCTTTTGCAAGTTCTCTTTTCTACCTTTGAGTTGTTGCTGAAGTCTCAGGAACTCTTTCTCCATTTCCTTAATTTTTGAAGCCCTTAAGCCAAGTTCTACTGTAAGGTCATCATATATTTTGATATGTTTCGCAAATCTTCTCTTCAAGTCAATATGCTTAGCCCTTATTTCATCCTTTTGACTTTCAGCTTCCTCAAACTTTGCTTCAACTTGTTTTATATAGGCCTTCAACCTTCTTTCCCTTCTAATTATCTCCTTTGAAGTTGCTTCCAACTCAGCTTCAAGATCTTGTTCTTCTTCAGAGGTTGAACTACTACCTTAATCTGATGTCATAAAGGCATGCTTATCTGATGAGTCTTCATCTTTCTCCTCATCAGCTTCTTTTGTCTAACTCACATAACTCTTGAATGATCCTCTCTTCTTCTTCTGTGGGTTGGCAGTCTTCTTGCTGGACTTCTTTGATTTGAATGATGGTCTTCTCCATTTTGAATTCTACACATCACCATCCTCATCTTTATCATCAAGTTTCACTTTACACTGAGAAGGAATGTGTCCAGTCTGCCCATAACGATAACATCTCAAGGACAACTGTCTTTTTCCCTTCTTAGACCCCTTCTTGAATTTCCTTGTGAAGTAAGCCAACACTTCACCTTCACTTTCCTCCTCATCACCATCATCATCCTCACTGGATGCTTCTTCCTCTTCTTTTATCTTCAAGTGTTTCATAGTTTTAAAAGCTGCCTTCTTTGATACCTTTGATGTTGAGGAGCTTTCAATTGACTTTATTCTCATCTCATATGCTATAAGATTGCACTGGAGATCATGCAAAGATGTAGAATTGAGATCTCTACTCTCCTCTATGGCTACCACCTTTGAGTTAAACTTCTCAAGTAGAATTCTCAGAATTTTCTTCATAATAGATGATTCCTTCTTGTTCTTCCCATGACTTATAAGGTTATTTACAGCATCAATAACCCTAGTGAAGAACTCTTGGACTGTCTCATTCTTTTGCATTATGAGGGATTCATATCTCTCCTTAAAAACTTGAAGCTTAGCCTCCTTCATTCTGCCATCACCTTTATAGATATTCTGCAATCTGTCTCATCTCTCCTTAGCAGACTTGCAATCCATAATTTTAGCATACTCAGCATCTGTCAATGCTGAAATGATGACATTTAAGGCTTTCCCATTTATCTCAAACTGCCTTAATTCCTCTGGAGTTAGATCTTTACCTTCTTTTGGGGCCACAAAACCCTCCTGTATGCATTTCATCACATTCATGCTCATGGTTGCAAATACCACCTACATTCTCGCTCTCTACATATGATAATTAGTTTTGTTGAAGATTGGAACCTTCAAACTGTAAGTAATGCTAGTGCTGGTACCGACATTCATTTCTCAATATGCTAAACAAATTAAAAGTTCTAAAACACTTCAAACTAGTACACCAAGCTGTTAAGCTTCCAACTGGTGAACCTTTGCTCTAATAACAATTGAAGTTCCTGACTTCTCCCTAGGATCTACTAGTTTATGATACTGAGAAGGGGGGTGAATCAATATCACCACAATTCATAATCTGCAAGTAAGTGAACAACTTCAACCTCTTCTTAAAAGTAAACTCTTTCTCAAACTCAACTAAGGTAGATCTATTGCTATATACTAATCACAATAATTCCAAAGTCGCCTTTTAGACACCTTACTTAATAAACAATTCAGATATTCTTGTTTAGGTCTTCATTAGGTTATAGGTTGGATGATACTTTAGCTGTGTTCACAACTCAATTCAAAACACAAAATGTAAATCAAATTAAGGACATATAAGATTTATGTGGTTTTATCAACATAACGTATATCCACAGTGGTAGGGACTCTCTCTTACTAAGATTATCCATTATACTTAAGAATTCTCATTATAATGGATGTCATAATCCTTTGCTCCCTTCATTATTATAATTACTAAGCAAGTACAATACAAAGAGTGTCACTTATAATGTCTACCCTTCTTCTAACTTGTCTTGCCTCTGTTGAATTGAAAGGCTGCTCCACTGTCACTTAGAAGTTCACCACAATGCTCCCTAACCTCTCTTAAAGAAATTTGGAAATACGTTGAGTTCTTTCAATTTTTCGTCGAATTCCTTCTCTACATTGTTTCACACAACTCCTGCTTTCACCATCTCATGGCCTGCCCCTTGCTTCTGGTCTCACGCCATCACACGTTCTGGTCTCACACTGACGCACATTCTGCTGTCTGCTCTTCTTTAGACGTATGATGTTTTCTCTCTTTCAGCTGGTCACTCTATTTAGCCTTTTTTCTCCTTTTTCGTCCACACCTCTGTTCTGGCCATATCGGGTTTTTCTCTCCTTCCCTATTTTGCTGTCGGGTTTCTCTCTCCTTCTGCTGGTGGTGTGTTTTGCCGTGCTCACTTGGTTGGCCGAATAGGGTTCTACCATTCATACCTTTTTTCATGTAGGTTGTTTGGCCTTGTCTCCTTTCCTTTGTTGACTCCCTATTTTTGGTCATCTTCCATTTTCTCTTTTTCTACCGTCCAACTGTTTTTGATTTTGGCCTTGTGAAATAGACAAGGGCAAACCAGAAATGTATGTGAGGCAAGTTGTGAGACAGTGAGATCGTAAATAGGAGATGGGTAAGACCGTGAGACGGTGAAAGCAGGAGCTGTGTGAAACAAAGTAAAGAAGGAATTCGGTGAAGTATTAAAGAACTTAATGTATTTTCATATTTCTTCAAGAGAGGTTAGAGAGCATTGTGGTGAACTTCTAAACGGCAATGGAGTAGCCTTTCAGTTCAATAGAGGCAAGACAAGCTAGAATAAGGGTAGACACAGTAAGTGACACTCTTTGTATTGTACTTACTTGGTAATTGCAGTATTGAAAAGAGCAGAGGATTAAAACATCCATTGTAACTAGAATTCTCAAGTATAGTGGATAGTCTCGGTAAGGGAGAGTCCCTACCACTGTAGATGTACGTCACATTGACTAAACCACGTAAATCTCGTATGTCCTTAATTTGCTTTACGTTCTGTGTTTTGAATTGAGTTGTGAACACAGCTAAAGTATCAGCTAACCCATAACCTAACGAAGACCTAAACAAGAATATATGAATTGTTTATTAGACAAGGTGTCTGAAAGGTGACTTTGAGGACTATTATGATTAGTAGGTGGCAATAGATCTACCTTAGTCAAGTTTGAGAAGGAGTTCGCTTTTAAGAAAAGGTTAAAATTGTTCACTTATCTATGAATTGCAAATTGTGATGATACTGATTCACCCCTCTCTCAGTATCACAAACTAGCAGATACTAAGGAGAAGTCAAGAACTTCAATTGATATCCGAGCACTGGTTCACCAGTTTGAAGCTTAGGTGTACTAGGAGTCTGAGGTGATCAGACCTAAAAAGAGGTAGTTTTAAGGTCATTGCCTTTATTGTGGAGTCTAAGGTCATAAGGCAAGTAACTGCTGATGGAGAAGCCAGTATATGTCTCCAACTCAAGAAGATACAATGCTACATATAGGAGGAGACAATACAAAATTCAAAGGAGAACACCTGTCGTGAGTTCTTGCACATTTTGTAAAAAGCAAGACACACTGACAAGGAGTATTGGTGGAAGCCTAAACTGATGGTTTCAAAAAACAAGTTTACTGTATTAGCAGACTTAGAACAGTGTGAAAGGTGCAAGTAGGATGACCATAATGCCAAGAGATGCATAACACTTCTCCCTGAGTAAGAGAAGGCACACAATGGCATAGTGAAAACAAGCGGTGCAGTCAAAGTTAAGAAAAAGGAGAAAGTTATCTTCTAGCCAATCCAAAAAAGAATATAAAGCTAAAAGGGAGGTGGCTAATATAGCTGAAATTGCACTCAAAGCTGACTATAAGAATAAGCAGTGGATCCTTGACAGTGGATGCACTTCACACATGACGGGAGACAAGATTAAATTGTCAAAGCTAAACAAGTCAAGAAAAGGTAGAGTCAATTTTGGCAATGATGATTCATTCAACATTAGTGGTCAGGGGTCAGTAAACATTAGAAGAGGAAAGCTAAAAGATGTTCTGCACGTTGAAAGATTCAGATATAACCTAGCATTTGTCAGCAAACTATGCAATAAAGATCATAAGGTAATATTCACAAAAATAGGTTGCCAGGTAAAGAGTAAAGAAGGCAATATTGTTGCAGCTGGGAAGAGAACAGCTAGAAATTTGTATATGATTGATAAAGAAAGAGATCCTCTTGCAACTAAGACTGGGCAAGAAAGAAACTCAAAGAAAACATGGTGAAATGCTCATCAAGAAAATCAGATCATAGGTGACCTATCAGCAGGAGTTACAACAAGAAGAAGAATTATGAGAGCTACTGCTTTACTTTCACAAGTTGGACCTAAATTTGTTGAAGAGGTTACACAAAATCTAACTAAATCTCTGTCCACAGAGCTGTTTAAAAAGCACATAATGAGTTTGTCTGTGCAAATGCCTCCTCAAGCCTAAAAATTAGGTGAATCATCCATCTCTACTTTGCGAGTTTTTAAGTTTGTAATTGATTGGTAAAAGGGGAGAGAAGTAATAGTGTAGAGGAAGCTATTAAGAAAGGGGGAGTGCATATTTAAAGGAAGTTGAAACTATTATATAGTGGCTTTTGTTATGAGTGTTGCCAACAATTACAAAGGGGGAGATTGTTGTTCCCACAACCTTGTGTGGGTTGTAATTGTTGTCAACTAGGTTTAAGTGTGCAAGAAAGTAAAGCCACATAGAAGGACAAGAAGGTAAAAGCCACATAGAGGGGCAAGAACGTAAAAGTCACATGGAAAGGCAAGACAATAAATTTACCCTATTAAGTTTTATGAAGGAATATATAAAGGAACATAAGAGAGCACAATAGAACATACCGTCGAAAGAGAGAAAGAGAGAGAAAGATGAGGTAGTCGTTGGAAGCAGCCATTGTCAAAAAGAGGAAAGGTCAAATTGAGCAAATCGGAGTAAATTGTGTGACGGCGAGTGAGAGAAACTTATGAGGAATGACACACCACCGGCACACCAGTGGTTGGCAAGGAGACAACATGGCAAAGAGGTAGAGAGAGAAACAGACAGTCAAAAAAATAGAGAGACAGAAAAAGAATAAGGAGTTGTACAGCAAAGCGAGTCGATGGAAAAATAGAGTGGATGGTGAGGTAGATCTGGCTAGATGGTGAGAGTGAAAGTTGTCGGACAAAGAGAGAGAAAACACTTGGAAGGGAGAGAAAAAAAAAAGGAAGTCATCATCAGAAGAATGAGAGAAAAAGAAAATACAAAGGAGTTGACGGGAAGAAGAGAAAAAAAAACCCGATGGCTAACCAAGTGAGCACGACAAAGCACAGCACCAGCAAAAGGAGAGAGAAACTCAACGGCCAGAACAGAGGGTGGATGACTGATGAACAGTGACCGATAGAAAAGGGAGAAAATCTGATGCGACCAAAGGAGGTGTGAAACGGACAAGGGCAAACCAGAAATGTATGTGAGACGAGCCGTGAGACAATGAGATCGTGAAATAAAAGACGGGTAAGACCATGAGACAGTGAAAGCAGGAGCTATGTGAAACAACGTAGAGAAGGAATTAGGCGAAACATTAAAGAACTCAATGTATTTTCAAATTTCTTTAAAAGAGGTTAGGAAGTATTGTAGTGAACTTTTAAGCGGCAATGAAGTAGTCTTTTAATTCAATAGAGGCAAGATAAGTTAGAAGAAGAGTAGACACAATAAGTGATACTCTTTGTATTGTACTTGCTTAATCATTGCAATAGTGAAAGGACCAGAGGATCAAGACATCCATTATAACTAGAATTCGTAAGTATAGTGGATAGTCTCGGTAAGGGAGAGTCCTTAACACCGTGGATATATGTCACGTTGACAGAACCACGTAAATCTCATGTGTCCTTATTTACTTTATATTATGTGTTTTGAATTGAGTTGTGAATGCAGCTAAAGTATCAGCCAACCCATAACCTAATGAAGACCTAAACAAGAACATCTGAATTATCTATTAGGCAAGGTGTCTGAAAAGTGACTTTGGGAACTATTATGATTAGTAAGTAGTAATAGATCTACCTTAGTCGAGTCTGAGAAAGAGTTCTCTTTTAAGAAAAGGTTAAAGTTGTTTACTTACCTGCGAATTGTAAATTGTAGTGATACTGATTCACCCTCCCTCTCAATAATACAAACTAGTATATCCTAGGGAGAAGTTAGGAACTTTAACCATCAAAGCCAAAGTCAAAGTGCATAAAACCAAGAAGAGATGACGATTATATATGGAAGCAAAGGTGAGTAACCAAATGGTTAGAGCCTTAATGGATGTTAGAGCTTTTAACTACTTCCTTTAAGAAAAGGAAGCAAGGCAGTTGGGCTTCAAATACAACAAGGAGCAAGGATGGCTAAAGGCAGTGAATTCAGAGCCAAAATCAATTTTCAGCATTGCTCATGGTATAGAGGTACGTATGGGTGAATGGTATGGCTTTGTAGACTTTTATATTGTACCAATGGATGATTATCTAGTTGTACTTGGTATGGAGTTTATGGATTATGTTAAGGTCATGCCTATCTTAGAGGAAGGCAATATATGCATGGTGCCTTTGGCTAAGGAGACTGGCCTTCAATCCAGGCAAATTCGGCCATGCAACTTTCTAAAGGTGTAAAAAAGGCGCAACCCACCTTTCTTATATCCTTGAAGGATGGAAATGATACTTCCTCATCAAATGTCCTACCCAAGGAAGTCTCTCATGTCCTTGAGGAGTTTAAGGACATTATGCCTCCTGAATTGCCTAAGAAGCTTCCACCTAAACGTGAGGTGGACCATAAGATAGAGTTAGTCCTTGTTGCAAAACCACTTATCATAGTGTCTTACCAAATGGCACCTCCCAAGTTAAAGGAACTCAGGAGACAACTTAAGGAACTGTTGGATGTGGGTTACATTCAATCATCAAAGGCTCTATATGGTGTACCCATACTTTTCCAAAAGAAGCACAATGGGTCAGTCTGGTTGTACATTAATTATCGAGTACTCAACAAAATAACCATGAAGAATGAGTATCTCATTCCATTAATAGCTGATTTATTCAATTAACTAGGTGAAGTGTGGTGGTTCACAAAGTTGGATTTGATATCGGGATATTACCAAGTGAGGATTGTAGAAAGAGATGAGCTAAAGACTACTTGTATTACGAGATATGGCTCCTTTGAGTTCTTAGTGATGCCATTTGGACTTACTAATTACCCTACCACTTTTTGCACTCTTATGAATCAAGTCTTCAAGTCATTTTTGGATAAATTTGTTGTAGTGTATTTAGATGATATCGTTGTCTATAATAAGACGTTGGATGAGCATATTGAGCATCTATGACAAGTTTTCCAAGTGCTAAAAAATCATAAGTTGTATGTGAAGAGGGAGAAATGTGCCTTTGCTCAACAAGAGGTCACATTCTTAAGGCATATCATTGGCCGAGGCAAACTACAGTTGAACAAGTCTAAGGTGCAAGCCATCCATAATTGGGAGCCACCAAAGAAGGTAACTGAGTTACAATCTCTTTTAGGCCTCATCAACTATTACAAGAGATTTATAAAGGGCTACTCCTCTATTGCAACTCTACTCACTGATTTGTTGAAGAAGAATAAAACATGGAGTTGGGATGCTAGATGCTAAAGAGCATTTAAGGTGCTCAAACAAGCAATAGCTAACGAGCCAGTATTGGCTCTTCCTAACCACACTAAGACATATAAGGTACATACCGATACTTTTGATTTTGCAATCGATGGTATTTTAATGAAAGAGGGGCATCCCATTGCATATGAGAGCCACAAGTTAAATGAAACCAAATGCTGTTATACAATTCAAGAGAATGAGATGACTACAGTGATGCATTGCCGATGAACTTGGAGGCATTATTTGTTGGGGTCCAAGTTTGTTGTGAAGACGGATAACATTGCCACAAGTTACTTCCTCAATCAAAAGAAGTTAATGCCAAAGCAAGTGAGGTGGCAAGCTCTCTTGGTAGAATTCGACTTTATGATGGAGTATAAGCCAGGCAAGGCTAATTTGGTCGCCAATGCATTGAGTAGGAAGGCCGAACTAGCTACCATTACAAGCCCAAATTTCCCTTTGGTTGAACAAGTAAAAGAGGGATTGGAGCATGAACCACAAGCCAAGAGTTTGAGGGAATTGGCAAGTAGTGGGAAGGCACATCGATTTTGGCTTGAAGATGGAATACTCACTACCAAAGGCAATAGAGTTTATGTGCTAAAGTGGGAAGAATTGAGGAAGGTCATTATTAAGGAATGTCATGACTCAAAATGGGCAAGAAATCCAAGCATACGTCGTATATTAGCACTTGTAGAGCGAGCATATTATTGGCCATAAATGTGAGATGACATTGAGCTCTACGTGAAGAATTGTCTTGTATGCCAATAAGACAAGGTGGAGCAACATCAATCATCGGGATTGCTAGAGCCCCTACCTATTCCAGAGAGATCATAGGAGAGTGTTTTGATGGATTTTCACGTATCTACTAAAGTCGGATAGATGTACCAATATCATGTTAATGGTAGAACAATATAGCAAGTATGTTGTGTTCATCCTCGTAACCTCAAAGTTTACAGTTGAAGATGCAGCACACCTATTTCAACGATATATTGTCAGCGATAGGGCACTCGCTTCACTAGGAGATTTTGGATAGAGCTATTTTAAGTTAATGGGATTGGAACTCAACTTCTCTATAAGCTTTCATCCCCAAATTGATGGCAAAACAGAAAAGGTGAATGTCTTGTTAAAGCTGTTTTTTAAGGCATTACATAAATGCTAACTAGAGTGATTAGGCTAAATTGCTTGACATAGCCTAATTCTCATACAATCTATAGAAAAGCAAGTCAACTGGGGCTAGTCCATTCAAAGTTGCTACAGGATTACAACTAATGACTCCACACACATTGGTGGTTGGCTATAAGGGGCCGAATCTTATCGCATTCAAGTTTGCCAAGGGTTGGCATGAGAAGTCCGGCATTGCACGGGCACACTTGGCTAAGGCTACGAAGCGGATGAAGAAATCGGCCGATGCCAAGAGAAGACACTTGGAGTTTGAGGAAGGAGATTTGGTGATGGTAAAACTCCTTCCTCATCAAAGCCGAAGGCTTGCTAAGATGCATAAGGACCTCGTAAGGTGTTACGAGGGACCCTTCCCAATGGAGAAGAGGATTGGCAAGCTAGCTTACTGATTAACTTTACCATCATACCTCAAGATACATATAGTATTCCATGTAAGCTTGCTAAATCCTTACCATCTTGATAAGGAGGAGCCAATCAGGGGTGAATCAAAAAGAGCCCTTACAACCATAACAACTATTTCAGATCGTGACGTTGAAGAGATATTGGCATATCACGTCATTTTAAGGAGAGATACCCATCCGAGTTATTTCGAGTACTTTATTAAATGGAAAGGGTTGCCTGATAGCAAGGCAAGTTGGGAACATAAGCTAACTTTCTGGAACAACGTGAATGTGATCAAGATATATAAGAGGGATACGACAAGGGTGTCGCCAGATTAAGTGAGGGAGAATGTCACGCGCCACGTGATTATGCCCAAATTGAACTATTGAAGAAGCTTATTCTAGATATCACTCCATAATTCCAAGACTAGGTGGAATCCTCTAGAATCTTGTAGATAAATTTTTTATCTTCTTGTAAGACGTAGATTAATGTAGAATACTCTAGAAAGAGAATAGTGACCGTTAGATCGAATAAATTCTAGTTGTTCATTAAGGAGGTGGATGACTATATGTAACCTTAGGGATCTCATTTGTCAGATCCAAGCAATAGTGTATTTGCATTCTTGAAGCAATATATTATTCTCCCAGTTCTCTATATTTCTTGTTTACTTTGTGTACATTTTTTCTATCTTCTACTAGTAGCATTCTAACTTTCAAAGATAGCTGAACTAGTATTTGAGTAAAGTGAATTGCTAATACTGTACAGGTCGTTGGTTGATCAAAGCCAAGTCCGTGACATTTATTATGGAAGTAGCATATTGGTTATACTTACTCTGGGATTTCCTGTAGCAAGGAGATTACTAACCAAAGATCAAAGGTCTAACTCCTTCTTCCCATATTAAGAAGAAAGGTTTATTACCTCCGAACCTTTCTGCAGTTCTTCATATGTCTCAATGTGATATATTTGTTAGTTGTCATACTTATGGGTAGTCCCTAAAGAAGATACCAAAGCAAAACATTAGATTGTAGAAAACGGAGCAGATGACTGTACAAGAGATAGAACAGGGGTGTTTGGTGGAGTGGGGGAAGAGGGAGAGTGAGAGATTGTGTCTTTGCTTCTTGCTCATCTTTTATATTCTCCTATGCTATGGAATTCAAGCAGAATAAATTTTTACCTGCCGAAAAGCAAATTGTAACAGCCAATCCAGATATCTGCGTGGTAGGCTAATGCCTTTTTTGCAACATTTACATTAAATTAAGTTTTTGTTTTATTGGTTGGTCTTACGTAGTATCCTATACACATTGTGGCTGATTTCAAGACATATTAGTTTCTTTAAACTCAGCTGTTTGAAGAGCATCCATTACAGTTCTGTTCTTTACCTTTACTGTTCTTTAATTAGGTTGATCTTTGTGAAGATGATGATTTTATTGTGCTTGCATGTGATGGAATATGGAATGTATCTCATGCTTTTCTTTCCCTTTAATGGTTGTTTTGTGGTATGGTGATGCTGATTACTCAAGCTGATTTAATTTAAGCTCTTGAGTGGATTTGACAATAGAACAAAATATATCTGGATCCTACTTTTTAAAAATACAATATCAACCAGATATGTTTAGAAGAAAGGCTTCTGGTTTGGGCTGAACATAATGGTGGAACCTATGCCTTGTCGTAGCTATAGGCCACAGGTTTATGCCAGGTGTATGGAGGATTTCACACTTGTCAAGTGAAGGTTGGGGCATTTGGACTTGACATTTTAGCATCTAAAGTGCTAAAAGCAATTGACTAATGCAGAGTCGATGATTTGTATTGGGAATTGCTGTTGACTATGCTTTGCAGTATATTTGTACTAGTCATATTTGTGGTTTGATGCTTTGTGTTGACCTCATATTATCCATTCACTTGTACTATTGCTAGAAAAGTTTTTATTGCTGAAAACTGGATGGTTATCTCTGGGATTGCATGTCAAGCCAACAACTAGTGGATTTTATTAACGAGCAACTAAACACGGTATGTGCAATGTTAGATCTCGTTAGGGATCTTGATAGGCTATCCATTGGAGTGTAATTGTAATGCTAGCATGGTGGTGGAATGGTGCAGGAAAACAAGCTTTCTGGAGTGTGTGAGAGAGTACACGCTAGATGTTTGGCACCATCAACGGCAGGTGGTGAGGGGTGTGACGACATGACCATAATCTTGGTGCAGTTTAAGAAATCCATCAGGGTCAATGTGCCTTCTGATGAGCAATTCTCAAGATCTGGACCTGCCAATGGCGATTCTATACCAGAACAAAATTAATCTAAGTAGCTGACATGGTATGATGCTGTGTGGAATGTTGTTGACTTCTTGTGCCGCCACATGACCGGAAGAAGGTATCTGCATCTCCCCATCATCTTGAATTTCAAATTCTCTCGTTTGCTTCTAGATGGATGTAGGTATTAACACAATTGGTTTCATGTGCCACTGCTAGCGGGTGTGGTTACTTCCAAACTGTGGTCTACATCCTCAACCACATGTACAAATTTTCACCGTCTGATGCATTCTTATTTTTCTCTGAAATTGTGTCATTTTGGTTCAGATCAAATGTTTGAGTGGATTTTCACTGAGCCATGAGAAAAGAAGAAAACCACTACTACAACTTTGATGAGGAAGAGGAACTCGTGGCTGTGAATTTTCGCATGAGCCTTTTGTTTTTGGTATTTGGGTTCCGAAGTTTTATGGCTTTGCTCGACCTCGTCAAGAGAATAGCTCAAGGAAGTGAGCGTGAGGATAAATACTAGCTACTTCGGAGATTTTTGTTTTTTTTGTTTTTTTGTTAATGTCCTTATTTTTCCCTTTCATCCTGAGCCCTGCATCATTTTTACTCAAAAACCCCTGTAGAACAATAATATGCTAAAAATTGCCAATGGATTGATTTATCCAATAGTCTCCGCATGATACGTGGATTTGGACGATGTTGTTAACTCGTTAGCAGAGAGCATTGGGCAATTGGATTTACCCTCAAATTTTTGTTCTCTGTGGTCTTCGGACGGGAAATCCCTTTTCCATTATGCCCGGCTACAAGAGGAGCATGAATGAGGGAGGCTTTGGGCAAGGAATCAAAATCTCCTTTTAAATCAGTTTTTTAGTGAAGACGTGAACTTCAAATGCTTTGCTTAGTGAAATTAATTTTCGAAGTTACAAATCGTCTCTTAGAACAACGAGTGAGAAAATCATCTGCAAAAAACATTAAATCTATTTTTCTTCCCATAAAATTTTTGCAACCCCGAAATTTAATGAGGTTGCTGATTAATAAATTGCAAAATATGAGGGAACAATTACATGGAAAGCTTGAAATGCGATACGGTTTTACAATGCAGAAATGGATAATGGATAGATAGGCTGATGATATGTGATAGCCATCAAATGAAAGGTCATCTGCACACTTCCCCATGAAGCCGCAACATGGAAGCCTCAAAATATCCTTGAACTTGAATAACCTTGCCCCGGCTCATGGGCAGGGGAACGAAACTCGATTAGACACTTCCGCCTTCGTCTCAAAAATCTAAAAGGCAAGGCAAGGGATGAAAATATAAATCTCTTGATCCGAGCCGATAATTATATAGGCCCTAATTAAAGGAACAATGCACGTACCGAACTTCAGTCACAAGAACATCTCTTTTCTGTTTCTCTATCTGCAACTTTTTCTTCTTTGAAACAGACTCCTGAACGAAACAAAACATGAACAGTCAGAAATCGTAAACACGTAAGAGTCATAAACTAATGCAGTCATCATATTAAGCGGCATAAAGTCCGACGCCTAATTCTCATTCACATGAGCTGCAAATTTCCGAATCAGTTGCTGTCTGAGGGCCGGGAAATTCAAGAACCTTCAATTATAACATAATTGAAAAACGAAATTAAAATAAGAACGCGGCCTTTAGAAATTAAAACAAAACACCACTATTTGCAAAAAAAAAAAAAAAAAAGAACAACCACAAACGAATTGATTAACTGGAAATTTTGTATCACTAACCTTTTGCAAGTCCAAGTAATCCTGCAATAGGCTTTGATGTTTGACTTTAAACTTAGATTCCTCTTCAAGGGCTTGAGATTCCAGAGAATCCAACGCGACCCTTTTCTTGCTGCTCTCCGACATTGTATCTCCGACGCAATTCCGAACGATTAAGCACAGTCATCGACAACCCAACGCGCCAAAATAGAGGAAAGTAAGGGTTTTAGGGGGTGGCGAGAGGAGGATGAAAACTGATAAAACCTTTTTCTATACAAATTACCAACTTGCATCTTTCCTATCAAAACTCGGAAAGAAAGCCAGAAAGGTTACCGAGTCCAATTCCGATTTGAAGAAAGCAAAATGAGTTGAAATTTTTAGGAAGGGACAACTGCAAAGAAAGACTTAATATGGGATTCACGGGAGGGCATTTATGGCAAGCTAATGATTTGGTTTTGCGTTTATGGAGACAGAAGGAGAGCTGTGGTTGGAGGACAATTGAAGACGTAATCTATCTTTCTATCTATTTATTTCCATCTCTCCTTCTCCCTCTGTTTTTATTTTTATTTTTATTTCTTGCTTTTATATTATTTGGGTTTTGGTTTTGATTTTCTTCTTGTTCTAAGACACATAATTTGTTCCAGCTGGGCCATTTCACAGTCTAGATAGAGAGAGAAGAGGGAGAATGGGCTGTGTGGGGGTGAGTGTTTTTGTATCATGCGCGCGCGCTTGTACCTTGGAGGACTTTGGTGGGTACATGACAGAAGGGTCAAACTCGCTAGCCCCTCCTAGCATTGTTCCTATCGACATCGGCTTACTATTCACTAATCTTTTTTATCTCGTCACCGACAGTTGCATGTTCGCCAGGTCCCTCCGTTGCTAGTGCCATATTCCATCGTCGGTAGTTACTATTATGAATGCTGGTAATGAATATTAAGGGAAGAGAGAGTGAAAAAAAAAAAAAAAGAAGGGGCCAAATTAGAAAAAAAAAAGTTAGGTATTAATTTGAAAAATCATGAATTTCAACATGAATGATACAATTCCAATTTCAATTTCTGTTTTTGAAAGAAAAGATTGCAATTAATAGTATACATAAATAAAAAATATTATTTGATTATCATGACTTATTAAATACTATAGAAAATGCAGTTATAGAGCTTGTAGTAAATGCAACAAAAGCATAAAGGAACTACTCATTAAGTGATCTATATAAAAGGATAAAATGACACATTATTTCATTCATCAAGGGGTAAACGATGAAATTTTTGAGAAAATTGTATGTGCAACTTCATCAAAGCAAAACATGGGATATCTTTACAACAACATTACAAGGTATAAACGAAATTAAAAAGGTGAAAATTTAAACCTTACAATGTCAATTTAACTTTTTTGTCAGTTAAAAAATTGTTTCAATTTATATAAGTAGATTTTTGCCTTAATAAATCAACTGATAATTTATGGAGAGTAACTAAATGATTAGGTAAAAGTTGAAAAGATCTTGCAAATACTTATGCCTTGATATAAGAATGTCATAGTTGCAATAAAAGAGGCATATAATTATTCTAGATGTCAGTTGATGAACTAATAGATATGTTAGAAGCTCATAAATAATGGAAAAATGAGAAGCGCATGAATAAGCTTACTACAATAATTATGGAGATGGAGACAATCAATATAATGACTCAAGGAGATTATACTAGATGTGTAAAGGTCGAGGTTGAGGCCAAGGAAAAGGCTATGATAGAGAAAGGCATAACAAATCCAATTTTAAGCGTTACTTGTGCCATATGTGAGGCCATTATGCTAATGTGTGCAAGTTTAAAGAGAATAATCAAACAATTTATTGTGCATAAGAGGAAGATGAAAATGATGGAAATTAAGCCTTTATGATAGTTATTATGGCTATTGAAATGCCTAATTACAATACGCAATTCCTTGATATCGGGTGTATAAATCACGTGTGAAAAAAAGAGCACTTTATTGATTTTGATGAATCAATCTACTCCATAATTAAATTTGTTAATGATAGCAATGTTCCAATGATGGAAAAGGGACTTCTCATTAAGTTAAAGAATGAAGATCATAATTATACCTTAGATGTATTTTATATACCAAATATGAAAAGCAACTTACTTATCTTAGGTCAATTACTTAAAAAAGGGCATAACATGCAATTATGCAATAATATTTTGTCAATTATGGATGGGAGAGGTAAACTTATTCTTAAATTCCCTTTAACAAAGAATGTAATGTTTTGAGTTGATATTGCCACTATACTTGTCCTAATACAATTCTAAAAGATGAATTTTAATTATGGCATTTTTGTTTTTAGTCATTTAAATTTTCATAGTTTGAAATTGCTTACATAAGGAAACATAGTGACAAGCTTGCCTAGGATGTCATTTTAATTGGATTTATGAAGTTTATATTCTTGCTAAACAAAGCAATAGCCTTTTATGATGAGGAATAGGCATACAAGGCAACTGCTTTAGCTAATACACTCTAATGTTTATAGCTTGATGAGTGTTCTATCAAATGGAAAGAATAAGTATTTTTCACTTTCATTAATGATTTTACAAGACATAAGCTTATTGCATGGAAAGGAAGTTTGAGGTGTTTGATTGTTAAAGTCTCATATATCTTTCAGGGTTGGTTTAATCAAGAAGTTTCTAAAACTTACTTGTTAATCTTATATGCAATTTGATAAGAGGATTATACACATTTGACATAAAAATTTATTACTTATACACATTTGTTATATGTAAATTGCAATCATATAAGACCTCTCATTAAATTTAGCACTAAATTGTCTAAGGAAGCTAATGAAGTACTTATTGATTCTACATGTTTCAAGTAGTTTATTAGAAGTTTGAAATATTTGACATGCATAAGGTCTTATATATCTTTTAGGGTTGGTTTAATCAACAAGTTTCTAAATCTTGTTTGCTAGTCTTATATGCAAGTTGCTAAGAGGATTATGTTATACATAAAAGGGACCTATGATCATGACCTATTTTATTATTCATCTAAAGTTTGTGTTCTTATAGGCTATTTTAATAGTGATTGAAGTAAAGATGTAAATGATCATAGAAATACTTCTGATTTCTATCTCAACTTTGGAAGTATTATTTATTTGTAGTTATCCATGAAATAATCTATTATTACACTTTTAACTTGTAAAGTAGATTACATAGCTACAGCCTTAAATGCTTGTCAAGCTATTTAGTTGTGTAATTTATTGAGTGAGATCTATGTTTTAGTTGAAAGTCCTATGAAGATATTTACTAATAATATTTTTGTAATTAATTTGTTCAAAAATCTAGTGAAACATAGGAGTAAACATATTGATACTCATTTTTATTTTTTAAGAGATGAAATTGTTAAAAAGGGAGATTAAATTGACATATTTTAAGTATGAAGATCAAGTAGTTAATATTTTCATAAAACCAGTCAAGTATCATAATATTTTTCCAATGTGGTTGTTGTATATTTCCTCATGACTTAATACGTAGTTTCCTTTTTCCTTTACCAAGAACTTAAGTAATAGGAGGTTAAAGGATCTTTTTTATAGTTTTCCATCTAAAAATGTATACCGAGCTACTTTATTTTGGACTTATGAAGCCTTTTATTTATCTTTTAGAAGCTTGGCAGTTTAAAGGCAACTTATTAGTGGGTCCATCTATAATGGTCTAATTGATATCATTGCTACTTTTGGAACCATTGCTTTACAACTTAGTTGTTTTAAAGTTTCCATTATTTGTAGTTTGTCAATTTTGAGATTTTAAGATAGGTGAAACATAAAGAGCTCATTTGCCTATGCATTTTTTGCCTTTAGATGTTTTACAAGCTTAAATTAAACTATATCTTTTATCAAAATTATTCTAAATTCTCTCCACCTTTAGTATGTATTTAGTCATGGTCCCTTGTTTAGCTTTGTATTTGCTTATTACTTTCCCTATAATGAGCTATAAGTTGTTATGCACTTTTATGTGTTTGATTTTTAAAGGTTTTGCTATTTCTAAGTTCATAATAGTTGCTTCATATTTGACATCATCATTTAAGCTTGAGAATTTTAATTTAATGCAAACTAATGAAAAGCATTCCTCAAACTTTGAAAAATAACTCTAGTTTAACTTTCATCTTTATTAAAAGATTTGTTCATTTGTATTACCCATGGGACATGGTTCTCAAAGGTTGTGGTCTTTATTAAGGCTTATAAACTCACTAAAAAAGTCAACCAATGTTTGGCCTTTAATGGCTTTCTTAGGTTAAACTAAATATCAAATTCTTTTAACTTTTCCAATTATTAAAGCATTCTCCTTGCTATATTTAGTATTTTTAAAATTAATATCCATGTTTAATCCATGAGAACAATGATCTGTTGAGCCTAAAAATGTGGCACAAGCTTTCTAGTTGAAATTATTAGAATTAGTGTCACCTTATCTATCTTTAAATACTACAATTCATGCCTCAAAACACCTTACTAACATAATACACTAATCTTTGAACTAAATCCTTTTCCCACACTAGAATTAAGCTAACAACCAAAATGCTTACTACTAAATAAAGAAATAACTCCTCTCTTAGAACTAATTTGCTGGAGATTAAAAAGGAGGTAAATATACTTTTAACTTATTAAAGGACTTTTCACAATCCTCTGTCTGTTGAAAACATGACATTTTTTTAATATTTGGAAAATTGCAGTAAGTTCTCCCTTATTCTCAAAATAAATCTATTCAAGTGGGTGAGCATTCTAGTAAGAATCTCGACCTCTTTGATGTTTTTAAGGTATACTAAATTTTTGAGTACTTCATTTTTTTTTTGGATTGATCTTAATTCCTTTATAAGTCATAAGAAATCCTAAGATTTTGCTTGATTGCATGCTAAAAAACAATGATATTTGTTCAATATATCAAATATTTCTTAAAACTTAGTTATATCGTTTAATGACGTTTTGCTTTTAACCAACATATAGTTAAAGTAGATTTCCACATTCCTACTTATCTTACATTTGAACATGTTAGAATCAAGGCATTCCCAAACTCATAAAAGAGTTAGAGATGAAGTTGAGATTAAAAACATTATTTGCAGTAAAAAGGATTTTGTACAAACTAAAAGAAGACTAAAAAGTGGTGAAGGAACCTCATTGATCTTCAAAGTTGAACCCAAATTAGTGGAAGAAGCATTAAAACACAAGGAATGGGTCTATGTTATGAATGAAGAGCTTGATTAAATTAAAAAGAATAATACTTAGTGTTTAGTTCCAAGACCTAAAGGGAAAAACATCATTGGAACTAAGTGGGTGTTTACAAATAAGTTCAATGAAAATGGTGAGATTGTAAGAAACGAGGCAAGACTTGTCTGTAAAGGCTACTAATAAGTAGAAGGTGTTGATTTTGAAGAAACCTTTACTTCTGTGACCAGACTTGAAGTGATCAAAATATTCATAACTATTATTGCTCAAAGAAATTACAAAGTTTATTAAATGGATATGAAATCAACATTTCTGAATAGAGAGCTTGAAGAAGAGGTATTCATTAAACAACTTAATGGTTTTATCCTTGATCATAATGGTTCAAATGTGTACAAATTAAAAAATGCTTTATATGGCTTAAAGCAAGCTTTAAGAGCATGGTATTCTGAGCTAGATACATGTCTCAAAGATATAAAATTTATAAAAGGGAATATGGATAGTAACTTGTACATAAAGGAAGATAAACAAGGTCAATTAATTGTTATAATTTATGTTGATGACATAATTTTTGCTATTGAAAAGGAAGCCCTTTGTATTGCTTTTATTGATCAGATGAAGAAGAAATTTTAGATGTCTATGTTAGGTGAAATGAAATTCTTCTTACGACTATAAGTTTTGCATAGTAAGGCTGGAATTTTCCTCTCCCAAGAAAAATATGCTTGTGAGCTATTAAAAAGTTTAGGATTGAGAACTCTAATGAAGTTAAGCACTCTCATCCTTGTTGAAACAAATTTGAGTAAAGATAAAGAAGGCAAAATGGTTGATCAGTATGAATATAAAAAGTTGATTGGAAGTCTACTGTATTTGACAACATAAAGGCTTAATCTTGTTTTTACTGTAACACTTTATGCTAGATTTCAAAGTAAGCTCAAGGAATCTCACCTTATGGCTACTTTATGATAAAAGTGGACAACTTAATTTATATGGGTATATAGATGCTGATTGAGTTGGAAATTGTAATGACAAAAGGTCTACATCAGGTGGTGTATTTTATTTGGGTAGTAGATGTGTTTCAAGGCATAGCAAGAAGAAAAATTCAATGACTCTAAGCATTGTAAAGGGTGAATATATGGTTGCAACTTAAGCTTGTACTCAGATGCTATGGATGAAACAACTTGAAGATTTAAAAGTGGATGTGCAGATGCCATTACTGATTGGTTGTGACAACCAAAATGCCATCTATTTATCAAGGAATTTTGTCTAACACTCTAAATCTAAACATATTGAAATCAAGTATCACTCTATTAAAGAAAAAGTGGAGAAAAATGAAGTAAATTTAAAGTATGTGCCTACCACAAACAAGTTGCAAATATATTTACCAAACTTCTATTAAGAGATGTTCCAAAAGTTAAGGTTGAACTTATGTATTTAGTCATACCTTAGAGGCTGAGGTATGCCTCTAAAACTCCCTCACCTTCCCTTTTCTATTATTCTTTAAATTTGTTGCTAAAGGGGGAGATATTTTACATAAATCCAAAAAGAGTATATATTGATCAAAAAGGGGAGTAGTTTAATAAATCTATTGTTCCTATAACCTTGTATGAGTTTTAATTGTTGTCAACCAGATTTAATGTAAGAATAGAATAGTAATATAAAGTCACATGGAAGGGCAAGAAAGGAAAGCCATCATAAGATAGAGTAGACTAGACCTAAAAATGTGAGACCTGGAGAAGGGGAGATGTGAGAGCAAACCACCAAGAAACGTGAGAGCAGATCAAGACTAGACCTGGAAATGTGAGACTAAATCAAGACCAGACCTAGAAATGTGAGAGCATATCAAAGCTACCAAAAAAATAGGGAGAGCAGACAAAAAATGTTCAACAGTGTGAGCAGACCTGAAATGTGCGACGATGAAAAGCAGAATAGAATGGTGAGAATGGGTGAGACCGGACCAAAATTGGTGAGACCAGAAAAGAGGGAAATAGGTGATACCAAAACACACCAGAAGACCAAAAACGGGTAAGACCAGAAAAGGGTGAAATCCGTGAGACCACCCGTAAGAGAAGACAGTATACCTAGTATCCATGAGACCACCCAGAAGAGAAGACAACAGACTTGGTATTTGTGAGACCATCAAGAAGAGAAGGCAACAGACCTGGTATCCGTGAGACCACCCGAAAGAGAAGGCAGGTCAAGAAACGTGAACCAGCAAAACCAAAAGTGTGAGGCAAGCCGAGAAACATGAACCAGTAGACCAGGAGTGTGGTGCAGGCCAAGAGACGTGAAACGATAGACCAAAAGTGTGAGTGCAAGCCAAGAGACATAAAACGACAAACCAGAAGTGTGAGACAGTTTGTAAGATGTGAAACAGTAGACCAATAACATAAGGCAAGCCGTGAGACATGAAATGGTAAATCTGAAGCGTGATTGTAGGCCGTGAGACAATGAGACAGTGAGACCAAGAGTTGGGTAAAACAATCTAAAGAAGAAATTTAGTGAAGCATTTGAGAGAACTCAATGTATTTTCAGATTTCTTCAAGAGAGATTAAAGAGTATTTTGGCGATATTCCAAGTGGTAGTGAAGCAACCTATTCAAATCAAATAGAGGCAACATAAGTTAGAAGAAGGGTAGACACAGTAAGTGACACTCTTTGTATTGTGATTGCTTTGTATTTACAATAGTGAAAGGAGTAGAAGATTAAGACATCCATTGAAATCATAGGGAATACCACACTGGTGTTCTCAAGTAGAGTGGATTGTCTTGGTAGAGGAAGAATCCCAACCACCGTAGAGTACATCATATTGACGGAACCACGTAAATCTCCCGTGTCCTTACTTTGAATTTACATTCTGTGTTTTGAATTGAATTGTGAACACAGCTAAATAATCATTAAACCCATAACCTAAAAGAAGACCTAGTAAAAAACAATCGATTTGTCTAATAGGCAAGGTGTCTGAAAGGTAACTTTGGGGACTATTGTGATTAGTAGGTAAAAATAAATCTACCTTAGTTGAATTTGGGAAAGAGTTCATTTTTGGCTTAATTTATCAGAGTATTTTTAAGGGGTATGATACTGATTCACTCTCCCTCTTAGTATCACAGACTAGTAGATCTCAAGGTGAAGTTAGAAACTTCAATTGGTATCAGAGCCAGGTTCACCAGTTTAAAGCTTAATAGTTTGGTGTACTAGTTTGAAGGGTTTCAAAAGTTTTAACTTGTTCAGCATACTGAGAAATGGATGTTAGTACTAGCACCAGTACTACTTATAGCAAGAAGGTTCCAATCTTTAATGGAACCAACTACCATATGTAGAGAGCAAGAATGCAGGTGGTATTTGCAACCATGGGCATGAACATGGTGAAATCTACACAAGAGGGTTTTGAACCTCCAAAAGAAGGTAAAGATCCAACCCTAGAGGAATTAAGGTAGTTTGAGATCAATAGGAAGGCCTCAAATGTCATCATTTTAGCATTAACAGCTGCTGAATATGTTAAAGTTATAGACTGTAAATCTGCTAAAGAGATATGGGACAGATTGTAGAAGGTTTATGAAGGTAATGGCAAAATGAAGGAGGGCAAGCTTCAAGTTTTCAAGGAGAGATATGGATCCTTTAGAATGTAGAAGAATGAGACAGTCCAAGAGTTCTTCACTAGAGTTATTGATGCTCTAAACAACCTCAGAAGTCATGGGAAGAACAAGAATGACTCATCTATTGTGAAGAAAATTCTGAGAATTCTGCTTGAAAGGTTTGCCTCAAAGGTGGCAGCCATAGAAAAGAGTAGAGATCTCAATTCTATGTCACTGCATGATCTCCAGTGCAATCTCATTGCATATGAGATAAGAATAAAGTCAACTAAAAGCTCCTCAACATCAAAGCTAACAAAGGAGGTAGCTTTCAAAGCTATAAGACACTTGAAGATAAAAGAAGAAGAAGAATCATCCAGTGAGGATGATGATGATGATTAGGAAGAAAGTGAAGGTGAAGTGCTTACTTCACAAGAAAATTTAAAAAGGGGTCTAAAAATGGAAAAGGATAGTTGTTGTTAAGATGTTATCGTTGTGGGCAAACTAGACACTTTGCTTCTTAGTGTAAAGTGAAACTTGATGATAAAGATGAGGATTGTGATGATAAGCAAAATTCAAAATGGAAAAGACCATCATTCACATCAAGGAAGTCCAACAAGAAGACTACTAGCCCACAGAAGAAGAAGAAAGGTTCATTCAAGAGTTATGTGAGCTAGACAAAAGAAGCTTATAAGAAGGAAGATGTAGACTCATCAAATGAGCATGCCTTTATGGCATTAGTTCAAGGTGGTAGTTCAACCTCTGAAAAGGAAGAGGAGGTTGATGAAGAAGAACTAGATCTTGAAGCTGAGTTAGAAGCAGTTTCAAAGGAGATAATCAGAAGGGGCAGAACCATAAGAAGGTTAAAGGCCCATATAAAACAAGTTGAAGCAAAGATTGAGAAAGCAGAAAGTCAAAAGGATGAAATAAAGGCTGAACATATTGACTTGAAGAGAAGATTTGAAGAACATATCAAAATATGTGAAGACCTTACTATAGAATGTGGATCAAGGACTTCAATAATTGAAGAAATGGAGATAGAGTTGTTGAGACTTCAATAACAACTCAAAAAGAGTGAAGAGAACTTGCAGATGTTTGAAGTGGTAGAGAAACAAGCTCTATAAGAAAAAAGAAGAATGAAGAGAAAGTGCATCAATCTAATGTTGCACTACCTAAAGAGAATGAAACTTTGCCATAAAAGTTGAAAGAGAAGGCTATGACTCAAGAGAAGATAACTGAAGAAGAGAAGACAGTTATCAAACCAAAGCTAGGGCCAAAAATGATGTATGTGGTTAAAAAGCAGTAGCCTATAGCTGTTATGTCTTAGAAAGAAAAAACTGATCAGTTAGGAATAGTGAAGACTGAAAATAAAGAAGATTTGAAGAAGCAACCTAGGGTTGCAAATAAAATTGAAGAAAATAAAGTCAGCCAGCCAAAGGCAATGACTGAACAAAAGAAGAAGAAGAAAAAGATGGTTGATGAAAGCCACACAAGCAAAGAAGCCAACAACCTTGCCTATACAGCAAGTAATGAACAAAAGAAAACAAGCTGTGATTAGACCCAAGAAGAGCAATTTCAAGGTTACTATCTTTATTGTGGAGTTTGGAGTTATAAGGCAAGTAAATGCCGGTGGAGAAGGCCAATATATGTCTCCAACTTGAGAAGATCCGATGACAATACAAAATTCAAAAAAGAACACCTATCATAAGTTGTTGCACAAACTGTAAAAAGCAAGGACACACTGACAAGGATTGTTTATGGAAGCCTAAACCAGTGGTTTCAAAGAATAAGTTTGCTATATTGGTAGATTTGGAATAATGTGAAAGGTGTGGGTAGGATGGCTATAATGCCAAGAGATGTATGACACTTCTCCCTAAGCAAGAGAAGGCACTCAATGGCATAGTGAAAAGTAATTGGTATTGTCAAAACTTAGAAAAAGGAGAAAGTTATCATCAAGTTAGTTCAAAAGAAGGAATATAAAGCTAAAAAGGAGGTGGCTAATATAGTTAAAATTGCACTAAAGGCTGACTAGAAGGATAAGCAGTGGATCCTTAATAGTGGATGTACTTCACACATGACAAGAGACAAGAGTAAATTATCAAAGCTGAACAAATCAAAAGAAGGCAGAGTCAAGTTTGGCAATGATGATTTACTCAGCATTAGTGGTCAAAGGTCAGTAAGTATTGGAAAAGGAAAGCTGAAAGATGTTCTGCATATTGAAGGACTCAGATATAATCTAGCATTTGTCAGCCAATTATGCAATGAAGACCATAAAGTGATATTCACAAAAAAAGGTTGCCAAGTAAAGAGTAATGAAGGCAATATTGTTGCAGCTGAGAAAAGAACAAATGGAAATTTATATGTGATTAATGAGGACAAGACAAATAACTATTTATTTACAAAAGAAAAAAAAAACAACTCTGGCATAAAAGGCTGAGACACTTAACACAGAAGAATATGAGGAACCTGACCACTACTCATGCAATCAGAGACATTCCTGACCTCAAGAGAGAGAGAGAGAGAGAGAGAGAGAGAGAGAGAGAGAGAGAGTATATCTACTTAGCATGCTCTAAAGGAAAACATGCCAAAAAGTAGTATAAGACCAAAGAGTTCAGTTCTAAAGTAATGCTTGACATTATACATATTGATTTATATGGGTCGATGAGAACAAAAGGGTTGAATAGTGAGAGGTACTTCATCTTGTTTGTTGATGATTATTCCAGAAGAATCTGCATCATGCACCTCAAACACAAGTTAGAAGTTTTGAAATGCTTCAAGAGATACAGAAGATTGGCTGAAAATAAGAGTGGAAAGAAGATCAAAGTATTGAGGTCAGATCAAGGCACTAAATTCTCAAATGGAGCTTTTGATGATTACCTTGAGAAACACGGAATTCACCATTAGATGGCAGCAGCAAAAACACCTCAATAGAATGGGGTGGTAGAGAGGAAAAATAGAGTTCTAGATGAAATGGCAAGAACTCTACTGCTAGAATCCAAACTTCACACAAGATTTTGAACAGAAACAACATTTACAGTCATACACCTACTGAATAGAGTTTTACTAAGGTCCAATACTAATAAGACTTCATATGAGCTATAGAGTGGGAAGAAGACAATAGCCAAGTATCTTAGAATTTTTAGCAACCTATGTTTTATGCAAAACAAGGAGAAAAACTTGGGAAAATTCCATGCTAGTTCAGATGAAGGCATCTTTTTGGGATACTCAGTAAAGAAAAATGGTTACAGAGTTTTTCTGCATAAATTGGGAAAAGTGGTTACTTCTAGTGATGTGAGAATAGATGAAAGCTGGAAAACAATGCATAATGGAGAAGTTAAGGACAGTGAAGAAGATGATTTCAAGATAGATGAAGAATCAAACCAACATGAAGAAGAGGGAAAATAAGTAAGTTCAAACTTAGAGAAGAATGAGTCTGAAGATAAAGAAAGAGATTCTCTTGCAACTAAGATTATGCAAGAGAGAAAGACAAAGAAAACATAGGCTAGTGCTCATCAAGGAAATCAGCTCATATTGACCCATCAGTAGGAGTTACAACAAGAAGAAGAATTGTGGGAGCTATTGGTTTACTCTCAGAAGTTAAACCTAAATCTATTGAAGAGGCTGCACAAGACAAAGCTTGGGTCAAAGCTATCAATAAGGAGCTAGATCAAATCGAGAATAATGAAACATAAGAGCTGGTTCCAAGACCCACTAATAAGAATGTCATAGGAACAAAAAGATAATTATCAGAGAAGAATGGCTACTTGTGCAGCATGTACTCAGGTGATATGGATGCAAAGACAATTGGCAGAGTTGGGTGTTGAAGTGAAGTTACCAATGAGTATAATTTATGATAATCAGAGTGCAATTGATCTCAGCAAGAATCCAGTTCAACATTCAAGAAGCAAGCATATTGACATCCGGTATCACTTTATCAAGGTAGTGGAATAGGATAAAATTCAGTTGGAGTATGTTGGCATTAAAGATCAAATTTCAGATATTCTAACCAAACCTCTATCCACAGAGCTGTTCGAAAAGCACAGAATGAGTCTGTCTATGCAAATGTCCCCTCAATCTTGAAGTTCAAGTGAATCCTCCATCTCTACTTTGTGGGTTTTTCATATTTGTAATTAGTTGGCAAAGGGGGAGAGAAGCAATAGTATAGGGGGAGCTGTTAAGGAAGAGGGAGTGCTTATTTAAGGGGAGTTGGTAATTGCTGTATATGGCTTTTGTTGTGAGTTGCCAACAATTACAAAGGGGAGATTGTTGTTCCTATAACCTTGTATGGGTTATAATTGTTGTCAACCAGATTTAATGCAAGAATAAAATAGTAATATGAAGTCACATAGAGGGGCAAGAAAGGAAATCCATCATAGCTCAAGTAAGCCCTAATAGGGTTTTCATATGAAGTCACATGGAGGGGCAAGAAAGGAAAGCAACTATAAGATATAGTAGACTAGATTTGAAAACATGAGACCTAGAGAAGGGGAGATGTGAGAGCAAACCACTCGAAAACGTGAGAGCAGATCAAGACTAGACCTGGAAACGTGAGACCAGATCAAGACCAGACTTGGGAACATGAGAGCAGATCAAAGCCACCCAAAAAATAGGGAGAGTAGACTAGAAATGTTTGATGGTATGAGTAGACCAGAAACATGCAATGGTGAGAAACAGAACAGAACGGTGAGAATAGGTGAGACTAGACTAGAATTGGTAAGACTAGAAAAGAGGGAAAACAGGTGACACCAGAATACACTAGAAGACTAGAAACAGGTAAGACCAGAAAAGGGTGAAATCCGTGAGACCACCCATAAGAGAAGACAGCAGACTTGGTATCCGTGAGACCACCCAGAAGAGAAGGCAGCAAACCTAGTATCCGTGAGACCACCTGAAAGAGAAAGCAAGTCAAGAAACATGAACTAGCAAGACCAGAAGTGTAAGGTAGGCTGAGAAATGTGAACCAATAGACCAGGAGTATGGTGTAGGCCAAGAGATGTGAAACGGCAGACCAAGAGCGTGGTGCAGGCTGAGAGACATGAAACGACAGATTAGAAGCGTGAGGCAGTCCGTGAGACGTGAAACAATAGACTAGTAGCATGAGGTAGGCCGTGAGATGTGAAACGGCAGACCTGAAGCATGAGTGCAAGCAGTGAGACGGTGAGACAGTAAGACTAGGAGTTGGGTGAGACAACCTAGAGAAGAAATTCAGTGAAGCATTGAGAGAACTCAATGTATTTTCAGATTTCTTTAAGAGAGGTTAAAGAGTATTTTAGTGATCTTCCAAGTGGTAGCGAAACAGCCTATTCAAATCAAACAGAGGCAACACAATAAGTAACGCTCTTTGTATTGTGATTGCTTTGTATTTACAATAGTGAAAGAAGTAGAAGATTAAGACATCCATTGTAATCATAGGGGATACCACACTGGTGTTTTCAAGTATAATGGATTGTCTCGGTAAAAGAAGAATCCCTACCATCGTGGAGTACGTCACATTGACGGAACCACGTAAATCTCTTGTATCCTTACTTTGAATTTACATTCTATGTTTTGAATTGAATTATGAACACAACTAAAGAATCATCAAACTTATAACCTAAAAGAAGACCTAGTCAAGAACAATTGATTCATCTAATAAGCAAAGTGTCTGAAAGGTAACTTTGGAGACTATTGTGATTAGTAGGTAACAATAGATCTACCTTAGTTGAATCTAGGAAAGAGTTCATTTTTGGCTTAATTTATCAGAGTTTTTTTAAGGGGTATGATGCTGATTCACCCCTCTCTTAGTATCACAGACTAGTAGATCCTAGGGTGAAGTTAGAAACTTCAAGATTTAAAAGGAAAAATCAAATTAAAGGGGAGAAACAAAAGAAGGAGATAAAATTTGAGGTTATTTCCATTTGGTATCATGTCCACATGTAGAAAGGGAGATATATGTTTTGGGGGGAGTTGTGAATGTTAAAAGTGGAGGTCTTCCTTTTTCTAACATTATTGCATATGCTTAGTTATTGATTTATGGATTTAATGTATGGCCAACAAATCTAAAAGGGAGATTGTTGAGCCCATCTTTAATGACTAATGTTGGATATATATAGAGAGAGAGAGAGGGAGAGAGAGAAAAAAAAAAAGATTGGTAGTGAGGAAAGAGAGAACGATAGAAAGCTTAAGCAGAACAATAGAGAGAAGAGAACAACAATGAGGAAAGAATAGCAGAAAGAAAGGAGAAGATCAGTTTTTTGCAACAACAACATGTGCATATAGAGAGATCTTTCTCAGGGGTATTTTTGTCACAATCCTTTTATTTACTTTAAAAAAGAGTGGGAAACCCTTGGGGTGATTAGGAAATCATTGTAAGTGGTTAAGGAGTAATCCTTCTACAATGATTAAGGAGATATCCTTCCACTACTTGATAAAGACCTTCTCATACTAAGAGAAGGAAGGGATGAATCAATGTAAGATGTTCGCTTTTCACAAATATGTCTAGATTAACCTCTATAACTTGTTAGAGTATGATCTAATTTTTTTTATCTTGGTTCTTTATATAGGAGTAACCATACGAATATCAATCAAACACAAGTATCCAAGAATATACAACAATTTTTATATGATTCACCTATAATATGTGAGTTATGTCTATGGTGTGATAGGATCACTCCTAAATCACATAATCCACTCTTGTTATCAAGGAATACAATTATGTTGTGAAAGGATCACTCTTTAACCACTTACAATGATCTCCCTATCACTCAAAGGTTTGATTTCCTAATCACTAAATGAGATAATCTCCCGATTACTCCAAGGTTCTCTTACCATTTTTCATAAAGTTTATAAAAAGGTTAGTAACTAACACTTTTCTAAAAAGGATCACTTTCCTTACTACTGGTCTTTGCTCAAGCTTTTTTGGTCTCTTCTCTATAGGTTCTCTACATCTACAGATTCTTTTCCTCTACTATTGGTGTTGCCTCACTTGCTGCCTTGGCAAGTTGTCTTCCATACTACTACTAGTGTTTCTTGACTTATTATAGGGGCACATTTTCTCCTTTATTGCTAGTACTACTTGCTCTACTATTGGGACAAGTTTTCTCCTCTTGTTATTAGTGCTACCTACCTTGCTGCCGAGGCAAGTTTTCTCTTCTTACTATTGATGCATGCAAGTTTTCTCCTTTTACTATTGTTGCTTACACTTATTGCCTGCTGCTAGTTGTGCTTATACTTATTTTTATTGTTGCCTACACTTACTACTATTACTGCCTGCCCTTGCTTGGTTTGCCAGTTATTACCACTCAAGGAGAGGCTATTATAATTGTTTCCTTGGGTGGTTGCTACAACTTCTTCCTTTGGTTTGGCCAATTACTGCCTTTTTCTTCTCCTTTTGGTTTAATTGGCCATTACCTCCTTCTCTCTTTGGTTTGGTTAGTTGCTAACTCCCTTTCTTCCTTTGGTGTGGCTGCTACACACCTTGTTCTTTAGTTTGGTGTAATTGATGTACTCCTTCTCTAGTTTGGTATAGGCATTGTAGATTCTCCTTTAGTTTGGCGTGGTTGCTGCATGTCCTCCTATGGTTTGGTATGGTTACTGTATGTTCTCCTTTAGTTTAGTGTGGTTGCTACATGTTCTTCCCCTATCTTTGGTGTGGTTGCTGGCTACTGCACTTTTTTCTCCCTTTAGTGTGGCTACCGACTACTGCAATTCCTCCTTTGGTTGCCCTACAATTAATAGTCAAATTTGATTCTTAAAATTTAGGGTTAATAGTTAACATTAACTTCCTAAAATTTAAAGTCAATGGTCAAGGGTCAACAATCAGCCTTAACCCCTAAAATTTATGGTCAACGGTCAACATTGACTCATTGACTTCAAAGTTGGCCTCTCATCAACGGTTTTCACCAACGACCTCTCTACATCTCAACAATATTTAAAACATCAAATCAACAAGTACAACTATCTGATATGCTTGTAACAACAAATCCAACATTAGTCATCAAAGATAAACATAACAATCTCCCCTTTTGAATTTATTAGTAACACATTAAATCCAACAATCAACAATGTATAAATAGTAACTTATGACATTTATAGCTCCCCTTGAAACAT
Organism: Ceriops zippeliana; assembly: GCA_037897445.1. Classification (NCBI taxonomy): domain Eukaryota; kingdom Viridiplantae; phylum Streptophyta; class Magnoliopsida; order Malpighiales; family Rhizophoraceae; genus Ceriops; species Ceriops zippeliana. Next base: position 265,568 of record JBAPLH010000135.1, on the reverse strand, counting down.
GTATCTCCCTTTTGTATGTGGGTATGATTCCAATTAAAAGTAACCTTTAACTCATTTTTTTTCTACTTCTCCCCTTTTATTTGATTTTTCCCTTTGGATTTATCAAGCTACTTCCCTTTTTGATTAGTATATACTCTCTTTGAATTTATGCAAAATATCTCTCCCTTTGACAAAAAATCCAAAGAATAATAGAAAAAGGAAGAGGAGAGGGGTTAGAGGCATACCTTAGCCTTTAAGGAGTGGCTAAACATATAAATTCAACCTTAACATCTAAAACATCTCTCTTGACAGAGGTTTGGTGAATGTATCTGTAATTTGCTTCAATGACTTTTTTTGTTTGAATGTTCACATTTTTGTAAATAGCGTCCACCATCTTCCCTTTTAACAAGTGCTGTAAATTCCATTTCTTTCTCTCCTCAACTTTTCTTCACCAATTATAGCAGCATCAACACCTTTAATTTTTAAGGCACTATAATGTTATCCATGCGCACTACTGCTTTTGTCAACATGAGTTATTGCTGCTCGCACATGCTGTAACTACTATTCACATGCATTGTTCCTAATATCCAAGTGCATTACTATTGTCTACTAATGCAAAGACCGTTATCCACCTGCATTATTTTTTGCTTGCCCTACTACTGCTATAAGCCCATATTGCTGTTGTTTACTTGTGCTGCTGCTACTATCCCCATATACTGCAATTGTCTTCTCGCATTGTTGCTGTTTTCTTGATCCACTTGTGATGAAATCCCATATCAAAAACGTGGAGGAGGTCCTTGGGTCTTATAAACGTGGGCATTACACACCCGAATAGGTTAGCCTTTTGGGGAGAAGGTAATGGTATCATAACAAGTGGTATCAAAGTCAGCCTAACTCAAATCCGATGTTCGCCGCCAAGCACTCCAAGCCCAAGCGTAGGCAAGGGGGCCCTAGTCTACGATGAGGACATCGATGGATTCGATAGGGGAGAATGTGATGGAATCCCACATAAAAAAGGTGGAGGAGGTCCTTAGGCCTTATAAATGTGGGCACTGCACATCCCAACAGGTTAACCTTTTGGGGAGAAGGTAATGGCTCTATGACACACTGTTGCTATCCTCAGGCACTGCAACTATCTTCACACGTCACTGCTATCTACATGTTGGTTGCTAGTGCAGGATCTTTCTGCTGTAGCACCACCTCCTACTAGCTACTACATTGGTGGTTTGCTGATGTCAAACCTTTCTGCTGCTACTTCACCTCCTCCCAGTTATTACTCCACCTCTTACTAGCTATTTCCTTAGTGTTTTATTAGTTCGAGTGGCTGCCTTAGTGGTAATTACTGATGTGGGTGGCTGCCTTGGTAGTATTTGCTAGTGCAAGTGACTAGCTACCTTGCTCTCTTTCTATCCTCCTTAGCCAGCTGCACCTTATTGCTTCTCTTTGGTGGCTACTGCACTCTCCTTGGCCAGCTGCCTTGTTGCCTCTCCTTGTCGGTTACCGCACTCTCCTTGGCCAGATACCTTACCTTATTTCTTTCTCTCCTTAGTCGACTGCCTTACTGCTTCTCCTTAGTGGTTGCTGCACTCTTTGGCTAGCTGCCTTGCTACCACTTCTTGCCTTTAGGTTTGCCATTCTCTCTCTTTTGGTCGGCTCTCTCAAAATTCTGCAGCATACCCCCTTCTTGCAAAATGCATAAGGGTATTTATAGAGCCTTGAAATTAGGACAACACGATCATCAACGGTCATCGTTAATTCCCACATATTGCCCTACAATTAACAACCAGATTTAAGTCCTAAAATTTAGGGTTAATGGTTGGCAATCAATGATTAATTTTAACCCCTAAAATTTAGGGTCACAGTCAACATTGACTCCTCAATGCCAAAGTTGACCTATCATCACCAATTTCTCCCAATAACCTTACTACATCTTAACAACATTCACAATATCAAATCAACATATATAACCGTGTAAGATGGTATCGACAACAAATCCAATATTAGCCATTAAAGATGGACTTAACAATCTCCCTTTTTGGATTTATTGGCAACACATCAACAATGTACATATAACAATTGTCAACATTTACTGTTTTGATGAGGACTGTTTGAAATCTTACACTAAGAAGGAGGTAAATCAGTGTGAAATATATGTTTTTTCCAAATCGATTTAGATTTAACCTTTGTGACTTATTAGAGCCAATGATTCAATTTTTATCCTTCTCCTTTATGTTAGCATGATAGTACAAATATAAATCAATGCATAAGTACCGAAGCACACACGACAATTTTTACATAGTTTACCCACAATGTGTGAGTTACATCCACGGTGTGATAGGATCCCTCCTAAATCACACAATCCACTCTTGTTATCAAGGGATACAATTTGGTTATGGAAGGATTATTCCTTAACCACTTACAATGATTGCCTAATCAAGGAATTGATCTCTTGATCACTCCAAGGGTATCCTACCTTGTTGTTCAACAAATTATCAAGAGTTTATGGAAAAAGCTTTCCTAGAGAATGATCACTTAATGTGTACAAACTGTTAGAGTAAAATATGGATCTTCTCCATCATTCCCTACTGGTGTTGCCTTACCCACTGCCGGTGTTACCTCACCTGCTACCTTGGCAAGGTCTCTCCTTTGTTGTTGGGCATGTTTTCTCCTCCATTGCTACAAACTGCCAGACCTGCTACCTAGCACACTTTCTCCTCAATTGTTTGAAGCTACCAAACTTGTTGTCGGGTACTTTTCCTCCTTTTTTGTTGGACTTTCTACCAAGCACGCTTTCTCCTCTTGTTATTACAAGCTATCAGACCTGCTGCTATTGCTGCTTGTATGTGCTGTCGTTGCTGCTTGCACATTCTATTAACATTGTTGGCACATGTTGCTATTGTTGTCTGTATGTGCTACTATCGTTGTCCATACACACTATCGCTGCTGTCCACACACACTGCTAATGCTATCCATGCACACTACTATTGTTGTTCGCACGCATTGCTAATGTAGTCCATACGGGTTGCCGCATCTATCTGCTGCTGTTCATGTGTGATATTAATGTTGTTTGCATGTGCTGTCACTGTTACGTACTATACACACGCGTTATGCCTACCTTCTGCACTCTTACTATTTGCATACACTATACCTACTATCTGCATACGCTATGCATGCTGTCAACAAGCACTGCTCTTGTTGTCTACGTTCTCTATGCCCTCTATTTGCGTATGTTATGCTCGCTATCCATGTTCTCTACATCTGCTGTTTGCGTGCGCTATGCACCCACTGTCCATGCTTGCTGTGCAACTGTTGTTCATGCTCTCTGTGCCTGTTTTATGCACATATTGACAGTCGTTATCCTTACAAGCTCTACCTGCTGTCCACACAAGTTGTGCCTACTGTCTACACAAGTTATAACTGTTGTTCATACACACTATGGCTATTATCTGCACATGTTGTTCCTGTTATTTGCGAGTGCTGCTCCTGCTATCAATTTACATCGTTATTGCTGTCCGTGCACGCTGTTACTACTTTCTCTCGCCACTGCTGCTCTCCCAATACGCTGCAACAGTTTTTCTCACATGGTTGCTGCTCTGCCAACATGTTGTAGTTGTTTTCTCGTGCTACTACTGCTCTCCTTACACGTTACAACAATTTTCTCGCACTACTACTATTCTCCCCACACATTGCAGCTATTTTCTTATGCCATTGTTGCTCTCCTCACACACTGCAATTGTCTTTTTGAGCTGTTGCTACTCTCCTCACACGCTGCAACAGTTTTCTCACGCTACTGCTGCTCTTCACGGGTCATTGTTGCTATCCTCACACACTGCAACTATCTTCTTGCACCGCTGCTGGTTTACAGATTGATTCCCAGACCTGCTGTTACACTTTTTGCAAGTGGCTGCTAATTCCCAGACCTATTGTTGCACGTTTTGATTTTGCTTCATTCTCAGGTGTGATTCTGTTGCTAGGAAGCCTTCTGAGGTGTTGCTAGTGCTGGTATACCCTCTTGGATCTGCTGCTACTGCTGGGAAGTCTCCTGGATGTGCCACTAGTGCAAGGAAACCTCCTGGATGTGCTGCTACTGTTGGGAAGTCTTCTAGATGCGCCACTGGTGCAAGGAGACCTCCTGGATATGCTGTTGCTCTTTTCTTGGCCAGTTGCCTTGCCCTCTTTCCTTAGTGGTTGCTGTACACTCTTTGGCTGACTACTGCACTCTCTTTGGTAGGCTATCTTGCTACTTCTCCTTAATGGTTGCTACAGTCTCCTTGGTTGGTTGCCTTGCCCTCTTTCTTTCTCTCCATGGCTGGTTGCATCTTGTTTGGTGGCTACCTCTTCTGTGTCATTCACCTCCCTTTTTCCCTAGGTTTGTTGCTCACCTCTCTCTTTGGTCGGCTCTCTCAATTTTCTATAGCACACACCTTTCTTATAAGATGCATAGGGGTATTTGTAAAGCCTTGAGATTAGGGCTGCATGATCATCAACGATTATCGTTAATTCCCACATATTGCCTTATAATTAACAGCCAAATTTGATTCCTAAAATTTACAATCAATGGTCAACATTGACTTCTTAAAATTTAAGGTCAATGGATAATGATCAATCTTGACCCTTAAAACCAGGGTTGACCTATCATCACTAGTTTTTTCCAATGACCTCACTACATCTCAACAACATTCATAATATCAAATCATCACATATAACCATGTGAGATGGTGTTGACAAGAAATCCAACATTAGCCATTAAAGATGGGTTCAATATGCTTCCCCTAAAACATGCATCTCTTTTAACCTAGTTTAACTCCCCTTTTCTACTTCTCCCCCTTGACAAGTTCTCACCCTTTATCCATCAAGCTACCCCTTATTTTTATCAATATATACTCTCTTTAGATTTAAGCAAAATATCTCTCCTTTTAACAATAAATCCAAAAAATAATATAAAAAGGTAGGGGAGAGGGGTTAGAGGATACCTCAGCCTCTAAGGGATGGCTGAATACTTAAATTCAACCTCTTTTATTCAAGATGTCCTAGTTTCCTATGACACAACAAATTCTCATCTTTGGTGCTCATGTAGCATGTGTTCTTACCTCTGGAAACTTAGTATAAGTTTCCATTTATTCTTTCACCCTTAGTAAGGATAGCACAATCTCTTAGTCTTTTTACTATGTAGCCACTCTTATTGAAAGTAACTTCATATCCATTATTACAAAGCTAGCTAACACTAATGAGTCTTAACAACTCTTTAACATAAAACACTTTCTTTGATTTTAACTTTTCTGCAACAATTTTAGTAGCACTGAAGTTCCCAACTTCCCCCTCGGATCCACTATTTTGTGATATTAAGAGAGGGTGTGAATTAGTATCACCACAATCCGCAATTCACAGATAAGTTAACAACTTCAACCTTTTCTTAAAAGCAAACTCTTTCTCAAACTCGACTAAGGTAGATCTATTGCTACCTATTAATCACAATAGTCCCCAAAGTCACCTTTTAGATACTTAGCCTAATATGCAATTCAGATGTTCTTGTTTAGGTCTTCATTAGGTTATGGGTTAGCTGATACTTTAGCTACGTTTATAACTCAATTCAAAATATAAGACGTAAAGCAAATTAAGGACACACGCAATTTACGTGATTCCATCAACGTGACATACATCTACGGTGGTAGGGACTCTCCCTTACCAAGACCATCCATTATACTTAAGAATTCTAGTTACAATGGATGTCTTAATCTTCTACTCCTTTCAATATTGCAATTACTAAGCAAGTACAATACAAAGAGTGTTACTTACTGTGTCTACCCTTCTTCTAGCTTATCTTGCTTTTGTTGAATTGAAAGGCTGCTCAACTGCTGCTTAAAAGTTCACCGCAATGCTCTCTAACCTCTCTTAAAGAAATCTAGAAATATGTTGAGTTCCTTCAATGCTTCGTCGAATTCCTTCTCTATGTTGTTTCACACAACTCCTGCTTTCACCGTCTCACTATCTCCCCCATCTCCTTGTCTTACGGCTTTACTATTTCATGGCCTGCCCTCACCTATCCATTTCACACCTCCTTTGGTTGTATTAGATTTTCTCCCTTTACTGTCAATCACTGTTCATCGGTCGTCCACCCTCTGTTCTGGTTGTTAGGTTTCTCTCTCCTTTCGTTTGTGGTATGCTTTATCGTGCTCACTTATTTGGTCATCGGGTTCCTTTTTCCGTCCTTCCCATGGTGGTTGGGTTTCTCTTTCTCTCCTTCCCATCGACTCCTCTAGTCTGGCCATCGGGTTTCTCTCTCTTTCCTTCCCGTCGACTCTTTGGTCTGGCCATCAAGTTTCTCTCTCTCTCCTTCCCTTCAACTCCTTTAGTTTGGCTATCGGGTTTCTCTCTCTCTCCTTCCCTTGAACTCCTTTGGTCTGGCTATCGGGTTTCTCTCTCTCCTTCTTCACTCAGTCGTTCTTCGTTCCCTGTTTTGCTGTTTTTGCTCCCTTGGTTGAACAGTTTCTCTTGTGTTTTTCAATCACTCTTTGTATTTATGCCGTTCACCCTCTCTTCTTATCCAACAATGACTTTCTATTTTCTCTCTTATCTCCGATGACAGCTTGCAGGTTATTGTGCTCTCTTATGTTGGCCTTTATTTACTCCTTCATTACCCTAATAGGGCAAATTTATTGTCTTGCCCTTTCATGTGGCTTTACTTTCTTACACACTTAAACCTAGTTGACAACAATTACAACCCATACAAGGCTGTAGGAATAACAAGCACCAATACCTTTAATCTTTAAGGCATTATCATTACCAAATTTGACTAATCTTCTATCATATTTTACTATTTCCTTGAACATCTTGGAGTTTCCTATTATATGTGAAAAGCAAACACTATCCAAAATCCATGGCTTTTCTTTCTTGGAACCTTTTAAGGCTATTTCCCCTTCTTCTTTTTTGGCCAAATGTGAGAGCATGTGTAGGTGTTCTCCTTTGTACTCTTTGACTGGGCAATAATGTCAAGCAATCCTTAGTAATGTGTCCCACCTTTTCACATCTTCCATAGATTTCTTCCAACACATTAAATCTATTTCTTAGTGGAATATGACTTCTTTCCACTTAAGACTGTCTCCTTTATTGATAACACCATCTCTTAATATCTTTACTGTATAGCCACTCTTGTTGAAAGTAACTTCATGTCCATTATAACACAGCTAGCTAACACTGATAAGGTTGTATTTTAACCTTTCAACATAAAGCACTTTCTTTAATTTCAACTTTTCTTCACCAATTTCAATAACACTGATACCTTAAATCTTTAAGACACCATCATTGCCAAATATGATGGACCCTTCATCATATTTTGCTACTCCCTTCAACATTTTGGAGTCTTTTGTCATAAATGAAGAGCAGATAGTATCTAGGATCCATGATTTTTCTTTCTTGGAAGCTTTTAAGGCTACTTTAACCATAGATGTTTCTCTTCCTCTTCTTCTTCTTTGGCCAAATATGGGAGCTTGTATAGGTGTTCTCCTTTACATTCCTTAACCAAGTAGCAATGATTGGTGTGATATCCTTTGCATTCTTTAACTAGGTCGCAATGTCAAGTAGTCCTCAACAACATGTCCAACCCTTTTATATCTTTCACAAATCTCTCCCAACAAATTAAAATTGTTTCTCAATAGAATATGACTTCTTTCCACCTGAAATTGTCTCCTTTCTTAATAAAGTCTCCTTTTAGACTCTTACCTCACATTTCTTTTCATTATAGGCCAAATATTCCAACAAGTATTAGCCTTATACCTATACTTACCATAGCTTCAGCAAAATCCTTTAAATATGGATTTTTTTCTTTCACCAAGTCCATGTCTCCTATCTTCAATAGTTGGTGTTACAACCTTCTCTCCATCTTTGACAGCCTATCTCTTGTGGATGGGAGTCTCCACTACATCTTTCCTAACTCATTTTAACTTGGGTTGGTCTCTCTTTTCCATCACATCATTGTGCTTGCTTTCAAGTATAAACACAAATTTCTTCTTTTCTTCTACCTTATCACTCAGCTTTTCAATGTATCCAAGTCCTTTCTTCCCTATGGAATGAGGTCTTTGATTGCTTATACACTAATTTAACTTTCTAATAGCATCCTTCTTGATAGCATTTGCTGATGATGACTCTCTTTTCACTTTTATGGCCTACATAAAGCTTTTTTCATGCTTCTTTAGCTCAGACTTGACCATATGGAACTTGGCATGCAAAATCAACACCTCTTGCTCTTGTGTAATCACTTTAGTGCCAAGATCTTCATGTATCTTGCCTTACTCTGCCTTAAGTACAATCAGCTCCTCAATCATCTTCAACTACTCCTCCTCTTTTGCTTCAAACTCTTTTTCTTTTACTTGGAGATTAGATTCATCAACAATAGAATTTTCCTATAGCTTCTTAAAATGTTTTACCACTTTTTTTAACTTGTTGTTTTCATGCAAACAAGCTCTCAATTGAGTCTCAAGTTGCTGCACTAACTCATCCTCATCCTCTGTTGTTGATTCCTCATCACTTAAAGGGTCTTGATCATCATTTACTTGAGCAACCAGTATATCCTTTTAACCTCATCATTGGAATCATCATCTACTTCTTCTTCAAAATCCTTTTTATCTGGCTTGCTTAGAAAATTCCTTCTTTTGGATCTAAAGAATTTCTTTTTTCTTTTGGCACCTGAATTTCTAGCTTTAGAGTAGTTAAATTGCTTTGTCCTCCTCCTTAGGACTGACTCATCATCATCCTCACTATTTGCTTCTCTTCTCATTGGGCAATCCATGGTAAAGTGCCCAATTGCTCCACAACTAAAGCACTTTAAGGAGAGTTTTCCCTTGTACTTCCTTTTACCTTTTCTCATATTATTGGTGATGTATGTCATGACCTCCTCTACTTCAGTATCACCATCTTCTTCTCCAAAGCTGCTGATAGATTCCTTTTGTTGGTCTTTAATCCTTATCTTCTTCATTGCCTTGAAGGCTAACTCCTTTTCCACCTTAGATAACTTTTCCTTCTTCATTGGGGCTATTCTCATTTCATAAACCACCAATATGCTATGTAAGTCATCTAAGGGCAGCCTATCTAAATCTTTATCTTCTATAGAAGAGACTTGGCGTTGTAAGCTTTTGGCAAGGTTCTAAGTATTTTCCTTTCCACAGTGGCATCATGGATCTCCTCTCTATAGCCTTTGATGGAGCACATAATTTTGTTGACTCTTGTGAAAAATGCATCTAGAGTCTCATCATTATACATCTTTATGTCTTTGTATTTGCTCCTCTAGATTTGTAGTTTGGCTTTCTTCATAACCTAGTCTCCTTCATAGATGTTCTTCAATTTATCCCAAATTTGCTTGGCAATGTTGCACCCTATCACCTTGGTGAATCTTTATCTGACAAGGAGGCATATAAGGCATTTCTTGCCTTGCCATCACACTCCAAGTTCTTCTTATCAGCTTTCATCATAGGATCACCTTTATCAACAAGGATGAAGCCACTGACAATAGATTGAAGCACATCAAGAGCAAGGGAAATCAAATATGAGAACATTCTATTATTCCATAACTAATAATTATGTTCATTAAACGTAGGGATGCCTTTGCTATTAACACTATTCAAGCTATCCATGATCTCAAGCAGTAGTAGAGATAAAACCTCACACAACAATTCACAACTTCATTTTAAAGCAAAAAAATTGGATCAACAGAGGAACCAGGTCTAATACCACTTGATGAGGACCATTTTAGGTCTCATACTGAGAAGGGGGTGAATCAATGTAAGATATGTGCTTTTTACAAATCGATCTGGATTTAACTTCTGTGGCTTGTTAAAGCTGATGATCCAATTTTTATCTTTCTCCTTTATGTGAGGACAACAGTACAAATATAAATCAATACATAAGCACCAAGCACACACGACAATTTTTACATGATTCACCCACAATATGTGAGTAACATCTACGGTGTGATAAAATCCCTCCTAAATCATACAATCCACTCTTGTTATCAAAGGATATAGTTTAGTTGTGGAAGGATCACTCTTTAATCGCTTACAATGATCACTCAATCACTCTAAGGGTATCTCACCCTATTGTTCAACAAATTATCAAGCTTATGGAAAAACCTTTCCTAGAGAATGATCACTCAATGTGTATAGATTATCATAACAAAATATAGATCTTTTCCTTCCTTTGCTGCCAGCGTTGTCTCACTCGCTATCGGTGTTGCCTCACCTACTGCCTTGGCAGGATCTCTCCTCTGTTGGCAAGCATATTTTCTGCTTTAGACTTATTACTAGGCATGTTTTCTCCATGGTTACTACAAGCTACCAAACTTACTACTAGGTATGTTTCCTCCTCTGCTGCTAAGCTGTTAGACCTTCTGTCAGACATGCTTTTTCCTTTTGTTACTACAAACTGCTGAACCTGCTGCTATTGTTACCTACAAATGCTATTGTTGTTGCTTGAACGCAATGTTATTACTGTCCACACGTGCTACTATTGTTGTCCGTACGTGCTATCACTATTGTCCTTGCGCGTTGCTAATGTTGTTTATGTGTGCTGGCTCTGCCATCCGCCAATGTTCTTAATGCTATCTTCACGCGCTGTCACTGTTGCCTGCTGTCCCACTGGTTGTGCCTGCTGTCCATGCTCCTACTATCAATGCACATTGCACCTACTATTTGCGTGTCCGCATACATTGCTTCTATTGTCTACGGGCACTATGCACATTGTCCGTACTCCTGCTGTCTACGCACACTGCGCCTGCTGACTATGTGTGCTGTACCCGTTGTCCACGCTCTTGCTATCTGCGCATGCTGTACTTTGTATACTTTAGGCCAATTTTCCACAAGCACTGCACCTACTGTACGCTTATGCTATGCACCCGCTGTCTGCACTCTATACTTGCTGTCCACACAAGCTGTGCCTGCTTTCTGCATTAGCTACACCTGTTATCTACATAAACTATGCCTACTGTCTGCACGACTCATTGTTATTGTCCACACGCACTATAACTGCTATTCATACACATTGTTCCTACTATCCATGGTGCTACTCTTGCCATTAACTCATATCGCTACTGCTATCCGTGCACACTATTACTACTTTTTGACACCCTTACTGCTCTCCCAGCGTGCTGTAACAGGTTTTCTCACATCACTACTGCTCTTCTTGTGTGTTGTAGTAGTTTTCTCGCGACGTTGCTACTCTCCCTATGCCTTGCAGTAGTTTTCTCAAGCCATTACTACTTTCCTTACACACCGCAGCATTTTTATCGCACTATTACTGCTCTCCCTGCAGTAATTTTCTCGCCGCTACTGGTTTGCTGCTTGATTCCTAGACTTACTACTACACATTTTGATTTTTTGCTTGATTTTCAGGCATGCTTTTGCTACTAGGAAGCCTCCTGAGATGTTACTAGTATTGGTCCCTTCTGGACGTGTAAGAAGATGTTGTTGCTGCTGGTATACCCTCCTGAACATGCAAGAATGTGTTGCTGGTGCTAATATACCCCCATGGACCTGCAGGGATGTCTACTATTGCTGGTATACCCTCCTGGACCTACTACTGCTGCTAGGAAGTCTCCTAGATGTGCTGCTGGTGTAGGGAAGTCTCCTAAACACACTACATCAGCTATATCCCTTAATTGCAAGAGTGGATCATATGATTTAAGAGTGATCTTATTACACCATGGATGTAGCTTACATATTGTGGGTGAACCACGTAAAAATTCTGTATGTTCTTGGGTACTTTTGCTTGCTTCATACAACCATTCTCACATAAAAAAGTAAGATAAAATTAGATCATAGGCTTTAACAGGTCATACAGGTTTAATCTGGATAGATTTGTAAAAAATAAACATCTCATATTGATTTACCCCTTCTCTTTCTTAATATAACCTTATCATCTTTAATTTGAGCAATTTTCTTAAGTTGATTTAAGGTAAAGGGGACATATATTAATCCTTTAATAAGTACTCCTCTCTCTTTTATTTCTTTGTCATGATCAACATCAATAATATTAAAGTTGGCTTGTTGACCATTTCCTTTGATTCCTACAACTTAGAGTTCCTAAGCTTACTTTTAATCATCTATTACTTCTTTAATCCTAGTTCAAGTAAAGAACTTCAAGTGCTTTATAGATAAAATAGCATCAAAGGCTTTAAAGGTTGATCTTTTTAAGATTACATTGTAAATGGAAAGAGTTTTAACTACTAAAAACTCCAAAGTTATATATATCAAATAAGGTAAGAGACCCAAAGTAATAGGAACTTTGATTATGCTTTGTTAAATAATCAATTCACTCAACATATAAGGGGCAATTGATGCATATATCCAAGTAACATGTGTTTACCAATACCCTTTGAATATTGAAATTGTCCATTGAGATTTGATTATAAAAGGGTCATTTTGAAGATATTTGATATCATTTAAGCCAACATCTATAACAGTGATTAGGATCTTTATATTGTAAGTTCATTTGCCTTATAATTTAGTATTCTCTTGGTGTAGCATCTTTTTACTAATGACTTAATTTTAACTAATAACCCTCCTACAATTACATTGATAACTCCCTTATTCAAAGAATAGCTAATGGTGCATTAACATCATTTACCTTACTACTTAATAAAGTATCCCTCTTATGGACTAGTTACTATGACCTAAGGGTTTTACCTTAAATTTCTTATGTTCTTCCCCAATTATCTTTGCTTACATATTTCTATAGCAAGCCTTATCTCATAAGTTCCTCCATCTCATCACTCACTTGATGACAATCATCCATAGTATAACCATGGTCATTATAAAAGTGACATAACTTGGTTTGTTGACTTTTATATTCTCAAACACCAAACTTTATATGGTCAAATAGGTGTTTAAAATTCTCCTTATGATTTTTTTTTTGCATCAAAGACAAAGGCAATATTCTTACCCTTATTTAGACCCTTAGGACTTCAAGCTTGCAATTACGTGTTTTAGTAAAATGAACAACATTAGGTAGCTTGACAAATAATTTCATGTGTGAATAAGCATAGGTTCAATTTGAAACTAACTTAAGAACCTTTAAGCTCTTTAGAAGATAAGCCACCATTTGGCTTCCATCTTAAGTCCATCAACTTATGTTGACCTTTATCTTAAGTGCACTAACTTTTATTGGCCTTCATCTTAAGTTCACCAACTTATGTTAACCTCTTATTACTAGCTTACAAAACTCTCTTGTTTATTTCTTTGTTTCTTCCTATTTTCCATTAGCTTAAATGACTAAAGTTTCAAATTTTCAAATCTTACACCTTATAAAGACAGCTTTATTAATGTATGCTCTAATAATCAATGTATTAGTTATTACTCTTTGTACAAATTTGATATTTCATGAAAATAATTAATTAATTAAAGATATTTTTTACTTTTAGTATTAATTATACAATGATATGATCATCGATAAATTCTAAAGATAAAGTCCATGTAATAAATATACATTGTAAAGATAATTATAATAAAATCATAATTATCAATTATGGATAATATTAGAATATTATTCCTAAATATTTTTAGTCAATACATTATTAAAATAGGATATTGATGGAATTGTAAAATTGACAAACATTATATTTCTCTCTTAGGAAGAAAGTAGTCGATCTCATAAGGTAAATTAAGAAGGTACTTAAACAAATATGTAGGTACTTGTTAATTGTAACAAGTTTACTACATTGATTTATCGTGAGATTTCTTAATTAGAACATTACTTGTATTTTTAAAGAATTTCTCATGTGATAGTCATATGAATAATCTTTAAATTTAAAATTGCAAAGTATTTTATATAAGAATTAATATGTTTTAAATTTACTTTTATGTTATCGTAATCAAGATCACTTAGAAAAGTAAACATTTGTTATATCATGAATTATACAGAGATAGTTCAGATATCAATAAAGGATTTGTTAATAGATCACCATATCTCACATTAACAAAATTTGTTGACATGTGATGACGAGTGATATATTTAAAATTAAAAGAGGAGTTCGTGTTTGTTAAAAAAAGAAGGAAAAAAAAAGAAAGGAAAAACGAGAACTTTGTGATATATTTAAAATAAAAAACATCGACGAAATATTTCAAATAAAACAAAAAATGCTTGCCGGAATTAACCCTAACAATAATATTGATAATGTCAAGAAAATAAAGTAATGACAATGAATGGATGAATAATCCTCCAAAACGACGTGGTTGGAAGACGCTTCTCTAAGAAGGGTATGAATCACCAAGAGTTGGATCAGGTTGCCGCCACAGGGCGCAGCTTCACCGTGACCTAAGTAACGGAAGGCAGAGAATCCAAGGCACGACAGCGTGCAGTGTACCCAGGAGAATGGAACGAGGAGAAAGCAGCAATTTCGTACCAGAATCTGTGATGGACTCGGTTAAGAGAACCTTGGTTAACTTAGAGCAAGTGGAGGCACCGTTGCTCCAAGTGCTGTCCCTCTCAGACCACCCAGATGATGTCCTTGCCGAAATCCCTCCTCTTGATCGTGCCCAGGCACTTTTCCTGCTTGCCAAGGCCACTTGTACCCTTTTCTCTTGTATGTTCGGTACAATTCCTTTGATTTGCTCTTCTTTCCCCCCAATGTTCGATGATTTGTGTATTAGACGCACACGACGAATGATATATATATTTATTCTTTTGCTGTTTTTGATTAATGTGTGAAACTTCAAATTCGTCACATTTTCAGTGAGATTGAGGGCCAGCGGAATTCACCCAGACGAGCATCCCATTAAGTCAGAGCTTGTATGCCTCCCTGAACATTTTCTATTTACCTTGATTTTTCTATTTGGGGCTTCTGGCTTTTTTGTATTTTGCATTGTCTCGGACTAGGAGTATTGTATTTTTTATTGAAAATTTTTTGGTGTTCCCAGCGAGCAGAAAATTTTGCATGCTGGTGTTAGAATAAATTCTCTTTTGCTTAATTTTTTTTTCTTTTACTTTTTTTCTTCAGTATGTTGGTTTGTGTTTCTTGCTGACCAAATTATGTCTTTACGTAGCCGACCTAATTTATGCTTTTTCCGAACTCTTTATTTAGGAGAGATTAAGCCTGTACCAAGACAAACTAGATCGTTTTGTAGATTTGAGTAAAGGTACTTCTCTTTTCTTCTTGGAACACAAGGTTACTTATGCACCCTGTTAACTTTTCATTTCAATAATGAGGCAAACTTTTGAAATACAATGGATGTGAGTTAAACTGTGATTGGAAGTCAAAAAAAATAAAAAAATTGATTATGGGTGGTGGTAGCTTATTTCTTATTTCTTTTATTGACTAAAGACTCTGATTGTGTAATTGAAGCACCCCTGCGACCGTCCACCACATTAAACTACCAGGCTGCAACCCGTTTTATTGGGCATTCTTTGCCTGATCTTACACCTGGTAAGTAACCAATCTCTTTTATTTTTGTTTTTTTCACCATATTTGTTTGTTTTCATTTAATTTTTAGAATTCTGCCACATGCAGAGCAGAGGAAGAGCATGAGGGATATTAGTAAAGGAGAAGGACCTAGGATTAACATAGAGACAAGTGTCCAAAAGAAGAGGAAATTTCAATTCTCTGAGAAAAAATCAGTTCAAGCAGCCACAAAGGAATTTCTTGAAAAGGCAGCACGTGAACTTCTTGGTGAGAATACAGGTGGAATTGAAGGACCTATACAAATTGACTCACCATCAGATGATGATAACCTGCCTATGAGCTGATTTCCTTTTTATTTAACTGGTATGCTAAATTCATATTTGCATTCATAAATGACTTGCCATTTTTTATCATTGTATGTTCATGCTGTTTCTTTCACCTTAACAAATTGGAAATGTTATTAATTCTTCTTTGTTACTACTCTGCCAATGTCAGTAATCGGTGGAAAATCTGATTTATATCTGAATCAATCAGTTGTAAGATTGCTGACTCAATCTAGAGTCCAATTACTATTGATACTTCATTTTGAATAAAAAATATCCATGAGATTCCCGGTTTTCAAGCAACTCCTTCCCTTTCTTTTATACCTACATTGTGGAAAAAGATGCCTTGGAAATGCACTAAGTTATGATTCTCTGAACAGCATTTCATCTAAGACAAGGAGAAATTAAACTTTTTATCTTTCTTAAACATTTTCTCAAGCCAGCCACTTTTGCTGTTGGGATAGTGTTAAGCTGCCCCAATAAACTTCCTTCATGAAGTTATTAATTAGTCCATGGACAATCTACAGTTTCCCTCTGAAATTTGGCATCTTATAGCAATTCTGGTAGCCAAAAATGATAATCAATGCAAAATTCTTTTCTTTAATATCATGGTCAATGCCAAGCTGAGCTGATTCTTATTTCAGAATTATCTTATACCTGAAGAGTTAGATAAACAAAACAATAACTCTTTTTGTTTGATTTCAGTAGAAGTTTATATTAGGACTATCTGTGAAGAAAGAGCTAAATATGGCAACACTCAATTTTTTGTGTTCATCTCGTTTAGTCAAATAATTTGATCTTCTTCGGTGCTTTCTGTTAGTGCTGAACATGTAATTTGTAGCTTGTAATTGTGTTCTTACCTTGCACAAGATGGATGCTCTATTTTCTCTTCATCTGTTGTTTGTCCTGCCTTTCTGTAGTAATCTGCCTTCTAGTAGATTGTGGAAAGAGAGCTTCTTTCTTTGAGGAAAGGATTGGATAGGACTGATAAATCTTGATATTCCATCCTTGCCCTTGAAAGATTAAAGTGCTTTGATTAAAGAAGAAATGAATTCAGATATTGTCACACGAGCTGCATTTTATATTTGAGAATGTTTGGAAGCAAATTTAATAGCATAATTTATTTACTACACAAAGTATCTATATATTAGATTTCTGGTCTACAAAAGACAAAAGAAAACATATGGACATGGACCCACTAAATGGTTCCATAGTTTTGAGCATTTAATAGAAATACACAGTTGGGGAAACACATGGATATGTGACTGAAGATATGCTCTTGTGAGTGTTGGTGAATAGAAATCTTACTCAGTTGGACCGAATTGTCTAACAAGAGTGTTGGATGAAGTTGCTTGTGCTTTGTTTACTTGCCTTGTCCTTGTATTATTGCTAGTTTTAGCATTTCAACTACAGGCAACTGCTTCACTTAAAAAGCGCAAAATGTTGCCATAATTCTGAGACTATGTTGAATGCATTTATCATCATCAATGTGTAAAGAAAAATAATAACTTATAGCGATTGAATTCCTACTATTGCTCCGCGTCAATCATGATAAACCAGTATTTGTATAGTTAGGACTATATTCTGTGCTCAAAACACTGGTGACTGCTGTAGTAATTGTATCACTAGCATCCTACTGTAATTTTTTGTTCTGTTGACTTGCCTTTCTCTATGCTCAATGCTCAGAGTTGAACATACCAGATCTGTTTGGTTGTATGTTATCTGCTTCAGGTGGATCGTGGTGTTACCATAAGCATGTTCAAGAAGGATATCTTTTCCCTGGGTCCGACAAAGTGAACTTCTGAGTAGCTAGCTCATCAGTTGGTGCATTCTAGGCGTTGCTTGATGGGTATGCTTGTGATGCTGCTAGACGTTTCCTGGAGACTATGGAGTGTTGTGCCAATGCTTTGATTTTGTTGTTTTCAGCACCCTTCGTCACCTTTATAATTGCTTAATCTGTGGCATTTCCTTTGGCTGCAACGAAAGGAAAGCAGATAATTTTTTGACTTTTGTTTATTGATTCTGTAAAATTGGAATCATTTTCATTTTACTGATTGTCTGTACAGCTGCGTTATGACTTGTGGATGAGGATATGCTCTAGCAATTAGCAAGGATCTGTATTTAACTTAGGAATCATCAAATCAATAGAGAAAACTATGAAATGCCATTGAGCGTGTCAAATGTAGAGAAAATAAAACTGGATGAACTATAACATAACCCGCCTATTCCCATGTATATTATGATGACACGCAGAAGGAAGTCTAGAAGAGTTTGAGTGAATCGGTGAAAGGTACAAAAGGCAAGTAAGTGAATTAAAAGTGTTGAAGAGAGAGAGAGAAAGAGCATAAGAGAATTTGTAAGTGAATTTATATTGAGAGAGATGACTTATTTATATATTTCAAAAAAAAGTCTTAAAATAGAATATTTTAACTATTTATAAAAAGTATTTTAGATATACATTTAATGTAGTTTTTTTCGGAATTTTTTAGGTAATTGTAGTGCATTCTACAGGAAGTTTCTAGATAAAGATACTTTTCATGCTTTTAGGATCTTCCGTAGGTAGCTAAGGGGTTGGATAGTGCTAGCAGCCTGCAGAGGTTAATTTTGGTCCAAGTTTACACCTTAAGGATACGTGAATGGACTAGAATGATATATCCTTTTGACATCCTTCTCCACTCAATTTTGCGACGTCTTTATCACATTTTTAGCCTTATATTGTCGAATGTGATCAACAAACTGTCAAACCTGGTCCTCCTTTTTCCAATTAGCCTTTTTGGTCTGACAAATCTTTTCATTTCACCAAGTATTTGATGTAATTGGAAACTCTCCTTTTCTAGATCACTCTATCAGTAAGGATGTGTTCCACCTCCTTGTTGAATTCAATGACCATAATCGTTGGTGTGCGCTTAGACTCATTTTGGCTTGGATCCTCTTTGTCTTTATAGAAAGACTTTAGAAAAGTTACATGGAAAATATTGTAAATCTTCAGCTTTGGAGGGAATTAGACTTAATAAGTGGCCTTTCCTACACGCTTGATAATAAGAAATGACCCTTTGTACTTTCGTACCAAGTCCTTATGTATTTTGCATAGAGACTTGAATAAATTAGGTAGCAGTTTCACCATCACCATGCCTCCCGTTATATAGTCCTTTAGGTGTCATTTGGAGTTAGCCCATCTTTTCATCGTCTTACTCACTTTGTCAAGACAAACCCATGTTATGTCCGTTTTCTCATACCATTCCTTTGCAAACTTAAAAGCAAACGGATTGTTGCTAGCATAGGGAGAGGCAATAGCACTTGGTATTTGCGGTTATTGTCATATGACAATCTCAAACAAGCTTTTATTTGTGGCCTCACTCCTCTAAAGGTTGTATAAGAATTAGGCAATGTCGAGTAGCTTCGCCCAATCTCGTTGGCGAGCACTGACATAATGTTTCAAGTACTGTTCAAGTAAGGCATTGGTCTACCCATTGTTTGAGGATGGAAGCTTGTTGAGAAGTTCAGGTCGATTCCCAATAACTTGAATAGCTCTCGCCAGAATTTACCCGTAAAGCGTAGATCTCTGTCACTGACTATGCTTTTTGGCACACCTTATAGGTTTACTACGTTCTTGAACAATACACGAGCAGTTTCGTCCACCTTGCAATCAACAAGAATTGGAATAAATGTATCATACTTGCTAAATCAATTAACCACCACCATAATGCTTTCACACCCTTTGGATTTTGGTAAAGTCACAATAAAGTCCATTGACACACTTTTCCCAAGGCTTTTCGGGAGTGGGTAATGGCTCAAGTAGGCCGGTTGATGGTTGCTATTCTACCTTGTCTTATTGGCAAATTAAGCATGTTTGCACATAGGCCTTAATGTCTATATGCATATGCGGTCAGAAATAATGTTGAATAAGAGTAAGGGTTTATGTCATACCTACGTGATCAGCCCATAGGGAATTATTACATTTCTTGAAGATCTCCTTCCACAAGTTTCTCCACTTCAGCACGATGATTTGATTTCCGATCGTTGTTCGGACTTTGTCGTCCACCCAAAATCGACGAGTCTTCCTTTCGTTAGCTAATCTCAGCAGATTGTTGGCTAGTTTGCCTTGTCCCGTACCTTCCTCAATTCATTCAAGGAGGTTGCTCTTAGGGGTACTAGTAGTAAGGGTAACTAGTTCCACCTTCTTGCTCAGCACATCAGTAGCAACATTGGTTTGACCCTACTTATATCACAATATGTAGTCAAATTCAACTAGGAAATCTTGCCAACGAGCTTGCTTGAGGTTGAGTTTCTTCTAGGTTTGGAAGTAGTTCATGGTAACATTGTCGGTTATGATCACAAACTTACTTCCAAGGAGATAATGTCTCCAAGTGTGCAATCAATGGATGATAGCAGTTGTCCCTTTGTCTTGGATGGTATACCGTCTCTTCATGTCATTTAGCTTGCGACTTTCATAGGCAATGGTATGCTTATCATGCATTAAGACTCCCCCAATAGCGAATTCAGATGCATTGGTGTAGACTTTGAAAGGCTTTTTATAGTCCGGCAGCACCACAATAGGTTCATCAGAGATTGCTTGCTTTAATTTCTCAAAGGTAGCTTGGCATCCCTTCATCCAATGCTAAGTGTGGTTCTTCTTCAGCAGGTCGATTAGGCGTGCAGCTACGACAGAGTATCCTTTGATAAACCGATGATAATAGTTGACAAAGCCCAGGAAGGATCGCAATTCCGAGACCTTGGTTGGAGGCTCCTATTGTTGGATGGCTTGCACCTTTACTGGATCCATTAAGAGCATACCATCCTTGATTCGATGGCTAAGGAAGTCCATCTCTTGCTTGACAAATGAGCACTTCTCCTTCTTGACAAACAACTAGTTTTCCTAAAGAGCTTGGAAGACTTGCTTGAGGTACTCAATGTGCTTCTCAAGTGTGTTGCTGTACACTGCAAAATCGTTCAAGTAGACTACCACAAATTTGTCAAAAAAAAAAAGGTTGTAGTACCTTGTTCACAAGTGTGCAAAAGGTGACTGGTGCATTGGTGAGGCCAAAGGGCATAACTAGGACCTCGAACGCTCCGTAGTATGTCACATAGGTTGTCTTTGGCTCATCACCTTGTGCTATGCAGACCTGGTAGCAACCCGATCGTAAATCTAGCTTAGTGAAGCACCTTGCCTTTTCGAGTTGGTTGAAAAGATCAACTATCAAGGGGTTAGATACTTATTCTTGATAGTGACTTTATTCAAGACTCGGTAGTTGATACACATGTGTAACAATTCGTTCTTCTTGTGGAAGAGAACTGAGGCACAGAACGGGGCTTTCGAGGGTTAAATATAGGCCAAATCAATCAAATCATGGAGTTGTTTCCTCAGCTCAGCAAGTTCTAGGGGTGCCATGTGATAAGGGCCTATGGTAGAAGGGTTAGCATTAGATTTTAGCTTAATGTGGTGATCTACATCTTACTTTAGTGGAAGCTTCTTTAGTAAATCGGAAGGCATGATGTCCTTGCATTTAATGAGGACAGCTTGAATGAGTTACGGCAGTACGGGAATTGGTGCTGTTACGTCTTCCTTATTACTTAGATCCCTTATGGTAGCAACGTAGCCAGGACCCGATTTGAGATCCCATTTGAATTGCAAGGCCGAGATTATCGATGGTTAAGACCTCTCCTTGTGCTTCAAAGGAACTACACAAATCTTATGAATGTCAACAACCACAAGAGAACTTAAAGAAAGAATAGGAAAAGTCAAGGCTTCGCAAAAAAGTACAAGACCTAACACTACCTTGAAATCATCCATAGGAATGACAGTAAAGTTCAACTTATTTGTCCATTCGCCAATCTGGATAACTACTCCATGTACCACACCTTGGACAAGCCTAACTTCCTAGTTTATTGCTTTAATGGTGTCATTTCCCTTCGTTAGTCTAAGGCCTAGATATTTGGCCTTTTGTATGTATATAAAGTTATGTGTTGCCCCCTTATCCAGCATCACACAAGCTGATTTACCCTCGATGGTAATATCAACGTACAACAATCCCTTTTCCTTAACAACTATTGGGGAGAAAAATTTCGAGAGATTACCTAATTATTAGATAGATCTCATATCCGCTTGAGTTTCTTCATTAGCCTTTTGCGAGTTGAGTACTACCATTATAGCATTCATTGCTTTATGGTTGGGGCAACCTTTAACCCAGTGCGATCCATCATAGATGAAATAGGGTCTAGAAGGATTAGCTAACTTGTGTTTACCCATAAAATTCTTTTCATGCTTGGGATTGTCACTTGAAGGTTGCTGTTGTCTAGCCTCATAGCTACTAGAATCCTACTTCTTCTGCCCAGTTTTCTCTCCCCAATTTTTTCTAGAGTTTGGCTTCTTGCCCTTGAAATGAGTAGAGTAGTCGATGATGGTCTTGGCGACAGTAATGGTAGCATCCAGGGTCTGCACATCACGTCTGTCTAACTCGACTCTTGCCCAATCCTTCAAGTCGTCTTTAAGTAAAAGAAAAGCCCCTTATTGGACATCTCAATTTTAAGCATGAGGGTAGTAAATTTCTTGATATAGTTGGAAATACTACCTGTCTAACATAGGCCACACAACTTTCCCCTATTTTCACTATCTGCATTATGAGGCATAAAGCACCTATGCACTTCGGCCTCAAATTGTTCTCAAGTGTCAAGATACACAAGCCTTTCTCCCTCTCGGAGTGCTTCTGTCTCCACCAGAGTTGGGTAGCATCCCTTAAGAAGATTGGGGCATTGCTTACCTTGGTCAAGTCATCAATAACACCCATGGCCTTAAAGTACTGCTCAAGGTCAAACAGAAAGTTTTCCACAGCAGTGGCATTGCGTGTGCCATTGTACATGATAGGCTTAGGGACCTTTAAGCCATGTACTGTCGTGGCAGCTATACTAGCAAATGAGTTGTTTCAACGCAAAGACTTCATCTCTCTACGAAGGTCATGAATCTCTCCCATAATGAACTCGCGCAAGTTTGACAGAACTTTATTTAGGGAGCGTAGTTCTCCCCTAAAAGAGCGGTCAAACTCTTTGATTATGACTTTAGCAGCCCACATGATCTCTGTATTCTCATAGATCAAGTCATCAACTTGATCATTGAGGTTGCCCACAATGGAGCTTATGTCAGTGACGCTCCTTTCTAAGTTACTAACATAAGAGTCCATGGTTTCCTTTGTTAGAGCCTTAGGCTTGCTACATTTGGCTAGAGCACGCTACTTCTCATGCCCATGAGCTTGTTGTCCAGCTTGTTACTCATCCATAATGGTCTCAACAAATCCTTCTTTGATTGTCAAACAAGAACCAAGTTGAAACTAAGATTTAACTATGCTCTAATATCACCTTGTCGTGGAGTTAGGCTTTATTTGTGCTAACCCGCATGACACGTAGTCAATCTTGCGAAAAACGAGTTAATTAAGCCTTGGAGAGTTTGAGTGAATCGGAAAAAGGCGTGTAAGGAGCAAGTAAGCGAATTAAAAGTGCTGAAAAGAAAGAGAGAAAGAGCACAAAAGAACTTTGCAAATGAACTTGTATTGAGAGAAAAGATTCATGTTGTACAAATCATAAAGGTGAACTATTTATACATTTCAAAAGAAGGTTTTAGAATGGAATATTCTAGCTATTTACAAGGAGTATTCTAGATATGCATTTAATACGGTCCCTTGCAGAATTCTCTAGGTAATTATAGCGTATTCTATAGGAAGTGTCTAGATGAAGATACTTCTGCATGCTTCTAGGACCTTCCATAGGTAGTAAAGGTACTGGATAGTGCTGGCAGCTCACAGAGGTTTAGTTTTGGTCTGAGTTTAGACTTTAAGGATACATGAATGGGCTGAATCAACGTATCCTTGTAACATGTTGCTGCAAAATAATCTTGGATGTGCACTCCAAATCCATCTTTGTGGATGACAAATTCTTTACAAGAGACTCAGTTTCTTGCCTTAAAGGTTTTTCTTTTTCAAAATATTCTAACAAGTTTACAAATTTTTTTAAAATATTCTAAATATTATTTTAAAATAACAATATTCAAATCTAACTAATTAAGAAAAATATTAAAAGTAAAATAAAGTCCTAATATAATCAGAAAAATGGTATTTTTATATGAAATTTTGTGTAGATTTGGGAACTCTCGAAAATAGATTGCGTCAAATCTGCATATTAGAATTGTAGGTAAATGACGTTCCAAAATGTCAATGATGTAGTAAATCCAAGTCTAATTTTGACCTTGATGCAGCTAATGTCTCTCAAATTCAAAACATAAAAGTTGTAGAGTTTTTTTTTTTTAGCTTTTCATAACATTTTAAATCATCTCAATTATAACTTAGATGTTATGACCAAATTAAAAAGCAATGTCAAAACTATTCAAAATTGCCCAATTAGTTTCATTTTGCACTTAACACCTCTATTTACATCTTAAATTAAAATATAAAAATAATGAGTATATTTATGCATAAATAAGTATAAAAGACTAAACATTAAGAGAGAAAAATATAATATTTTGCATTCTTATCACTTATTTAATTAAGATAATAAAATATTTCATGTTAAAAATTCAATATCTTTCATACAAGAATCTCTTAAGAATATCAAATAAATGGTTCTTACTGTAACAAAAAATAAGTCAAGAGAAAATACTTTTGAATTTACCAATAAAAAAAACTAATAGAGTTCTCTGAAGGTATTAATTGTGACTATATGCAACTATGCTAAAAGGTTAAATTTTTAAAGATAAAAAATATTTTCAATATCATTATATAACAAAGGGACTCTAAAATGGAGTTTTCTCTATTCAATTAAAAGGTAATGCTAACCAATGATATGATTAGTTTAAAACTTGTACTAAAGTAACAATTTGGTTTAATTTCGCAAATACCTTTCTTATGTGCTTTAGGTCATTAAAATATCACAATTTTGATGGAAAACTCACAAAAATCCATCAAATGTTAACAATTTTAAGGAATTAAAGTTATTTTGAGTGACATACTAAATGAGCTAAAAATTAGTTAGAGAAGTAATTGATGGGAATGTTCATTAAAGGGCTTATTCCTAATATGAAAGATGAAGTTTGCTGACTACAAATAATGATAACAACTATTTCCTTTGCTCACTTACAATAGGAGAAGCTAGGTATTAAAAATTGTTGCCCAATTGTTACAAGAGTCAACAAACCTACTGATAATAATACTAACTTATCATCTTTAATTTATCTCACTAAAACTAATCTCTTGACTCAAGAATAGTGACAAAAATGGATAACAAAGAGATCATGCTAGTGCTACAATGAGAAATGACATAATGAGCATGAATGTAAAAAATATAAACTTTTAATGATTGAA
The DNA here is from genome assembly GCA_037897445.1 of Ceriops zippeliana. Taxonomy (NCBI): domain Eukaryota; kingdom Viridiplantae; phylum Streptophyta; class Magnoliopsida; order Malpighiales; family Rhizophoraceae; genus Ceriops; species Ceriops zippeliana. The sequence goes on along the minus strand of JBAPLH010000135.1, from coordinate 240,540 downwards.
CTAATTAAGAAAATTAATGAGGCAAATGATTACATATGATTACACATGTTTAGATTATGATGATAGCCATGTTGTATATATAAATAAGGTTGTTGTTTATACTTTAACAGAATATTCTAATGTATAAACCATGAAAATTGATAGATTTCTCAAAGGATAAATAGTGTTAATATCAGTTGACTTAAATAGTACCAATAATTTTATAGAAGTAAAGATTGTCAAAAAAATCTTATTTTTCAATAAAGAACTATGACAAATTTGTTATGAAGGTTGCAGATAAAAGAAATTTGATATGCTAAGGAAAGTACACAAAGGTAAAACTCTTATTGTAAAGTTAGATCATTTATGTTAATATTTTTTATTACTTTTAGAAGATTATGAGATTATTTTTTTATATTAATTGGTTACAACTTAGGAGATATTACTTGAAATTTTTCATGTTAACAATAAATTTTTTGTTGAATAGGCCTATAATAGAATTATGGAGAAGATGCAGTAACAAAATCACTACCATAACAAATCATCAAATAAAAAGTCCTATAAAAAGTGAGATAAGGGTTCTTTGTGCATTTGTACAATACATAAGTGACAAAATCTTATTCTACAAAAGAAGAAAAGGTCAATGCATTATATGCTAAGGTAGTGACAATCCTTATTTTTATTTGTAATACCTTTATGCAAGTTTGAAATGCATGGTGGGATAATCCAAAAGCTCAAGAATTCATTGAAAATTTGTAGGAATCTTAAGATAAAATAAAGCTATTATTTTTATTATCATAAATTATTTAACTAAATATGCTCATTTTTGTACTATTAATCATACTTATATTACTATTACTATTATTACTTAAATTTTTATTGAAAATATGATAAAGTTGTATGATATTTTTAAATTTATTATTAGTGATTAAGATAAAATTTTTATTAATAATTTTTAAAAACAGTTGTTTTATTTGTAAAAAACACCATTGAATATAAGTATTGTTTATCACATATAAACATATGAACAAATTAGAGAACTATATTTGTTACTTTGGAAGTGATAAGTCAATGAACGGGTAAAATTGCTTGTTTAGGCTAAGTGGTGGTACAATACCACTTTAATACAGATGTCCCTATTTAAAGGTATTTATAGTTAAGCCCTACCTACTATTGTAAGGCATATATTTAAGTTTTCTCATACAAATCGAGTTGATAATCATTTACAAGACATAGATAAGTTATTTCAACTCTTGAATGATAATATTGTTATAGCTCAAGCTTGTATGAAGTAGAACATTGATATATATATTGTGTTGAATGTAAGTTTTTAGTGCAAGATTAAGTCTATCCCAGATTTCAACCATATCAATAGTTATTTGTCACTATTTGCTCATCAATATGATTTTCTCCTTGATTCTTTAGGACATACAAAGTTATTTAATGCATTGGTTCTATCGCTTTTAGAATTGACATACTAGTAAGATCTAAAATATATCATGTTTTTCATGTTAGAAGAAAAAATTAGAAAAGAATTCGGTAACATAAAGCCAATTATTTGACATCATTTCTGCATGAAAGGTTAATATTTTAGTGACAAGCTATTGTAGATTGATATATTGTCAAATATGAAAAATGAGTTTTTAATCAAATTCTTATTTAGTAGATTAATTTTTTTTGTTAGGAATACTGCATAAGATATCTATCATTCTTTTGCAAAACAATTTTTTGAATTTATTGTTAGCTAGTCTGTAGAATAAGATTGCTTTAATGGGTGGTGAAATGATACAATTTTTTAATTTATGCTATTTAATAATTATTTATTATTTTTTTGTAATTAAATAGTATAATTATTTTTTATTAATATTTTGTCAAATGAACCTCTTGATACTATATATATATATATAATTTTTTATATCTTTTTTATTTAAATAATCAATTATGTTAAAATTTTTGATTTAATACAGACTAATTTTAATTAATTTTTATATTTTATTTTTAATTTCACACCATATCTAAACTCAAATTGAAATTAGTGAATTGGCTAAAATAAAGTTCTTCCATAACGTGAACATTGCAAGTGAATAATTAGTATCTAGCAAAATCATCTCCATTTGCGGAGCTTTTGGCATTAAGTCAATCAGTACAGCTTATAGATGCTCCAAGAATTTGCATTTGCCCATTGTCTAGGGTTTCCTCTCGCAGCGGCACTCGTACAAAACTCGACTCAAAATCTGGGTTTCTTCGTGAGGTAACCTTGGAGAATCGTTCGACTAAACCAAAATTCCAAGCCCCTGACATCAACCCAACTGAGGCGCTGTTAGGCTGTCTGGGTTTTGTTAAGGATACAGTTTGCCGTATGGTAGTGACTTCCATCGTCGACCACGCCTCTGCCTTTACACCAACAGACACCAGCCATGTGCAGTACAAGACTTCTGTCTATGGAGCGAACCAAGAAGCCAGAAAAGATAGGAGTCCTAACTTCGATCATGAAGCGTCTAGTACAATTTTTAAAACTCCTCAAGGCATGCATGCATGCATGTACTCAAGACACGTGCATCTTTCCAGCCAAATATGTACAAACATTGCACATTGCAATGTCCCTTGCGGTATAACGTCCAATGAAGACACGATGGTACTTAATATTCCTTCTGGTTTCGAACTTATACCTTCCTTCTTAGTTCTGAACGGGCTAAGGTTCCCATGAGCCTTTCCAGTCTACCGATCGTTTTCCCATGTCGCACGGACAACGAAAGCAGATTTAGCAGATCATAGATGAATCAATAGATTTGGTCGGTTTTGATTCAGTGACTTCATCGTTCGGTGAGAAATGCGAAAACAAAAGAAGTGGAAGTAGGAACAGCAAGATCAAACACTCCGATTCATCGGTAACTAACGTGAACCACAAGACAAAGTAACAATCAAATAATAGCAAAGTAACCTTCACAACAATTTAAATATTGAGAAAGGTAATTCCTCAAATAGAAGTGAAGTAGCAAGACTATAACATCAGGTTCATCAACCCGTCTCAATTCAAAAACAGGCCAAAGGTCTACATTTCAGGCCATAATCATCTACCAATTCCGAATCTTACCCTGTTAGAAGGACCAAATGGATCCATCCAGAGTCAATCGATCTTCACTGATGAGTAGATAAGCCTTGTGAACCAAAAGCAAGCATAAAATCCAATGGTACCAGTCAAGACGAAAAATGCATACGAGGCAATCAGCATGTATCCAAAGTACAAGACTGCAGAGACTAGCTTGGTTATTTCAAGCTTCGTGAAGAAGTAGAAAGTGGCGTAAAGGAACAGGTATAGAGCAGAAGAGCCTGCTGTAAGGTATGACCTCCACCACCACAGATAGTCCTCACTGCACAACTGAAAGTAGCATAGTACTACAGTAATTTCAGCACAAGTGATAATCAGTATGATAAACACTAGGAAGAGGAAACCAAAGATGTAGTAGAACTGATTCAGCCAAATCGAGGTAAGGATGAAAAACAGCTCAATGAAGACAGCTCCAAATGGAAGTATTCCACCAATTAGGATTGAGAATGCTGGGTTCATGTACCAAGCCTGTTCTGGGATCTGCCTGGGAATCTTGTTGGTCTTCACCGGATCCTCAATTGCAGGCTTTCTGAACCCAATGTAACTTCCAACAAAGACAAGTGGAACTGAAATACCAAACCATAAGAAAACCAAAGCAAACATGGTTCCAAATGGAACAGCCCCAGAAGATTTCTGGCCCCATATCAGAACATTCAGCACAAAGAAGATGGCTGAGATGGTCCCTGGGAACATGATCGCAGTCCTGAGGGCAGTTTTCTTCCACTCCGTTCCTTTGAACATTTTATACAATCGTGCAGAAGCATAACCAGCAAAAAGGCCCATAAAAACCCATAGCAAGAGCATTGCTGTCATAAGACCACCTCGGTTTGAAGGGGACAGAAATCCAAGAACAGCAAAAATCATGGTAACAAGGACCATCCCAAAGAACTGAACACCTGTTCCAACATAGACACACAACAAATCTGAACTTGCTGGAGGCCTGAAAACATCACCATGGACAAGCTTCCATCCTGTCTCTTCTTGGGCTTCTTCCTGGGACTCAAGTTCATTGTACTTGGATATATCACGGTAAAGTGTCCGTAGCATTATCATTGCCACCATGCCCGAAAGAAAGAGAACGATCATCAATGAATTGACTATTGAAAACCAGTGAATCTGATCGTCAGTCATTAAAAGATATGCATCCCATCTAGATGCCCACTTCACATCACTCTCCTGAAAGGCAGAAAAATGTAATGGTGATGTACTGAGAAAAAAACAAGCAAGAGATACATTCAAACACAGTATGGAACATTTCCTTTTTTTATATATGTATTTTTTCCTTTTGAAAAAAAAAAAAGGTGCAAGGCATGAGAATTCCTAGTTGACTATCCGTGCCCACCATTTTTTTCTTTTTTAAGAATAAAAATTAGCATTCAAGCCACTCAACAATAGGGACCGCAAGAACACAAAAGATGCTCAAAGCAAGCTTTTTTTTTTTTTTTGAATATATGTAGATAATGATTAAGTTCAAACTTGCCTGAAAGTCTACATCATATGTGAAAATAATTTCATTTTTCTCTCCAACTTCTTGAGGTGTGTTGGAATTAACAACTGTGTGTTTTGCATGTGGATCACATGTTGTTAAACGGGTCTTGTCATCATTCCACTTCCCTTCATACTCATGTTTAACACTGCACGATTCAAACACTCAAATCAGTGATATGACCATTAACATACAAAAAGGGAACAAGGACTAGTTTTGAAGAAAAGGCATTGCCTGGAATAACTAACCTGAATGGTTTAACTTCAAATCCCACTATTCTTGCAGAATCAGTCTGTAAATCTTTATGAAATTTGACGGTGAATGACAAATGATTTTGGATGAAATATCTTTTCTCCTTGTTCTGCATATAAACTGGTAGAATAAGCAAATACAGAAACCCCCAGTACATTGACCGAGAATGGACTGATGGTGTAATAATGCACGTACCCTGCTGTATTGGTCTTTGAGCCCAACATGATAGCCAAGCTGATAGACAGTAGGTAATTCCTGATCCAACCTTTGTATGGCAACGACAAGAGGAAGGTTATCAAGGATCCTGTCACAGCAAGGGAGAATACTTAAAACATGAAAGGATTATATCACAACATTATGCATGTGCTGCATGAAATGTTTCATACATGTTAACCCGGTACTCGTCATCAATCTTCTCCTTGAATTCCTTGGCAGTTTTGGCATCAAGTGTAATACGGCATGCAATATTGCACATCTTCGGCTCACGCATTTTAAACTACAAAAATTGCAGCAGAAGAGGTCAGATCAAAATACATAGACAAAGAGGTTTGGACACATTCAGCGAATAGAAACTGACCACATAGGGAGAATTTTCAATACGATCACCGCGAAGAACTTCTCCAAGATTCTCTGCATTATCAACAATTTTGGATGGCCGACAATACGGAAGAGAATAATATGAGTAAGGAAGTTGAGTCCTTATGGAGGTTAATTTGTTAACTTTCACCCTCAATTCATCACCCTGTATCCACAGAAAAAGTAACCCAAAAAAAAAAAAAAAGGAAGAACCATTTATTTCTCTTGCCTATTCTGCCACAATATCTGAAAGTCTGGGGCTTGCTATGCTATGTTTTTTTATTCTAAGCACTAAAAATCCAATTGATAGGAAGATATATGGATGAAATGTACCCACTCTAAGACTTTCCAATAAAAGGCTGACTATATAATGCAAGGGGGAGCAGATCAATAAGGTATTAATGCAGCCACCACCAAGTAAAGCATAACATTCATTTTTTCCTGGAAGCCAGAATTTATCTAAAATCTGCAATGGAGAATGTGCATCATGCATCTCTTCAACTCTTCATCATAACAACTATAACAGGCAGTGCATATTAACAGCAAAGAATGCAAGCAAAATGTTTTTTCTCTAGTAAGCTGGCTGGTGTCAGTTGCTAGGATCAATGGATCTCACAAAATGAGGCCTTGAAATGCAGCTGAATGACTTAAAAAACTAGGAAAGCATGACGAACACCAATTATATCATTTGGAAAAGCGTTTCGTAAGGATTAACAGAAACAATTTATCAATCCGTGTACACGAAATCAAAACCAAACCAATGCAGTAAGCAATAATAATTAGGGGTACCGGTATGGAACAAGAATGATACTTCACCATGCGAAAGAAAATGAACCTTAAATCTCAGAATCCATAAAAAAATAAAAAATAAAAAATAAAAAATCGTCTAGATGTTTACAGATCACGCCAAACATGTCAGCAGCGGCACACAATACGTCTATCTGAACACGAATTCTACCTTCGTTTCATCGAATTTTAGATTTTACCTTTCTTTTCAGTCGCCAAGCGGGAAGTAAAGTAAAACTAGAAAGGCAGAAATTGAGAGAAAAAGCAGATCCGAAGTAGAAATCTAGATCAAGAACCTCGTTGCGCCAGGCAATATCAAAAAGAAAGAAATTGAAATGACCTTGACGAAATCCTCGGGAGCAACGCCGGGGAGGTAGAAGCAGTGACCGCCATGGATCAGAACCCCAAAGAGAATCAGACAGATCGCCAGCAACGGAGACGAGCGTCTAGGTTGACGCTCCATGGCTCTCTTCGTAATCAGACAGAAAGAAGGATTGATCCGCAGGCGCTGTGCATATATATATATATATATATATATATAGAGAGAGAGAGAGAGAGAGAGAGAGAGAGAGAGAGAGTAGATCCAGATGGATGAGCCTCTGGGGTACGGTAGGTACTGTGCTCCATCCCGATTTTGCCACGTCGACAGGGATTTTGCTGTGGCCAAAACGACAGCGTACTACTTTGGATATTTAAAAAAAAAAAAAAAAGGACGATGCGTATTGGCTCGGCAGGAGACACACCGTCTTTACTAAATACACTTAAAGTGCGAGTTAGCCTTTTTTCATAAAAGCGGCCCAGTTAGTCAACATTGCGTGAAAATCAACGGCCATCCATATTTATTGGTTCTCGTGTTTTTAAATTTTATAAAAGTGAGAAAAATATAATATTTAAATTAATTTTATTTTTTATTTTTAAAAAAAAATTAAAACATCATGTAAATAAATTTAATAATATAACAATAATAGAAAGTTATATTTAATAAATGGTACCTAAATATTGGGTGCATTTAAAAAAAATGAACTAAGTATAATTACAAAAGTTTTTCAATATAATGAACCAATTTAACTAATAAGTAAACATGTTAAGTGAATTTTTTAAAAAAACAAAACAAAATAGACATAATCACAAAAAAGCTTTAACATAATGAATGAAATTATTAAATTTTTTTTTAGAGAAAAGTGATACTCTTATGTTTAGTTTTAAATGTACATTGCATTATTTGTTATTAGTACTTAACTCACCATTTATTTTCTTATTTACATTATTCCAAGTGAATTCAAATTTACCTAGTATTTTTAACTTTATCAAAGAAAGAAAAAAGATTTATCTTATAAACCTTTTGCATCTTTATGATTTTATCAATATAAAAATAACACAATAGTAAAATATATTAATTTTTTGGCCAAAAAATTAATTTCACCTATCATGTTAAAGCATTTTTGTAATCATTTTTCCTTCATTTTCTTAAAAAAAATCCACCAAACATATTTGCTTATTAGTTAAATTTAGTCTATCACATTAGACATTTTTTTCAATTATGCACACTTTTTTTAAAATCAACTTAAATCATTAGTTTATTAGTTAAATTTAGTTCACATTAAATATTTTCTATTAAATGCAATAACATAACAATAATTTATGTGCTATATGATAGATATATCTCCCTCTCACTGTGATATCATTAAATTTACTTATATGATTTAAGTTTTATTTTTTGTTCAAAAAAATTTAAAGTAAATTTTTTTAAGTATTATAAAACAAAAAGAAAAAAATTATAATATTTTTTAAAAAAATTATTTTTAAATTTTTTTAAAAAATTAAGACATCACATAAATAAATTTAATGATGTAGTAATGAAAAAAGAGGCATTTACTAGATGGTACATGAATGATTATTATTTAGTTGTATTTAATAAAAAATGTTTAATATAAACCAAATTTAACTAATAAGCTAATATGCTTGGTTGGTTAAAAAAAATGAAGCAAACATAATTGTAAAAACTTTTTGACATAGTGGACTAAATTTAACTAATGAGCAAATATGCAAGTAAATTTTAATAAAACAAAACAAAGCAAGCACAATTAAAAAAATGTTTTAATATGGTAAATGAACTTAATATTTTTGCCTAATTTTTTACAAAAAAAAATGATTAACCTATGTTTAGTATTTTAAATGTTCCTTGCACTATTCTTCATAAGTATTTAGCTTACTATTTATTTTCTTATTTAAATCATTCTAAGTGAATCTTGATTTACTTACCATTTTGGATAATGCATGGTGTTTTACTTTCAAAGTTTTCCATTTAGAATCAATGTGTGAAAAGACTTTTAAAAAACAAGTCAAAAATTTTGCATGAATCAATTTCTCAACTTAATAAAAATAATCATTTCTTTAACTACCTCCACCTTTCTGCCTTGATTTAGTAACCACTTTTTACGAAGCCTCAATTAAAATATGATCTTCATCAACACTCTATTATCCTTAATTTTTGGCTTTGCCTTGGTTTACTTCGTTCCTTTCAATAGAATCCATCCTTTAAAGATTATTATAAAATTAATGAAATTTATAAAATAAATAAAAAGATCCATTTTAAGAAGACCACAAAGACACAAAATATATATTATAAATATGCACAAAGGCATTTGGTAAATTTCTTATAAATTCTTTACTATACGGGAAGAGTTATGCATGTATAAAAGGTTTCATAAAAGTTATATTAACTTTCAAATATATTTTCTTAAGCACTTATTCATGGATATATGCCTTATTATATGGGTAAGAATTGTCAAAAAAAAAAAGATAAAGCAATATAATTATGTCAAGACCTAGTCATCTAATTTAAAGCATAGATGCTTTAACAATAACCACAAAGGCAAGACCTAACATATATAAAGTAAAGCAACTTGTCTTAAATAGCTAATTCAATTCACTATGCATTATTTGCATAAATATTACTAGCAAAAATTGAACAATTAACAAAATGCATATCTTTGTATTAGGAAAAGAGATATCATAGCCAAAAACAATGTACATCTTCATTTATTTTGTTGCTATCATAATGGTTCTATTTTTGATATAATTAATTAGTCAAAGTTTCAATTTTTTTTAAAAATACTCATATTAAGGATGATTATTAATTTTAATATATAATAGAATAATTAAATTTATATCAATATCTAAATGAATTTTTATTAACACTTTTTAACAAAATATTGCAAACATTTATATCACGTGAGTCTAATATATATGTGTGTGTGTATCTTTGTGTGTGTGTATTGTAAAAATTAAAAGAGTTCAATTATCACTTATTTAATGACATTTGCTTAATTTTTGAATTTTCTTAATAGATTCTAAAATAAGTTAGAATATTAATTATGACTAATAATCCAAATCAATTTCAATTATAGCCAACTAATTTCTCATAATCATAAGTCAAACTCTTTACCGATCCTATATAAGGCTTTCAAGATGCTTTATAAGTTGTTATTAATAAAAGTCTAGCAATTATCACTTTCATAAGACAAATAATAAAAAAGAAAATACATTTTTTTAAGATATAAAAAATAATTATGCAACCATATATATATATATATATATATATATATATATATATATATATATATATATATATATATACAAAAATTAGTAACACTATTGCTTAATAAACTTTTGCTATGTTGCAACTAATTGACATAAAATTATAAATTATTTTTTTAGTTAAAATAATGTTAGCTTTAAATTCAAACAAAATTAAAGACCAACATTATAATATAATTATTAATTTTTTTTGCAACACTAATCATAAATCAACATTAAAATAATCAAATGCAATATAAATATTTAATTACCTATTGAAAACAAAAGAAATGTTAATTATTTATTAATTTATCAAATAAATACCTAGCAAAAATAGATACTTTAAATTTAAATTCCTAATAATAAATCAATTGTCACTACACTATAAAAGATTTATGCCAACAAACTAAAATAGCTACTTCAACTTTAAAAACTACTACATAAAGTCTTATGTAATAATTTTTAGTTTACCATGTTTTCTTTTATTACAGTAATCTCATGTAGTGGTTTTTGTTTTTAGTCTATTATAAGAAAACTATAACTATTGCCTAAAGTCTTGTATGTAGCAATAATGATCACATTACCAGCACTTTTTATATATCACTTGCGATGACTAAATTCCTTTGCAACAATTTTCAATTTATGACTATGGTTCTAAATTTGTTATTATAGTGGTTTGAAGACATCACGTGGCAATTTACTTTATATTTATATAGCAACTATAATAGAATATGGCATAGTTTTCCAATTAACACTATAATTTTATGCATCAATTTAAAGATATTATGCAATAGTTTATTTTATATTTATTTAATAATCATCATAGAATACACAATGATTTTAGAATTAATACAATAATTTTATGTTGTGGTTTGACACATTATGCTTAATTTATTTTATATTTATATAGTGGAATATAATGATTGTTGAATTAACATAATAATTTTATGTAATGGTTTATTTTATATTTATGTAATGGTTGCTATAGAATAAGTAGAATTAGTTTCACTTAATTTAACCTATGATAGATTTTGTAGTGAATTCTCATCTATTTTTATACCATTAAAAAACTAATATGGACTTGGCTATATTTATAACAATTGTAGGCTTAAATGTAAGCTTTAATTTAGACTTTAGAAATGTTTAATTTGGATGTTTAAATTTCCAATTATACCCATTTAAATACTTAATACTTTGATGGAAATGTTACTATAATTAGGATTTAAACTTCAATTTTTTGTTTTGTCTTTAAAGCAATGTTTCAAAGTCTAAACAAACTTAAATTTAAACACAATCCTAATTTAAAAAATTTGACATATATATTACAACTTTAATGAAGATCACTTTTTCAATCTAAACCTTTAAATTAATGAAAAACATAAAATAAATGAGAAAGGTCAAAATAATAAAATGTTGAAAATTTACCTATTAAAAGTATAAATTCTAAAAACTTCCTCAAAATATACATAAATTACAAAATATATTTTAATGAGTTTAAATAAGTATAAAACTTATTAAAATAACTAAATATATATATAAAAAATAAAGTCTAACTCTTTAAATTCTCTCACACTGAGCTTTTACGCATCCTTGAGCAAAACAAAATCATGCTTAAAAGAACAATAAACAATACATTGTTATATCTCAAGACACCATTGTAATCCATAAGCTATTTACATTTAATTCTTAATTAATATACACATCTAACTTAAAAATACAATAATGTAAAATAAAATAATAATAGCATACTCATCTCTTTTCATTTCTATCAACAATTGATTTTAACAAATTAATGTAAGTCTCAAAACTAACATAACCAAGTCATGTGTTCTCAATTGATCAACTATTCCTCTTTACTACTATAAATTGAGTAGTAATTAGAATATCCTATATTAAAAAAGAAAAGTAAAACCAATATTCTTCCTTAAGACATATCAAAAAATTAGGAAGCCTATATTAAGATGCTTTGAATACTTATGTTTAAGTTACCATTTGATATAAGTGTTAGCAATTTTGGTAAAGCGCCCTCAATTATTAGGTAACTTCACCAGTGTAATAAAATTTAAATTTACAATTTTTCCCTTTTTCATACTTTATTTACTTAAATCTAATTTTAGAACTAACTTAAAAAGAATAATTTTAAGATAAATCACACACAACTCAATCATACTTTACTATGAAATGCACATAACTTTTTAAGAAACATTATTTTAATTGAGTATTAAAAACTTAAGCACACTTAACATTATTTTACTAAACATTGCTAACATTCTAAGTTAAGCAATGTATCATAAAGTAAATCAATTTTATACTTATGTATCACAAAACATTGTATAGCATAATGAATATATGATCATTATTTCACAAAAACTTTAAAAAATATATCTAATCTAAACCTCTCTCATACACTTAAAATTTACATTGTCTTCAATATAAAGCTAGTTATAATGAAAAGTTATTTGAAATATAAATAAATAATACAAAAGTAAAGCAATTAAATCTAAATTATACTTGAGTTACCTCCTAAGTGGCATCTTTGTTTAATTAACTTCATTATTTTGACAACATGCTTATTTAGTTAGCATAAATAAGATCTTTCAACATTATCACCTTAATATTTTGCAATTGAAAACCTTTATAAAAGATTTTAGCCTATGATTATTCACCTTGAATCTTTGTCTATTTGTAATCAACTCAACAAAATTATAAATTAAAAAATTGAAAAATTAATAGAAAACACTCCTTAAAATAGCATTAAATTTTTGATAGCTATCATCAAGGTTATAAAAAACAATTGAAATACCTTACCTTCAATCATACAATAATAAATAGTGTGAATAAGGATCAATTCATAGGGTGTGTAATTAATTAAATGATAAAGAATTAAAACTTATAGATGCTAATATAAATGTGAGATAATATTAAATTATGACTCTATAATGATTAAAGTAAACAACTTAATTAAACAAAATGACATATGAAAATGTTAATTAACAAAACTTAGTTTAGGTATTTGCAACTATGATATTTAATACTTTTAGTTATTCATAATATTGTTTTAATTTTGTTAGAACTATTAACCCTAAATAACAAAAATCTTTGTTATCCAACTTGTCCCTTAGAGATTTACTAAGTAAAATAAGCTCTTCATTTATACCCTAATTATTTTATCCCTGGAATAAACTCTTTAAAGTTATATATTGGTAACTTTAAGAACTAAAAAAATAGGTTAATTTATTTAGTAATCACACAAGTTTGAATTGTTTAATTTATGTTGAGTTATTTATAACAATAAGATGAAAATTTATCCATAATCTTTTACTATTAATTGTTACTAAGTGGTTAGGAATAGGATAAATACAAGTTGCAATCTTTAACTCTAGCAATTAACCATTGTTTAATCAATTCAAGAAGCCTAAACAAAAGAATTAAACAAAACATTATTCAATAATTCAATCAAAATAACTTAAATAATTCCAATAAAAAGAAAATAACATAACAAAATAATTAATTCCATTTAAATACCAACCTTTTGAAATCCCGTAAAATTGTTGAAAAATCCTAATTACACATACTTTAAAAAAATTGAATTCTTACTAAAGTTATGTCTTTGTCCTCTTTCTATGTCTATCTTAAAGGTCCTTATTTATGTTTTAGAGAACATACATAGTAAACATAAGAAAACCATAGGAGACTCTTAAAAAATTTTCTAAATTCTTGATGTTACAATAAACTCATTTCCTTATGTAGAATTCTTGTAATGAGTTTCAAGCTAATTCCTAAGAAGACATAGTCTAAATTAAGTCTTCCTTTTTTATCAATGTTGTAGTCTTCATCTTTGGATTTCCAATGCATCTAATGTTGCCTAAAGAAAGGTCTAAAGCTTAATTAATGAGTTAAAAATTGAATTTGACTTAATCAAGCCCATAATGAACTCTATACCAACTTTTTAGCTATTTTGGGACCATTAAACAACTAATTTAAGCTTAGGTATCTTTATAACAATTATAGGTATAAATGTTAACTTCAATCTATTTTTTTGAATCACTTAATTTAGATGTTTAAAACTCAATTTATGTTTATGTAAATACTCAATGCTTAAACAAGAATCCCACTCCAATTAGGATTTGGACTTTTGTTTTTTACGTTATCATTGAATGAATGTATAAAGGTTTAAATAAACTCAAATCTAAACTCATGACCCTAATCTAAAAAATTTAGAGTTTCAACATAACTTCATTGAAAATTACTTTCCCAATTTGAAAGAAGATAACATATTCTAGAGTAAGATTACTTTTTTTCATAAGAAAAAACATAACATATTTTATAACTCCATTAATGTCCTGTCTTGATGGTACATTGATTAGAATTATTTACAAATAATACTTTGATATAATAAGTATTTTATAATTATGATCTTATCATAATTATCTTTACAAAGTATCACACATGTTTATTTTAAGTATCTTTATACATTAGTTTATTAGATTAATTACTTTCTTCGTAAGAAAGAACATAACATAACATATGTCTTATCTTAATGGTGTATTGACTAAAAATATTTAGAAATAATATTTTGATTCAATAGATATCTCATAATTATAATCTTATCATAATTAACTTTACAAATTGTATTTATTCCATAGACTTCATCTTTAGAGTTTATTGATAACCATATAACTTTTTAAATAATACTAAATATAAAGAAATACTTTAATTTATTAATTATATAATGAAATATCAAATATTTATCCTTAATAATAAATAATAGTAACTAATACATTGATTATTAAGACATATATTAATAATAGCATCAAGGTTTGATAAAAGAAAAGATTATGTATGCTACCTTTATGCATATTAAAGAAATGGAGAATATCTAGGCATTTCCTAAGCATACTAATGACATCAATATGGCAAATGATGAGCATAGACTCTTTAAGGCTATAAAAGTCCACTAAAGAGGCCAAGGCTTGAAAGTAGCAAATGAATGGCACTGAAGTAGTCATCGAGCATGCAAAAGTCTTCGAGGAACTTCAAAAATATCAAAAATACAAAATAAGACTAACCTATTGTCGATTAAGCTCTACATAATCTCTCTCCCCACTTCCATTCGTAATTGGCCTTTAGGTAATTTTCTTTATTCCTTTATATTGGTTTCTTTTTTTTTTCTTTTCCTTTTTCCACTTAGATTAACTAAATTCTTAATTGTTACTTTATAGGTACTTTATAGGTAGATTGGATTTTGCATTTTAACTTGATTTTTATCTATTATTTGTAACATAGAAAGGATCAGAGGGTGGTTAAGCAAACCATCAAAGCAAGACAAGGACAAGCATGACCATAAAACTCTATGCTTAATCCTCATATGTATGAGAAAGTGAAAGTATTGAAGGGTGTTAGGCAAACTAATAAAAAGACATAATGGTTGTTACATTTATTCTTTAAATAGTTTATTAATTGTAAAATAATAAAAAAGTAAGACTAAAAGAAAGGCATGCAGATTTTTCCAAAGTAGGTAAAATGTGGTGTATTGAATTATAATATACATGCCTTTCTTTATATTTAAGTAGTTTGTTTATCAAAGTGATGCTTAAAAGAAAAATGTAGTAAATCAATTCACTTCTCTTCTTTTGAATTTTTGATTGTTTTCTTGATTTTGTTTTGAATTTAAGTGTTAAACATAGGGCTTAACTACTTGTTTTTTATTTTTATTTGTAAAGTTCAAGAAGAGGAGAAAAAAACCAAAAACAATAAGTAATAAGAAGAGGAGAAACCAAAGAAAGTTATTCATATTAAGGTTAGAATTAACCATGCCATTAATAGCTATAATTTAAATTTCCCACTTTTCAAATGCCTAAGAAAGAGTTAATTATCATGTCTTTTTGAAAATTTTTCCTTATTTGAAAATTAGACAAATAGTTATCCATAATGGTATATATATTTCAATAAGTGTGTGTGTGTATGTATGTTAGTAAACCAAAGGGCTGTGAAGGGGTGATAGATGAAGTACTTACTGCCCATAAGTCAAAAGGAAAAAAATAATCAATTAAAGGATTAAATGCCACCAAGACATTTTCCCATGCTACTAAAAGGTATGTTGTTTCCATTTCAAAAATAAGAAAAGTTAATTTAATTTAGTACATTATATCTTTGGTGATGGAAGAATAATTGTCATGTCAATATTCTATCTATTTTTTCTTTTTTTGAATTTGGAATATAAATATACCATAGGTATGACAATGATATTGGATGAGATAACTAATTAGACACATTTTTTTTTTAGAATTAAGTTACGATGAGTTGTAGGAGAAAAAAAAAAAAAGCTTTAAGGGACATACATTTCTTGTTGGTGAAGAAAATATATGTAATCTAAATGTGCTTATGTCAA
Organism: Ceriops zippeliana; assembly: GCA_037897445.1. Classification (NCBI taxonomy): domain Eukaryota; kingdom Viridiplantae; phylum Streptophyta; class Magnoliopsida; order Malpighiales; family Rhizophoraceae; genus Ceriops; species Ceriops zippeliana. The sequence continues at coordinate 224,382 of JBAPLH010000135.1, read as the reverse complement.
CTTTAATTAATCTTAAGCATTCCATTAAAAAGTTTCTCATTGTATGATCCTTCATCTAATGATGAAAGCTAAGTTGGCTCTTGTTTTCTTGCCTAAGAAAGGATTATTGTAATACAAAACAAAATTGAACAACAATAATTGTCGGCTTATTCAATATTCAAGTGAATGTTAACTAAAAGAATGACAAATGTTTGTGTGCAAGTAGTTGTTAGTTCAATGAAATGATCATACTACCTCACTACAATGGTAATAAGAGAAGATAATGATTATGTTAGCTATAATTTGGTCACTTTTCCATCTTTTCTTATGGTTGAAGGAAAAGCAAGGAAAGTATTACTTTAGAGGATTTATGATTGTAATGGTAATATATTTATGCAGAAGCTAATAAGGGAAGATATTGTTAAAAGAAATATTCTAAAAGATTTCATTTTACATCTAATTAGAATTCTATTATTAAGGGTATGTTTATTTACATACTTATTATGATTTTCTTATTTGGGATATATTCATTTATACACTTATTAAGATTCTCTTATTTGGGTTATTTTCATTTACACTTTTATTCGGATTATTTTATTTAGGATATTTTTATTTTTTTTATTTATGTTATTTTGGAATCTTCTTTTTTAAGTAAAGATTTTCTTTTTATTGTTATTTTCATTTTCTTCTTTAGTCAACTTTGTAAATAATGTTTTGTATTAGCTTTGTCCATTATACCTCTCATGAATATTAAACTAATATTGAATATTAAGTTTAGATTTTAAGTGGATTCCATTGTTGTTCCTTTATTTTACCCTTTGGTTTGTTTTTATTTATATTAATTTTGTGTTAGAGTTTAAACCATAATTCAAATTCACATAAAATACTTCCAAATTCATATAAAAAAAACCCAAAATAACACCAAAACCAATAAATTATGCTATTTCCTACCACAATCAACCTATTCTTTATAGGTTGCCACTGACACAACCACACATGCCGCTATTGTTATTGGAGCTTTTTATCGACAATAACAATTTCTTTTCTTGGCAAAAGGTATCCTCCTAGGTATATTTTTTCTTGTTAAAAATTAGGAATATTATTTTATCCATAATTGATTAAATTTGTTTAGGATAAGAAATAGAATCCTTAATTCAATTATCTATCTTTTTATTATTATATTCCTTTGTTGCATTCTATTTACCATAATCTTGTCCTTTATTAATAATTGCTTTTTCACTTTTATTTATTTTAGTCTTAAATTATTGAAATCATTCAAAACACATTTTATTTATAACGTTATGCATTTTAATATTTTATAATTTTTATTACTTTTTGCAATTAGTATTTATCTTAGCATGCCTTTTTTTTCCATAAAAAAAAAACATGGTTAACACCAATGATGTCATTATATTATTATCTCCTTAGCACACTAAAAAGATATTCAAGCCCTTTAATCTAATATGAACAATCTCATAAGTGATTTCATGAAATTGTCTAATAAATTGTACTTAATTTTAAAATGTTTAAACAAGAAATTAGAGGACGAATTTGTTAAGGAACTAAATGGGTCATCTTATGATATTAATTCTTAATTTCCTACACTCAACCCATATATAATTGACCCTAGAAATTTCATCACCTTGACACTAATGAGGAAGTTTCCCTTCAAGAGAAATCAACGTGGCATACTTGTTCCTAACACTTAATTTAATATGAATAAATTTAATCTTAAAGCTAACCTCATTATCATACCCTTTGAGATCTATGTAGGCATCCTATTCATGATTTTTATGATAATATGTATGTTGAGCATGGTCAATCTTATAGACCACATCATATGCATGCATTTCTATATCATAATGACATTACTAGGAAAATCAAGTTTGATGCACCTTAAGTATAATGGTAAATTAAATAGTAATGAGTTTACAAATTAACTTGATAACTTAAATTATGTTGATTGGTATAACAAGACTAATCTTTAATATGTTCACTTTGTTGAAGTAGTTGTCAAGTTTGCAAAAGTCTATACGGAATTAGTAGAATATCAAAAAATGCAAAATAAGACTAACACAACTTTGACTAAGCTCTACCCTTTTTCTCTCCTTGCTTCCATTCCTAATTGGCCTCTAAATAAATTTCTTTGTTCCTTCATACAAGTTTCTCTTCCTTTTTGTTCCCTTTTCCTCTTAGGTTTACCAAAGCATTCTTAATGGGTTCTTTGTGGTTAGATAGGATTTTACATTTTAACTTGAATTTTGTCTATCATTTATAACAAAGGAAGGATAAAGGTTGTTATGTAAACCATTAAAGCAAGACAAGGATATGCATGACCATGAAACTTTATGCTTAATCCCTATTTTTTCCTTTAATTTTGATTTCATTTTTCATGTTTTTTTCATTTGTTTTTCTATATAAAAAAGATAAAAAAAAAGTGAAAAAGGTGAAATATTAGGGTTATGCAAGGAAAAAAAAAATGATAAAGTCCAAAATTATGAGAAAGAGGATGTATTAGAGTGTTCGACAAAATTACAAAGCAAAATAATTTTTATTATATTTATTATTTAAATGGTTTGTTAAATGTAAAGTGATGAAAAAGTAAGACTAAAGAAAAAGGATGTGCATTTTCAAAAGTGGAAAAGGCATGGTGCATTAAATTATAATGTACAAACCTTTTTTCATGTTTGAGTGCTTTATTTACCAAAGTATGACTAAAAGAAAAAATATAATGAATCAATTTACTAAATTCTTTAAATTTTTTTATTGTTTTCTTGATTTTATTTTTAATTTAAGAGTTGGACATTATGTCTTACTACTTGTTTTTTGCTTTAACTTATGAAGTTCAAAAAGAGGAAAAAAATAAAAAAATAATTAAGAGAAAAAGAAGAAACCAAAGGAAATTGTTCATGTTGACGCCTAAAGCAACCAAATTATTAATAGTTACAATTTAAACTTCTACTTTTCAAATGCCTAGGAAAGAGTTAACTACCATGTCCTTTTGAAAATCCTTGCTTAATTGAAAATTTGACAAATAATTTGTCCATAATGATATATACACTTTAATATGTGTGTGTGTGTGTGTATGTATTTTGAGGAGTTTTTGAATGCCTAATTCCTTACACTTGACCCATATACAATTGACCTTAGGACTTTGTCACCTTAAGACCAATTGGCAAGTCTCCCCCTGATAGAAATCTACATGGTGTACTTATGCTTATCACTCAATTTGATGTAAATGAATTTAATCTTGAAGCCAACTCCATTCATTATGCCCCTCAAGGTCCATATAAGCATCCTATTCATAATTTTCATGATGATATGTATGTTAAGCATGGTTCACATCATATGCATGTATGTTTAGATAATAATGATATCACTACAAAAATTAAATCAGATGCATCTAAGTATAATGGTGAATTAAATGTTAATGTGTTTATGAATTAACATGATAGCTTAAAAGATTATTTTCATTGGTATGACATGTTACTTTGATGATATCTTTATCTACAATAAGTTCAAAGAAGAGCACCTAGGTCATTTGTAGTTAGTTTTCGTTATTCATAGGAAAGTACTCTTTTATGCAATCAAAGGTGTTATTCTTAGGTTTCATAGTTTCTACCTAAGATATTACTATTAATCCTTTAAAGGTTAAAGTTATTTAAAAATGATATAAGCTTAAGTCTCTTAATAATGCTAGTAATTTCTATGGCTTAGTCTATTTTTATAAGAAGTTTACCAAAGGATTTAGCATTATTATGACCTTTATCACTGATTGTTCAAAGAAAGGAGAATTTTAATGACCTAGTCAAACTATTATAGCTTTTAATGACATTAAAAAGCAAATTAATGAAACTCTTATTTTAAGGCAACTAGACTTCAACAAGGTGTTTAAAGTTGCTTGTGATCCATCAGGGTTAGCATATAAGCCATTTTGAGTTCAAAAGGACATCCCATTTCATTTTATAGTGAAAAGCTCAATGAGACAAAGCATAATATATTTTGTGATAAAAAGTTTTGTGTTATAGTTTAGTTGCTATACAACATGCTTAGCATTTAATTTCAGAAGAAAAGTAAATTCCTTCTATAGAACTATTATTACAAAAAGACAAAACTATTTAGGTGGAAAGCAAATTTTCTATCAACTTAAAAGAATTCTTTTGATAAAGTGGCTTTATGAACATACTTTTAAAAACCCTTGAAAGCCAACTCAAAACACTTGAAAATCAAAATCTCAGTAAGGTTCCTTAATCTTTTTGAAATTCTTTCAAAACAAAAATCAAAAGTCTTGTACTTAACCCTTCAAGACTTTTAAAAGGACATTAAAACCCTTAAGATTAAACTTAAAGAACTTAAAAAAAAAAGAAACAGAGCAAGGGGGAGGAAGTCATATAATTTCTTCTCTTAAAACACCATGAAAACTCTGAACTTGATGAACTAAAAGAACTTGAGGAATCCAAAAACCTTGAAAACATAAAAAAAATCTCAGAAGGTTTTTTATTTGCCCTTAAGTAGGTAACTTCAAGGAAATACTTGATAAAAATTTCTCTTGGTATCTCTTTCGGTTTTCCATCTAGTTAGAAGTCCCTTACTATCCTTTAGTGTTCTCTCTTTAAATTCATTGTCTCTCTTTCTCTCTATGTAAACTTCCCTTATTAAACATCCTCCATCAGTTCAATAATATTGTTTTCTTCACCACTTATGCTTGTCCTCTCTTTCTTTATATTTTCTCACACACACTCTCTCATGTTCTCTTGTTTTCTTTGTGCGTGTTCTTCCATCCGGAGACCTAGTGGTATCAAAGCCTAATGGGGAAGAGTAGGTTGTATCATGTATTTGTTCTTCATTTGTTTTGTCAGTTCAAATTTTATTAATGTTTTAAATATTGTTTTATTGTTTTCGAGTGTTCTTATGTGGCCTTAGAGTGTATTGGGATTTTAGCCATATGTTGAAGACATTGTAGATTTTTTTGATCATGTTGAAAAATAAAATCTTATCGATAAGTTTCATGTGGTGTTTCCTTCTAAGCTAACAAATTTTTAGGAAAATATTGAAAGGACACCTCCTGAAGCTATTCCATATATTAAAACAAATTATTACACATATATACATTTTGTTTATTTACTAATTCATCTTCTTAGAAATCTTGCTCCTAGATTAAAGTTTGAAGAACTAATAAAAGAATACATGGACAGTAGCTCAGAGACCAATCAACAATCTATAACATCTCTACTACATAAGTCCAACAAAGGGAAAAGAGAGATAAGTGAAATCTAGCCAAACATTACTTTTTTACCACATAATAGGCTGACAAAAGGCTTGGCCACTCTAAGTTTAAAATTTTAAGATTCCTTTTGAAACATTGTCCCAAGGATGTTTTTCTATGAAGAAAAATATACCTTGAAAAATTCCTACAGAAAATACAGGATATGATCTATAGTCTTTAACATTAACACTTCAACAATAAGGTTCAGGAGATCTAGTAATTTCTTAAAAGCATCATAATACATGAAATCTTGATGCTAGGAATAGTAATCTTCACACATCACCTATATAACACTTCTAGGGTATGCACTAAAGGATGTGTCATATGACTAGGATAGTTACACCTATCAACTTCTTTTCAACATCCATAAAGCACATATGCATATAGAAAGGATCAGGTTTACATAGCTTATGTAAATGATTTATGTTCATACACTACTGGATTATGGATTTATAAGTGAAATTTTTTTCCTTAAAATTTGACACATCGAGTTGTTTGAACAAAAGTTAATAGTCACAATGATAAACTTGTTAAGCCGAAGGCCATAAATTGGAGTAATTGTCAACATTGAATCAACTCCTCTAGAAATGGCTAAAGGAGTCTTTATCCCAGCCCAACATCACTTCTGCACTAGACATAGGTAGGAGATCCTTGACGAGTCTACCCAACTTTGAGAAATAGTGATCACATTATCAAAACAAATTAGAATCATTAAGGTTTACATCAACCATTATTAGTATTATTGGAATAGATATCTAGAATACAATCTTGTTGCCCAAGATAATATTCAAAGCATCTTCATGAGAAATGCTCACTCTTATGTTTATCTACCTTTCTACACTCCATATAAGGAACTGAAAGAAAAGATTGGATGGTCAGTGTTATTCCCACAGCCTTGTATGGGTTATAATTGTTGTCAACTAGGTTTAAGTGTGTAAGAAAGTCAAGCCATATGGAAGGGCAAAAAAATAAAAGTAAAGCTACATGGAGGGGCGAGAAAGTAAAGCCACACGGAAGGGCAAGAAAGTAAAAGTAAAGCCATATGGAGGGACAAGAAAGTAAATTCGCTGTGTAAGGGCAAGAAAGTAAATTTGCCACATAAGCCCTATTAGGGTTTTATGGAGGAGCATATAAAGGCCATTGGAAGACAACAAATGAAGAAGTTGAAAATTGAGCAAAACGGATAGAAAACCTAGACAACTAGCTGACCAAAGAGAGAAAATGTGAGGAAGGAGTTGGCCAAACAAAAAGACATCCAAAGCAAACCACTTGACAAATACAAGGGAGCAAACGACAAACCACCACCTGCAAAGGAGAAGACACAGCTGGACAGTAACCAAAGGTAAGCAGAGAATCACAAATCAGAAGGTGTTGGATGACAAAACACAAAGGGTGACCGACCAAAGAGAGAAAACAAGGGAAGACACGGCTGGACAGCAACCAAAGGTGAACGACAAATCACAAATTAGAAGGTGCTGGATGACAAAACACAAAGGGTGACCAGCCAAAGAGAGAAAACAAGAGAGGAACGGTTGGACGACATAACACAAAGGGATAGCCAAAGGGAAATAACTGGCCAACCAAAGGTGAACATCCAAACCAATCTACATGGCCAAAGGTGAACATCCAAACCAACCTACAGGGCCATACAAGGTAAACGTCTAAACTAATCTACATGGCCAAATACAACCAACGACTAAGGGATGGATGGCCAAGCAAGGAGGAGAATGGCCAAAGCAAGGTTGGACAGCAAGGAAGAACACATGACAAAGAGGTGTGATGGCTGGAGAAAATCGTGTGACTTACGTAAGAGAGAAGACATCACATCGTCTGTAAGGGAAGAGAGGAGAGGAGACCACTAAGAGAGCAAACCAAGCTGTTCGAAGGTGTGAAACGGACAAGTGTAAACTAGAAATGGTGGTAAGGCATATGACCAGCAAGGCATACAAACCAGAAACGCATGTGAGACGTGAAACGCCAAACTAGAAGCGTGTGTGAGGTGTGTGACCAACAAAGGGTGCAAACCAGAAATGTGCGTGAGATATGTAACGTCAAACCAGAAATGTGAAGCAGGTCGTGAGATGTGAAATAAGAGATGAGTGAGACTGTGAGACAGTGAAAGCAGGAGTTGTGTGAGAAAACCTAGAGAAGAAATTCAGTGAAGCATTGAAGAACTCAACGTATTTCTAGATTTCTTCAAGAGAGGTTAGAGAGCGTTGCAGTGAACTTCTAAGTGGTAGTGGAGCAGCCTTTCAATTCAACAGAGGCAAGACAAGCTAGAAGAAGGGTAAAATCAGTAAGTGACACTCTTTGTATTGTACTTAGTAATTATAATAGTGAAAGGAGCAGAAGATTAAAACATCTATTGTAACTAGAATTTTTAAATATAGTGGATAGTCTCGGTAAGAGAGAGTCCCTACCACTGTGGATGTATGTCATGTTGAGGGGACCACTTAAATCTTGTGTGTCCTTAATTTGCTTTATGTTATGTGTTTTGAATTGAGTTATGAACGCAGATAAAGTATCAGCCAATCCATAACTTAACAAAAACCTAAACAAGAACATCCGAATTATTTATTAGGCAAGGTGTTTAAAAGGTGACTTTGGGGACTATTGTGATTAGTAGGTAGCAATAGATCTACCTTAGTCAATTCTGAGAAAGAATTCGCTTTTAAGAAGAGGTTGAAGTTGTTCACTTGTAAATTATAAATTGTAGTAATACTGATTCACCCCCCTCTCAGTATCACAAACTAGTAGATTCTCGGGAGAGGTCAGGAACTTTAGTCAGAGACATGGGTAGAAGGATTCTCGAACCATGTGAAAAGGGAAGGAATAGATCTATGGGATCTTGAACCAAAAAATGAAAACTATTACAGCCTTTTAGTTGTAATAGGAGATAAAGGTGTAGGTAACATCATGGAATAAATTTTTTACATCTTTTTTATCATTGTGTTTTTAAGAAAAAAAAAAGAAGAAAAAGAAAAAAGAAAAGAAAAGAAAAAGAAAAAAAAAGAAGAAAAAGTGAAAAAGAGAACAAGAAAAAAGAAAAAGAGTGGCATGACTTTCTTTAAAAACCCAATTATCTTGAAACTTAGACTAATTTTGTTTAAGCAAAATAAAAATCAAAAACCCTTTTCAAAACCAAAACTATTAAAAAATCTTTACAGCTTGCTCCAAAAACCTAATGCCCAGTCCATTTCAAAACCTATAAAAACTAAAACTTAGACTAATATAATCTAAGGAAGACTCTTTTAAAATCCCACAGAGTTCTTAGCCAAATAAATTAAGGATAATCTTTTACCATAACTTGTAAAACCTTGATCTTATAAAAGCCCAGTCTTATTTGAAAATCAAAGACCAATAAAAATTAGGCTAATATAGTTTAAAAAAGATTCAAAATCCTAAAAAAAATAAGGCCCAACTTACCCTAAAAACTCATAAAACATTAGGCTAACCATATCTTAAAACTCAGGTTGATAGTGGTCCAAGGAAATATGACCCAATATTTCTCTAAAACCCATAAAAACTTAGGCTAATGTAAGAAAAATCACCATACTTCAAAACCCATAAAACTAATTATCCTATAAATTGAAGGCCTAGCTTACCCAAAAAGGGCCCAAGCCCTTCTCAAAACCCAAGAGGCCCAACCTATTAAAGACAAAATTCCTTTTGGTGGAAAAACATATTTCTTTTGAAGGACCATTATTACAAAAAGACAAATGTATATTAAAGGAAAAGTAAATTCTCTTTAAAGGATCATCATCATAAAAGGACAAAATGTCTTTTGGAGAAAAAGTAGATTCCCTTTAAAGGACATCATTACAAAAATACAAAACTACTTAGGTGGAAAGCAAATTGTCCATCAACTCAAAAAGCTTTTTTTAATAAAGTGAATTCCACTTGTCTGCCGTTGCATCAGAAGAAGACAAAACAACCATGATGACTCTTACTTAAGGGCACTCCTCAAGCTTTAAGCCTCTATAAAAGGAGCATGCATAAGGATGGAAGGTATTTGGTTGAAGACCCATAGAAAACCTCTTTACATTTAGATCATTTAGTTTTAAAACTCTTAGGAAAATCTCTATCTATCTATCTTTTGTATCTAGTTGGAAGCCCTTTATTATCCTTTATTATTCTCTCTCTCTCTCTCTCTCTCTCTCTCTCTCTCTCTCTCTATGTAAACTTTCCTTGTAAAACATTTTCCATTAGTTTAATAGTATTTATTTCATCACTAATTGTGCTTGTCTTCTCTCTCTCTCTCTCTCTCTCTCTCTCACTCACAGTTTTCTCACTCTTTCTTATGTTTGTGTTCTCTTCGTGTGTGTCTATTAGCACCTTTCTCTGATACTTGTGTTCTTCGATTCGAAGACCTAGTGGTATCAGAGCCTAGGGGGAAGGAGTGAGTTATATCAAGTATTTGTTCTTCATTTGTTCTATTAGTTCAGATTTTCTTAAAGTTTTAAACATTGTTTTATTGTTTCTGAGTGTTCTTAAGTAGCCTTAGAGTCTATTGGAATTTTATCCATGTGTTGAAAGTGTTATGTTCCTTGCTTTGCTCCTTGGATGGTAAGAAGCAATATATCATTGTTTCTAGTGTTTTGAAAAAATGAAGCCAATTTTTTATAGATCGACTTCCTTTTTCATCTTCTTCTACCTCTGAAAAATCTTTTTTTTCCCTCCTTTTTCCCTTATTATTCTTCTTCCTCTTCAAAGATCAATAGTGAAGAAATCACAATTGAAAATTTTTAAAAAAGGATTGATGTTTGGGAAATTCCTAAAATTCATAAAAACTAGTTCTAAGAAAAATTAAAACTTGACTTATGAAAACTGATTTTACAATTAAAATAGAAGAAAGAGATGTATAACTTTCAAAACCTTTTGAAACCACCATGAGAAATGATACAAATACTTCTATATTAAATTTTTCCAAGTTAGAATAAAACCTCTTACAAAAAAGGGTTTAAATACTTCCATACTTGTTTTCCTTCGGGATGTTAGGTTTCTCAAGTATGAAATTCACTATTGAGCACTGTAAAGTCAAGTATCTGTAGTGGTTTGGTATCCTTCAACTATTTTTTAAATCTCATAATTTCTATGAAAGACAAAAATGTTTTGCAAAGTATTGAACTACAAAATAAAACCTATAATTACAAAATGCTGAAAGGATTTATTTTGGTAGCCTTGATTTACAAAATCTATTATAAAGCCATGTCATTTGCATTTACATAAGAAAACAAGGTGTGTTCCCCAAAAGATGAAGCCCTTCTTTTATAAACTTATTTATCTCATTCTAACATTGTAATTTTGATATCAATTCAGTGGAAGGATGTTACCCTACTAGAAGAGTGGATCCTTGAAAATGCCACACATCCTGAGTTACCACCTTAGGCAGAACCAAATAATAAACTCACCAAAGTCTAACAAAATTAAGATGGAAAAGTTACCCTAACCTTTAACAAGAGATCTTAAAGCTTGATATTTTTTAATACCTCTTCCATCTCTTTAACTATAGATTTAAGACAAGCATTTAACCCTTTGCTAATTATAAATTTACCTTACAAAACCCAACTACTAAGATTCTCAACCTCGAATATCCCAAATACCTCTTTCCAAAATGCTAACTACCAACAAACATTCCTTATCCAAAATACCAAGATTAAGAAAACCTATCAGCACCAAATTCACCAGCGGCATCTAAAATCACTGAAAATCTCATACATGAATTACATGTGTTAGAAAAGGATTTTTAGGTTGACAAAAAATTTTTCCATGATGATTTCGATGCATAATACAATTTTGCAAAGAAAATGTGGTTTTTCAAAACCTTTAGAAAAAATTAGAAGGACATATAGAATCAATTTTATGATTTTATGCATCATTATAAAATTCATATTCTTTTCTTTGATTGGTTTGAACTGTATGTATATGAAAAATGCATTACTTATCCATTTTCCAAAACATCTAATCATGTTGTGCAAACACATAAATTAAGGGAATATATCACTTTAAATGATGGAGTTATAGAAGTTGAACATCCTCTGCTTAGGCAACTCAAGGTTAGTCACCAATAGAACTCAGTTGACCTCGCCCCTTACAAAATTCCTCAACAGGATGATTATCCTAGAAAACTTTTTGAAATGATTATCCAACAAAACTTCTCAAATGCTCATTTATACACCTTTGGAGATAAACTTATAAGAATAGAATAGATTCAGAAAATTGGTGTCCATGTTACCACCAAAATTCTTGACCATAAACTCCTTAAACAACTTGTTTTAAAACCATATCAAGTTTTAAAACCATCTTTAAACCTAGAAATTGACAACTTTACTAAAGCCATTAAACTCTTTTTGAAAAACCTAAAACCTACCTGACTTCTCCTTAGGATCTACTAGTTAGTGATACTGAGAGAGGGGGTGAATCAGTATCACCACAATTCACAATTCGAAGGTAAGTGAACAACTTCAACCGCTTCTTAAAAGTGAACTCTTTCTCAGACTCAACTAAGGTAAATCTATTGCTACCTACTAATCACAATAGTCCCCAAAGTCACCTTTCAGACACCTTGCTTGATAGACAATTCGGATGTTTAGGTCTTTATTAGGTTATGAGTTGGTTGATACTTTAGCTGTGTTTACAACACAGTGGTAGGGACTCTCCCTTAATGAAACTATCCACTATACTTGAGAATTCTAGTTACAATGGATGTCTTAATCCTATACTCCTTTCACTATTGCAATTACTAAGCAAGTACAATACAAAGAGTATTATCACATACTGTGTCTACCTTTGTTCTAGCTTGTCTTGCCTTTCTTAGATTGAAAGGCTGCTCCATTGCCATTTAGAAGTTTATTGCAACGCTCTCTAACCTCTCCTAAAGAAATCTGGAAATACGTTGAGTTCTTCAATGTTTCGTCGAATTTCTTCTCTACGTTGTTTCACACAACTCCTGCTTTCATTGTCTCATGGTCTCACCTGTCTCCTATTTTACAATCTCACTATCTCATAGCTCGTCTTACATTTTTGGTTTGACGTTACACATCTCACGCACATTTTTGGTTTGCACCCTTTTTTATTTCACACCTCCTTTGGCTGTATTAGATTTTCTCCCTTTTTTGCCAATCACTGTTCATCGGTCATCCACCCCTCTATTTTGGCCGTATAAGGTTTTTCTCTCCTTCCCTGTTTGGCCTTCAGGTTTCTCTCTCCTTCAGTCGGTGGTGTGTTTCTCTTCGTCCGTTTCACAGTTTTCTCCTTGCCGTGTTGTTCGTTTGTCTCACGTCGCCTCAGATCTACTGTCTGCTCTTCTAGTGGTGTCTCTCTCTCAATTCTATTGTGTTGTCTCCTCGCCAACCGCTGGTGTGCCGGTGGTATGCCGTTCCTCATGGGTTTCTTTCTCTTACAGTCACAGTTTTCTCCTTGCCATGTTGGATTTTTCTCTTTTGTAACCCTTGTTCTGCCGTGGCTGTCTCAGATTTTCTTTTTGTTATTACCGACCACTCTCCTCTTTGCTCGTGTCGGATTTTCTCTCCTTCACTATCCACACCTCCATTCTGGCAATATACCTCTTTTCTCTCTCTTCAGACGCCTGTATTTTCTCTCTCTTCCAATGGTTGTGTTTTCTCTCTTTTATGTTTTGGTCGATTGTCTGTTTTGGCCATTATGTTTCTCTTTTTCTCTCCTTCCGCCAGTCTGCTTTGATATGCTCAATTTGCCAACCTCTCCTATTTTTGACGATGACTTCTCCTCTTCTCCCTTTTTCTCTCCTTCGTCCCATGGCTACTTCATTTTCTCTCTCTTCCCGTCGACGGCTTGTCTACTGTGCTCTCTTATGTTCCTTTATATACTCCTCCATAAAAACTTAAAAGGGTGAATTTATTGTCTTGCCCTTCCATGTGGCTTTTATGTTCTTGCCCCTCTATATAGCTTTTACCTTCTTGCCCTTCCATATGACTTTACTTTCTTGCACACTTAAATCTAGTTGACAACAATTACAACCCATACAAGGCTGTGTGAACAACAATCTCCCCCTTTGTAATTGTTAGCAACACTCATAACAAAAGCCACTATGTAGTAGTTTCAACTCCCCCTTTCTTAATAGCTTCCCCTGCACTGTTGCTTCTCTCCCCCTTTGCCAACCAATTACAATATGAAAAAATTACAAAGTAGAGATGGAGGATTCACTTGATTTTTAGGCTTAAGGAGGCATTTGCACAAACAAACTCATTATGTGCTTTTCAAACAGCTATGTGGATAGAGATTTAGTTAGATCTTATGTAGCCTTTTTAACAAATTTAGGTCCAACTTGTGAGAGTAAAGCAGTAATCCCATAATTCTTCTTCTTGTTGTAACTCTTGTTGATGGGTCACTGATGATCTGATTTTCTTAATGAGCATTGGTCTATGTTTCTTTGGCTTTCTTTCTTGCACAATCTTAGTTGCAAGAGGATCTATTTCTTTATTAATCATATACAAATTTCTAGCTGTTCTCTTCTTGGCTACAACAGTATTGCCTTCTTTACTCTTCACTTAACAACCTATTTTTGTGAATATTACCTTATAGTCTTCATTGCATAATTTACTGACAGATGCTAGATTATATCTGAGTCCTTCAACTTGTAAAACATCTTTCAGCTTTCCTATTCCAATGTTTACTGACCCCCGACCATTGATGTTGAGTGAATCATCATTACCAAACTTGACTCTGCGTTATCTTAACTTGTTTAGCTTTGACAATTTACTCTTGTCTCCCATCATGTGTGAAATGCATCCACTGTCAAGGATCCATTGCTTATCCTTATAGTCAGCTTTGAGTGCAATTTCAGCTATATTAACCACCTCTTTTTTAGCTTTATATTCCTTTTTTTGAACTGGTTGGAAGATAGCTTTCTCCTTTTTCTCAGCTTTGACATCGCTTGTTTTCACTATGCCATTAAGCACCTTTCCTTGCTTAGGGAGAAGTGTCATGCATCTCTTGGTATTATAACCATCCTGCCTACACCTTTCACACTATTCCAAGTCTACCAATACAACACACTTATTCTTTGAAACCATTGGTTTGGGCTTCCATAAACACTCCTTGTCAGTGTGTCCTTGCTTTTACAGTATGTGCAAGAAATCCCGATAGGTGTTCTCCTTTGAATTTTGTATTGTCTCCCCCTGTATGCAACATCATTCTCAAGTTGGAGACATATACTGGCCTTCTTCCTAGTAGTTACTTGTCTATTGACCCCAAACTCCATAATAAAGGCAATGACCTTGAAACTGCCTCTTCTTGGGTCTGATCACAGCTTATCTTCTTCTGTTCATCACTTGCTGTGTAGGCAAAGTAACTGGCTTCTTTGTTTGTGTGACTTTCATTTTAGTCACCTTCTTTTCCCTCTTTTGTTCAGCCATAACCCTTTGTTGGGGACTTTCTTTTCTTTTTGAGATGTAGCAACTATGAGTTGCTGCTTTTTAACAACATACATCATTTTTGGCCTTGGCTTTGGTTTGATAATTGTCTTCTTTTCTTTAGTTACCTTCTCTTAAGTCACAGCCTTCTATTTCAACTTCTGTGGCAAAGTCTCATTATCTTAAGGTAGTGCAGCATCAGATTGCTGCACTTTCTCATCATTCTTCTTTTTCTCATAGAGCTTGTCTCTCTTATCACTTCAACCTATTGTAAGTTTCCTTAACTCTTTTTGAGTTGTTGCTGAAGTCTCAGTAACTCTATCTCTATTTTTTCAATTGTCGCAGTCTTTGAGCTAAGCTCTATTGTAAGGTCTTCACATATTTTGATCTGTTCTTCAAATCTTTTCTTCAAGTCAATGTTCAGTCCTTATTTAATCCTTTTGACTTTCAGCTTCCTCAGACTTTGCTTCAACTTGTTTTATGTGAGCTTCCAACCTTTTTATGGTTCTGCCTCTTTTGATTATCTCTTTTGAAGCTGCTTCCAACTCAGCTTTAAGATTTTGTACTTCTTCATTAATGTCCTCTTCCTCTTCAGAGGTTGAACTACCACCTTGAGCTGATGCCATAAAGGCATGCTCATCTGATGATTCTTTATCTTCCTCCTCATCAGCTTCTTTTATCTAACTCATATAACTCTTGAATAAGTCTCTCTTCTTCTTCTGTGGGTTGGTAGTCTTTTTATTGGACTTCTTTGATTTGAGTGATGATCTTCACCATCTTGAATTCTGCTCATCATCACCATCCTTATCTTCATCATCAAGTTTCACTTTGCACTGAGAAGCAAAGTGTCTAGTCTACCTACACTGATAACATCTCAAGGACAATTGTCCTTTTTCCTTCTTAGACCTTTTTCTGAATTTCCTTTTGAAGTAAGCCAACATTTCATCTTCATTTTCTTCATCCTCATCTTCATCATCCTCACTAGATGATTCTTCTTTTTCTTTTATCTTTAAGTGCTTCATAGCTTTGAAAGCTACCTCTTTTGATACCTTTGTTATTATAGAGCTTTCTGTTGACTTTATCCTCATCTCATATGCAATGAGATTGCACTGGAGATTATGCAGAGACATAGAATTGAGATCTCTACTCTTCTCTATGGTTGTTACCTTTGAGGCAAAACTCTCAGGCAGAATTTTTAGAATTTTCTTCACAATTGATGAGTCCTTCTTGTTTCCCATGACTTTTCAGGTCGTTTACAGCGTCAATAACCCTAGTAGAGAACTCTTGAACTATCTCATTCTTTTGCATTCTGGGAAATTCATATCTCTCCTTAAACACTTGAAGCTTAGCCTCCTTTATTTTGCCATCACCTTCATAGACTTTTTGCAATTTGTCTCATATCTCCTTAGTAGATTTGTAGTCTATAACTTTAGTATACTCAGCGTCTGTCAATGCTGAAATGATGACATTTCAAACTGCCTTAACTTCTCTGGGGTTGGGTCTTTACCTTCTTCCGGAGCCACCAAACCCTTCTATACATATTTCACCACGTTTATGCCCATGGTTGCAAATACCACTTGCATTCTTGCTCTCCACATATGGTAGTTGGTTCCATTGAAGATTGACAAAAAATTTTTCCATGATGATTTTGATGCATAATACAATTCTGCAAAGAAAATGTGGTTTTTCAAAACCTTTAGAAAAAATTACAAGGACATATAAAATCAATTTTATGATTTTATGCATCAATATAAAATTCATATTCTTTTCTTTGATTGGTTTGAACTGTATGTATATGAAAAATGCATTACTTATCCATTTTCCAAAACATCTAATCATGTTGTGCAAACACATAAATTAAGGGAATATATCACTTTAAATGATGGAGTTATAGAAGTTGAACATCCTCTACTTAGGTAACTCAAGGTTAGTCACCAACAAAACTCAGTTGACCTTGCCCCTTACAAAATTCCTCAACAGGATGATTATCCTAGAAAACTTTTTGAAATGATTATCCAATAAAACTTCTCAAATGCTCATTTATACACCTTTGGAGATAAACTTATAAGAATAGAAAAATAGATTCAGAAAAGTGGTGTCCATGTTACCACCAAAATTCTTGACCATAAACTCCTTAAACAACTTGTTTTTAAACCATATCAAGTTTCAAAACCATCTTTAAACCTAGAAATTGACAACTTTACTAAAGCCATTAAACTCTTTTTGAAAAACCTAAAACCCATCCGACTTCTCCTTAGGATCTACTAGTTAGTGATACTGAGAGAGGAGGTGAATCAGTATCACCATAATTCACAATTCGCAGGTAAGTGAACAACTTCAACCACTTCTTAAAAGTGAACTCTTTCTTAGACTCAACTAAGGTAGATCTATTGCTACCTACTAATCACAATAGTCCCTAAAGTCACCTTTCAGACACTTTGCCTGATAGACAATTTGGATGTTCTTGTTGAGGTCTTTGTTAGATTATGGGTTGGCTGATAATTTAGCTGCGTTCACAACACAGTGGTAGGGACTCTCCCTTACTAAAACTATCCATTATATTTGAGAATTCCAGTTACAATAGATGTCTTAATCCTCTACTCCTTTTACTATTATAATTACTAAGCAAGTACGATATAAAGAATGTCACTTATTGTGTCTACCCTTCTTCTAACTTGTCTTACCTCTATTGAATTGAAAGGCTGCTCTATTGCCACTTAGAAGTTCATCGCAACGCTCTCTAACCTATTTTGAAGAAATTTGGAAATAGTTGAGTTCTTCAATGCTTCGCTGAATTTCTTCTCTATGTTGTTTCACACAACTCCTGCTTTCACTGTGTCATGATCTCACCCGTCTCCTATTTCACGATCTCACTGTCTCATGGCTCATCTTACATTTCTGGTTTGACGTTACACGTCTCACGCACATTTCTAGTTTGCACCCTTTTTTGTTTCACACCTCTTTTGGCCATATTAGATTTTCTCCCTTTTTTACAAATCACTGTTTATTGGCCATCCACCCCTCTGTTCTGGCTGTATTGGGTTTTTCTCTCCTTCCTTGTTTGGCTGTCGGGTTCTCTCTCCTTCCACAGGTGGTGTGTTTCTTTTCGTTCATTTCATGGGTCTCTCCTTGCCTTGTCACTCATTTGTCTCACGCCATTGCAGATTTGTTGTCTGTTATTCCAGTAGTGTCTCTCTCTTCGTCCATCTCTCTCTCTCAAATCTGCTGTGTTGTCTCCTCACCGACCACTGGTGTGCTGGTGGTGTGCCGTTCCTCATGGATTTCTCTCTCTTACTATCACACGGTTTTCTCCTTGCCGTGTTGGATTTTTCTCTTTTGTAACCCCTGTTCTACTGTGGTGGTCTTGGATTTTCTTTTTGTTACTGCCGATCACTCTCCTTTTTGTCTGTGTTGGATTTTCTCTCCTTCATTGTCCATACCTCCGTTCTGGCCATATACCTCTTTTCTCTCTTTTGATGGCTATGTTTTATCTCTCTTATAATGGCTGTGTTTTCTCTCCCTTATGTTTTGGTCGACCATCTGTTTTGGTCGTTGGGTTCTTTTTCTCTCCTTTTGCCGGTCTGCTCTAATTTGCTTAATTTGCTAACCTCTCCTATTTCCAACGATGACTTCTCCTTTTCTCCCTTTTTCTCTCCTTTATCCGACGACTACTTCATTTTCTCTCTCTTCCTATTGACAACTTGTCTACTTTGCTCTCTTATGTTCCTTTACATACTCCTCCATAAAAACCTAATAGGGCAAATTTACTGTCATGCCCTTTCATGCAGCTTTTACGTTCTTGTCCCTCCATGTGGCTTTTACCTTCTTGTTCTTTGTTGTGGCTTTACTTTCTTGTACAGTTAAACCTAGTTGACAATAATTATAACCTATACAAGGCTGTGGGAACAACAATCTTTATCGGGGAAAGACTCAAAGGAAGTAAGTGCTCTTAACTAGGTATTAGATGAAGGTCTTCAAAACTTAGAATCTCTAAAAATAAACAATGATTTGGCCAAAACCTATATTAGGTCTAACTGCTCTGAACATAAATATAGAAAACAAACCAAACCCTTTTTCCCAATACAGGTTCCATGCCTTTTCCATTTACGAATGGAACATTGATGACATGTCTGAATATAACACCCTTAGTCTTTTAGAACAATGACTATAGCTACTAACACTTAAAAAATCTGAAACAAAGTTCTTGACAAAACCGTTGTTGAGTATCTTATTGCAAGATTTTCAAGACAACTTAAAGGATGGTGGGATTTTTAATTTATTGATGAGCAAGAAATAGAAATCCTTAATGCATTTAAAACCATAGAAGAGAATGTTCCTATCCTTGGCTCGTTAAGTAATACAATTGAAGATGTGGTAACTTGTCTTATCCTTACAATTTCTTTTCATTTTATTGAAAATCCTTCTTACCTTAAAGATAGAAATGTTGAATTACTCAGCAACCTCAAATGCCAAAAACTCTCTAAATTTCAAAACTACAATTCCGCCTTTCCTACCAAAATTATGCTTAGAGATAATTCTAACCAATTGTTCTAGAAAGAATTCTTGGCAAGTCTTCTTACTCTTTTAGGGGAAAGAGTAAGAAATACTCTAAGAACACCTACGGAAGTCCTATCCTATATAATAGATTGAGTTATGGACAATTGGTAAGTTATATGCAAAAGGAGGGATTTAAAATCTGCAAAGATTTGAAGCTTAAAAAATACCTAAAATGAGAAATCAAGCAATCTAGTTTTAAGGTAGGTACATTTTGTCAACAATTTGATTTAGGGTTTCCCAAGTCTTATGGATCTTTAAAATCTAAGAAAAAAATCCTTTTCCAAACTCTTTAAAATATCTTCAAAATTGAATGAATCTCCCTTTTACTCAAAGCCAAAGAAAACAAGCTAAAAACCCTTATAAAAACCTTATTTCTCTAAAAGCTCCAAAGATACCATTTATTATTGATGTGGAAAAAAGGGATACACTATAAAATACTGTAAAATTGCAGAAAACTCCAGAAATTAAACTTGGAAGAACAAACACTTCAAAAAATCCAAAATCTATTTGTTACTGACTTTGAATATAAGCTTAAGGTAACACCAATAAATAATCAAAACAAATAGATGAACTTCAGACCTCTTTATCTAAAGTTGAGATTGATCCAAAATAGGTAAATGTGCTTATTAAGGATTAAGAGTTATTACATGACATTATTAAGCATATTATTGACCCTTCCTTGCAAAATGAATACCTTAAAAAACTTATGAAAACCTTTGAAAGCCACCTAAAACACTTAAACATCAAAACCTTAATAAGGTTCCTTACAATCTTAGAAATTCTTTCAAAACAAAAATCAAAATTCTTGAAGCTAACCCTTCGGGACCTTTAAAAGGACATCAAAATCCTTAAGATTGAACTCAAAGAACTCAAAGAAAACTAGAGAAAGGGAGAGTAAGTCATACAATTTCTTCTCTTTCTCTAAGTTCTCTCACTCTCTCTTATGTTCTCTCTCTTCATGCATGTAACGATTCAAAGACTTAGTTAGGTTTTGTACTATCAATAGGTTTAAAATGCCATCTAATAGGGAAGGCATTTAATATGGCCTTTGATGGGTTTTCATAGAAGAAGGCTTCTTCCATAGGTAAAACATTTTGAAAATCACTTTTCTTAAAATATTTAAGTGTTTTATGTGTGTTTGTAAAGGAATTATTTTCAAAGAAAGGTTTTCAAAATTATTTTATGATAGGGGTTTTGAGGAAGAGCCTGTCTCCTTTTTTTAAATGAGTTTTTAAGCCTTACCTTTGAGGGTTTTAACCTCTACACAAACTTCTTGGATAGCCTTGCACAATTTTGGGCCTTAGTTAAGGCTTTCTAACCATTTTTTAAGTTGTTAGATTTTCTCATCTTCTTGGATCATGTTAGCCCAAGTTTTTATGAGTTTTGCCAAGGCTATTTAGCTTGGGGTTATTGGATCTAGTTTTATGGGTTTTGAGGTTGGAGAAGAATGAGATTTTTCTTTTTGAGTTAGGATTGCATTTCCTTTGTTCTTTCAGGCATGTTTTTGGGTTTTCCTGCAAGAATTCTCGAGTTAGAAAATTAGGAACTAAGTTATTCTCTCCCTTTATGAATTCACTGTCAAAGTCAAAGACTAATAGCATCCCTTGTCATTTAGCAAAGATTTTCCTCTTTTTTCAACTTACTGTTTTTGTACAAACAAGCTTTCAGTTAATTCTCAGATTGCTGAACCAACTCATCCTCATCCTCTTTTATTGATTCCTCATCACTTAAAGATTCTAAAATATCATTTACTTTAGCATCCATCACATTCCTTACAACATCATCATCAACTTCTTCTTTAGAATCTTCTTTATCCAACTTGCTCAAATAATTTCTTCTTTTGGATGTGAAGAATTGGTTTTTTCCTTTGGCACTTGAATTTCTAGCTTTATAATAGCTAGATTTCTTTGTTCTCTTTAATGGGATCAACTCATCATCATCATCATTGTTTGTTTCTCTTCTCTTTAGGCAATTTATGGCAAAGTGCCCTATGTCTCCACAGCTAAAGCACTTCAAGGGTAATTTTTCATTGTATTTCCCTTTTCCTTTCCTTATATTATTAGTGATGTATGTCATGACTTCATCCAATTCAATATCACCATCTTTTTCTTTAGAGCTACTATTAGATTTTTCTTCTTGGTCTTTAATCTTTAAGTTCTTCATTACCTTGAAGGCTAGCTCTTTCTTCACCTTAGACTTCTTTCCTTTTTCATTGGGGCTATTCTCATTTCATAAGTCACTAATATGCTGTATAAATCATCAAAAGGTAGCCTATCCAAGTCTCTATTTTCTATAAAGGAAACTTTAACATTGTAAGCTTTCGGTAAGGTTATAAATATTTTCCTTACCACAATAGCATCGTTAATCTCCTCTCCATAGCCTTTAATAGAGTACATAATTTTGTTGACTCTTATGAAAAAGGTATCCACAGATTTATCATTTTGGATCTTTATGTCTTCAAATCTACTCCTCCAAATTTTTAGCTTGACTTCCTTTACAACATTGTCTCTTTTGTAAATATTCTTCAGTTTGTCCCAAATTTGTTTAGCTATATTGCACCCTATTACTTTGGTAAATTCTTTGTTTGATAATGAGGCATATAAAGCATTTTTTACCTTTCCATCACACTTCAAATTCTTCTTATTAATAGGCATCGTAGCATCATCTTTAGCAATAGGGACGAAGCCACTAATAGCAGATTCAAAAACATATAGTTCAAGTGCCATCAAATATAAGAGCATTCTATTCTTCCATAATTGATAATTTTGCCCATCAAAAGTGGTAGTCTTTGCTATTAACACTGTTCATCCTATCCATAACATCAATCAGCAATAGAGATAAAAATTCATAGCAGCAACAAACAACTTTAGACCAAAGTAAGAAAAATGGATTAATAGAGGGAAATTATCTTTAATACCACTTGATGATGACCTTTTTAGGTTTTACATTGAGAGAAGAAAGGGGTGAATCAGTGTGAGATGCTCATTTTTTACAAATTTTTCCAAATTAACATTTGTGACTTGTTAGAGTCGATGATCTATCTTTCTTCTTTATGTGAAAGTGGCCATATAGATATCATTCAAACACAAGCATTAAAGAACACACAGAGATTTTTATGTGGTTCACATGTAATGTGTGAGTTACATCTATGATGTGATAAAATCTCTCTTAAATCACTCAATCCACTCTTGTAACCCTAAGAAGAATTTCATTTCACCTAGCATAGACATCTCAAACTTCTTCTTTATCAGATCAATAAAAGCAGTGTAAAGGGCCTTTTTTTTAGCGGTAAAAATTATGTCATCATCATAAACCACAATAATTAATTGACCTTGTTTATCTTCTTTTATGTACAACTTGTTATCCATATTCCCTTTTTTGAACTTCATATCTTTGAGGCAAGTATCTAGCTTGGAATACTATGATCTTGGAGCTTGCTTTAAGTCGTATAAAGGCTTGTTCAATTTGCAGATACTTGAATTATCATGATTAAGTATAAAACCATTAGGCTATTCAATAAATACCTTTTCTTTAAGCTCTCCATTTAAAAATGCAAACTTCACATTTATTTGATAAACTTTATAATTTCTTTGATCAACAATGGCCATGAATATTTTGATTACTTTAAGTCTAGCCACAGGAGCAAAGGTCTCTTCAAAATCAACATCTTTTACTTATGAGTAGCCTTTGCAGACAAGTCTTGCCTTGTTTCTTACAACCTCGCCATTTTCATTGAGTTTATTTCTGAACACTTACTTAGTTCCAATGATGTTTTTTCCTTTAGGTCTAGGAACTAAACAATAACTATTGTTCTTTTCAATTTGATCAAGCTCTTCATTTATAGCACACACTCATTCTTTATGCTTCAATGCTTCTTCCACTAACTTGGGTTCAACCTCAAAGATCAATGAGGTTTGTTCACCACCTTTTAGTCTTCTTCTAATCTACATAGAATTCTTCTTCTTTATCACTTATAATTTGAGAATCAATGTCTTCGTCATGCTGAATAGCCTTTAATTCATCACTTTCAGATTCCTTTTCATTATCATGCATGGCATCTTCAGCTTCCTCATGCTGTGATTAGATTATGGAACTTTCTTCAATCAATTTAACATCAAAGTTGTCCACAATTTTTTGTAACCTTTTGTTGTAACATCTGAATCCTCTTCCATTGGGTACATAGTTCAAGAATATGCCTTCATCAGCCTCCTTATCAAATTTTTTAAGATTCTTACCTTTGATTTTAATGAGGCACGAGCTTCCAAACACTTTAAAATGTTTTACACTTGACATTTTTTCCATTCCACAGCTCATAAGGTGTCTTCTCTGTATGTGGTCTTATCAAGCATCTATTTTGAATATGAGTTGTAATAGTGATAACCTCTCTCCAATAGCCATGTAAAGTACCATGCTTAGCCAACATGGTCCTTACCATATCCACTAGGTTTCTATTCTTCCTTTTAACCACTTTATTTTGTTGGGGTATATAGGGACTAACATATTTATGCTTCACTCCATACTTTTCCAAATAATTTTCAAATTCACTGCAAGTGTATTATGTCCTATTATCTATCTTGAGTCTTTTAATTTTTCCCCTCAACTAATTTTCAGCCAGCCTTTATTAGCTCTTGAAATTGTTGAGAGCATCTGATTTATGTTTCAAAAATATAATACAAGTCATTCTTGTAAAATCATCAATATAATAAATAAAGTACCTATCACCCTTTGATGATCATTATCTCATAGGCCCACAAACGTACGAATGAATGAAATCCAATGGCTTATTTGTTTGAATCTCCACATTTTTTTTGGGTAACACTCACCATCTTCCTTTTTTGACATATGCTAAAAATTGCATTTCTTTCTCTTTTCAACTTGGGTACATCTTTCATAGCTTCACTCTTAGACAACTTGTTCAGCCCATTTTGTCCAAGATGTCCTAATCTCCTATGTCATAACAAATTCTCATCTTTGGTGGTCATGTAACAAACTTGGTATAAGTTTCCATTTGTTCTTTCACCCACCATCACTTAATATCTTTATTGTACAACCACTTTTGCTGAAAATAACTTCATGCCCATCATCACAGAGTTGGTTAACATTGATTAGATTGTATTTTAACCCTTTAATATAAAGCACTTCCCCTGATTTCAACTTTTCTGCACCAATTTTAACAACACTAACACCTATAATCTTTAAGGCACCATCATTATCGAATGCGACTAACTCTCCATCATATTTTTCTACTTCCTTTAATACCTTGGAGTTTCCTATCATGTATGAAGAGCAACCACTATCTAGGATCCATGGCTTTTCTTTCTTGAAAGCTTTTAAGGCAATGTCCACAACCATTGCCATTTCCCTTTCTCTTCTTCTCTTTTGGCCAAATGTAGGGGCATATGTAGGTTTTCTCTTTTGCACTCTTTGATTGGGCAGTAATATCAAGCGCTCTTCAATAGTATATCTAGCCTTTTCATATCTTCCACATATTTCTTCCAATATATCAAATATGTTTCTTAGTGGAATATGACTTCTTTTCATTTGAGGCTATCTCCTTTCTTGATAGAGTCTCCCCGTAGACTCTTGCCTCACATCCCACTTTATTATAGGTCTATTATTCTAGTACATACTAACCTTATGCCCATACTTACAATAACTCTAGCAAAATCCTTCAAATTTGAATTTCTTTTTTCACCAAGTTCATCTCTCTTATCTTTAGCAACTGTTGTGGCAGCCTTTTCATCATTTTTAAGAATCTATCTCTTTTGGATAGGAGTTTTCATCACATCTTTCCTGACCTATTTTAACTTTGGTTGGGTTCACTTATCTATAACGTCATTGTGTTTGCTTTCAGGTACAAACACAATTTTCATTTTCTTTACTACCCTCTTATTAGGCTTTTAAACATAGCTAAGTCCTTTCTTCTCTATAGAATGAGGTCTTTGTTTGCTTAGATACTCATCCAACTTTTTGGCAACATCCTTCTTGATAACATTTGCTAAAGAGGACTCTCTTTTCACTTCCATGTCCTGCATAAAGCTTTCTTCATACTTCTTCAATTAAGACTCAACTTTGTGGAGTTTGACTTGCAAAATTAACACTTCTTGCTCTTGTGTAATCACCTTAGCACTAAGATCTTTGTATATCTTACCTTACTCTATCTCAAGTACATTCAACTCCTCAATTCTCTTCAAGTACTCCTTTTCTTTCTTTTCAAACTCATTTTCTTTTTGTTGGAGATCAGATTTATCAACAGTAGAATTTTTATTTAGCTTTTTGAGATGCTTTACCTCCTTTTCCAACTTATTGTTTTTATGTAAACAAGCTCTTAATTCATTCTCAAGTTGTTGCATTAACTTTTTCTCTTTCTCTTCGATTGATTCCTCATCACTTGAAGATTTTTGTTTAACATCTACATATGCAACTAGCACTTTTTCTGCATCATCATCATCAGAATCATCATTAACTTCTTCTTCAAAATCTTCTTTATCCAATTTGCTTAAAAACTTTTCTTCTTTTGGATTTAAAGAGTTGTTTTTTCCCTTTGGCACTTGAATTTCAAGCTTTAGAATAGTGGAATTTCTTTGTTCTCCTCCTTAGGGCTAACTTATCACCATTACCATTACCTACTTTTCTTTTTGGGCAATCTACGATAAAGTGCCCAATTTCCATACAACTAAAGCACTTTAAGGGTAATTTTCCCTTATACTTCCCTTTTCCTTTCCTCATATTTTTGGTGATGTATGTCATAACTTTATCAAGTTTAGTGTCAACATCTTCTTCTTCAGAGTTGCTGTTAGATTCTCCTTCTTGGTTTTTTAATCTTTAATTTCTTCATTGCCTTGAAGGCCAACTCCTTCTTTGTTTTAGATTTTTTTTCTTTCTTTATTGAGATTATTCTCATTTTATAAGCCACTAATATACTGTGTAAATCATCTAAGGGCTATCCAAATCTCTATTTTCTATAAAGGAAACTTTGGTATTGAAAGCTTTTAGTAAGGTTTTAAATATCTTCCTTACCACAGTAGTATCATTGATCTCCTCTCTATAGCCACTAATGGAGCATACAATTTCATTTACTTTTGCAAAGAAGGCATCCACAGATTCATCAGTTACCATTTTTATATCTTTATATTTGTTCTTTCAAATTTGTATCTTGACTTCCATTATAACCTTGTCTCTTTCATAAATATTCTTTAATTTGTCCTAAATTTGTTTGGCTATGTTGTATCCTATCACTTTGGTGAATTCTTTGTTTGATAAGGAGGCATATAAGGCATTTCTTGCCTTCCCATCATACTCCAAATTCTTTTTATTAGTAGGCATCATAACAGCACCTTCATCAACAAGGGTGAAGCCACTAACAATAGATTCAAACACATCCAGACTAAGTGACATCAGATATGAGAGCATTTTATTCATTAAGTGGATAACTAATAATTTTATCCCTCAAAAGTGGGAATGCCCTTGCTATTAACATTATTCATGCTCTCAATGATATTAACTAGTAATAGATGTAAAGATTCATAACAACAACAAAACTTTCAAATCAAAGTAGAATGGATCAATAGAGGAAACCTTGATTTAATACCACTTAATGAAGGCCTTTTTAGGTCTCAAACTGAAACGGGGAGAGGGTGAATCAGTGTGAGATGCTTACTTTTTACAAATCTGTTCAGATTGAACCTTTATTACCTATTAAAGTCAATGATTCATTTTTTATCTTACTTCTTTATGTGGGAGTGGTCATATGAATATTAAGCAATTATAAGCACCCAAGGACATAGAATTTTTTATATGGTTCACCTATAATGTGTGAGCTATTCCACGATGTGATAGGATCACTCCTAAATCACACAATTCACTTTTGTTATCAAGGGATACAACTAATGTTGTGGAAGGATCACTCCTTAACTACTTAAAATGATCTTCCGATCATTTGAAGAGTTGATCTCTTAATCACTTGAAGGATTGATCTCCCGATCACTCTAAGGGTCTCCCACCCTTTTTTAAGAAGTACATAAAAAGTTTATAATAATAAAAACTTTCCTAAGAAAGATCTCTCAATGTCCATAGGCTAGTGTTGCAGAAAATGGATCTTTTCCTCCTCATTGCTAGTCTTTGCTTAAGCTTTGTTGGTCTATCCTCTACAGGTTCTTTTATTTGTAGGTTCTCTCCTCTACAGGTTCTTTCCTTTACAAGTTCTCTTCTTTACAACTAATGTTGCCTCTTTTTTGCCTTAGTAGGTTTTCTCCACTATTATTGGTTTTGCCTCTTTCTACCTTGGCAGATTTTTCTCCCTTGCTACTAGTGTTGCCTCCTCTTGCCTTGACAGGTTTCTCCACTATTGTTAGTGTTGCCTCTTTCTGCCTTTTTTTGTTGTGAAACGCTGTTGATAACAAATCTAACATTAGCCATCAAAGATGAGCTCAACATCCTTTGTTAAAAAAAATAAAGAAAAAAAGAAGAAAAGAAAAAAAGAAGAAAAAGAAGAAAAATAAAAAGAAAGAAAAAAAAAAGAAAAAACGACACTCATCTCCTTAAAATACCCAATTATTCCATAACGTAGATTAATTTAGCTCTAAGAGAAATAAAAATCAAACACCCTTCTCAAACCCAAAACCATCAAACCTTTATAGACTTCTCTAAATACTTAATAATGCCCGATCCATTTTAAAACCTATAAAAACCAAAACTTAGACTAATATAGTAACTAAATAAACAAAAGATAATCCTTTAATCCTTTACCAAAACCCATAAAACCTTAATCATATAAAAGTTTAGTCTTATTTGAAAATCAAGGACCAATAAAAATTGGGCTAATATAGTCCAAAAAAATCTAAAATCCATGAAACCACAAAACCCTCAAAAAAATTAAAGTACAACTTACTTTAAAACCCTGTAAAATATTAGGCTAACCATGCTTCAGAATTTGAGTTGATAAAGGTCCAAAAAGATAAGTCCTAATATTTTTCCAAAACCCAAAAAAACCTTGGGCTAATATAAGACTCTTCTTGATGAGGACCATTGTAGGTTTCATATTGAGAAGGGGGTGAATAAGTGTGAGCTATCTTTTTTTTACAAATCGATTCGGATTTAACCTCTGTGGCTTCTTAGAATCGATGATTCAAATTTTAATTTTCTCCTTTATGTGAGCACAACCGTATGAATAAAAATTAATGTGCAAGCACTCAAGAACACACAACAATTTTTATGTGGTTCATTCATAATATGTGAGCTACGTCCGCGGTGTAATAGGATCACTCTTAAATCACACAATCCACTCTTATTATTAAGGGATACAGTTATGGTGTGGAAGGATCACTCCTTAACCATTTGTGGAAGGATCACTCCTTAACCATTTGTGGAAGGACCACTTCTTAACCATTTACAATGATCTCCTAATCACTCTAAGGGTATCCCACCCTCTCTCAACATGTTTATCAAGATTTTGTGATTAAAACCTTTCCTAAAGAATGATCACTCAATGTATACAGATTGCTTGAGCAGAATATGGATCTTTTCCTTCCTTTGCTACTAATGTTGTTTCACTTGCTACTAGTGTTGCTCGCGTGCTCTATTAATGCTGTCCATACATGTTGCCGTGTATGTCTACTGTTGTTCGCGAGTGCAGTTAATATTGTCAATACACACTACCACTGTTATCTGTACGTGCTACTGTGTCTGTCCATTGCTGTTCGCATATGCAGTCTATTCGTGCTGTTGTGTTTACCTATTGTCTGCACGGGTAGTGCCTGCTGTTCGCACAAGTAGTACCTATTGTCCACACAAGTTATACCTATTGTCCACATAAGCTATACTGCTATCCACATAAGTTGTGCCTGCTATCCATGGTCTTTGCATTTGTTGTCTGCACGCTGTGCCTATTGTCTGTGTGCACTACTCATATTGTTTGCGGTCTTTGCACTTGCTTTTCATGCATATTGCAGCTACTATTTGCACACGCTGTTCTTGTTATCTACTCATGCTGCTTTTGCTATCGACTTGCACAATTGCTGCTATCTGTGCAAGTTGTTGTTGCTTTCTCGCTTTGATGCTGCTTTCCCTGCATGTAGTAGTTGTTTTCACATGTTGCTACTTTTATCCCTGTGTACTGCAGTTTTCTTCTTGCACTACTATTGGTTTGTTGGTTGATTCCCGAACCTACTACTGCACTTTTTGTAGGTTTGTTGGTTGATTCCAGGACTTGCTGTTGGACATTTTAACTTTTTGCTTGATTCCTGGGTATGCTTTTGTTGCTGAGAAGCCTCTTAAGGTGCCGTTGGAGCTGGTATACCCTCTTAGACATGCAAGAACATACTGTTGCTATTGGTATACCCTTTTGGATGTGTAGGAATGCGATGTTGGTGCTGGTATACCCTTCTAGACGTATAGGGATGTGCTGCTGGTGCTGATATACCCTTTTAGACTTGCTACTGCTATTGGGAAGTCTCCTAGACATGGTGTTGATGCTGTGAAGTCTCCTGGATGTGCTGCTGCTGCTAGGAAGTCTCTTGGGCATGCTATTATTGCTGTTGGGAAGCCTCCTGGATGTGCTATTATTGCTAGGAAGTCTCCTAGATGTGTTGTTGCTATTGGGAAGCCTCTTGGATGTGTTGCTAGTGCAAGGAAGCCTCTTGGACGTGTTGCTGCTCTCTTCTTGGCCAGCTACCTTGTCTTCTTTCCTTGGTGGCTGCTGCTCTCTCCTTGGTTAGCTGCCCCTCACTTTCTTTCTTCCTCTCCTTGGCCGACTGCATTGCCTTTTTTCCTTGGTGGCTACTATACTCTCTTTGGTTAGCTATCCCTTGCTTTCTTTCTCTCCTTCTTTGCTAGTTGCTCCTTGCTTGGTGGATGCCTCCTCTTTGCCATTCACCTTCTTTTTTCCTAGGCTTGCAGCTTACCTCTCTCCTTGTCATTCACTCAATTTTTTGTAGCCCTTCGTTCTTTTTTTTTTGTGAGACACCTAAGGGTATTTATAAAGCCTTAGGATTAGGGCTACGCAATCATCAACGGTCATCATTAATTTCCACATGTTGCCTTACAATCAATGGCCAGATTTGATTCCTAAAATTTAGGGTCAATGGTCAATATTGACTTTTTAAAATTTAAGGTTAATGGTCAATAGTCAACATTGACTCTTCAACACTAAGGTGATCCGTCATCACTGTTTTCTCCCAATGACCTCACTACATCTCAATGGCATTCATAACATCAAATCAACATATATAACTGTGTGAGATGGTGTTAATAACAAATCTAACATGAGTTATTAAAGATTGGCATAATAATCTCCTCCTTTGGATTTATTAGCAACATATTAAATCCAACCATGCACAACATCCCTTACATAAAGTTATTTGGCTCCCCTGAAAACATACATCACTTGCTTCTCCCCCTATTTACTTCTCCCCATTTATCCATCAAGCTACTCCCCCCCCCCCTTTTTTTTTATAAGTATTACACTTTCTTTGGATTTATGCGAAATATCTCCCCTTTTGACAACAAATCTAAAGAATAATAGTAGAGGGAAGAGGAGAGGGGTTAGATAATACCATAACCTCTAGGGGTTGGTTGAACACATAAGGTCAGCCTTAGCTTTTGGAACATCTCTCTTGATAAAGGTTTAGTGAATATATTTGCCACTTGCTTTGCAGTCGGCACATACTCCAGCTTTACTTCATTTTTCTCCACCTTCTCTTTAATGAAGTGGTACTTGATTTCAATATGTTTAGTTTTGGAGTGTTAGACAAGATTCTTTGACAAATTGAGTTGTAGCCACAAATTCAACCTCTTCAATACTTAGAATCACTGAATTTTTCTTCTTGCTATGCCATGAAACAAATCTACTACCTAAATAAAATGCACCACAAGATGTTGACCTTTTGTCATCACAATTTCTAGCCTAATTTGCATCTATATATCTATATAGATTAAGCTGTTTGCTCCTATCATAAAGCAGCCCATAATTAGTTGTGCCCTTCACATACCTTAGAATTCTATTAGTCACCATAAGATATGACTCCTTGGGGGTTACTTTGAAATCTAGCATAAAGGGTTACAACAAAAGCAATATCAGGCCTTAATGTTGTCAAATACAGTAAGCTTTTAATCAACTTTCTATATTCCTTCTGATAAACCATGTTGCCTTCTTTATCCTTACTTAACATTGTTCCAACTGTGATGAAAGTGCTTACTTCTTTAGAATTCTCCATCCCAAACCTTTTCAACAACTCACAAGCATACCTTTCTTAGGAGAGAAAAATTCTAGCCTTGCTTTGTAATACTTGTAATCTTAAGAAGAATTTCATTTCACCAAGTATAGACATCTTAAACTTCTTCTTCATTTGCTCAGCAAAGGTAGTGCACAGGGCCTTTTTTTTTACAGCAAAGATTATGTCATCAACATAAACCACAACAATTAACTAGCCCTAGTTGTCTTCTTTGATATACAAGTTGCTATCCATATTCCCTTTTCTGAACTTCATGTTCTTAAGGTATGTATCTAGCTTGGAATACCACACTCTTGGAGCTTACTTTAAGCCATATAAAGCCATATTCAATTTGCACACACTTGAGCCATCATGATCGAGTATAAAACCATCAGGTTGTTCGATTAATAGCTCTTCTTCAAGCTCTCCATTAAGGAATGCAGACTTTACATCCATCTGATAGACTTTGTAGTTCCTTTAAGCAATGATGGCCATGAATATTCTAATTGCTTTAAGTTTAGCCACTAGAGCAAAGGTATCTTCAAAGTCAACACCTTTTATTTGTGAGTAGCCTTTGCAGACAAGTCTTGCTTTGTTTCTTACCACCTCACCGTTTTCATTAAGCTTATTTCTGAACACCTACTTGGCTTCAATGATGTTTTTCCCTTTAGGTCTAGGGATTAAACACCAAGTGTTATTCTTTTCAATTTAGTAAAGCCCTTCATTCATAGCACTCACCTATTCTTTATGCTTTAATGCTTCATCTACGAACTTGGGTTCAACCTCAGAAATTAGTGAGGTTTGTTCACTTTAGTCTTCTTCTGGTCTGCACTGAGTCCTCTTTCTTGCTAATAATATTTTTGGCCTTAACTTTAACTTTGAATTTTCTATAAGTTTAGGAACACCTTGATTTTTTTCTTCATCACTTGTAACTTGAGAATCAACGTCTTCCTCATGCTGGACAGTCTCAACTTCATCACTGTCAAACTCTTTTTGGTTGTTATACATGGCATCTTTAGCTTTCATATGCTATGATTGCATTGCAACACCATCTTTAATTACTTTAACATCAAAGCTGTCCACCATTTTCAGCAACCTTTTGTTATAGCATTTGAAGCCTTTTCCATTCGGTACATATCCTAAGAATATACTTTCATCAGCCTTATCATCAAAATTGTCCAGATGCTTACCTTTAACTTTAATGAGACATAGGCTCCCGAACACTTTAAAGTGTTTTACAATTGACTTCTTACCATACCATAGCTCATAGGGTTTCTTCTTTGTCTGTGGTCTCATTAGGCATCTATTTTGAACTTGAGTTGTAGTGGTGATAGCCTCTCTCTAGAAGTCATGTGATGTACCATACCTAGCCAACATGATTCTTGCCATCTCCACTAGGCTTTCATTCTTCCTTTTAGCCACTCTATTTTGTTAGAGTGTGTAAGGACTAGCATATTTATGCTTCACTCCATGCTTCTCCAAATATTCTTTAAATTCACAGTATGTGTATTTTGTCCCATTGTTTGTCTTGAGCCTTTTAATTCTTGTCTCTAATTGTTGTTTAGTTAGTCTTCTATAGCTTTTAAAATTATGACGTGCCTCTAATTTATATTTCAAGAACATAATACAAATCATTCTTGTAAAATCAATAATGAAGGAAATGAAGTACCTATCACCCTTGATCGATCTTTGTCTCATTAGTCCATAGATGTTCAAATGGATGATCTTCAATGGCTTTTTTGTTTAGATCTCCACATTCTTATAAGGAGCATTCACCATTTTCCCCTTTTGACACGTGCTACAAATTATGTTTCTCTTTGTTCTTAGATTAAGTGCCTCTCTCATAGCTTTATTTTTGGATAGCTTGTTTAGCCCATTTTGTCTAAGATCTCTCAATCTTTTATACCATAATAAGTTCTCATCTTTGTTGCTTATGTAGCATGTTTTTATGCTTCTAGACACTTTGTACAAGTTTCTATGTGTTTTTTCACCTTTAGTAAGAACAACACCATCTTTTAGTGTTTTTACTATACAGCCACACTTGTTGAAAGTAACTTCATATCCATCATCACACAACTAGTTAACATTGATAAGATTGCATTTTAGCCCTTTAACATAGAGTATTTTCTTCAATTTTAGCTGTTCTGTACCAATTTTAGTAGCACTAATGCCTTAAATCTTTAAGGCACCATCATTGCTAAATTTGATTGACCCTCCATCATATTTGGCTACTCCTTTCAACATCTTGGAATCTCCTATCACGTGCGAAGAGCAGCCACTATCTAAGATCTATGGCTTTTCTTTCTTGGAAGCTTTTAAGGTTACTTCCATAACCAAAGACATTTCTCTTCCTCTTTTTCTTCTTGGCCAAATATAGGAGTATGTGTAGGTGTTCTCCTTTGCATTCCTTAACTGGGAAATAATGGTTGGCTTGTTCTCCTTTGCATTCTTTGATTGGGTAGCAATGTCAATCACTCCTTAATAGTGTGTCCAACCTTTTCACATCTTCCATAGATTTCTCCCAGCAAATCAAACTTGTTTCTCAGTGGAATATGACTTCTATCTACCTAAGACTGCCTCCTTTCTTGATAGAGTCTCCCCATAGACTCTTTCCTTACATTTCTCTTCATTCTAGGCTTATTACTTCCACACACATTAGCCTTGTGCCCATACTTACCATAACTCTAGCAAAATCCTTTGAACCTAGATTTACTTCTCATACCAAGTCCATGTCTCCTTTCTTTAGCAATTGGTGTGGTAGGCTTATCTCTATCTTTGACAACCTGTCTCTTTTGGATGGGAGTCTCTACCATCTTTAACTTGGGTTGGTCTCTCTTCTCCGTCATGTCATTATGCTTGCTTTCAAGCACAACACAATCTTCTTTTTTTCTCCAACCTTCTCACTTGACTTTTCAATATAGCCAAGTCTTTTCTTTCCCATGGAATGAGGTCTTTGATTACTTAAACACTCATCCAACTTTTTGGTAAAATCCTCCTTAATGGTACTTGCTAATGATGACTCTCATTTCACTTCCATGGCTTGCATAAGGCTTTCTTCATGCTTTTTTAGCTCGAACTCAGCCTTGTGAAGCTTGGCTAGCAAAGTCAGCATCTCTTACTCTTATGCAATCACCTTAGTGCCAAGATCTTCGTGTATCTTGCCATGCTCCACCTTAAGTATGCTCAACTCCTTAATTCACTTTAAGTACTCCTTTCTTTTTGCTTCAAACTCCTTTACCTTTACTTGGAGATTAGATTTATTAACATAAGAATTTTCACATAGCTTTTTAAGATGAATTACCTCTTTTTCTAGCTTGTTGTTTTTGTGCAAATAAGCTCTCAACTCATTCTCAAGTTGCTATAACCAATCATTCTTATCCTCTTCTATTGACTCCTCTTTACTTAAAGATTCTTAATCATTATTTACTTAGGGGACTAGCACATCCTTTGTAGCTTGTTCATCAAAATCATCATCACTTTCTTCTTCAGATTTTTCTTCCTTCATCTTGCTTAAGAAATTCCTTCTTTTGGATTTGAAGAACTTCTTTTTCCTTTTGGCACCTGAATTTCCAATTTTAGAGTAACTGGATCACTTTGTTTTTCACCTTGGGACTGACTCATCATCATCCTCACTGTTGGCCTTTTTTCTCTTTGGACAACCTACAATAAAATGCCTAATTGCTCCACACCTGAAGCACTTCAAGTATAATTTTCCCTTGCATTTCTCGTTTCCTTTCCTCAAGTTCCTAGTGATGTATACCATGACTTCATCTAGTTTAGTATCTTTATCTTCTTAAACTTCTTGTCATTCTTAATTGAGACTATTCTCATTTCATTAGCCACCAATATGTTGTGTAGGTCATCTAAAGGTATTCTATCTAGATCTCTATCTTTTATGGAAGAGACTTTGGTGTTGTAAACTTCTAGCAAGGTTCTAAGTATTTTCCTTACTATAGTGGCATCTTGGATCTCCTCTCCATAGCCTTTGATAGAGTACACAATTTCATTGACTCTTATGAAGAATGCATCCATAGTCTCATCATTTTGTATCTTTATGTCTTTGAATTTACTCCTTCAGACTTGTAGCTTGGCTTCCTTCACAACCTTATCTCCTTTATAGATGTTCTTTAACTTATCCTAGATTTACTTGGCAGTGTTGCACCCCATCACCTTGGTGAATTCTTTATCTAACAAGGAGGTGTATAAGGCATTTCTCACCTTTCCATTACACTCCAAGTTCTTCTTATCAGTTGTCATCATAGGATCACTTTTAGCAACAGAGATGAAGCCACTAACAATAGACTTAAACACATCAAGACCAAGGGAAATCAGATATGAAAGTATTTTATTATTCCATAACTGATAATTCTGTCCATCAAATGTAAGGATGCCCTTACTATTAACACTATTTATGCTATCCATGATCTCAAGCAATAGTAGAGATAAAAACTCACATAGCAATATACAACTTCAATTCAAAGTAGAAAAATTGGATTAATAGAGCAACTGGCTCTAATACCACTTGATGAGGATCGTTGTAGTTCTCACACTAAGCAAGGGGGTAAATTAGTGTAAGTTATCTTTATTTTACAAATCAATCTAAATTTAAACTCTGTGGCTTGTTAAAACCGATGATCCAATTTTTAATTTTCTCCTTTATGTGAACGCGACCATATGAATAAAAATTAATGCATAAGCACCGAAGAACACACGACAATTTTTATATGGTTCACTCACAATGTGTGAGTTATGTCCACTGTATAATAAAATCACTCCTAAATCACACAATCCACTCTTGTTATCAAGGGATACAGTTATGGTGTGGAAGGATCACTTCTTAAACACTTGTGGAAGGACTATTCCTTAACCATTTATAATGATCTCTTAATCACTCCAAGGATATCCTACATTTTTTCAACACATTTATCAAGATTTGGTGATTAAAAGTTTTCTTGGAGAATGATCACTCAATGTATATAAACTGTTAGAGAAAAATATGGATCTTCTTTCCTTCACTGTTGGTGTTGTTTCACCTATTGCCAGTGCTACACATGTGTGCTATTAATGCTGTCCATACACGCTGCTACATCTGTCTATTGCTATCCGTGTTCGTAGATAATACTGTCAGTACATGTTGTCATTTCTGTTCATACGCGCTACTGCGTTTGTCCACTGCTGTCCACGTGTGCAATCCATTTGCGTTGCTATGTCTACCTACTATCTGCATGAGCTGTGCCTACTGTTTGCATAAGTTGTGCCTGCTATCTGCACAAGCTATACCTATTATCCGTTGCATACATTGTGCTCACTGTCCACACAAGTTATACCTGCTGTTCGCATAAGCTGTGCTTGCTATCCATGCTCCTGTTGTCTGTAGTCTCTGTGCCTATTGTTTGTATGCATTGCTCCTGCCATCCACGTGCTGTCTACATATGCTATTCCTGCTATCTACGCATGTTACTCCTGCTATCGGCTTGCATTGCTGCTGCTGTTCATGTGCGTTGTTGTTGCTTTCTCACGCCACTGCTTCTCTTTTTTTGTGCTGTAGCAGTTTTCTTGTGCCCTTGCTGCTTTCCTTGCATGTTGCAGTTGTTTTCTAATGCCATTGTTGCTATCCCCACATACTACAGCTGTCTTCTTGTACCATTGTTGGTTTGCTGGTTGATTCTTGGACCTACTGCTGCACTTTCTGTAGGTTTGTTGGTTGGTTCCTGAACCTGTTGTTGCACGTTTTGATTTTTTACTTGATTCCTGGGCATGCTTCTATTGCTGGGAAGCCTTATGAGGTGTTGTTGGTATTGGTATACCCTCCTAGACTTGCAGAGATATGTTGTTGCTACTGGTATACCCTCCTGAATGTGCAGAAACGTGCTACTAGTGCTGTTATACCCTTTTGGATGTGCAGGGACGTGCTGCTAGTACTGGTATATACTCTTGGACCTATTGCTACGGCTGGGAAGTTTCCTAGACGTGCTATTGCTGCTGTGAAGTCTCCTAGACATACTACTATTGTTGGGAAGTCTCCTAATGTGCTACTGCTATTGTTGGGAAGCCTCCTAGATGTGCTGTTGCTGCTGGGAAGCCTCTTAGACACACTGCTAGCATAGGGAAGCCTCTTGGATGTATTGCTGCTCTCTTCTTGGCTAACTGCCTTGTCTTTTTTCCTTGGTGGCTGCTACACTCTCCTTGGCCAGCTACCCCTTACTTTCTTTCTTTCTCTCCTTGTCCGACTATGTTGCTTCTTTTTCCTTGGTGGTTGCTGCATTCTCCTTGGCTGGCTACCCCTTGTTTTCTTTCTCTCCTTCTTAGTCAATTGCACCTTGCTTGGTGGCACCTAAGGGTATTTATAGAGACTTGGGATCAGGGTTACACGATCATCAATGGTAATCGTTAATTCCCACACATCCCTACAATCAATGACTGGATTTGATTGCTAAATTTAGGGTCAATGGTCAATATTGACTTATTAAAATTTAGGGTCAACGATTAAGCTTGACCTCTAAAATTTAGGGTTAATGGTTAACATTAATTCCTCAACCCTAGGGTTAACTTGTCATCACCGTTTTCTCATAATGACCTCACTACATCTTAATGGCATTTATAACATCAAATCAACACATATAACTATGTGAGATGATGTTGACAACAAATCCAACACTAGCCATTAAAGATATGCTCAACACTTTTAAAAAATCCCACAAAATCCTTAGCTAAATAAACTAAGGATAATCCTTTAATCCTTTACTCAAACTGTAAAACCTTGATTCTATAAAATCCTAATCTTTTTTTAAATGAAGAACCAATAAAATTTGGGCTAATATAGTCCAAAAAAGATCCAAAACCAATGAAACCATAAAAATCTTGAAAAATTGAGGCCCAACTTACCTTTAAAACCCACAAAACATTGGGTTAACTATACCTCAAAACTTGGGCTAACAGTGTTTCATAGAAATAAGACCTGATATTTTTCCAAAACCTATAAAAACCTGGGGTTAACATAAGTAAGCCCATAGTACCTCAAAATCCATAAACCCAATTATCCCATAACTTAATGGCCCAACCTACCTAAAAAGGACCCAAGCCCATCTCAAAACCCAAAAAGGCCCAACCTACTAAAAGACAAGATTCCTTTTGGTGGAAAAGCATATTTCCTCTAAAGGACCATCATTACTAAAAGGAAAAATGTTTTTTTAGTCCATCTTTGATGACTAATGTTAGATTTGTTGTCAATAACATCTCACATATTTGTCTTTGTTAATTTGATGTTGTGAGTGCCATTGTGAAGGAAGATGGTGTTGGTGGAATGTGATAAGAATAAGGAGAGAAAGCAGGGCTAAGATCAAAATGCTGCCAGCTACCTTGCATTACCAAAAACAACAAGTTAATTCAGATTATTGGTGGTATTTTGGCTATAAAGAAAGCACTAGTTATTGTAACTAATTGTTTGTAAGATTGCCCTTCATGTGGAATTAGTTAATTCACATGTCATTGCACCTCTGGGATTGCATTTAGTAGTGGCATTGCAAGTCAACGTTGACCATTAACCCTAAATTCAAGGAGTCAATGCTAATTGTTGACCCTAAATTTAAGGAATCAATATTGACCATTGATTGTAGGGCAACCCTTGGGAATTAATGTTGATCGTTAATGATAGGGCAACCCTAAACTCAAGGTTTATAAATACCCATACAGTTGCTAAGAAAGTGTGTGAGCTATAAAAATAACATAGAGAACAACAGAGAGCAACCATTAAAAGAATGATGGGGTATGACAGAGAGATATAAAGAAAGTAGAGAGCACGATAGAATAAGAGAGCATAGCAAAGAGGTAGAGCAGAAAAAGAAAATTGTAGAAAGGTAAAGCAGAAAAAGAAAAATTGCAAAGAGGTAGAGCAAAAAAGGAAAAATTGCAAAGAGGTAAAGTAGTAAAAGAAAAATAACAGAGAGATAGAGGGTAGAAAACCTGTAAAAAGCATAGCGAGTGAAAAAAAAAGGTGTGAGCTACCAAAAAAAGGGAACGATAAATAGCATAATTTAAAAAAATAAGTGAGCTACAGAAAGAGGGGAACAACGGAGACCAACAAACATAGGAAGAGGAGAAAACTAGCAATAAAGGAGAGGCAGCAAAAAAAAAGAAAAGAGAGTTAACAATAAAAAGAAAATAGAGACAGTAGTAAAAAAGCTTGAGCAAAACTTGTAAAGGAGAGAACTTGCAAATGAGAGAACCTATAGAGGAGAAAACCAGTAACAGAGGAGGGTAGCAATATAAAAGAAAAGCAGCAGCAAAAAGAAATGAAAGGTAGCAATAGAAAGAAAAATGTGACAGTAGTAGACAAGCATGAGTAAAACCTACAGAGGAGAGAACTTGTAAAAGATAGAACTTACAGAGGAGAAAACCAGCATAAGAGAAAACTTACAGAGGAGAGAACCTACAAAAGGAGAAAGAGACATAGCAAAAATTAACAAGTGGTAGTACAATAGAAAATAATAGGTAGTGGCATAGTAGAAAATAATAGGTAGCAACACAACAAAAAAGAATAGGCAGTAGCACAAAAGAAAATAACAAGCAGCAACATGGCAGAAAACAATAGGCAGCGACACAGCAGAAAAGAGAAAAAGAAGATAGTAGCAAGAATTTGTGACCAATAGTGTAAAAGGTAGAAATTGGCAATGCAGAAGGTAAAGACTCGTAGTGCAGAAGGCAGAGATCGACAATGTAGAAGGTAGAGATAAATAGTGTATAAGGCAGAGATAGGTAGTGTAGGAGGTAGAGACTCACAGTGCAGGAGGCAAAGATCGATAGTGAGGAAGAAGAGCATAGCAAAGAGAAAGAAGAAAATCAGTTTACTACCATAGCAACCTATGCACATGGAGAGATCATTTTCAAGAAAGTTTTTGTCATAAACGTCTTGTAAACTTATTTGAAAAAGGGTGGGAAACCCTTAGAATAATCGGGAGATTATTGTAAATGGTTAAGGAGAGATCCTTCCACAACATCGACTGTATCCCTTAATAATAACAATGGATCATGTGATTTAAGAATGGTCCTATCACACCATGGACGTAGCTAACATATTATGGGTAAACCATGTAAAACTTGTGTTCTTAAGTGCTTGCACTTTCTTGATATCCATACAACCATTCTCACATAAAAAAGTGAGATAAAAACGAATTATAGACTTTAACAAGTATCAAATGTTTAATCTAAATAGATTTGTAAAAAGTAAACATCTCACATTGATTCACCCCCTCCCCCTCTCAATATGAGACCTAAGAATGTCCTTATCAATTGGTATCAAAACGTGGTTCCTCTGTTGATCCATTCTGCCTGCTTAGATTTGAAATTTTTTGATGTTGTTGAGAATCTTTACATCTCTTACTGGTTAATATCATGTAGAGCATGAACAATGTTAATAGCAAGAATATTCATACTTTTGATGGACAAAATTATCAATCATAAAAGAATAGAATCCTCCTATAGTATCACTTAGTTTGGGTGTGAAATCTGCTATTAGTGGTTTTAATCCTATTACTAAAGGTGCTGTTATGACACCCATTGGTAAGAAGCATTTAAAGAATGATCGAAAGGCTAAAAATGCCTTATATGCCTCCTTATCAAATAAAGAGTTCACCAAAGTAATGGGGTGCAACGCAGCTAAACAAATTTGAGATAAATTGAAGAATATTTATGAAGGAGACGAGGTTGTAAAGGAAGGCAAGCTATAAAATCTAGAGTGGTAGCTTTAAAGGTATAAAGATGCTAAATGATGAATTTGTGAATGCCTTTTTTACAAGAGTAAATGAAATTGTATGCTCCATTAGAAGTTATGGAGAAGAGATCAACAATGCTACTGTGGTAAGGAAGATACTTAGAACCTTACCATAAGCTTTTAATCCTAAAGTTTCCTCCATATAAGATAGAGATTTGGATAGGCTACCCCTAGATGATTTATATAGCATATTGGTGGCTTATAAAATGAGAATAACCCCAATAAAGAAAGAAAAGAAGCCTAAGGCAGAAAAGGAGTTGGCCTTTAATGTAATGAAGAAATTAAAGATTAAAAACAAGATGAAGAATCCAACAGTAGGTCTAAAGTTAAAGATATTGATACTAAACTTGATAAAGTCATGACATATATCACCAAAATTATGAGGAAAGGAAAAAGAAGTACAAGGGAAACTTACCTTTGAAGTACTTTAGTTGTTGAGGCATTAGGCACTTTGCTGTAGATTGCCCAAAGAGAAAAGAAGTAGACAATAATGATGATGATGAATTGGTCCTATGGAGGAGAACAAAGAAATCCAGCTATTTTAAAGCTTAAAATTCAATTTCTAAAGGGAAAAAAAAATCTTCAGATCCAAAAGAAGAAATTTCTTGAGCAAGTTGGATGAAGAAGATGTTAATGATGATTTTGATGATGATGCTGTAGAAAATGTGCTAGTTGTATAGGTAAATGATTGAAAAGAATCTTTAAGTAATAAGGAATTAGTTGAAAAGGAAGAGAAAGAGGTTGTGTGGTAACTTAAGAATGAATTGAGAGCTTGTTTGCACAAAAGTTGTAAGTTAGAAAAGGAAGTAAAAAATCTTAAGAAGTTGAATAAAAATTTTGCTGTTGATAAATCTAATCTCTAAGTGGAAAAAAAAAAGGAGTTTAAAGCAAAAGAAAAGGAGTACTTTAAAAGAATTAAGGAGTGAAATGTAATTGAGGCAGAACAAGATAAAATACATGAAGATCTTGGTATTGAGGTGAATGCTCAAGAACAAGAAGTGTTGAATTTGCGAGCTAAGCTCTACAAGGCTAAATCTAAATTAAAGAAGTATAAAGAGAGCTTTATACAAGTCGTGGAAGTGAGAGGAGAGTCCTATTCAACAAATGCTATCAAGGAAGGTGCTACCAAAAATTTGTATAACTGTCTAAGCAAACTAAGACCTCATTCTATGGGAAAGAAAGGACTTGACTATATTAAAAAGCCAAATAAGAGGGTAGAAGAGAAAAAGAAAATTGTATTTATACCTAAAAGCAAACACAATAACATTATGGAGAAGAGAAATTAACCTAAGATAAAATGGGTTAGGAAAGATGTGATGAAAAATCCTATCCAAAGGAGATAGGTTGTCAAAAACAGAAAAAAGGTTACCATAACAGGTGTTGAAGATAGGGGATATGAACTTGTTAAAGAAGAAAATTCATATTTGAAGGATTTTGCTGGAGTTAAAGTAAGTATGGGCACAAAGCTAGTGCATGTTGGAAAAATGAGCCTATAATAAAGAGGAATGTGAGGCAAGAGTCTAGGGGGAGACTCTATCAAGAAAGGAGATAGCCTCAAGTGAAAAGAAGCCAAATTCCACTAAAAAATAAATTTAATATGTTGGAAGAAATTTGTAGAATATGTGAAAAGGCTAGACATTCTACTGAGAAATGCTTGAAATTACTTCCTAGTCAAAGAATGCTAAGGAGAACACCTAAATATACTCCTATGTTTGGCTAAAGAAGAAGAAGAGAAAGGAAAATGGCTATGGTTGTAGAAGTAGCTTTAAAAGCTTTCAAGAAAGAAAAGTTATGGATTCTTGATAGTGGCTGCTCTTCACATATAACATGAGACTCCAAGTTGCTGAAAGAAGTAGAAAAATATAATGGAGGGTCAATTACATTTGGCAATGATTGTGCTTTAAAGATTAAAGGTGTTAGTGTTGTTGAAATTTGTACAAAAAAGCTAAAATCAGAGGAAGTGCTTTATGTTGAAAAGCTAAAACATAATCCAATTAGTGTTAGCCAACTTTGTAATGATGGGCATGAAGTTACTTTCAGCAAGAGTGGCTACATGGTAAAAAGATTAAATGATGGTATTGTTCTCACAAAAGGAGAAAGAACAAATAGAACTTATACTAAGTTTCCAACAATGAAGTTCTCGACTTCTCCCTAGGATCTACTAGTTTGTGATACTGAGATGGGGGGTGAATCATATCACCACAATTCACAATTCATAGGTAGGTGAACAACTTCAACCTCTTCTTAAAAGTGAACTTTTTCTCAAACTCGACTAAGGTAGATCTATTGCCATCTACTAATCATAATGGTCCTTAAAGTCACCTTTTAGACACCTTGCCTAATAGACAATTCAAATGTTCTTGTTTAGGTCTTCGTTAGGTTACGGGTTGGCTGATACTTTAGCTGCATTCACAACTCAGTTCAAAACACAGAATGTAAAGCAAATTAAGGACACACGAGATTTACATAGTTCCGTCAACGTACATCCACCGTGGTA
The DNA here is from genome assembly GCA_037897445.1 of Ceriops zippeliana. Classification (NCBI taxonomy): domain Eukaryota; kingdom Viridiplantae; phylum Streptophyta; class Magnoliopsida; order Malpighiales; family Rhizophoraceae; genus Ceriops; species Ceriops zippeliana. Next base: position 180,713 of record JBAPLH010000135.1, on the reverse strand, counting down.
GGGACTCTCCCTTACTAAGACTATCCACTATACTTGAGAATTCCAATTACAATGGATGTCTTAATTCTTTGCTCCTTTCAATATTGCAATTACTAAGCAAGTACAATACAAAGAGTGTCACTTATTGTGTCTACCCTTCTTCTATCTTGTCTTGCCTCTGTTGAATTGAAAGGTTGCTTCACTGCTGCTTAGAAGTTCACCATAATGTTCTTTAACCTCTCTTGAAAAAATCTGGAAATATGTTGAGTTCTTTCAATGCTTCGTTGAATTACTTCTCTATGTTGTTTCACACAATCCTGCTTTCACTGTTTCATTGTCTCCTCCATCTTCTTGTCTCATGGCTTTACTGTTCCATGACCTGCCCTCACCTACCTTCACACCTCCTTTAGCAGTATCAAATTTTCTCCCATTACTGTCTGTCACTGTTCATCGACCATCGAGTTTCACTATCCTTCTGCTGGTGGTGAGTTTCTCTTATTCCATTTCATGGTTCTCTCCTTGCTATGTTGTTCATTTGTCTTATGCTATTGTAAATCTGCTGTCTGCTCTTTTGGTGGTGTCTCTCTCTTTGTCCATCTCTCTCTTGCTATCCCATCAGATTTCTCTCTCTTACTGTCTAGTCGTTCACTCTTCTTTGGCCGTTCACATCTATTTTGCCGTCGGGTTTCTTTTCTTTCTCCTTCCCATTGAATCCTCTGGTCTAGCCATCGCATTTCTCTCTCTTCCAAAGGTTGTGTTTTCTCTCTCTTCCAATGGCTGTGTTTTCTCTCTCTTTTGTTTTGGTCAACAAACTCTCTTTTCGTTTAGCCTGGCCGTCGACCGTCTCTCTCTCTCGATAGTTGTTCCACGTTTAGCCCCCTAATTTTTTCACTCGATGTTACTATTCACGATGACTACTATGCAACTTTAGGTTTTTGTCCATTTTGCCTACTATTCACTCCTTTTGGATGGTTTTCTCTCTTCTCCCTTGCCAGTGTTGTTCTTCCGCGTAGGGTTTGGTGTTATCTTTGATTGGTCAATTGTCAAGATTTGCTAAATGCTCAATATTGCCAACACTTTCTAGCTTTGTCTTACAAGACCATTATATACTCTTCTCCATGAAACTTTAATAGGGCTTATGTAATGGTTTTATGTTCTTGCCCTTCCATGTGGCTTTTACTTTCTTATCCTTCCATATGGCTTTACTTTCTTGCACACTTAAATCTAATTGACAACAATTGCAATCCATACAAGGCTATGGGAACAACAAACAATAAAAACACATGTTATATAAGCATTCAAGATGAGAATTTGTTGTGGCATAGGAGATTGGGACATCTTAGACAAAAAGGGATAAACAAATTGTTTAAAAATAAACCTGTGAAAGATGTAGCCAAGCTAAGAAGAGAAAGAAATACCATTTTTAGCACTTGTCAAAAAGGGAAGATGGTGAATGCTATGCACAATAATGTGGAGATTGAACTAAAGAAGCCATTGGAGTTCATTTATTTAGATATATTCACCAAACCTCTGTTAAGAGAGATGTTTCAAAAGTTAAGGCTAAACTTATGTAATTAGTCAGCCTCTAGAGGCTGAGGTATATCTCTAACCTCCTTCCCTTTCCCTCTTTTATTATTTTTTTGGATTCATTGTCAAAGGGAGAGATATTATGTATAAATCCAAATAGAGTATATATTGATCAAAAGGCAATCCAAAGGGAAAAATCAAATAAAGGGTGAGAAATTGTCAAGGGGGAGAAGAACCAAAAAAGGGGAGTGAAAGGCTGTTTCCAATTGGTATCATTCTATATACAAAAAGGGAGATGTATGTTTTAGGGGGAGCTATTTGTGCTGACACTATTACTTGTGCTTAAGTGTTGACTTATGGATTTAATGTGTTGCCAACAAATCCAAAGAGGGAGATTATTTAGCCCATCTTTGATGGTTAATGTTGGATTTGTTGTTAACAGTATCTCACATATTTGTCCTTGTTGATTTGATGTTATGAGTGTTGTTGAGATGTGTTTACTCCATTTATAAAGTGTTGGTAGTTAATTTATGCAAGGGTTAAGGAAGACGGTGTGGGAGGAATGTGATAAGAATAAGGAGAGAAAATAGGGCCAAAATCAAGATGTTGCTAGCCCTATCTTGCATTACCAAAAACGATGAGATAATTTAAATTGTTGGTGGTGTTTTGGCTATAAAGAAAGCACTATTTACTGTAACAAGCTATTGTAAGATTGCCCTCAATGTGAAACAAATATTATTTTTTTTAACAATACATGTGTCATTGCTGCCTCTAGGATTACATTTAGTAATGGCACTATAAGTCAATATTGACTATGGTTAGCATTGATTCCTAAGGGTTACCCTAAATTCAAGGAGTCAATACTGACTATTGACCCTAAATTTAAGGAATCAATGTTGACCATTGATTATAAGGCAACCCTTGGAAATCAATGTTTATAGTTGATGATAGGGTAACCCTAAACTCAAGGCTTATAAATACCCATTAATTGCCAAAGAAGTGTGTAAGTTGTAGAAACAACATAGAGAATGGCAGAAAGTAACCACCAAAAGAATAAAGGGGCACAATAGAGAGAGATAAAGAAAGCAAAAAGCATGACAGAATAAGAGAGCACAGTAGAAAGGTAGAGCAGAAAAAGAAAAACATCAGAGAGGGAAAAAAAACCTACAGAAAGCATAGTGAAAAAAAAAAAGGTGTGAGTCATATAAAGAGGGGAATGATAAAGAGAAAAAGGGGAATGATAGATAGCATAACTGAAAAAAATAGATAAGCTACAGAAAGAGGGGAATGGTAAAGGCCAACAGACATGAGAAGAAGAGAAAACCAATAGCAGAGGAGAGGCAATAGGAGAAAAGAAAAGAGAGGTAATAGTAGAAAGAAAAGAGAGACAACACTAGAAAAGGTTAAGCAAAACCTACAAAGGAGAGAACTTGTAAAGGAGAAGACCAGCAGCAGAGGAGTGGCAGTAGGAGAAAAGAAAAGAGAGGCAGTAGCAAAAAGAAAAGAGAGGTAGCAACAGAAAAGCTTGAGCAGAATCTACAGAGGAAAAAACCAGTAGAGGAGAAAATCAATAAAGGAAAAAACCTATAGAGGAGATAAATTATAAAGGAAAAAACTTGTAGAAGGAGAAAGTGGCATAGCAAAAAACAAGTAGTGGCATAGTAGAAAATAACAAGTAACGACACAGTAGAAAACAACAAGTAGTGGCGGTATAATAGAAAATAATAGGTAGCGATGTATTAGAAAACAACAAGTAGTAGCAAAGCAAAAAATAAGAGGCAGCGGCATAGCAGAAAACAATAAGCAGTAGGAAGCTGTGAGTAGTAGAACAAAAGAGAAAAAAGGAGATAGCAGTAAAAAGTTGTGATTGGCAATGCAGAAGGTCAAGATTGGTAGTGCAGAAGGTTGAGACCAGCAGTGCAGAAGGGAAAGACCTGCAGTGTAGAAGGTAGAGATTGACAGTGCAAAAGGTAAAGACCGATAGTATATAAGGTAAAGACTTACAATGTAGAAGGCAGAGACCGGTAATAAGGAAGGAAAGAACACCAAAAAGGAGAAAATTAGTTTGCTGTCATAGCAGCTTGTGCACATAGAAAGATCTTTCTCAGGAAAATTTTTGTCATAAACATTTTGTAAACTTCTTTGAAAAGGGTGGGAAACCTTTGGAGTAATCAGGAGATCATTGTAAGTGGTTAAGGAGTGATCCTTCCATTATGTTTAAGGAGAGATCCTTCCATAACATTAGTTGTATCCTTTGATAACAAGAGTGGATCGTGTGATTTGGGAGTTGTCCTATCACACCATGGACGTAGCTTACATATTTCGGGTGAACCATGTAAAAATTTTGTGTGTTCTCGGGTACTTGCACTTGCTTGATATCCATATGGCCATTCTCACATAAATAAGCAAAATAAAATTGGATCATAAACTTTACCAAGTTACAGAGGTTTAATTTAGACAGATTTATAAAAAGTAAACATCTCACATTGATTCACCCCTTCCTCCTCTTAGTATGAGGCCCAAAAAGGTCCTTATCAATGTCTTTCGAAGGAAAAATAGATTTCCTTTGAAAGACCATTATCACAAAAAGACAAAATGTCTTTCGAAGAAAAAACAGATTCCTTTTGAAGGACCATTATTGCAAAAAGGCAAAATGTCAAAAAGGAATTTTTCAAAGTACATTTTTTCGAGGAAAAACATCCTTGGTTTGTTTTGGAAAAAGTCAAAAAAATTTAGACTTGGAGTGGTCAAGTTTTTTGCCAACCTCTTATGAGGTGGAAATGTGATATCTAGCTAGAATTCACTTATCTTTTTTTTTTTTTTTTTCTTGTTAGACTTAGTAGTAGAAATGTTAGGGATTGCCGACTACTCTCTATGTCACCTAATCTCTCCTAGAGATTTTTTATTTCTATACTACATATTTGCAATATTTGCTTAGCAATTTTTAATTTTTCTAATGTATTTTTAAAATGTCACATAAGGGTTGTACAATGATTGCAAAAATGTAAGTGTTGTGATAGATGTTTTGAGGAAAGATGTTCAGCAATGGCATTGCAAACCTTGATCATTTTTTAGTCTAATGACTATAAATTTCATATTGCATCAATGAGTGCCTTATTTGGTCAAGATTTTGTAGAGGCCAAGGATGAAATTTTTGTTTATAGCCCGTTGATAGAATTGGCAAAGCAATATTTTCAAACATTGTGTAGGAGGTCCAATTAGGATTTACAAGTGCTTTATCCATCTATAAAATAAAAAGTTAGCTAAACATATATGTTAATAAACAAAGATGTTAAATGTAGACTAAGATGTCTTATTTTGATGTGACAATGCTTTATGTATTTGGACTAGGGTTTATATTCATGTCAATATCTATGGATGTGAGTTCTTCCAATTTAGATCTAGGAGCAAGATTTGTAAGAAGACGGATTAATAGATAAATAAAATGTATACAAGTATAATAATCTAATTTAATCCAAGGAATTGCTTCAGGAAGTTCTGTTTCAATATTTTCTTGAAAATTTGTTAGCTCAGAAGGAAACATCATATGGACTCATTGATAAGATTTTGTTTTTCAACATGATAAAAAAATCAATATTAGAAATAAATTGTACAAATTTTTCAATAGACATTGTAAATATAGAGGATATAGAATAACAAGTAAGATATAAAAGATGAAAACAAAATATGTAAAATATTATATAGGTAAATACAATAGATGAGATAAAAGATAATATTGGAAAGCAAACAAATAGAATATTTCTAAATATAAGTGAAATAATAAAATAGGTGAGTTTTTTTTTTCCTTCACAAAGACAAACATATAATAGTGAAGATAGATTAAGGTTGAAAATGAAAATTAAAAGGTAAAATATAAGAAGTGAACTCCAAATATTAAGACATAGATAGACAAATAAACACATATAGATTATACCCTTGATCTTAATGACTAAAGGGATCTAGCTTTCCACCCTTAGTTTCTCAAAAACATTAAAACAGAAAGTATAACATAGCAAAATAAGATAAAAAAGCAAAGTTTTTGGAGATAGAAAAAGATGAACAGCTGCAAAAGACTGGGTTCATTTTTTCAAAAGATTAGAAAGAGTGATATATTGCTTCCTACCACTAAGGAGCAAAGCAAGGAACACTATGCTTTCAACACACGACTAAAATTTCAATACACTTTAAGGTCATTTAAGAACACTTAGAAACAATAAGGCAATATTTAAAACCTTAAGAAAATCTGAACTAATAGAATAGATAAAGAATAAATACCTAATATAACTCACTCCTCCCCCTTAAGCTATGATACCACTAGGTTTCTAGATGGAAGAACACACATAAGGAAAATAAGAGAACATGAGAAAACTTAGACAAAGAGAGGACAGACATAGTTGTTGAGGAAAGAAATATTATTGAATTGATGAAGGATGTTTTACAAGGGAAGTTTACATATATATATATATATATATATATATATATAGAGAGAGAGAGAGAGAGAGAGAGAGAGAGAAATGCATTTAGAGAGAACATTAAGGGATAGTAAGGGGGCTTTGAACCAAATGGAAAACCCAAAGAGATAGAAAGAGAAATTTTTTCCTAAGGGGTTATAAAACCGGATGTTTTAGATATAAAGAGCCTAATCTTTGTTGAAATTATAGACCAATAAAAATTGGGCTAATATAGTCCAAAAAGATCCAAAAGCCATGAAACCACAAAACCCTAAAAAACGTAAGGCCTAATTTACCTTAAAAACCCACAAAACATTGGTTTAACCATACCTTAAAACTTGGTCTAATAGTGGTCTAAGGAAATAAGACCAATATTTTTCCAAAACCCACAAAAACATTGGGCTAACATAAGCAAGCCTACTATACTTCAAAACCCATAAAACCAATTATCCCATAACTTACCACTGGGTTTTTGGATTGTTACATACACAAAAAGAGAACACAAGAGAGAGTGAGAGAACTTAGAGAAAGATAGAACAAGCATAGGTAATGAAGAAAGAATTATTATTGAACTGATGGAGGATATTTTACATAGAAAGCTTTTATAGAGAGAGAAAGAAAAGAGAACAAATTTAGAAAGAGAACACTAAGGGATAGTAAGGGGCTTTTAACTAGATGGAAAACCCAAGGAGATGGAAAGAGAAATTTTTTCCCTAAAGGTTGAGAAACTAGATGATCTCAATACAAAGAGGTTTTCTAAGGGCCTTTAGCCAGATGCCTTCATTCCTTATATGCTCCCTTTTATAAAGGCTTGAGGAGCTTTCTTAAATGGGATTCATTATGGTTATTTTGTCTTCTTTTGATGCAGTAGTAAACAAGTGGAATCCACTTTATCAAAAAAAAAAATCCTTTTGTGTTGGAGAATTTGCTTTCCAATTAAACAATTTTGTCATTTTATAATAATGGTCCTTTAAAGGAAATCTATTTTTTCTTAGAAAAATGTTTTGTCTTTTTGTGATGATGGTCCTTTAAAGGGAATTTGTTTCTCTTTTAACAAACATTTTTTTTTTGTAATGATGGTCCTTTAAAGGGAATATGCTTTTCCACCGAAAGGAATTTTGTCATTCCATAGGATAGACCTAGGCTTAGGCCCTTTTGGGTAGGCTAGGCCTTTAAGTTATGAGATAATTGGTTTTATGGGTTTTGAGGTATGATGAGCTTGCTTATGTAGTCCATGGATTTTTTGAGTTTTGAAAAAATATTAGATCTTATTTCCTTCGGCCACTGTTAGCCTAAGTTTTAAGGTATAGTTAGCCCAATGTTTTGTGGGTTTTTAGGGTAAGTTGAGCCTTAATTTTTTAAGCATTTTATGGTTTATGGGTTTTGGATTTTTTTTCGGACTGTATTAGCCCAATTTTTATTGGTCCTTGATTTTCAAAGAAGATTAGGCTTTAATATGATCAAGGTTTTATGGGTTTTAGTAAAGGATTATCCTTAGTTTATTTTGCTAAGGACTCTTTGGGTTTTTAGAAAAGTTTTCCTTAAGTTGTATTAGTCTAAGTTTTGGTTTTTGTAAGTTTTAAAGTGAATCGAGCATTAGGTTTTTGGATAAGGCTTTAGAGGTTTTGGTTTTGAAAAGGGTTTTTGATTTTTATTTTTCTTTGACTAAATTAGTCTAAGTTATGGGATAATTAGGTTTTTAAGGAAAGTTATGCCATTCTTTTTCTTTTTTTCTTTTTCTTCTTTTTTTTTCTCAAATACACAAAGATAGAAAAGATGTAAAAATTTTATTCTATTGTCTATGCCTTCATCTCCTATTATAACTAAGAGCTTGTAATAGCCTTCATTTTTTGGTTTAGGATTCCATAAGTTTGTTCCTTCCTTTTAAGCATGGTTAGGAAATCCTTTTACAGTGTCTCTAACTATCCAATCTTTTCTTTAAGTTCCATATATGAAGTGTAGAAAGGTAGATGGACATAAGATAGAGCATTTCTCATAAAGATACTGTGAATATTGTCTTAGGCAACAAGATTGTATTTCGGATATCCATTCTAGTAATACTAGCAATGGTTGATGTAGACCCTAGTGATTTTGATTTGTTTTGATAATGCAATCACTATTTCCCCAAGCTAGGTAGACTCGTCAAGGATCCACTACCTATGTTTGATGTAAAAGTGATGTTGGGCTGGGATAAAGACTCCTTTATCCATTTTTGGAGGACATTTAACATTGATAATTGCTCTAGTTTTTGGCCTTTGGCTTAATAGGTTTATCATTGTGACTACCAGCTTTCGTCCAAACAACTTGATGTGTCAGATTTCAAAGAAAAGAATTTTATTTATAAATCTATAATCTAGTAGTGTTTGAACAGAATCATTGACATAAGTTGTGTAGACTTGATCCTTCCCATATGAACATATGCTTTATGGATGTTGAAAACAAGTTGACAAGTGCAATATGAAACTTCACATCATTTGGCATATGCCCTAAAAGTGTTGTATATATGTGGAGACCACTATTCCTAACACTAAGATTTCATGTATCATGATGCTTTTAAGAAACTGCTGGATCTCTTAAACTTTATTGTTGATGTCTTAATGTTGAAGACTATAAATCAAGTCTTATATTTATTGTGGGAATTTTTTAGGGTATATATGTTTTTTTTTAAAAAAAATCCTTAGGACAGTGTTTTGAAAGGAATTTAAAAATTTTAGACTTGGAGTGGCCAAGCCTTTTACTAGCCTTTTATGTGCTAGAGATGTAATGTTTAGCTAGATTTCACTTATCTCTCTTTTCCCTTTGTCGAACTTATGTTGTGGAGATGTTATGGATTGCCAACTTATCTTTGAACAACTGTCCATATATTCTTCTATAGGTTCTTTAAACTCTAATCTAGAAGCAAGATTTCTATGAAGATAGATTAATAAATAAACAAAATGTATACGAGTGTAATAATCAATTTTAATCTAGGGAATCACTTAAGGAGGTGCCCCTTCAATATTTTCTTTAAAATTTGTTAGCTTGGAAGGAAACATCATATGAAGCTTATTGATAAGATTTTGTTTTTTCAACATGATCAGAAAAATTAATACTAGAAATAAACTATAAAAAGTTTTCAATAGACATTGTAGACATAGATATTATATTATATAAATATGTAGTAATAATAACAAAGAATGTAAAATAGCAAGCGAGATACAAAGGATGAAAACAAAATGTCAAGTAGAATATTATACAAGTAAACACAACAAAGGAGATAAAAGATAATATTAGAAGCAAACATTGTAGAATATCTTTAAATATAAGTAAAGATAGCAAAATAGGTGATCTTTTTTTTTTTTTTACAAAGACACAAACATATAATAATGAAGATAAATCAAGGTAGAAAATGAAAATTAAAAGGTAAAATATAATAAGTGAACACCAAATATCAAGACACAAATAGACAAACAAATACATATAGATTATACCTTTGATCTTAATGACCAAAGGGATATGGCTTTCCACTCTTAATTTCCCAAAAACATTAAAACAAAAGGTACAACATAGTAGAAAAAGATAGAAAAGTAGAGTTTTAGAGGTAAAGAAAAGATGAATAGGAAGTTGTTCTATAAAAGATTAGGTTCATTTTTTCAAAAGAATAAAAAACCATTCAAGGAGCAAAGTAGGGGACACAACACCTTCAACATATGGTTAAAATCCCAATACACTCTAAGGCCACTTAAGAACACTCGAAAATAATAAGACAATGTTTAAAACCTTAAGAAAATTTGATTGGTTTGAACTATATTCATATGAAAATTGCATTACTTATCCATTTTCCAAAATATCTAACCCTATTGTGCAAACACATAAAGTAAGGGAATGGATCACTTTAAATGATAGTCATAGAAGCCAAACATCCTCCACTCAGGCAACTCAAGGTTAGTCACCAATAAAACTCAATTGATCTAACCTTTTACAAAATTCTTCAATAAGATGATAATCCCAAAAAACTTTCTAAAATGATTATCCAACAAAATAACTTCTTAAATGCTCATTTACACACCCATAGAGACTAACTTGCAAGAGTAGAAAAACATATTCAAAAAATTGGTGCCCAGGTTACCACCAAAATTCTTGACCAAAAACCCCTTAAAGCCATGTCATTTACATTTGCATCAAAAAAATAAGGTGTGTTCCCTAAAAAGAGACCCTTCTTTTACAAACTGATTTATCTCATTCTAATACTATAATTTTGAGATCAATTTAGCAGAAAGATGTCACCCTACCAAAGGACTAGATCCTTGAAAATGCCACAAATCCTAAGTCACCACCTCAGGCAAAACCAAACACTAAATTCACCAAAATCTAGCAAAACCAAGATGGAAAGGTTATCCTAACCTTCAACAGGAGATCTCAAATTTTAAGATTTTCTATTACCTTTTCCATCTTATTAAGCCTATCTTTAATGGCTAATGTTGGATTTGTTGTCAATAACATCTCATATATTTACCTTTGTTGATTTTGATGTTATAAGTGCCTTTGAGATGTATTTGTTACATTTACAAAGTGTTGGCAGTTGACTTATTTAAGAGTTAAGGAAGACAACATTGGCTAGAGTGTGATAAGTAAGGGGTATTATGGTCTTTTGGCATACAGATTGCATATTGGGGTCATTGTCAATAGAGGAGGGTGGAATGTGATGAGACTAAGGAGATAAAGTAAGGCCAAAATCAGGATTTTACCAGCCTTACCTTGCATTGCCAAAAACGATGAGTTGATTCAGATTATTGGTAGTGTTTTGGCTGTAAAAAAAAGCATTAGTTATTGTAACTAGCTGTCTGCAAGATTGCCTTCCATGAGGCATAAATGAAAATTTTTTGACAAGACATGTTGAAAAAGCCTTCAATAGAGATTCCTTTGATCTGCATGAAGAATTATTTCCTTATCTTAGTTTATTGACCTTGATTGCAAATGCCAGAAAATATTTACTGCTAAGTAAGGTTGATATGGATTCTAACCAAACACCAAAGACTACATAGAAAGAAGTTTCATTTAGGTTGCTCTGCTTCTATGGTGTAGTTGGGAGCATAATTGGAAAGAAAGGTAGTATAGTTAAAACTCTAGAAATGGCATCTCTCTTCATTTGGAGCTTCTACTGCTTACCATATCTATAGCTATCACATCCCAAAAGTAGCCAGGCTAGAACACATGATTATTGATGGTATGGAAATCCTAAATTTAAGGAATCAATGTCGACTGTTGATAGTAGGGCAACCCTAAATTCAAGGAATCAATACTAACCATTAATGATGTTGAGCCTATCTTTGATGCCTAATGTTAGATTTGTTGTCAACACCATCTTATATAGTTGTATGTGTTGATTTGATGTTATGAATACCATTGAGATGCATAGTGGTCATTGGGCAAAACCAGTGATGATAGGTCAATCCTAAAGTTGATGAGTTAATGTTGACCATGACCCTAAATTTTAGGCATCAAGATTGATCGTTGCCTTGACTATTGACCCTACATTTTAAGAGTCAAATCTGTTCGTTGATTGAAGGGCAACTTATAGGAATCAATGGTAACTGTTGATCATCGTGTAACCCTAATCTCAAAGCTCTATAAATACTCCTATGTGTCTTGTAAAAGGGTATGAGTGCTGCAGAATTTTTTGAGAGAAAAAACCTAATTATAATAGCTGGCCGAGAGGGAGAGAGAGGCAGCAAGGGAGCCAGCCAAAAAGGAGAGATAGTAAGGCAATTAGCCAAGAGGGAGAGAGAGGTAACAAGGTAACTAGATACCATACCAGCAAACTTGAAGTAGCCACCCTCACCAGCACTTGTAACAATTGGTCCTCATTAAGTTATAGTAGTCGGCCCTCATCAACACTTACAATAGCTAGCCTTGAACCAATAAACCAGTAGCTTACACCAGCAAACCAAGAAACCAACAGCCTTAAACCAACAATCCGACAACCAAGGAAGACAAATCAGAAGGTGGTGTAACAACTTATGAATCTAGTAGCCAAGGGAGACAAACCAAAAGGTGATGCAGTAACTTGTGAATCCAACAGCCAAGGAAGATAAACCAGAAGGTGGTGCTACAACTTGTGAATCCAATAGTTAAAGGAGACAAACCAAAAGGTGGTGCAGCAACCTATGAATCTAACATTAAGGGAAGACAAACTAGGAGGCAATAACTTACACCAGCAAAACCAAGAGGTGCATGCACCAACAAACAAAGAGGCAGCAGGTTTGGTAGGAGGTGGTACAATAGTAAGTGGTGTTCTGTATAAGTAAATAAAGAGGTAGCAATAGTAGGAGGTGTCTTACACTAGCAAACAACAAAGTAGCAATCTATAAATTGTAGCAACAAGTCCAGGAATGAAGTAGCCACTTGTAGAAAGTGCAGCAACAGGTCATACTCCAGCAAGAGTTTCCTACACCATATTCAGGAGGTGTTCTTACACCAGCAGCACCTCTAAAAGGGTATACTAGCACTAGCAGCACGTCTGGGAAGGTATATTAGCACCAATAACACATCTTTGCTCTAGCAGCACATCCAGGAGGGACTACTTGATAAGGGATTAAACCCTAACTCCACCACAAAAGTTAGCTCAAGACTGAAGGGTTGACCCAACCCTTATAAACAGCCCAAAGTCCTCCTCAAGAACTGATGTGGGACACATAATTCCCGACCCCTTTAAACTGCATGTCCCCGTGCTGCCTCAGTTGGCGATCAGCATGGTGGCAGGGAACCTTTGTACATGTGCCCATCGACCCTCTGAGGTTTGGCTCTGATACCACCTGATAAGGGATTGAACCTTAACTCCACCACAAAGGCTAGCTTAAGAATGGAGGTTGACCCAACCCTTATAAACAGCCCAAAGACCTCCTCAAGAACCAATATGGGACACATCACTACCAGTAGCAGCAATATGTCTAGGAAACAATACCAACAAGTGAAGTGTGTCTAACAACCAAATCAATAAATGTAGCGCGCCTAGTAGACAAATCAATGGTAGCAACACGTGCGGATAACAATAGGAGAATATATAGTTAGCGATCCCAACTCGTGCACATGTGGATAGCAGTAGTGATGTGAGCAGATAGTAGCAACCTGGGTGAATAACAGTAACTACACAAACAAACAATAGCAGTGTGCATAGATAATAGCAATGATGTGAGCAGATAATAGCAATGACACAAGCAAACAATAGCAGAGCACGCAGATAGCAGTAGCAGTGCAAACATATAGTAGTAGTGTGTGCAGACAACAGCCATAGTGCATGCGGATAGAAGCAGCAATGTGCATAGATAGTAGGTGCAATGCATGCGAACAAGTAGTAAAACACGTGCGGACAGCAGCAACATGTTCAAGAGGCTATACCAGTAAGTGCAGTGCTCCTAGTAACCAAAACAATGAGAGCAATATGAGCGAATAGGAGCAATAGTGCATGTGGACAGCAATAATGTGTATAGATAGTAATAGCATTGTGTATAGATAGTAATAGCATTGTGTATAGATAGCAACAACGCATGCAGATAGTAGCAACAATACCCATGGACATCAGAGCAATGCAACGGGCAACAGTAGCAACTGGTGATGGTAGCACCAACAGTAGGTGAAATACACTAGTAGCAAAGGAAGGAAAAAAACTATATTCTATACTAGCAATCTGTACACATTATGTGATCATTCTTCAGGAAAGGTTTCATTATAAACTCTTGAGAAACTAGCTAAATAAGGGTGGGATACTCTTGGAGTGATTGAGAGATCAACTCCTTAATCGGGAGATTGTTGTAAGTGGTTAAGGAGTAGTCCTTCTACAAATAGTTAAAGAGTAATCCTTTCATAACATTATTGTATCCCTTGATAACAAGAGTGGATTGTGTGGTTTAGGGGTTATCTTATCACACCGTGGAAATAACTCACACATTGTGGGGGAACCATGTAAAAATTGTTATGTGTTCTTGGGTGTTTACACATGCACATTGATTTTTTATTCGTACATTCATGCTCACATAAAGGAGAAAATGAAATTTAGATCATCAACTCTAACAAGTCACAGAGGTTAAATCTAAATCAATTTGTAAAAAGAGGATATCTCACATTGATTCACCCCCCTTCTCAATGTAACACCTAAAACATTCCTCATCAGATGGTACGACAATCCTAAACTCAAAGCATATAAATACCTATGTAGCTGCCAAAAAAACAAATAATGAAAGAGAAAAAGTAGACATCGGCAAAAAGAGGGAGGAGAGACAATAGTAAAAACAGTAAGGAAGGTGAGAATGGTAGAAAGGAGAGAACGACAGAGAGCAAAGAACATGAGAAAGGAGAGAACGACAAAGAATAGAGAACATGAGGAAGGAGAGAAAAACAGAAAGTAGAGAGCATGAGGAAAGAAAGAATGGCTGAAAGTAGAGAACATGAGGAAGTAAAGAAAATAAAAAGGAGAAAATAGTATAAAAAGGAGAAGATTAGTTTTTTGCCACACAGCTTATGTACATAAAGATATCTTTCTTAGGGGAGCTTTTGTCATAATTTTTTTATGTACTTTGAAAAAGGGTGGGAAACCTTTGGGGTGATTGGAAGATCATTGTAAGTGGTTAAGGAGTGATCCTTCCACAATGGCTAAGGAGAGATACTTCCACTACATCACTTGTATCCCTTGATTGCAAAAGTGAACTATGTGATCTAACAGAGATCCTATCACACTGTGAATGTAGTTCACACATTGTAAGTGAACTACATATAAAATTTTGTGCGGTTTTGGGTGCTTATACTTACTTGATATTCATACGGTCATTCTCACGTAAAGAAGCAAGATAAAAATAGATCATAGACTTTAATAGTTTACAGAAGTTTAATTTGGACATATTTGAAAAAAGTAAGCATCTCATATTGATTCACTCCCTCCCCCTCTCAGTGTAAAACCCAAGAAGGTCCTTATCAATTGGTATTAGAGCCTCGAGTTCCTCTATTGATCTATTCTACTTAAATCTAAAACTTTTTTGGCTACTACTGTAAATCTTTACATTTACTATTGGTTAATATCATGGAGAGTATAAATAGTATTAATAGCAAGGGTATTCCCACTTTTGATGGACAAAATTATCAATTATGGAAGAATAAAATGCTCCTATATCTACTATCACTTGGTTTGGATGTGTTTGAATTTATTGTCAGTGGCTTCACTCTTGCTATTAAAGGTATTGCTATGGCACCTACTGATAAGAAGAATTTAGAGTATGATGGAAAGGTTAAAAATGTCTTATATGCCTTTGTTGAATCTATCTTTAATGACTAATATTGGATTTGTTGTCAACAGCATCTCACATAGTTATTCGTGTTAATTTGATGTTTTAAATGTCATCGAGATGCAGAGAAGTTGTTAGTCAATGCCATTGATGGTAGGTAAACTCTAAGATCAATAAGTCAATGTTGATCGTTGACCCTAAATTTTAAGGGTTAAAGCTGACCCTTAACTTTTAACCCTTAAGCATTAAGCCTAAAGTTTAGGAATTACATCTGGCCATTAATTGTAAGGCAACCTTTGGGAATCAATGCTAACTATTGATGATTGTGCAACCATCCAAAGGAGAAGTTGCATCAACCACCTAAAGGAAAAGGTGCAGCAACCATCCAAAGGAGAAGGTGCATCAGCCGCCCAAAGGAAGGGGTGCAGCAACCACTAAAGAGGGAGAAAGTAACAAGTACAACCAAAAATTGTAGCAGTAAGCATAACCAACAATTATAGCACTAAGCATAACCAATAATTCCAATAGGGGAATCATACCCAGCACAGCAACTGGCAATAAGTGAATCATAACCAGTAGCTTGTAGTATCGACATTAAGGTAGGTAACACCAGCAGCAAGAAGAAAAAACTTGCCTCGGCATTAGGGCAAGAAGCTCTAGCAGCAAAAGGAGAAGACTTAACCCAACAATAGGATAGGTAGCACTAGTAGTAATAGGAGCAGAAAACTTGCCCTGCAGTAGGGCAAGTGGCACTAGTAAGGGAAAAGAACTTGCCAAGGTAATGAGGCAACCTACCAAGGTAGCAGGTGAGGCAATTTGCCAAGGCAGCAAGAAAGACACCATTAGCAATAAGGAAAAAGAACCTACTAAGGTAGCAGGTGAGGCAACTTGCTAAGGTAGCATGTGAGGCAACCTGTCAAGGCAATAAGTGACATAATATCAACGACAAAGGAAGGAGAAGATCCACATTTTGCATTAGCAACTTGTGCACATTAAGTGATCCTTCTCAAGAAAGTGTTAGTCATAAACCTTTTGATAAAATTGTTGAAAAAGGGTGGGATACCCTTGGAGTGATTAGGAGATCAATCCATTGAATCATTGAGAGATCAACTTTTGATTAGAAGATCATTATAAGTTGTCAAGGAGTGATCCTTTCACAACGTTAACTATATCCCTTAATAACAAGAGTGGATTGTGTGATTTAGAAGTGATCTTATCACACTATAGATGTACTTCAGACATTGTGGGTAAACCATGTAAAAATTGCCAGGTATTTTTAAGTGCTTGTGTTTGATTGATATCCGTATGGCTGCCCTCAAATAAAGAAGAAAGATAAAAATTGGATCATCGATTCTAACAAGTCACAAAAGCTAATTCGAAAAGATCTATAAAAAGTGAGCATCCCACACTAATTCACATCCTCCCCCTTTCAGTGTGAGACCTAAAAAGGTCCTTATCAAGTGGTATTAAAGTTGGTTTCCTCTATTAATCCATTTTGTCTACTTTGATTTAAAATTGTTGTTGTTGTTATGAATTTTTACTGGTTGATATCATAGATAACATGAACAGTGTTAACAATAAATGCATTCCCACTTTTAATGGATAGAATTATCAATTATGAAAGAATATAATGCTTTCATATCTGATGTCACTTGGTCTAGATGTGTTTGAATTTGCTGTTGATGGCTTTATCCTTGTTGTTAAAGGTGAAACTATGATGCCTATTGATAAGAAGAATTTAAAGTGTGATGGAAATGCAAGAAATGCCTTGTATGCCTCTTTATTAGACAAAGAATTCACCAAAGTGATAGGGTGGAACATAGCTAAACAAATTTAGGACAAACTAAAAAATATTTACAAAGGAGACAAGGGTATGAAGGAAGCTAAGCTATAAATCTAGAGGAACAGATTTAAAGACATAAAAATACAAAATGATGAATATGTGGATGCCTTTTTTACAAGAGTCAACAAAATTGTGTGCTCCATTAGAGGCAATAAAGAGAAGATCAACGATGTTATTGTGGTAAGGAAGATACTTAAAAGCTTACAATGCCAAAATTTCCTCCATAGAAGATAAAGATTTAGATAGGCTACCCTTAGATGATTTGCATAGTATATTGGTAGCTTATGAAACGAGAATAGCCCCAATGAAGAAAAAAAAAGAAGTCTAAGGTAGGGAAGGAGTTAGCTTTATTAATGACCAAGAAGAAGAATTTGACATTAGCTCTAAAGAAGAAGATTGTGATACTAAATTGGATAAATTCATAACATACATCACTAAGAATATAAGGAAAGAAAAAGGGAAGTACAAGAGAATTACCCTTAAAGTGCTTTAAGTGTGGAGCAATTAGGCACTTTGCCATAAATTGCCCAAAGAAAAGAGAAGCAAACAATGATGATGATGACAAGTCAATCGCAAGGAGGAGAACCAAGTAATCCAACTATTCTAAAGCTAAAAATTCAAGTGCCAAGGGGAAAAAGCAACTCATCAAATCCAAAAGATGAATTTTTTGAGCAAGCTAGATGAAGAAGATTCTAAAGAAGAAGTTGATGATGATTCTAATGATGATGCTTTAAAAGATGTGCTAGTTGCTCAACAATCTTCAAGTGATGAGAAATCAACCGAAAAGGAAGAGGATAAGTTGGTGTAACAACTTAAGAATGAGTTGAAAGCTTGTTTGAACAATAATAGCAAGTTGGAAAATGAGGTAAAGCATCTCAAAAAGCTGTATGAAAATTCTGTTATTGATGAATCTGATCTCTAGGCGAAAGAAAAGGAGTTTAAAGCGAAAGAGGAGTACTTGAAGAGAATTAAGGAACTAATTGTACTTGAGGCAAAGCAATACAAGATACATGAAGATGTTAGTGCTATGGTGATTGCTGCGCAAGAGGTGATTGCTCAAGAGAAAGAGGTGCTGATTTTGCAAGCCAAGCTCAACAAGGAAGTGAGAGGAAAGCCGGCTTTAGTAAATGCCATCAAGGAGGATGTTACCAAAAAATTGGATGAGTGTCTAAGTAAATAAAGACCTTATTCCATAGGGAAGAAAGGCCTTGGGTATATCAAAAAGCCAAATGAGAAGGTAGCAAAGAAGAAGAAAATTTTATTTGTCCTTGAAAGCAAGCATAATGACTCGATAGAGAAGAGAAACCAACCTAAGCTAAAATCAATTAGGAAAGATGTGGTAAAGACTCTCATCCAAAGGAGACAGGTTGTCAAAAATGGAGAGAAGGGTGCCATAACAATTACTAAAGAAAGGAAACATAAACTTGATGAAAGAAGAAAATCTAGATTTGAAGGATTTTGTTAGAGCTATTGTAAGTATGGGCACAAGGCTAATGTGTGTTAGAGTAATAAGTTTATAATGAAGAGGAATGTGAGGCAAGAGTTTAAAGGGAGACTTTACCAAGAAAGGAGACAATCACAAATGAAAATAAGTCATATTCCACTGAGAAATAGATTTAATTTATTTGTAGAAATCTGTAGAAGATGCAAAAAATTTGGACACACTAATGATGACTATTTTAGGTCTCACATTGAGAAGGGGGGTGAATTAGAGTGAGATATGTGCTTTTTATAAATTGATTTGGATTTAACCACTATGGTTTGTTAGAGTCGATGATCTAATTTTTATCTTTCTCCTTTATGTGAGTGTGATAGTATAAATATAAATCAATGCATAAGCACCTAAGCACACACGACAATTTTTATGCGGTTCACCAACAATGTGTGAGCTACATCCACAGTGTGATAGGATCCCTCTTAAATCACATAATTCACTCTTGTTATCAAAGAATATAGTTTGGTTGTTGAAGGATCACTCTTTAACCACTTAGACTGACCTCCTTTATCACTCCATGGGTATCCCACCTTGTTGTCCAACAAATTATAAGAGTTTATGAAAAAACCTATCCTTGAGAATGATCAATCAATGTGTACAGACTATTAGAGCAAAATATAAATCTTCTCATTCCTTTGCTGTCGATATTGTCTCACTCGCTACCAATGCTGCCTCACCTGCTGCCTCGGTGGGATCTCTCCTCTGTTGTTGGGCACATTTTCTCCTCAATTGCTACAAGCTACAGAATTTGCTATTGGGTACATTTCCTCCTTTGCTGCTACAAGCTGCTGGACCTTTTGCTAGGCACGCTTTCTCCTCTTGTTACTATAAGCTACTATTGCTGCCTGTATGTTCTGCCATCGCTACCAACATGTGTTGCTATTGCTGTCTGTACGTGTTGCTATCGTTGTCCATACGTGCTGTCACTACTATCCACTCATGCTGTTAATGCTGTCTGTGTGCACTGCCGCTACTGTCTGCGGGTGCTGTAAATGCTACCTACTATCCACATGCACTGTGCCTACTGTCCATGCACGCTGCACCTGTTGTTTGTGTGTGCTATGCTTGTTGTTAACACATGCTATGCCAACTGTCCACGGGTACTGTTCACATTGTCTACGCTTTTTACATCCTATATCTATGCTCTCTATGCCTATTGTCTGCATTCTCTATGCCTGCTATTCGCACTCCTTCTATCCATGCCTGTTGCCCACGTATTCTACGTCTGCTGTTCGTGTGTGCTTTATGCCCGCTATTTGTGCTTGCTGTGCACCCACTGTCTATGCTCTCTACCTACTATTTGTACAAGCTATGCTTGCTATTTGCACACTACACCTGCTATCCGCACAAACTATGGCTACTGTTTGCATGAGTTGTTGTTGTTGTTTGCACAAGTTGTTGCTGTTGTTCACACGAGTTGTTACTGTTGCACGTGTTGCTCCTACTATCAACTCGCACTGCTGCTGCTGTCCATGTGTGCTATTACTACTTTCTTATGTCGTTATTGCTCTCCCAACGTGCTACAACAGTTTTTCTCATGCCACTGTTGCTCTTTCCGTGCGTTGCAACTATTTTCTTGTACCACTACTGCTCTCCTCGCATGCTGCAACAATTTTCTCATCTCGCTACTGGTTTGTTGGTAGATTCTAGGACTTGCTACTACATTTTTTGCAAGTGGTTGCTGATTTCCAGACCTATTGCTGCATGTTCTGATTTTTTGCTTGATTCTCGGACATGCTTCTGCTACTAGGAAGCCTCTTGAGGTGCTGCTGCTGCTAATATACCCTCTTGGATGTGTAGGAACATGCTACTGGTGCTGGTATACCCTCTTAGACCTATAGGGACATCTACTATTGCTTGTATACCCTCTTAAATGTGTAGGGATGTGCTGTTGGTGCTGGTATACCCTCTTGGACTTGTTGCTGCTGTTGTTAGGAAGTCTCCTGGATGTGCTACTACTGGGATGTCTCCTGGATATGCTGTTAGTGCAAGGAAGCCTCTTGGATGTGCTGCTGCTCTCTTTATGGCTAACTACCTTGCCTTCTTTCCTTGGTGGCTGTTGCACTTTCCTTGGTCGGCTACCCCTTGCTTTCTTTCTTCCTTTCCTTGGCCGGCTGTGTTGCCTTCTTTTCTTGGTGGCTGCTGCACTTGCCTTGGTCAGCTGCCTTGCCTTCTTTCTTCCTCTCCTTGGCCAGTTAAACCTTACTTGGTGGCTACCTCCTCTTTACCATTCACCTCTCTTTTCCCTTAGGTTTACCTCCTTTGGCTGGCTCTCTCAATTTTTTGCAACACACACCCTTCTTGCAAGATACATAGGGGTCTTTATGGAGCTTTGAGATTAGGGCTACATGATCATCAATGGTCATCGTTAATTCCCACATGTTGCCCTACAATCAACGGCTGAATTTGATTCCTAAAATTTAAGGTTAATGGTCAACATTGACTTTCTGAAATTTAGGGTCCATGATTAAGCTTGATCCCTAAAATTTGGGGTTATGATCAACATTGACTCCTTAACACTAAGGTTGACCTATCATCACCTATTTCTACTAATGACCTCACTATATCTCAACGGCATTTATAATATCAAATCAACACATATAACCGTGTGAGATAGTGTTAACAATAAATCTAACATTAACCATCAAAGGTGAGCTTAACAATCTCTCCCTTTGGATTTGTTGGCAACACATTAAATCCAACCA
Organism: Ceriops zippeliana; assembly: GCA_037897445.1. NCBI lineage: Eukaryota > Viridiplantae > Streptophyta > Magnoliopsida > Malpighiales > Rhizophoraceae > Ceriops > Ceriops zippeliana. The sequence continues at coordinate 159,459 of JBAPLH010000135.1, read as the reverse complement.
TGTGCATAGTCATTCACAACTTCCCTAAACCATGCATCTCCCTTAACCTAGTTTAACTTACCCTTTCTACTTCTCCCCTTTGACATGTTCTCCCCCTTTATCCATCAAACTACTCCCTCTTTTTATTAGTATACCCTTTCTTTGGATTTATGCAAAATATCTCTCCCTTTGACAACAAATCCAAAGAATAATAATAGAGGGAAAGGGAGAGGGGTTGGATATAGACCTTAGCCTCTAGGGGGTGGCTGAATACTTAATTTTAGTCTCTTTTATCTAGGATGTCCCAATCTTCTATGCCACAACACATTCTCATTTTGGAGCTCATGTAGTATATGTTTTTGCTTATGGAAACTTGGTATAAGTTTCCATTTGTTCATTTACCCTTAGTAAAAGCAGCATCATCTCTTAATCTCTTTACTATGCATCCACTCTTGTTGAAAAAGTAACTTTATGTCCATTATCACAAAGCTAGCTAACACTAATGAGATTGTGTTTTAGCCTTTCAACATACAACATTTTCTTTGATTTTAGCTTTTCTGCACCAATTTCAACAGCACTGATATCTTGAATCTTTAAGGTACCATCATTGCTAAATCTGACAGACCCACCATCATCTTGGAGTCTCTTGTCATGTATAAAGAATAGACATTATTTAGGATCCATGGTTTTTCTTTCTTGGAAGCGTTTAAGGCTACTTCCACAACTATAGATGTTTCTCTTCCTTTTACTTTGGTCGAATATGGGAGCATGTGTAGGTGTTCTCCTTTCCACTCTTTAACCAAGCAATAATGGTTGGCTTGTTCTCCTTTTTATTTTTTGACCTGGCAATAATGTCAAGCATTCCTCAGCAGTGTGTCTAACCTTTTCATATCTTCCACATATCTCTCTTAGCAAATTGAAATTGTTTCTTAATGGAATATGACTTCTTTCTATCTAAGACTGTCTCCTTTCTTGATAGAGTCTCCCCTTAGACTCTTGCCTCACATTCCTCTTCATTATAGGCTAAATATTCTAACAAGTATTAGCCTTATACCCATACTTACCACTGCACCAAAAAAATCCTTTGAATCTGGATTTACTTCTCTTACCAAGTCCATGTCTTCTTTTTTTTTTGTAGCTGGTATGGCAACCTTCTCTCCATCTTTAATAGTTTGTCTCTTGTGGATAGAAGTCTTCATCATATCTTTCCTAACCCATTTTAACTTGGGTTGGTCTCACTTCTCCATCACGTCATTGTGCTTGCTTTTGAGCACAAACACAATTTTCTTCTTTTTTTCTACCTTCTCACTTGGCTTCTTAATGTAGCCAAGTCCTTTCTTTCCTATGGAATCTTTGATTACTTAGACACTCATCCAACTTTTTGGTAGCATCTTCTTTGATGGCACTTACTGATGATAACTCTCTTTTGATTTCCATGGCCTATATAAAGCTTTCTTTATGCTTCTTTAGCTTAGACTCGGCCTTGTGAAGCTTAGCTTGCAAAATCAGCACCTCTTACTCTTGTGCAATCACCTTAATGCTAAGATATTTGTATATATTGCCTTACTTAGCCTCAAAAACAATCAGCTCCTTAATCCTCTTCAAGTACCCCTCCATTTTTGCTTTAAACTCCTTTGTTTCACCTAGAGATTAGATTCATCAACAATAAAATTTTCATACTTCTTGAGATGCTTTACCTCTTTTTTCAACTTGTTTTTTTGCAAATAAGTTTCAACTCATTCTCAAGTTGCTGCAACAACTCATTCTTTTCCTCTTCTGTTGATTTCTCCTCACTTGAAGGTTCTTTGTCATCATCTACTTGAGTGACCAGCACATCCTTTGCAACATCATCATTAGAATCATCAACATCTTCTTTAGAATCCTCTTTATCTAGCTTGCTCAAATAATTTCTTTTTTTGGATCTAAAGAATTGCTTTTTTCCTTTGGCACTTAAATTTCCAGCTTTAGAACAACTGGATTTCTTTGTTCTCCACCTTGGGTAGATTCATCATCACCATCACTACTTGTTTTTATTCTCTTTGGATAGTCTACGGCAAAGTGCCCTATGTCACCATAGCTAAAACAATTCGAGGGCAATTTTCCCTTATACTTCCCTTTTCCTTTCCTTATATTATTAGTGATATATATTCCAAAACTTCTTTATTGCCTTAAAGGTCAACTCCTTCTCTACCTTAGACTTCTTTTCTATTTTCATTAGGGCTATTCTCATTTTATAAGCCACTAATATGCTATGCAAGTCATCTAAGGGCAACCTATCTAGATCTCTATCTTCTATGGAAAAGACTTTGTTGTAAGCTACTGGCAAGGTTTTGAGTATTTTTCTTACCATAGTGGCATTGTGGATCTCCTCTCCACAACCTCTGATAGAGCGCACAATCTTGTTGATTCTTGAAAAGAATGCATCTACAGTCTTATCATTTTGTATCTTTATTCTTTGAATCTGGTCCTCCAGATTTATAGATTGGCTTCCTTCACAACCTTGTCTTCTTTATAGATGTTTTTCAAATTTGTCCCAAATTTGCTTAGCTGTGTTGCACCCCATCACCTTGGTGAATTCTTTATCTTATAGAAAGGTGTATAAGACATTTCTCACCTTTCCATCACACTCAAAGTTCTTCTTATCAGTTGCTATCATAGGATCATCTTTAGCAATAGGGATAAAGCCACTAACAGTAAACTCAAACACATTAAGATCAAGGAACATCCTATTCTTCCATAACTGATAATTCTGTCCATCAAACATAAGGATGCCCTTGCACTATTCAAGCTATCCATGATCTCAAGCAGCAGTAGAGATAGAAACTCACACAACAATGCATAACCTTACTTCAAAGCAGAAAAATTGGATCTATAAAGGAATTGGCTTTAATACCACTTGATGAGAACCATTTTAGATCTTACATTAAGAGGGGGTGAATTAGTGTGAAATATACATTTTTTACAAATCAATTCAGATTTAATTGCTATGGCTTATTAAAGTCGATGATCCAATTTTTATCTTTCTCCTTTATGTGAGCACGATAGTATAAATATAAATCAATGCACAAGCACCTAAGCATACACGACAATTTTTATGTGGTTCATCCACAATGTGTGAGCTACATCCACAGTGTGATCGGATCCCTCCTAAATCACACAATCCACTCTTATTATCAAGGGATACAGTTTGGTTATGGAAGGATCACTCCTTAACCACTTACAATGACCTCTCAATCAAGGAGTTGATCTCTTGATCACTCCAAGGGTATCTCACCTTGTTGTTTAACAAATTATTAAGAGTTCATGGAAAGACCTTTCTTAGATAATGATTACTTAATGTGTACAAATTGTTAAACCAAAATATAGATCTTTTCCTTCCTTTGTTGTCAATGTTGTCTCACCCGCTACCGGTGCTACCTCACCTGTTGCCTTGGCAAGATCTCTCCTCTGTTGTTGGGGACATTTTCTCCTTGGCTACTGTAAGCTACCAAATTTGCTATTGGGTATGTTTCCTCCTCTGTTGCCGCAAGCTGTTGGACCTTCTGCTGGGCATGCTTTCTCCTCTTGCTACTACAAGCTGCCAGACTTGCTATTATTGCTGTCTGTATGTGTTGTTGTTGCTACTTGCATGTTCTTCCATCGCTACCATGCAATGCTATTGCTGTCCACACGTGCTGCTATCGTTGTTCGTACATGCTGTGCCCGCTATTCACGCTCCTACTGTCCACATACATTGTGCCTGCTGTTCGCACTCTTGCTGTCCATATATGTTGTGCCTGATGTTCAAGCACGTTGTGCCTATTGTCTGCACACTCTACTCCTATTGTCAACACTCTCTATGCCTATTGTCCACGTTCTCTGCACCCACTATCCGCACTTCTGTTGTTCGCACTCTTTGTGCTTGCTGTGTGTGCCCACTGTCCATGCTCTCTACACCTGTTGTCCCCGTGCACTGCGCCTGTTGTATGTACACACTCTGCACCCACTATCCGCTCTCACTGTGTGCCTGCTGTCCACGCTTTCTACTTGTTGTTCACATAAGCTGTGCCCATTGTCCACACTAGCTACACCTGCTGTCCACACAAATTATGCCTACTATTTGCACAAGCCACTGCTGCAGTTCGCCCGCACTGCAGCTGTTGTTCACACACTATTCCTACTATTCATGCGTGTTGCTCCTACTATCGGCTCACACCATTGCTGTTGTCTGTGTGGGCTGTTACTGCTTTCTTGCACTGCTGCTGCTCCCAGTGCACTGCAACAATTTTTCTCGCACTGCTACTACTCTCCCCGTACATTGCAACTGTTTCCTCATGTAGCTGTTGCTCTCCTCGCACACTGCAGTAGTTTTCTCGTGCCATTACTAGTTTGTTGGCCAATTCCCAAACCTGTTGGTACACTTTCTGCAGGTGATTGCTGATTTTCGAACCTACTGCTGCATGTTCTGATTTTTTGCTTGATTCTTAGGCATGCTTCTACTGCTAAGAAGCCTCCTGAGGTGCTGCTGGTGTTGGTATACCATCCTAGACATGCAGGGATGTGCTGCTACTACTGGTATACCCTCTTGGACCTACTGCTCATGTTGGGAAGTCTCCTAGATGTGCTGCTGGTGCAAGGAAGCCTCCTGGATGTGCTGCTGCTCTCTTCTGGCCACTTGCCTTGCCTTCTTTCCTTGGTGGTTGCTGCACTCTCCTTGGCCTGCTATCCCTTGCTTTCTTTCTACCTCTCCTTGGTTGGTTGTGTTGCCTTCTTTCCTTGGTGGCTGTTGCACTCTCCTTGGTTAGCTGCCTTACCTTCTTTCATCCTCTCCTTGGCCAATTACACCTTGCTTGGTGGTTGCCTCCTCATTACCGTTCACCTCTCTGTTTCCATAGGTTTGCCACTCACTTCTCTCTTTCATTGTCTGTCTCAATTTTTCTGCAGCACACACCTTTCTTGGAAGACGTATAGGGTTATTTATAGAGCTTTGAGATTAGGGTTACAAGATCATCAAGAATCATTTTTAATTCATACATGTTGCCCTACAATTAACGACCAGATTTGATTCCTAAAATTTAGGATCAATGGTCAATGTTGACTTCTTAAAATTTAGGGTCAATGATTACTCTCGATCCCTAAAATTTAGAGTCACGATCAACGTTGACTCATTAACACTAGGGTTAACATGTCATCACCAATTTCTTCTAATAACCTCACTACATTTCAACGACATTCATAATATCAAATCAATACATATAATTGTGTGAAATGGTGTTGACAACAAATCCAACATTAACCATCAAAGATGGGCTTAACACACACTACTAAGGATTGCTTAACATTATTACCCAATCAAAAAGTGAAAAAGAGAACACTTATTCGTGCTCCCATATTCAACCAAACAATACTGGACGGTCAAAGAGTGCAAAGGAGAACACTTACACATGGTCCTAAATTTGGCCAAAGAAGAAGAAAAGGAATAAAAATGATTATAGTTATAGAAGTAGCCTTAAAAGCTTCTAAGAAAGAAAAGCCATTAATCCTAAACAGTGGCTACTCTTCACACATGATAGGAGACTCCAAGATGTTGAAGGGAGTAACAAGATATAATAGAGGGTCAATCAAATTTGGCAATGATGGTGCCTTAAAGATTAAAAGTGTTGGTGTTACTGAAATTAGTGCAGAAAAGCTAAAACCAAAGAAAATGCTTTATATTGAAGGGCTAAAAGACAATCTCATCAGTGTTAGCTAACTCTGTGATTATAGACATAAAGTTACTTTCAACAAGAGTGGTTGCACAGTAAAAAGATAAAATGATGATGTTGTTCTTACTAAGGATAAAAGAACAAATGGAAACTTATACTAAGTTTTCAAAAGCAAAAACACATGCTACATGAGCACCAAAGATGAGAACTTATTGTGGCATAGAAGATTGGGACATCTTGGACAAAAGGGGCTTAACAAGTTGTCCAAAAATGAAGTTATGAGAGATATACCCAAGTTAAGAAAAGAAAGAGATGCAATTTGCAACATGTGTCAAAAAGGGAAGATGGTGAATGCCCTTCACAAAAATATGGAGATTCAAACAAAAAAGCCATTAGAGCTAATTCATTTAGACATTTGTGGGCCTATGAGACAAAGATCGACATAGGGTGATAGGTACTTCATCTCCTTCATTGATGACTTTACAAGAATGGCTTGTATTATGTTGTTGAAACATAAGTTAAAGCTCTCAATAATTTTAAGAGCTATAAAAGGTTGGCTAAAAATCAGTTTAGGAAAAAATTAAAAGGCTCAAGGTAGATAATAGGACAGAATACACATACAGTGAATTTGAAGATTATTTGGAAAAGCATGGAGTGAAGTATGAATATGCTAGTCCCTACACACCCCAACAAAATGGAATGGCCAAAAGGAAGAATAAAAGCCTAATGGATATGGCAAGAACCATGTTGGCTAAGCATGGTACTTTACATGGCTATTGGAGAGAGGCTATCACCACTACAACTTAGATTCAAAACAAATGCCTAATGAGACCACATACAGAGAAGACACCCTATGAGATATGGAATGGAAAGAATCCATGTGTAAAACACTTTAAAGTGTTTGGAAGCCCACACCTTATTAAAATCAATGATGAGGACCTTCTTAGATCTTACATCGAGAGGGGGATGGGGTGAATTAGTGTGAGATGCTAATTTTTATAAATCTTTTTGGATTTAACCTCTATGACTTGTTAGAATTGATGATCTAATTTTTATCTTTCTTCTTTATATGAGAGAAACCATACAAATATCAATTAAACACAAGCACCCAAGTCCATATGGTAATTTTTACATGGTTCATCCACAATATGTGAGCTATGTCCACAGTATGATAAGATCACTTCTAAATCACACAATCCACTCTTGTTATCAAGGGATATAATTATGGTGTGGAAAGATCACTCTTTAACCACATGTGGAAATATTACTCCTTAACTATTTACAATGATCTCCCAATCACTCTAAGGGTATCCTACCCTTTTTCAACAAGTTTATCAAAAGGTTTATGACTAACACTTTCTTGAGAAAGATCATTTAATGTGCACAGGTTACTAGTGCAGAATGTGAATCTTCTCTTTTCTTTGTTACTAGTATTGTCTCACTTGTTACCTTGGCAAGTTCTCTCCTCTTACTACTGGTGCTTCCTCACTTATTTTCTTGGCAAGTTTCCTCACCTGTTACCATAGCAGGTTGTCTCCTTGATTACTGCAAGCTACCGAACTTATTACGAGACACATTTTTTGCTCTACTGTTGCAAGTTGTTAGACTTACTGCTATTCCAATTTGCAATTATTGTTGGTTTACCTACTTTTGCTATTAGAGCTCGTTGCTACTATTGTTGCAATCTACATTTACTGGTTGTCTGCTTGCTCTTACTACTGAAGCTTGCTGTTGTTGCTTCAATTTACAATTGCTACCTATCTACCTGTACTTGCTATTGCTACAATCTACAATTGTTGTTTGTCGACCTACTCTTACTGCTGAAGCTTATTATTATTGCTTCAATCTACAATTATTACTAGTCAGCCTACACCTGTTACTGGAGCTTACTACTACTGCTACAATCTATAATTGTTGGTTATTTGCCTACTTTTACTACTAAAGCTTGTTGCTGCTACTTTAATCTGTAATTGCTACTGGTCTACCTGCACTGCTGGTTGTAGGATGTGCTGCTGTTGTAATCTATTGGTATAGCTCCCTGCCCTTGTTGCAATAAGCTCCTTCTCCTTGCTACAATTTACTAGTTTCCTTGGGCTGTTGCAACTCCTTCTCCCTTTGGTTTGGCTGGCTGCTACCTTCTTTTTTCTTTGGTGTAGCTGCTACATACCTTCTTCTCTGGTTTAGTGTGGCTACTACACATCTTCTTTGTTGGTTTGGTGTGGCAGCTAGCTACTGCACCTTGTTCTCCCTTTAGTTGGGCTACTTTCTTCTTCTCCCTTTGGTGTGGCTATTGGTTGTTGCAACTCTACAACTCCTCCTTTGGTTGGTACAGTTGCCTCTATCATTAGTGGTTACTGTGACATCTTCCTTGGCTAGTTGTTGCTGCAATTCCCTTGGTCGGCTACTACACTCTCCTCGGTGGCTGCCTCCTTTGCCTTAGCTGATCACTCTCTTCTTTAGTGGTTGCCTCTTTCTTTGCCGCTCAACCTCTTTTTATCATTCTCTCTCAAAATTCTGCAACCCTTACACACATCTTGCAAAATGCATGAGTTTATTTATAGAGCCTTGAGATTAGGGTTACACACTCATCAACAACCAATGTTGATTCCCAAAGGTTGCGCTGCAATCAACGATCAGATTTGACTCTTAAAATTTAAGGTTAATGGTCAACATTGACTTCCTAAAATTTAAGGTCAATGGTCAAGGGTCAACAGTTAATATTGACTCATTGACTTCAATTGACCTTCCATAAACGATTTTGACCAACGACTTCTCTGCATCTCAACGACATTTAAAACATCAAATCAACATGAACAACAATATGAGATGTTATGGACAACAAATCTAATGTTAGCCATCAAAGATGGGCTCAACAATCAAAGGCAAGCATCTCAACAAATTTGATGAGAAGGCTGATGAAAGCATATTCTTAGGCTATATACCAAATGGAAGAGGCTTCAAATGCTACAACAAAAGGTTGCTAAAAATGATGGACAACTTTAAAGTTAAAGTTATTGAAGATGGTTTTGCATTGCAATCACAACATAAGGAAGCTAAATATGTCGTGTATGACAACCAAAAAGAATTTGAAAGTGATGAATCAGAGGGCATTCAACATGAGGAAGATTTTGATTCTCAAGTTACAAGTGATGAAGAAGCAAAATCAAGGCATTCCCAAACTTATAAAAGAGTCAAAGCTGAAGTTAAGGCTAAGAACATTATTGGCAGTAAAGAGAACTTTGTGCAAACTAGAAGAAGACTAAGAGATGGTGTACAAACCTCCTTGATCTCCGAGGTTGATCCCAAGTTAGTGGAAGAAGTATTGAAGCACAAGGAATGGGTCTGTGTTATGAATGAAGAGCTTGATCAAATTGAAAAGAACAACACTTGGTGTTTAGTTCTTAGACCTAAAGGGAAAAACATCATTAAAACCAAGTGGGTTTTCAGAAACAAGCTTAATGAAAAAGGTGAGGTGGTAAAAAACAAGGCAAGACTTGTCTACAAAGGCTACTTACAAATATAAGGTGTTAACTTTGACGGAACCTTTGCTTTTGTGGCCAAGCTTGAAGTAATCAAAATATTCATGGCCATTGTTGCTAAAAAAAGATAGATGTGAAGTCTACATTTATGACTGGAGAGCTTGAAAAAGAGGTATTTATTGAATAGCCTAATGCTTTTATACTTGATCATGATGGTTCAAATGTATACAAATTGAACAAGGCCCTATATGGCTTAAAGCAAGTTCCAAAAGCATGGTATTCCAAGTTAAATACATGCCTCAAAGATATGAAGTTCAGAAAAGGAAATGTAGACAGCAACTTATACATAAAGGAAGATAAATAGGGCTAGTTAATTGTTGTGGTTTATATTGATGACATAATTTTGCTGTAGAAAAGAGGGCCCTTTGCACTACTTTTTCCAAGCAAATAAAGAAGAAGTTTAAGATGTCGATGCTAAGTGAGATGAAATTCTTCTTAGGGTTCAAAGCAAGGCTAGAATTTTTCTCGCCCAAGAAAAGTATGCACTCCTATCATGGTTAGAAATTAAGCAGGGATAAAAAAGGCAACATGGTTGATTAAAAGGGATTTAGAAAGTTGATTTGAAGCTTATTGTATTTGACAGCATCAAGGCCTAATCTTATTTTGGCTGTAATACTCTATGCCAGATTTCAAAGTGAGCCTGCCCAAGGAATCTCATCTTATGGCTGCTAAGAGAATTCTGAGGTATGTGAAAGGCACAACAAATTATGGGCTATTTTATGATAGAAGTGGAAAGCTTAATTTGTATGGGTATATGGATGTTGATTGGGCTAGAAATTGTGATGACAAAAGGCCAACGTTAGGTGGTGCATTTTATTTGGGCAATAGATGTGTTTCATGGCATAATAAGAAGCAAAATTCAGTGACTCTAAATACTACATAGGCTGAATATGTGGCTATAATGAAGACCAATATAGGTTTCACACTAAGAGGGGTTGAATTAGTGTGAGATATGGGCGATTTACAAATTGATATAAATTTAACCTCTGTGACTTGTTAGAGCCAACGATCCAATTTTTTTTTTTATCTTTTTCCTTTATGTGAACACGATCTTATGAATATAAATCAATGAGTAAGCACCCAAGGACACATAACAATTCTTACATAGTTCACCCACAATGTGTAAGCTACGTCTACGATGTGATAGGATTACTCCTAAATCACACAATCTACTCTTGTTATCAAGGGATACAACAATGTCATGGAAGGATCACTCCTTAACCACTTATAAAAAGACTACTCCTTAAGCACATACAATGATCTCTCGATCACTCCAAGGGTATCTCACCCTTATTTATCAAGTTTATCAAAAGTTAATAGTAAAAACTTTCTTAGAGAATGATCACTTAATATATACAGACTGCTAATGTAGAATATGGATCGTCTCCTTCCTTTGCTATCAATGTTGTCTCACTCACTTCCAGTGCAGCCTGCACACACTATTATTGCTATCCACATGCACTATTGTTGCTGTTCACACACACTGTTGCTACTGTTTGCACACACTGCTGCTATCCATATGCCCTGTTGTTGTCCACTCACACTATTGTTGTTGTCTACTATCTGCACATGCTGCTACTGCTGTTGTCCACACGCGTTGTTGCTGCTGTTGCTGCTATCCAAGCCCGCTATTACTTATTTTTGCACAAGCTACTACTGTTGTCCACACATGCTGCTGCTTCTATCCACGCATTACTTATGATGTTTACACACGCTGCTCTGCTATCTACTGTTTACATACACTGTTACTGCTGTTTGCGCTTGCTATTTTACTGTCCACACCAATGCTACTTCCGTCCACATGTTGCTTCTACCCCCGTGCTACTTCTGATGTCCATAAGCACTGCTGCTATCTACATGTGCTATTGGTTTTATCTGCATGCACTACTCCTACTATCCGCACATACTGTTGTTTTCTGCACATGTTGTTGCTATTCGTTTATGCTATTGCTATTTGTTCACACTCCTACTATTGTTTGTACATTTTGCTGCTAGTGTTGGTAGTCCCTCTTGGACATATTACCACTGTTAGGAAGCCTTCTGACAGTGCTACTATTGCTAGAAAGCCTCCTAAGGTGCTATTGGTGCTAGTATAGCCTCCTAAAGTGCTGTTAGTTTGCTAGAAGGCCTCCTGGTTTACTGGTTGCTTCCCAAACCTGCTACTACACTTTCTACAGATGGCTGCTGATTCTCAAATAATGCTATTGGTGGTTTGTTGCTTGATGCCTAGACCTGCTACTGCAATCTACAGGTGGCTGCTTCATTCCTAGACTTACTGCTATAATCTATAACTGGCTGCTTCATCTTGGACCTACTACTACAATCTATAGGTGGCTACTTCATTCCTGGACATGCTACTACAATTTATAAGAGGCTGCTTCGTTATTTACTAATGCAAGACACCTCTTACTACTGTTGCCTCCTTATTTGTTGGTGCAAAACACCTTTTGCTGCTGCATCACCTTCTGTCAAACCTACTTCCTCCTTGTTTGCTAGTTCAAACAATCAGGTATGCCTCTAACCCTTCTTCCCTTCTCTCTTTTATCATTCTTTGGATTTGTTGTCAAAGAGGGAGATCTTTTGCATAAATCCAAAGAAAGTATATACTGATCAAAAGGGGAAATAACTTGATGAATAAAGGGGGAGAAGTAAAAAATAAAAAGGAGTTAAAGGTACAAATACATACAACAAAGGAGATGTATGTTTCAGAAAGAGCTATGCTTATGCTTAATTGTTGATTTGTGGATTTAAAGTGTTGTTAACAAATCCAAAGGGGGAGATTGTTAAGCCCATCATTGATGGCTAATGTTAGATTTATTATCAATAGCATCTCACACAGTTGTTCATGTTGATTTGATGTTTTGAATGTCATTGAGATGCAGAGAAGTCGTTGATCAATGGTAGGCCAACTCTGAGGTCAATGTTGACCATTGACCCAAAATTTTAGAAGTCAAGGCTGATCATTGACCCTAAATTTTAAGAAGTCAATACTAACCATTGACCTTAAATTTTAGGAATCAAATCTAATCGTTGATTGTAGGGCAACCTTAAGAATCAATGACGATTGTTGATGATTATGCAACCCTAAATCTCAAAACCTATAAATACATCCATGTATCTTTTAAGATGTGGATGTCCTATAAAAGAGAGACCGACTAGCTGCAAAGAGAGAGATAGCCACCAAAAAGAGAGTGTTCGACCAAGAAAGGTGCAACAGCAGCAGTCAGCCAAGAGTGTAGCACCACGGAGAGGTGTAGCTAGCCAAGAGAGTTACAGCACTGAGGAGAGGTGTAGTCAACCAAAAGGTGAGCCACCAAAAAAGGAGGCAACCATACCAACTGAAGAAGGAGTTGCAGTAACCAACAACCCTACCAAAGGGAGAAAAAGGCACCAATTGGCTAAACCAAAGGGAGAAGAAGAAGGCATGCAACAACCACACCAAACCAAAAAAGACATATAGCAACCATACCAAACTAGAGGAGAGGTTCAACAGTCACACCAAACTAGAGGAGAGCATGCAACAACCAACTAACCACCCAAGGAAAAAGTTGTAACAACCAATCAAGGAAAGGTGCAGTAATTGGCAAACCGATCAAAGAGAGGTGCAGTAGTCAGCAAACTAATAAAAGAGAAGGTGTAGCAACTACCAAAGAGGGAGAAAGTAGCTTACAAGATAACCAATAATTGTAATAGCAAGCACAACCAACACCATAACTGATAGCAAGTGAATCACAACCAGTAGCTTGCAGAACCGACAGTAGCTGAATCACAACCAACAAAGGAAGAGAACCTACCAAGGCAGCAAGAAAGGTAGCACTAGTAGCAAGGGAAAAGAACCTGCTAAGGTAGTAGGTGAGGTAACATCAAAGTAAAAGGTGAGGTAACATCAGCAATAAATGAAGGAGAAGATCCACATTCTACATTAACAGCCTATGCATATTGAGTGATTCTCCTTAGGAAAGTGTTAGTTACAAACCTTTTGATAAACTTGTTAAAAAATGGTGGGATACCCTTAGAGTGATCAAAGATTAATCCACTGAGTGATCAGGAGATCATTGTAAGTGGTTAAGGAATGATCCTTCCACGACATTAACTTTATCCCTTGATAACAAGAGTGGATTGTGTGATTTAGGAGTGATCCTATCACACTATGGACATAGCTCACACATTATGAATGAACCATGTAAAAATTGTCATGTGTTCTTGGGTGCTTGCATTTGATTGATATCCATACAACCACTCTCACATAAATAAAAAAGATAAAAATTGGATTATTAACTCTAACAAGTCACAAAGGGTAATTCGAAAAGATTTGTAAAAAGCAAACATCTTACACTAATTCGCCCCATCCCCCTCTTAGTGTGAGACCTAAGAAGGTCCCCACCAATCTCCTTATCAAACAAAGAATTCATAAGAGTGATGGGATGCAACATAGCCAAACAAATTTGGGACAAATTAAAGAATATTTATGAAAGGGACAAGGTTGTAAAGGAAGCCAAGCTACAATATAGAGGAGTAGATTTAAAGATATAAACATACTGAATAATGAATCTATGAATGCCTTCTTTACAAGACTAAATGAAATTGTATGCTCCATTAAAGGCTATAGAGAGGAAATCAATGATGCTACTGTGGTAAGGAAGATACTTAGAACCTTACCAGAAACTTTTAATGTCAAATTCTTCATCATAGAGGATAGAGATTTGGATATGCTGCTCCTAGATGATTTACACAATATATTGGTGGCTTATGAAATGAGAATAGCCCCATTGAAGAAAGAAATGAAGCCTAAGGCAAAGAAGGAGTTGGCCTTCAAGGCCATAAAGAAATTAAAAATTAAAGAATAAGATGAATAAACCACCGATAGCTTTAAAGTAGAAGATGGTGATACTAAATTTTATAAAGTCATGGCATATATCACAAAAAATTTGAAGAAAGGAAAAGAGAAATGCAAGGGAAAGTTACCCTTGAAGTGCTTTAGTTGTGAAGGCATGGGGCACTTTGTAGTGGAATGCCTAAAGAGAAAAGAAGTAGACAATAATGATGACGATGAGCTTGCCTAAAGGAGGGGAACAAAGAAATTTAGCTATTTTAAAGTTAGGAATTCAAGTGCCAAAAGGAAAAAAAAAAAAAAGATTCTTTAGATCTAAAAGAAGAAATTTCTTAAGCAAGTTGATAAAGAAAATTCTAAAAAGGAAACTAATGATGATTTAAATGATGATACTATAGAAAATGTGCTAGTTGCATAAGTTAACAACGAAAAAGAATCATCATGTGATGAGAAATCAGCTGAAGAAGAAGAAAAAAAGATGGTGCAACAACTTAAAAATGAATTGAGAGATGTTTGCACAAAAACAGCAAGCTAAAAAAGGAGGTAAATAATCTTAAAAAGCTAAATAAAAATTTTGATGTTGATAAATCTAATCTCCAAGTGAAAGAAAAGAAGTTTAAAGCAAAAGAGAAGGAGTACTTAAAAGAATTATGGAACTAAATGTACTTGAGATAGAGAAAGGAAAAATGAAAAAAGATCTTGGTGCTGAGGTAATTACACAAGAGCAAGAAGTGCTGAATTTCCAAGCCAAGCTCCATATGGCTAAATCTGAATTGAAGAAGTATGAAGAACTCTTTATACAAGCTATGAAAGTGAGAGGAGAGTCCTCTTTAGTAAATGCTATCAAGGATAATGCTATCGAAAAGTTAGATAAGTGTCTAAGCAAATAAACACCTTTTTCCATGGGGAAGAAAGGACTTGGCTATATTGAAAAGCCAAATGAAAAGGTAAAAGAGAAGAAGAAAATTGATTTTGTACTTGAAAACAAACACAAAGAAAAGATAAAATTAAAAAATGTTAATGTTATGAAGAAGAGGAACTAACCCAAGCTAGAATGGGTTAGTAAAGATTTGATGAAAACTCATATCCAAAGGAGACAAGTTGTCAAAGATGGAAATAAGGGTACCACACCAAAAAAGTAGGTGGCAAAAGGTGTAAGAAATAATTATAATGCTGATTATTACCAGACAAATGCTAAAGATAGGAGATATGAACTTGTTAAAAGAAGAAAATTTAGATTTGAAGGATTTTGTTGCTATTGTAGTAAATATAAGCACAAGGCTAGTGTGTGTTGGAGTAATGGGCCTATAATAAAGAGGAATGTGAGGTAAGAGTCTAAAGAGAGACTCTATCAATAAAAGAGATAGCCTTAAGTAAAAAAAATCTAAATTTCAACAAGAAACATATTTGATATATTGGAAGAAATCTATGGAAGATGTGAAAAGGCTGGACATATTGTTGACGAATGTTTAACATTGCTACCTGATCAAAGAATGCATAGGAAAACACCTACATATGCTCCTACATTTGGCCAAAGAAGAAGTAAAGGAAGGGAAACAGCTATGGTTGTGGAAGTAGCCTTAAAAGCTTCCAAGAAAGAAAAGCCATGAATCCTTGATAGTCACTACTCTTCACATATGATAGGAGACTTCAAGGTGCTAAACAAAGTAGAAAAATATAATGGAAGATCAATCACATTTGACAATAATAGTGCCTTAAAGATTAAAAGTGTTAGTGTTGTCAAAATTGGCATAAAAAAAAAGCTGAAATTAGAGGAAATGCTTTATGTTAAAGGGTTAAAATACAATCTAATCAGTGTTAGCCAACTATGTGATGATGGGTATGAAGTTACTTTTAGCAAGAGTGGTTGTATAGTAAAAAGATCAAGTGATGGTGCTATTCTTACAAAGGGAGAAAGAACAAATGGAAACTTATACTAAGTTTCCAGCAACAAAAACATATGCTACGTGAGCACCAAGATAAAAATTTGTTATGGCATAGGAGATTGAGACATCTTGGACAAAAGGGACTAAACAAATTATCCAAAAATTAAATTGTGAAAGATGCACCCAAACTGAGATGAGAAAGAAATACCATTTGTAGCATTTGTTAAAAAGGGGAAATGGTGAATGCTACCCATAAAAATGTAGAGATTCAAACAAAGAAGCCATTGGACCTCATTCATACCAAGGAGCAAAGTAAGGAACATAACGCCTTCAACACACAGTTAAAATCCTAGTACACTCTAAGGTCACTTAAAACAATAAGACAATGTTTAAAACCATAAGAAAATCAAAACTAATAGAATAGATGAAAAATAAATACCTAATACAACTCACTTCTCCCCTCTAGGCTCTAATACCATTAAGTCTCTTGATCATTACATGCACGAAGAGAGAACATGGGAGACAATGAAAGAACTTAAAGAGACAAAAGATATGCATGCTCTATCAAGAAAGAAATATTATTGAATTAATGGAGGATGTTTTGCAAAGGAAGCTTACAAAAAGAGAGAGAGAGAGAGAGAGAGAGAGAGAGAGAGAAAGCATGAATTTAGAGAGAAAACACAAAAAGATACAAAGAGAGAATACTAAGGGTTTAATAATAGGGGGTTTTCAAGTAGATACCTTCCTTCCTTCCTTATGCATGCTCCTTTTTATGGAGGCTTAAGGAGCTTCCTTGAGTATGCGTCATTATGGCTATTTTGTCTTCTCCTAATATAGTGGCAAATAAGCGAAATCCACTTTATCAAAAGAAGCCTTTTGAGTTGATAGAGAATATGCTTTCCACCTGAGCAGTTTTATCTTTTTGTAATGATGGTCCTATAAAATGAGTCTAATTTTCTTCCAAAAGATGTTTTGTCTTTTCATAATGATAGTCCTTCAAAGAGAATAACTTTTCCACCTAAATAATTTTTTCTTTTTGTGATGATGGTCCTGTAGAAGGAATCTGCTTTTCCATCAAAAGACATGTTATCATTTTTATAGCTTTATTAAAAGGAATAGTCCAATGTAGTCATCTTCATTGTCTTGAAGCATATCTATTGAATCTTCATCTCTAGATGTGCTTGAGTCCTAGGCTTGGGTAATTGGGGTCAAAGTTCCTTCTGAAGAGGTTTTGGACTGTAATATTTGTTTGTTATTACAGAGTATTCTTCTTTAGTTTAGGCCTAGGCTAGCCTTGTTGTTACCTAGGACTTTTGGGTTAACAATAATGTATTGGCTTTTGCAAAAACTGGGTCTGGTTAGTAGACCTTTTAGTTCTTTTCCAACAATTTTTGTATAGTTTCCTAAGTGAGATTTTTTGAATTTCTAAAGGCATCCTACCACTTTACTTTAAATTTTCTTATTATAACAAGATTTTTTTTTTTTTGTCTAGAATTCTTAATACTAGGATAATACCCATGGTATAAAGAACTTCACATGGAACTGGAACAAAGGAGAGAATTGTGATTCATCCTTTATTCGTTCATCATTGGTCTTAAGAATACGAGAGAAAGTGAGAAAACTTATAGTGTGAGAGAGAGAGAGAGAGAGAGAGAGAGAGAGAGAGAGAACAAATTTAAATAGAGAACACTAAGGGATAGTAGGGGACTTCTAGCCAAATTGAAAACCTAAAGAGATACAAAGAGAAATTTTTTCCTAAGGGTTGCAAAACAATATGATTTGGATACAAAGAGGGTTTCTAAGGGTCTTCAACCAAATGCCTTCCTTTCTTATGGATGTTTCCTTTTATAAAAGCTTGAGGAGCTTCCTTAAGTGGGAGTTATCATGGTTATTTTGTCTTCTTCTAATATAGTGGCAAACAAGTGGAATCCACTTTATAAAAAAAAAAAACCTTTCAAATTGATGGAGAATTTACTTTCCACCTAAGTAATTTTGTCTTTTTGTAATAATGGTCATTCAAAGGGAATATGCTTTTTCTCAAAAAAAAAAATGTTTTGTCCTTTTGTGATGATGGTCCTTTAGAGGGAATTTTCTTTTCCTTCAAAAGACATTTTGTCTTTCTATAATGATGGTTCTTTAAAAAAAATCTCCTTTTTCACCAAAAGGAATTTTGTCTTTTAGTAAGCCAAGCCTTTGTGGGTTTTGAGATGGGTTTGGACCCTTTTTGGGTAAGCTAGGCCTTCAAGTTATAGGATAATTAGTTTTATAGGTTACAAGCTATGATAGGTTTGCTTATGTTAGTCCAAGGTTTTTGTGGGCTTTAGAAAAATATTAGGTCTTGTTTCCTTCAACCATTATCATCCCAAGTTTTGACGTATGATTTGCCCAGTGTTTTGTGGGTTTTTAGTGTAAGTTAGGCCTTAATTTTTTAAGAGTTTTGTGGTTTTATGGGTTTTGGATCTTTTTTGGAATGTATTAACCCAATTTTTATTGTCCTTGATTTTCAAAGAAGACTAAGCTTTTCTAAGATCAAGGTCATACGAGTTTTAGAAAAAGATTATCCTTAATTTATTTTTATTTGGTTAAGGACTTTATGGGGTTTTAATGGTTTTGGTTTTGAAAAGGGTTTTGTGCTGCTCTTTTTTTTCTTTCTTTTTCTTTTTTCTTTTCTTTTCTTTTCTTTTTTCCTTTTTTTCCTTTTTCTTATTTTTTCTTTTTCTTTTTCTTTTTTTCTTTAATACACAAAGATAGAAAGAAGTAAAAAATTTATTCCATGATGTTGTTTATGCCTTCATCTCCTATTATAACTAAGAGATTATAATAATCTTCATTTTTAGTTTAATATCCTATAAGTCTATTCCTTCCTTTTTTGCATGGTCGGGGAATCCTTCTACTAGTATCTCTGACTGTCTAATATTTTCTTTAAGTTCCTCATATGGAGTGTAGAAAGGTAGATGAATACGAGTAAGCATTTCTCATATAGATGCTCTGAATATTGTCTTGGGTGATGGTTGATGTAGACCTTGGTAATTCTAATTTGTTCTGATAATGTGATCATTATTACACAAAGTTGGGTAGACTCCTCAAGGATCCACTGTCCATGTTTGGTGTAAAAGTGATGTTGGGTCGGGATAAGGACTCCTTTAGCTATTTTTGGAGGGGTTGATTCAACGTTGACAATTGCTCCAATTTCTAGCCTACGTCTTAATAGGTTTATTGTTGTGATTGCCATCTTTCATCCAAATAACTCAGTGTGTTGGATTTCAAGGAAAAGAATTTCACTTATAAATCCATAATCCAATAGTGTCTGAACAAAAATTGTTGGCGTAAGCTGTGTAGACTTGATCCTTCCTATATACACATGTGCTTTGTAGATGTTAAAAAGAAGTTGACAACTGTAACTGTCCTAGTCATATGAAACTTCACATCCTTTGATGCATGCCCTAAAAGTATTATATAAGTGATGTATGGAGACCGCTATTCCTAGCACCAGGATTTCACATATCATGATGCTTTTGAAAAATTGTTAGACCTCCTAAAGTTTACTATGAATATTGTAGATCATGTCCTGTATTTCTTGTGAAAATTTTTCAAGGTATATTTTTCTAAAAAAAAACATTTTTGGGATGGTGTTTTGAAAGGAATTTGAAAATTTTAAACTTGTATTGGCCAAACATTTTACTAGCCTTTTATATAGTGGAGAAGTAATGTCTAGCTGGATTTCACTCATCTTTCTTTTCCCTTTATCAAACTTATGTAGTGGAGATATTATAAAATGTCGATTGGTCTTTAAGCTACTATCTATGTATTCTTCTATGGGTTCTTCAAACTCTAATTTGGGAGCAAAATTTCTAAGAAGATGGATTAATAAATAAACAAAATGTATACGACTATAATAATCCATTTTATCCAGGGAATCGCTCTAAAGGTGCCCTTTCAATATTTTCCTAAACATTTGTTAGCTCGAAAGGAAACATCATATAAAGCTCATCAATAAGATTTTGTTTTTTAACATGATTAGAAAAATCAATACTAGAAATAGACTTTATAAATTTTTCAATAGACATTGTAGATACAGATATTATATTATACAAATACATAATAATAACAACAAAGATGTAGAATAACATTGGAGATACAAAGGATGAAAACAAAATGTCAAGTAGAATATTATATAGGTAAACATAAAAAAAGAGATAGAAGATAATATTTGAAAGCAAACACAACATAATATATTTAAATATAAGTAAAGACACAAAATAAGTGAGTTTTTTTTTTTTCATAAAGACACAAGCATATAATAGTTAAGACAAATCAAGGTAGAAAATGAAAATTAAAAGGTGAAATATAAGAAGTGACACCAAATATCAAGACACAAACAAATAAAGAAACACAAATAAATTATACCTTTGATCTTAATGACCAAAGGGACTTGACTTTTCACCCTTAGTTTCTCAAAAACACTAAAACAAAAGGTACAACGTAGTAAAAGAAGATAAAAACGTAGATTTTTTGGAGTTAAAAGAAGATGAATAAGAAATCGTTTTGCAAAAGACTAGGTTTATTTTTTCAAAAGACTAGAAATAGTGATATATTACTTTTTACCATCCAAGGAGCAAAGTAGGGAACATAAAGCATCTTTAGGGAACATAAAGTAGGGAACACAAAAGACTAGACTAGGAGTTAAAGGTCTCTTCAAAGTCAACACCTTCTACTTGTGAGTAGCCTTTGCAGACAAGTCTTGCTTTGTTTCTTACAAGGCCTTTAGTAAGGACGACACCATCTTTTAGTCTCTTTACTATGCAGCCACTTTTGTTGAAAGTAATTTTATGTCCATCATCGCAAAGCTAGCTAACACTAATTAAATTGTGTTTTAGTCCTTCAACATAAAGCACTTTCTTTGATTTCAGCTTTTCTGCACCAATTTCAATAGCACTAATACCTTGAATCTTTAAGGCACCATCATTGCCAAATTTGACTGACCCTCCATTATATATGGCTACTCCTTTCAACATCTTGGAGTCTCCTGTGATGTGTAAAGAGCAGCCATTGTCCAGGATCCATGGCTTTTCTTTCTTGGAAGATTTAAGGCTATTTCCATAACCATAGACGTTTCTCTTCCTCTTCTTCTTCTTCAGCCGAATTATGAACCTTGTGTAGGTGTTCTCCTATACATTCCTTGACTAGGCAGCAATGGTTAGTGTGTTCTCCTTTGCATTCTTTAATTAGGCAGTAATGTCAAGCTGTCCTTAGCAATGTGTCTAACTCTTTCACATCTTCCACAAATCTCTCCTAATAAATTAAACCTGTTTCTCCATGGAATATGACTTTTGTCTACCTGAGCTACCTCCTTTCTTGGTAAAGTCTCCCCCTAGACTCTTGCCCCACATTTCTTTTCACTCTCAGCCTATTGCTCTAACACACATTTGCCTTGTGCCCATACTTACCACAGCTCCAATAAAATTCTTTAAACTTGGATTTATTTCTTTTACCAAGTTCATGTCTCCTTTCTTTAGCAATTGGTGTGGCAACCTTCTCTACATCTATGATAGTCTGTCTCCCTTGAATGGGAGTCTCTATCATGTCTTTCCTATCCCATTTTAACTTGGGTTGCTCTCTCTTTTTCATCACGTTATTGTGCTTGCTTTCGGCACAAACATAATCTTCTTCTTTTCTTCTACCTTCTCACTTGGCTTCTCAATGTAGTCAAGCCCTTTCTTTCCTATAAAATGAGGTTTGTAATTGCTTAGACACTTATCTAACTTTCTCATAACATCTTCCTTAATGGTACTTGCTGATGATGACTCTCCTTTCACTTCCATGGCTTGCATAATGCTTTCTTCATGCTTCTTTAGCTTGGACTCAGCCTTGTACAACTTGGCTTGCAAAATTAGCACCTCTTGCTCTTATGCAATCACCTTAGCATCAAGGTCTTCATGTATCTTGCCATGATCTACCTCAAGTACTCTTAGCTCCTCAATTCTCTTCAAGTACTCCTCTTTTGCCTCAAACTTCTTTGTCTTCACTTGGATATTAGATTTATCAACAAAAGAATTTTCACATAACTTAAGATGAATTACCTCTTTTTCCAACTTGCAGTTTTTGTGCAAACAAGCTCTTAAGTCATTCTCAAGTTATTGCAACCACTCATCCTCTTCCTTTTCTATTGATTCCTCCTCACTTGAAGATTCTTGGTCATCATCTACTTGAGTGACCAGCACATCTTTTGCAGCCTCATCATCAAAATCATTATCACTTTCTTCTTCAGATTCTTCTTCCTCTTGCTTGCTTAGGAAATTTCTTCTTTTGGATCTGAAGAACTTTTTTTTCCCTGTGACACTAGAATTTCTAGCTTTTAAGTAGTTGGATTACTTTGTCTTCCTCCTTCGGGCCAACTCATCATCATCCTCACTATTGGCTTCTTTTCTTTTTGGATAGTCCACATCAAAATGCCTAATTACTCCACACTTGAAGCACTTCAAGGGTAATTTTTCCTTGTACTTCCTTTTTCTTTTCCTTAAGTTGATGTATGCCATGACTTCTTCCAACTTATTATTGCCATCTTCGTCTTCAAAGTTGTTGTCAAACTTCTCTTCTTGGTCTTTAATCTTTAATTTCTTCATTGCCTCGAAAGCCAGCTCCTTCTTCACCTTAGACTTCGTTTCTTTCTTTATTAGGGCTATTCTCATTTCATAAGTTACCAATATGCTATACAAGTCATCTAAGGGCAACCTAACTAGATCTCTATCTTCTATAAAAAAAGACTTTGGTATTGTATACTTCTGGTAAGGTTTTAAGTATTGTCCTTACCACAGTGGCATTGTAGATCTCCTCTCCATAACCTCTAATGAAGCACATAATTTCGTTGACTCTTGTGAAGAATGCATCCATAGCCTCATCATTCTACATCTTTATGTCTTCGAATCTGCTCCTCTAGATTTGCAACTTGGCTTCCTTCACAACCTTGCCTCCTTCATAGATGTTCTTTAGTTTGTCCCAAATTTGTTTGGTTGTGTTGCATGCTATCACCATGCTGAATTCTTTATTTGACAAGGAGGTATGTAAGGCATTTCTTACCTTTTCATCACACTCCAAGTTCTTCTTATTAGCTAGCGTCATAGGATCACCTTCAGCAATAGGGATGAAGCCACTAATAGCAAACTCAAACATATCAAGACCAAGGGACATCAGATATGAGAGCATCTTATTCTTCCATAACTAATAATTCTGTCCATCAAACGTAGGGATTCCCTTACTATTAACACTATTAAGGTTATCCATGATTTCAAGCAATAATAGAGATAGAAACTCACACAATAATGCACAACCTTAATTCAAAGCAAACAAATTGGATCAATAGTGAAACTAGGCTTTGATATCACTTGATGAAGACCGGTTTAAGTCTCACACTAAAAGAGGGGGTGAATCAATGTGAAATATCCTCCTTTTACAAATCAATTCGGATTTAACCTTTATGACTTATTAGAGCCGATGATCCAATTTTTAATTTTCTACTTTATGTGAATGCAATTGTACAAATAAGAAACAATGTGCAAGCACCTAAGAGAATACAACAATTTTTTATATGGTTCACTCACAATGTGTGAGTTACATCCACAATGTGATAGGATCACTCCTAAATTGCACAATCCACTCTTGTTATCAAGGAATACATTAATGTTATGGAAAGATCACTCCTTCACTACTTATAGAAGGACTACTCCTTAACCACTTATAATGATCTCCTGATCACTCCTAGGGTATCCTACCCTGTTTTTCAACAAATCTATTAAAAGCTTATGGAAATACCTATCCTGGAAAACAATCTCTCTATGAGTACAGTCTGCTAAAGTAGAATATGGATCTTCTCCTTTTTTCATTGTCAATGTTATCTCACCCACTGCTAGTGCTACCCGCACACTGCCACTGCTATCCGTGTGCACTATTAATGTTGTTCGTATGCTTTGTTAATGTTATCCATGCACGCTGCCTCGTCTGTTCGCTGCTATGCGTGTGCATTGTAAATGTTGTCTATATGTGTTGCTACTATCTGTGTGCACTACACCTATTGTTCACACATGCAGTGCCTATTGTCCACACAAGTTGTGCTCGCCATCCGCGTGCTATGCCTACAATCCATGCACGTTGTGCTCCCACTGTCCGTGCTCTCTGTACTTGCTATCTGCATGTCTTGTGGCCGGTATTTGTGCTCTTTGCACCTGTTTTCTTTGCTTTCTACATGTGCTTTGCCTGTATTGTGGTTGCTATTCGTGCTCTATATGCTTGTTTCCACACAAGCTATGGCTGGTGTCCACGATCTTTGCACCTGTTGTTTGCGCTCTTGACGCTTGTTGTCTACATGTGCTATGGCTAATGTCTGTGCTCTCTACACCTGTTATTCGTACGCTCTATGTCTACTATCTGCATGCGTTGTGGTTGGTGTCCATGCTCTCTACACCTGTTGTCTGCGGGCACTGCAACTGCTATCCTCACCACCTATTCCTCCTATTTGCACATGTTGTGTCTATTGTCCGCATGTGCTTCTGCTGTTATCCACACATGCTGCTACTTTCCCAAGTGTTGCAGTAGTTTTCTCGCACTGTTGTTGTTCTCGAAGCACTGTAACAAATTTCTCACCCCCCTACTACTTTCCCAACGTGTTGTAGCTGTTTTCTCATGCCGCTGCTGCTATCCCTGCACATTAGTTGCTAGTGCAAGACCCTTCTGCTGTTGCTCCACCACTTGTCGGCTACTACTCCACCACTTACTAGCTACTACTCCACCTTTTGCTTGCAATTACTCCTTTCTTTCTCTCCTTGACCAGTTGCCTTGCTACCTTTCCTTCGTGGCTGCTGCTCTCACTTTGGCCAACTCCCTTTCCTTCTTTCCTTGGTGAATACTCTTGCCTTCATTCCTTGGTGACTGCTACTTTCTCCTTGGCTAAATGCCTTACTTGGTGGCTGCCTTCTTTTTGCAGTTCACCTCTCTTTTTTCGTTGATTTGCCACTTACCTCTTTTTGCCATTCACTCACTTTTCTACAACCCTTTTTCTACTTTTTGCAAGACACCTAAAGGTATTTATAGAGCCTTAGGATTAGGGCTACATGATCATCAATGGTCATCATTAATTCCCACATATTACTTTATAATCAACGACTAGATTTAAGTCTTAAGATTTAGGGTCAATAGTCAATATTGACTTCATAAAATTTAGGATCAACGGTCAATCTTGACCCCTAAAATTTAAGGTCAACAGTCAATATTAACTCCTCAATGCCAGAGTTGACTAGTCATCACTAGTTTCTCCCAATAACCTCACTACATCTCAATGACATTCTTAACATCAAATCAACACATATAATTGTGTGAGATGGTGTTGACAACAAATTCAACACTAGTCATCAAAGATGGGCTTAACAATCTCTTCTTTTGGATTTGTTGACAACACATTAAATCCAACCATGTGCAACATCCCTTGCACAAAGTCATTTAGCTCCCCCTGAAACATGCATCACTTGCTACTCCCCCATTTTACTTCTCCACCTTTACAAGTTCTCCCCATTTATCCATCAAGCTACTCTCCTTTTTTAGCAATATATACTTTCTTTGGATTTATGTAAAAAAATCTACCCCTTTGACAACAAATCCAAAGAATAATCATAAAAGGAAAGGGAGAGGGAAAGGGAGAGGGATTACCAAATACCTCAACCTCAAGGGGTTGGCTAAACACATAAGATCAGCCTTAACTTTTGAAACATCTCTCTTGACAAAGGTTTGTGAATATATTGGCAACTTGCTCCAAGGTAGGCACATACTCTAGTTTTACTTCATTTTTCTCCACCTTTTCTTTAATGAAGTGGTACTTGATTTCAATTTGTTTAGTTTTGGAGTGTTAGATAGGATTCTTTGACAAATTGATGGCACTCTAGTTGTCACAGCCAATCAGCAATGGTAGCTATACATCCACCTTCATATCTTTAAGTTGTTGTTTCATCCATAACAGTTGTGTACAAGCTTGAGTTGTAACCACATATTCAACCTCTACAGTACTTAGAGTTACTAAATTTTACTTCTTGCTATTTCATGAAACACATCTATTGCCCAAATAAAATGCACCACCAGACGTTAACCTTTTGTCATGATAATTTTCAACCCAATCTGTATCTGTATATCCATACAGATTAAGCTATCCTCTCCTACCATAAAGCAGCCTATAATTAGTTGTGCCCTTCACATGCCTGAGAATTCTCTTACCTGCCATGAGATAGAACTCTTTGGGGTCACTTTGAAATCTAGCACAAAGAGTTATAGCAAAAGCAATATCTGGCCCTGATGCACAGAGATCTTGGCACTATGGTTATTGCATAAGAGTAAAAGTGCTAATTTTGCAAGTTATACAAGTTAAGCTCCATAAGGTTGAATCTGAATTGAAGATGTATAAGGAAAGCTTTATACAGACCATGAAAGTAAAAGAAGAGTCCTTTTCAAGAAATGCTATCAAAAAGGATGCTACCAAAAAGTTGGATGTGTATTAAAGTAAACAAAGACCTCATTCCATAGGGAAGAAAGGACTTGACAATATTGAAAAGATAAATGAGAAGTTAGCAAAGAAGAAGAAAATTGTGTTTGTGCCTAAAAGCAAACACAATGACATTATCGTGAAGAGAAACCAACCTATGCTAAAATGGATTATGAAAGATGTGATGGAAACTCCTCCCCAAAGGAGATAGGTTGTCAAAGACAAAAAGAAGTTTTCCACAACAATTGCTAAAGATAGGAAATATGAACTTGTGAAAAAAGAAAATTCAGATTTGAAGGATTTTGTTGGAGCTATAGTAAGTATGGGCAAAAGGCTAGTGTGTGTTGGAGTAATGGGCTTATAATAAAGAGGAATGTAAGGCAACAGTCTAAAGGGAGACTCTATCAAGAAAGAGACAGCCTCAAGTGAAAAGAAGTCATATTCCATTAAGAAACAAATTTTATATGTTGGAAGAAATTTATAGAAGATGCAAAAAGCTGGACAAACTACTGAGGAAATTGCTACCTAGTTAAAGAGTGCAAAGGAGAACACCTACATATGCTCCTATGTTTGACCTAAAAGAAGAAGAGGAAGGGAAATGGTTATAGTTGTAGAAGTAGCCTTAAAAGCTTCTAAGAAAGAAAAGCCATGGATCCTAAATAGTAACTACTCTTCACATATGACAAGAGACTCCATGGTGTTAAAGGAAGTATAAAATATGATTAAGGGTTAGTCACATTTGACAATGATGCTGCCTTAAAAATCAAAGGTGTTGGTGCTACTGAAATTAGTGTAGAAAAGTTGAAATTAAAGGAAGTGCTTTATGTTGAAGGGCTAAAATACAATCTAATCAATAGTGGCCAACTTTGTGATAATGGGCATGAAGTTACTTTTAATAAGAGTGGCTACACAGTAAAAAGATTAAGTGATGGTGTTGTTCTTACAAAGGGAGAAAAAACAGATAGAAACTTGTACCAAGTTTGTAGTAACAAAAACACATGCTACATGAGCACCAAAAATGACAATTTGTTATGGCATAGGAGATTAGGACATCTTGGACAAAAGGGGTTAAACAAATTGTCCAAAAATGAAGTTGTGAAAGATGTACCCAAGTTGAGAAAAGAAAGAAATATCATTTGCATCACTTGTCAAAAAGGGAAAATGGTAAATGCTACCCATAAAAATGTAAAGATTTAAATAAAAATGCCATTGGAACTTATTCATTCAGATATATTCATCAAACCTTTGCCAAAAGAGATGTTCTAGAAGTTAAAACTGAATTTATGTGTTCAGCCACCCCCTAAAGGTTAAGGTATGCTTATAACCTCCCATTCTTTTCCCTTTTCTATTATTCTTTGGATTTGTTGTCAAAAGGAGAGATATTTTGCACAAACCCAAAGAGAGTATGTACTAATAAAAAAAGAGAGTAGCTTGATAAATCCAAAGGAGAAAATCAAATAAAGGTGGAGAAGTAGAAAAAAGAGGAAGTTAAAGGTTGCTTTCAATTAGAATCATGCCCACATGTAAAAAAGAGATGTATGTTTCAGGGGGAGCTATGAATGTCAAAATCTGCTACTTATGCTTAAATGTTGATCTATGGATTTAATGTGTTGCCAACAAATCTAAAGGGGGAGATTATTAACCCTATATTTGATAGATAATATTAGATTTGTTATCAATAGCATCTCATATATTTGTCATTGTTCATTTGATGTTATGAATGTCACTGAGATGCAAAGAGAATATTTTTCAAAATTGTTGATGGCAGGTCAACCTTAAATTCAATGAGTTAATTTTAACCGTTGACCTTAAATTTTAGGAATCAATGCTAACCATTGATTATAAGGCAACCCTTGGGAAATAATGCTAACCATTGATGATAGGGCAACCTTAAACTCAAAGCTTATAAATATATCCATGTAGCTACCAAGAGATATGTGCTCTACAGAAAATTAGAGAGAGAACGACAAGATAAAGTGTTGCAAAAAAAAGAGAGAGAGAGCTTGACAAAAGAGAGTGCTGCAAAAATAGAAGAGAGCTCAGAAGAGAAAGTGCTGTAAACCATATAAGAGCTACAAAAATGTGTTCTGCAAGCGAGAAAAGTGAGCTACAAAAACATGTTTTGCAAAAGAGAAAAGAGAGTTACAAAAACATGAGCTATAAAAAAGAGAGTATAGCAAGGTTCCATGAGAAGTTCAAGAGTGGATCCGAAGTATTGCCACCTCTGTTTAAACTAGTTAGGTGTTTTGAATAATCATTTTTTATGTTGAAATAGAATAGCTAAGAATACCTATTCTTTTCATTTTGGATAAGGAAAGTATTAAACCATACTTGTTGGTAATCCCAAAAATTGAAGAATAAGTAATGGTCATACTTGGTTTTGAAATTGGTTAGGAATAGTTTATGTTTTGTGAGGACTCATCCTTAGTTGGATGGGCTAAGGATTTTTTGGATTTAGCAAGTTGGATATCTAGATTTGCAAGGTTTTCCTCTTGAGGGAAGTATTGGAATTTGGTAGACCCAATGTATTCAAGGATGGTCATATAGTATTTTTGGTGTTTTGTACTGTCAATAGGTTTATAATGTCATCCAATGGGAAAAGCATTTAATATGGCCTTTGATGGGTTTTCAAGGAATAAGCCTTTTTCCATAGGTAAAACATTTTGAAAATCATTTTTCTCAAATATTTTGAGTGTTTTGTGTGTGTTTGTGAAGAAATCATTCAAAGAAAGGTTTTCAAAATCATTTTAAGATAAGGGTTTTGAAGAAGAGACTAGACTATCTCCTTTTTTGAAATGAGTTCTCGAGCCTTACCTTTGAGGGTTTCAACCTCTACACAAACTTCTTAGACAACCTTGCATAGTTTTGGGTTTGAATCAAGGTTTTCTAACCATTTTTTAAGTTATTAGGCTTTTTCATCTTCTTGGACCATGTCAGCCCAAGTTTTTGGGTTTTACCAAGGCTATTTAGCTTCGGGTTATTGGTTCTAGTTTTGTGGGTTTTGAAGTAGGTTGGCCCTCAATTTTTTAAAAAGAATGGGCTTTTTCCTTTTGGGTTAGGATTGCTTTTCCTTTGTTCTTTCAAGGTGTGTTTTTAGGTTTTCCTGCAAGAATTCTTGGGTTAAAAAATCAAGAACTACATTGTTCTCTCCCTTTATGAATTCAATGTCAAAGTCAAAGACTAATAATATTGCTTGCCATCTAGTAAAGATTTGCTTAGATGCCAAGTTCCTTCTGAAGGATTTCTTTTGCTGATTTACAATTAATCCAAAGTATGAACTTCTTATTAAGTAAATCTCTCTAAAATTTTTGAATGCACATGACAATCGAAAGATTTTCCTTCTTAATAATGGAATAATTTTTCTTGGAATCATTCTAATGTTTAGAAGAGAATTAGACAATTCTTTCATTGTCATCTTGTATCTGTTTTAGAATATCGTCATAACTAATATCAGAGGCATCAGTTTCAAAAATTTTCTAAAGAAAGGGGTTTGCAATTTAAAGACAAGAAATTTCTTTGACCAAGGATTTCACCTACTAAACAATAGCAGAGTGTTTTCTGTCCAAGCACTATGATTTTTCCTAAGCCTATCATGCAAGGGTTTTATGAGATTTTGAATATTTGGGATAAAATCAAGGACATAATTCAGGCTTCCAAACAATTGTTGAAGTTGGATTTTGTTTGTAATTTTATTTGGGAATTTTTTAGAGAAAGCTAAAGACCTTTCAATAGGAGTAATGGTCCCTCAGGTAATATAATATCCAAGGAAATAGATTTTTGTTTGGAATAAGAGATCTTTGATTGGGAGACCACAAGGCCATTTTTCTTAATAATTGAAAAAAAAAATTATATAAATGTTAAAAATGCATTTCAATTGATTTTGAGAAAACCAATATACCATCAATGTAAATAATGCAAAATTTTAAATGAGGATGAAAAATGTCATTCATGATTCTTTAAAATTCAGAAGGTATTTTTTTTAAACCAAAGGTATGACATTCCATTTGTATTGTCCAAATGGAACAATAAATGCAATTTTATAACAGTCTTTTGGATGAATTTGGACTTGCCAAAGTCCTAATTTCATGTCAAATTTTAAGAGAATGCATGCTAAATGCAATTTTTGTAACAAGTCCTTTTTGCTAGGTATAGGATACCTAATCCACTTAAGAGCATTGTTCAAGGATTTGTAGTTAATAACTAACCTAGGCATTCTTCATTCAATCTCAAAATTCTTGTTGACATAAAATACAGCACAAGACCATAAAGAATGAGACTTTAAAATTACTCCTTTTGATTATAAATCCCTAATTTCATTTCTACAATGTTGTTCTAAGTCTACAAACATTTGAATAGGGCATGCTTTCATGGGATTTGATTTTCACTAAAGTTTGATTCATAGGGTAGGCGAATCGAATGTTGTTTCCTATCCCAAATACATTTAGTAAATCTAAATAGAGTTCATTTTGCAAAATATTTTTGAAATTTTTAATTTTTTTTAACAAAATGATTTTGTAATTCTTTTTCAATTTTCTTTAAAGAAAATTAGTGTTGAAGTTCAGAAAGTTGAAAATGTTTTGAAAATATCAAATTATGAATCTTATTTTCATAAATTGAATGAGCTTTTATAAGATTAAAATTTCTTTGTTTTTCTAAAAATGGAAAAACAAGTTTTTGTGATTTTGTTTTAAAGGAAATGTTATCATAATTGATAGAATAGGGAGTTATTAAATTTATGAAAGGAGTCCCTAAAATAATAATATAATGTATATTTTCAATAAGAACAAAAATGCTTTTTGATTTTGAAATTCTAGTTTTCAATAAAAGCAGTAATTTTGCTAGAAATTACCATTTTTGAATTGTTGGAAGCAAATAATTTTTCTTTTATTGTTTCTTGAAATCTCTTTAATACTATGCTCTATTTAATTCAATTTTAAATCTGTACCAATGTTAAAAAGAGCAATAGTATCAATTTTAAAATCATCCGAAAAAACAAGAGAAATTTTTATGAAGTATTTTCTCAAAGTTACCTATTTAAGGGCAAATAAAAAATCTTTTGGCATTTTTTCTATGTTCTTGAGGTTTTGGGATTCCTCTGGTTCTTCTAATTCATCAGGTTCAAAGTTTTCATAGTGTTTTGAGAAAAGAAATTATATGACTTCCTCTCCTTTTCTCTAGTTTTTTTTTAAGCTCTTTGAATTCAATTTTGAGGACTTTGATATCTTTTTAGAGGTTCTGAAGGGTTGGGTTTACTTTTGATTTTTGTTTCAAAAGAATTTCAATAAGATTGTAAGGAATCTTACTGAGGTTTGGATGTTCAAGTGTTTTACGTTGGCTTTCAAGGGTTTTCAGAAGTTTTTCAAGGTATTCTTTTTGCAAGAAAGGATCAGTAATATGCTTAATTATATCAAATAATAATTCTTGATCCTTAGTAAGCACATTTACCTATTTTGAATCAGTCTTAACTTCAGATAAAAAGGTCTAAAGTTCATCTATTTGTTCTTATTCTTTATTTGTGCTACTTGTAAGTTTAGATTCATAGTTAATAACAAATAGGTTTAAAATTTTTTGAAGTATTTCTTCCTCTAAGTTCAATTCTTGGAGTTTTATAGTGATTTGGCATAATTTTGTAGTATGTCTTTTCCTACCACACTTATAACAAGTAATATCTTTCAAATTTTTTAAAGAAGGTTCCTATTGTTGAGTTTTTTAGTTTTCTTTGACTTTGAGTAAAAAGGAGACTTGTTTGCTTTCGCAAATGTTTTGACAAGTTTGGCAAAGCATTTTTTCTAAGATTTCAAAGATCTAGAAGACTTAAGAAACTCTAAATCAAATTATTGACAAAATGCACCTACCTCAAAATGAGATTGCTTGAGTTTTCATTTCAGGTGTTTTTGGAGCTTCAAATCTTAATAGATTCTAAATCCTCCCTTTTATATATAACTTACTAATTAGCTATAAGTCAGTCTATTATACGAGATAAGATTTCTATAGGCATTCCTTAGAGTATTTCTTAATCTTTCCCCTAAAAGAATAAGAAGACTAGCCAAGATTCTTTTCAAAATAGTTGGTTATAATCATCTCTAAGCATAATTCTAGTAAAAAAGGTGGATTTATAGTTTTGGAATTCAGAAAGTTTCTTGCATTTGAGATTGTTAAGTAATTCAACATTTTTGTCTTTGATATAAGAAGGATCTCCAATAAAATAAAGAGAAATAGTAAGGATGAGACAAGTTATCGTATCTTCTATCATATTACCTAAAAATTCAATGATAGGAACATTGTCTTCTATGGTTTTGAATGCATTGAGGATTTTTGTTTTTTACTCATCGATAATGTGAAAATCCCACCATCCTTTAAGCTATCCTAAAAATACTGCAATAAGATAATCAACAATGGTTTTGTTAGGAATTCTGTTTTGGATTTTGGAAGCATTAACAACCACAGTCACTTGTTGTAAAAGAGTAAAGATGTTATATTTAGACATGCCATCAATGTTCTATTTGTAAATGAAAGAGGCATTGAACTTGTATTGGGCAAATATGTTTGGTTTGTTTTCTATATCTATGTCTAGAATAGTCAGACTTGATATAGGTTTTGGCCAAATCACTTTGTTTATTTTTGGAGATTCTAAGTTTTGAGGACCTTCATCTGATACCTAGTCAAGGGCACTTACCTCTTTTAAGTCTTTCCTCAATGAAGATAATTTTAGGTTTTTCGAGGAGAGTTTAATGGCTTCAACAAAGTCATCAATTTTTATATTTAAAGATGGTTTTGAAACCTAATATGGTTTGAAAATAGGTTGTTTAAGGGATTTTTGGTTAGGAATTTTGGTGGTAACCTAAACACTAATTTTCTGAATTTGTTTTTCTATTCTTGTAAGTTGATCTCCAAAGATGTGTAAATGAGTGTTTGAGAAGTTTTTTTGTTAGATAATCATCTCAGCGGGTTTTCTGGGATCATCATCCTATTAAGAAACTTTGTAAGGGGCTAGATCAACTAAGTTTTGTCAGTGACTAACCTTGAGTTGCCTGAGCAGAGGATGTTCGGCTTTTATGACTTTGTTATTTGAAATGATCCATTCCCTTACTTTATGTCTTTGCACAATAAGGTTAGATGTTTTAAAAAATGGATATGTAATATAGTTTTCAGATGCATACAGTTCAAACTAATCAAAGAAGAGAAAATGAATTTTATGCTGATGC
This sequence comes from Ceriops zippeliana, assembly GCA_037897445.1. Lineage (NCBI taxonomy): Eukaryota > Viridiplantae > Streptophyta > Magnoliopsida > Malpighiales > Rhizophoraceae > Ceriops > Ceriops zippeliana. The sequence goes on along the minus strand of JBAPLH010000135.1, from coordinate 125,816 downwards.
ATAAAATAATAAAATTATTTTTATATGTCCTTGTAATTTTTTAAAAAGTTTTTGAAAAATGATCTTTGTAAAATTGTGTTTTACATAAAAATCATCTTACAAAATTTTTCCATCAAACTAAAAATCGTTTTCTAACACATGTAATTCATATGTGAGATTTTCAATGATTTCAAATGTCACTAGTGAGTTTAACGCTGACAAGTTTTCCAGGTTTTGGTATTTTGGATAAGGAATGTTTATTTGGTAGTTAGCATTTTAGAAAGAGGTATTTAGGATATTTGAGGTGATGAGGACCTTCTTAGGTCTCACATTAAGAGAGGGAAGGGGTAAATCAATGCGAGGTGCTTACTTTTTACAAATCTATCCAAATTAAACTTCTGTGATCGATGATCCAATTTTATCTTGCTTTTTTATGTAAGAACGGTCGTATAAATATCAAGTAAGTACAGGTACCTGAATACACACAAAAGTTTTTACGTGGTTTACCCACAATGTGTAAGCTACATCCATAGTGTGATAGGATCACTCCTCGAGCACACAATCTACTTTTGTTATCAAGGAATACAACTAATATTGTAGAAGGATCACTCCTTAACTACTGTGGAAGGATTATTCCTTCACCACTTACATTGATTTCTTGATCACTCAAAGGGTTGATCTTCCAATCACTCCAAGGGTCTCCCACCCTTTTACAAGTACATAAAATGTTTATGACAAAAACTTCCCTAAGAAAGATCACTCAATATACACAAGTTGTTATTGTAGAAAAATGAATCTTCTCCTTCTTACTGTCAGTTTCTCTCCATAAGCTTTGCCAATTTCGCCTCTGTACATGACCTTTCCTTTCTGCCGCTGCTACCTCCTTCTTTCTATAGCTACTACCTACTTCTATTGTGCATTCTGTCTTTCTCTTCTACTACTAGAGGCTTTCTCCTTCTTGCTACTGATGCTACCTCTTTTTGCCTTGCAATCTCTCCTTCTCTTTTGTTGCTAAAGGCTTTCTCCTTCTTACTGCCACTACTGCCTCCTTCTGCAAGTTCTCTCGTCTTTGCAAGTTCCTCTTTTTGTAAGATCTCTCCTCCTGCCTCTACAAGTTCCTTCTTCTATAAGTTCTCTTCTCTGTTGTCAATTCTCTTTTATCTTTTGCACTGTAAGTCTCTACCATTTGTAGTTTTTCTTTTTTTTTCTCCAACTCTCTATAGTTTTTCTTTTTCTACTCTACCTCTTTATAGTGTTTCTTTTTCTACTCTACCTTTTTGTAGTTTTTCCTTTTATACTCTACCTCTTTATAGTTTTTCTTTTTTTGCTCTACCTCTCACAACTTCCTACTGCTTGTTTTTTGTTGTACAACTTTTTCCTTCTATAGTTTCTCTCCTTTATAGGTTCTCTCTTTTATAGGTTCTCTCCTCTGTTGGTTTTCTCATCTATAGGTTCTCTCTTCTACAATTTCTCTCCTCTATAGGTTCCTTTCTCCACAAATTTCTCCTTCTGCCTCTACAAGTTTCTCTTTTTATCTATGCAAGTTTCTCCTTTTATAGGTTCTTTCCTCCTACCTCTACAGGTTCCTCCATCTGCCTCTGCAAGTTCCTCCTTCTGCCTCTATACGTTCCTCCTTTTATAGGTTCTCTTCTCTGCTACCAACTCTCTCCTATTCCTTTTGGTGCCTGCTTTTTACCATTAAAATCTATTTCTCTATTATGTTTTTGCAACTTAACCTTTCTTCCTCTACCATGCCCTCTCTTATTTTTTGTAACATACCTATTTTTTTTGGTTATGCTCTCTATCGCTCCCCTTTTACTACAACTTACATCTTTTTTTTTTCCTCTATGCTCTCTATAGGCTTTCTACCCTCTCTGTTATGTTTTTCTCTTGGCAATTGCATAGGTATTTATAAGACTTGAATTAACCTATCATCAACAATTAGCATTGATTCCTTAAATTTATGGTTGCCCTAGCATCAATGGTCAGTATTGATTCCTTGAATTTAAGGTCAACAGTTAACATTGACTTTGACTTAAGGTCATTTGCAAAGGCAGTATTGCTAGGATTATATCTTTTAGCCTGTCTAAGTAGTATGCTACCATTCCCACCAATATCGTTTTCCTTAACCCTTGAGTGAATCAACTACCAACACTTTGTAAAAGTAACAAACACATCAACAACGCTCATAACATCAAATCAATAAGGATAAATGTATAAGATGTTGTTGACCACAAATCCAACTTAGTTACTAAAGATGGGCTCAACAATCTCCCCCTTTGGATTTATTGGCAATATATTAAATCCATAAATTAGCAATTAAGCACAAGCAATAACTTTTGACATTCATAGCTCCCCTGAAACATGCATCTCCTTTTTACATATGGGCATGATACCAATTGGAAACAACCTTTAACTCTCCCTTTTTTTTGCTTCTCCCTTTTGACAATTTCTCCCCCTTTATTTGACTTTCCCCTTTGGATTTATCAAGCTACTTCCCCTTTTGATCAATACAAACTCTCTTTGGATTTATGCATAATATTTCCCCCTTTGACAATAAATTCAAAGAATAGTAAAAGAGGGAAGGGGAAGGGAGGTTAAAGGCATGCCTTAGCCTCTAAGGGATGGCTAAACACATAAATTCAGCCTTAATTTCTAAAACATCTCTCTTGACAAAGGTTTTGTGAATATATTTGAATGAATAAGCTCCAATGACTTATTTATTTAAATCTTTAATTTTTTATAGGTTGCATTCACTATCTTCCCTTTTTGACAAGTGATGTAAATGGCATTTCTTTCTTTTCTCAACTTGGGTACATTTTTCACAGCTTCATTTTTGGACAATTTCTTCAGCCCCATTTGCTTAAAATGTCCTAATCTCTTATGCCACAACAAATTCTCATCTTTGCTACTCATGTAACATACTTTTTTGCTACTAGAAACTTGGTATAAGTTTCCATTTGTTCTTTCTCCCTTTGTCAAAACAACTATCACTTAATCTCCTTACCATGCAGCCATTTTTGCTAAAAGTAACTTCATGCCCATTATCACACTTGGCTAACACTAATTAGATTATGTTTTAGCCCTTCAATATAAAGTACTTCCATTGATTTCAGTTTTTCTGCACTAATTTTAACAACACCAACACCTTTAATCTTTAAAGCACCATTATTGCCAAATGTGACTGACCCTCCATTATATTTTTCTACTTTCTTTAGCATCTTGGAGTCTTCTATCATGTGTGAAAAGAAGTTATTGTCTAGGAAACATGGCTTTTCTTTCTTTGAAGCTTTTAAGACTACTTCCATAACCATAACTATTTCCTTTCCACTTCATCTTTAGCCAAACATAGGAGCATATGTAGGTGTTCTCTTTTACACTCTTTAACTAGGCAACAATGTCAAGCATTCCACAACAGTATGTCTAGCCTTTTCACATCTTCCACAAATTTCTTCCAACATATCAAATCTATTTCTTAGTGGAATATGACTTCTTTTCACTTAAGGTTGTCTCTTTTCTTGATAGAGTACCAACCTAGACTTTTGCCTCACATTTCTCTTTATTATAAGCCCATTACTCCAACACACACTAGCCTTATGCACATACTTACTACAGATCCAGCAAAATCCTTCAAATCTGAATTTTCTTCTTTCACCAAGTTCATATCCCTTATCTACAGCACCCACTGTGGCAACCTTCTTTCCGTCATTAACAACTTGTCTCCTTTAGATAAGAGTTTTCATCACATCTTTCCTAACCCATTTTAACTTGGGTTGGTTCCTTTTCTCCATAACATCATTGTGTTTGCTTTTAGGTACAAATACAATTTTCTTCTTCTCTTCTACCCTATCATTTGGCTTTTCAATATAGCCAAGTCCTTTCTTCCCCATAGAATGAGGTCTATGCTTGCTTAAATACTCATCCAACTTTTTGGTACCATCCTCATTGATAGCATTTATTGAAGAGGACTCTCCTCTCACTTTCGTAGCCTACATAAAGCTTTCTTCATACTTCTTCAATTCACATTCAGCCTTGTGGAGCTTGGCTGGCAAATTCAACACTTCTTGCTCTTGTGCAATCACTTTAGCACTAAGATCTTCGTGTATTTTGCCTTTCTTTGCCTTAAGTACATTCAGCTCTTTAATTCTTTTCAAGTACTCCTTCTCTTTTACTTCAAACTCCTTTTTTCACTTGGAAATTAGATTTATTAACAACAAATTTTTATTCAACTTCTTGAGATTCTTCACCTCCTTTTCCAACTTATTATTTTTATGCAAACAAGCTCTCAATTCATTCTCAAGTTGTTGCACCAACTTTTTCTCTTCCTCTTCAACGGATTCCTTATCACTTAAGGATTCCTTTTCATCATTTACTTATGTAGCCAACACATTTTCTATAGCATCATCATTGAAATTATCATCAGCTTCTTCTTTAAAATCTTCTTCATTTAACTTGCTCAAGAAATTTCTTTGTTTGGATTTGAAGAGTAATTTAACACTTCTTGCTCTTGTGCAATCACTTTAGCACCAAGATCTTTGTATATTTTGTCTTTCTTTGCCTTAAGTACATTCAGCTCTTTAATTCTTTTCAAGTACTCCTTCTATTTTACTTCAAACTCCTTTTTTTTTTTTAATTGGAGATTAGATTTATCAACAACAAAATTTTTATTCAACTTCTTGAGATTCTTTACCTCCTTTTCCAACTTATTGTTTTTATACAAATAAGCTCTCAATTCATTCTCAAGTTGCTACACCAACTTTTTCTCTTCCTCTTCAACTGATTCCTTTTCATTATTTACCTGTGTAGCCAAAACATTTTCTGTAGCATCACCATTGAAATCATCATTAGCATCTTCTTTAAAATCTTTTTCATCTAACTTGCTTAAGAAATTTCTTCGTTTGGATTTGAAGAGTTTCTTTTTCCTTTTGGCACTTGAATTTCTAGCTTTAAAAGAGTTGGATTTCTTTATTCTCCTCCTTGAGGCAGGCTCATCATCATCATCACTATCTACTTCTTTTCTTTTTGGACAATCCACAACAAAGAGCCCAATGCCTCTATATAACTAAAGCACTTCAAGGGTAATTTTCCCTTTTCCTTTCCTCATATTTTTGGTAATGTATATTATGAATTTATCAAATTTAATATTACTAGCTTCTACTTCAAAGCTATTATCAAATTATTCATCTTGTTTTTTAATCTTTAATTTCCTCATTACCTTGAAGGCCAACTCCTTCTCTACCTTAAGCTTCTTTTCTTTCTTCATTAGGGCTTGATAAAGATCTTTTAGGATCTTACACTGAAAAGAGAAGGGGCTAAATCAATGTAAGATGTTTACTTTTAACAAATCTATTTAGATTAAACCTTTGTGACCTGTTAAAGTCAATGATCCAATTTTATCTTGCTTCTTTATACAAAAATGATTGTATGAATATCAAGCAAGCTTAAGCACCCGAGAACACATAGAATTTTTACGTGGTTCACCCATAATGTGTGAGTTACATCTACAATGTGATTGATCACTCCTAAATCACACAATCTACTCTTGTTATCAAGGATACAGCTAATGTTATGGAAGGATCACTCCTTAACCACTTACAATGATCTCCTAGTCACTCCAAAGGTCTCCCACCTTTTTTTAAGTTCATAAAAATTTTGACTAAAACTTCCATAAGAAAGATCACTCAATGTCCACAAGCTATTGTTGCAACAAACGAATTTTCTCCTTCCTTATGGCTGGTGTTTGCTTAAGCATTATCAGTCTCTCCTCTGTAGGTTCTCTCCTTTTCTTTCTACCATTGCTGCTGTCTCTCCTCTACAAGTTTTCTCCTTAACAACTTCTCTCCTCTGCTGTCAGTTCTCTCCACTGCTGTAGGTTCTCTCCATTATAGGTTCTCTTTATTGTAGGTTTTCTCCAGTCACTGTAGGTTCTCTCCTCTACTGCAAGTTCTCTCTAATCCCTACAAGTTCTTTTCTCTATTAGTTTTCTTCTCTGTAGGTTCAACCCTCTATCAGTTCTCTCCTCTGCAAGTTCCTCCCATATAGGTTCTCTCCGCTACTGCACTCTCTTTCTCTTATGGTGCTACTGTTGTTTCCTTTTGCCGTTGCACTCTCCTTCTAGCATACACTCTCTTTCTCTTTTATCATTGCTACTATCTCCTTCTTATTTCCACTACTACCTCCTTATTGAGTTTCTACTCACTATTATTTTTCTCAACTCTCTTGGCAACTGTGTTTAGCCTTTTCTTTACTATGTTGCACAACTCTCTACTATTTCTATTCCATAAAACTCTCTACTATCTTTATGTGCACAACTCTATGTTGTCTCTATGTCGCACGGTCCTCTTCTCCATGTTGTTGATGCTGTCTTTTCTCCTTGTTGCTACTACTACCTTCTCCTTGTTGTAGCTTGATAAGGGCCTTCTTAGGTCTTACATGAGAAAGGAAGGGGCGAATCAATATAAGATGTTCGCTTTTTATAAATCTTTTTGGATTAACCTCTGTGACTTGTTAGAATTGATAATCCAATTTTTATCTTTCTTCTTTAAGTAAGAGTAGCCGTACAGATATCAATTAACTACAAGCACCTAAGAACACATGATAATTTTTACGTGGCTCACCCATAATGTATGAGCTATGTCCACAGTGTGATTGGATCACTTTTAAATCACACAATTCACTCTTGCTATCAAAGGATATAGTTATGTTGTGGAAGGATCACTTCTTAACCATGTACAATGTTCTCCCTATCACTTGAAGGTTTGATATCCTAATCACTAGAAAAGTTGAACTCTCAATCACTCTAAGATTTGATCTCCTGATCACTAGATGAGTTGATCTCCCAATCACTCAAATGACTAATCTCCCGATCACTCTAAGGGTTACCTACCCTTTTTCAACAAGTTTATCAAATGGTTAATGACTAGCACTTTTTTGAGAAGGATCATTCAATGTGTACAAGCTGCTATTGTAGACAACAGATCTTCTTCTTCCTCACTAACAGTCTTTGCTCAAACTTTTTCGGTTTCCTCTCTATAGGTTATCTCTGCTACAAGTTCTCTCCCGCTACTGCTAATGCTACCTCCTTTAGCCTTGGTAGGTTTTCTCCTCTGTTACTAAGGCTGCCTGCTTTTGCCTTAGCAGGATCCTTTTCCTACTGCCATAGCAAGTTCTTTTCCCCAGCTATTGATGCTACCTCTCCTACTGCCTTGACAGGTTACTTCACCTACTACTAAGGAACATTTTCTCCTCTACTGCAATAAGCTTACTACTACAAGTTACTAGACTTGCTGTTGAGGCATGTTTTCTCCTCTGCTACTACAAATTGTTGGACTTACTACAGAGGCACATTTTCTCCTCTACTGCTACAAGCTACCAAACCTACTATTGAGACACATTTTCTCCTCTGTTACTACAAGCCATCAGACTTACTGCTAAGGCACATTTTCTCCCTTGCTGCTATAAGCTACTGGACTTACTGCTAAGGCATATTATTTCCTCTTGTTGCTAGTGCTATCTGCCTTACTACCAAGGTAATTTTTCTCTTCTATTGCGGGTGCTTATACTTGTTGCCTTCTGCTAGTTATGACTACACTTGCTGCCTTCTACTGCAAGCTACTAGTTATGCTTGCACTTGCTACCTTCTGCTGCAAGTTGCTAGTTATACTTACACTTGTTGGTATTGCTGGCTACCCTTACTGCTACTGTTACATGCCCTTACTGCTATTGCTGGTTGTGCTTACTTACTTCACGCACTTGCTACTATAGTTGGCTGCCCATGCTGCTACTATTGCACGCCCTTACTGCTATTGCTAGTTGTGCTTACTGCTGTTACTACACGCACTTGTTACTATTGCTAGCTGTGCTTGCTGCTATTACTACACACTTTTACTACTGCAATTACTGGTTGTGCTTCACCTACTGCCGATTGCTGCAAGTCACTAGGTGTGCTACAAGCAACTGGTTATGCTGCAAGATCCTTATTTGGTGACTATTGCACATCCTGCTCTCTCTGGGGTGGTTGTTCAAATTTTTCTCTCCTTGGTGTGACTACTACACGTTCTTCTCTCCTTAGGGTGGTTGCTATACATTTTCCTCTCGTTGGTGTGGCTACTACAAGTTTTTCTCTCTTTAGTGTGGTCAACTGCTGCCTTTTTCTTCTCCCTTTGGTTTGGCTGGCTACTACCTTCTTCTTTCTTTGGTATGGCTGTTACACACCTTCTACTCTAGTTTGGTGTGGTTGTTGCACGCCCTCTTCACTATTTTAGTGTGGCTTCTGTATGTCTCCTTTGCTAGTTTCGTGAGGCTACCGGCTACTGTAACTCCTCCTTTGGCTTTGTTAAGCCTATCCTTAATGGCTAATGTTGGATTTATTGTCAAAACATCTCATATGGTTATATATGTCAATTTGATGTTGTGAATGCCATTAAGATGTAATGAGGTCTTTAAGAGAAACCGATGATGACAAGTTAACCTTGGTGTTGAGGAGTCAATGTTGACCACTACCTTAAATTTTAGGGGTCCAGATTGACCGTTAACATGCTACTAGTTATGCTTGCACTTGCTACCTTCTGCTGCAAGTTGCTAGTTATACTTACACTTGTTGGTATTGCTGGCTACCCTTACTGCTACTGTTACATGCCCTTACTGCTATTGCTGGTTGTGCTTACTTACTTCACGCACTTGCTACTATAGTTGGCTGCCCATGCTGCTACTATTGCACGCCCTTACTGCTATTGCTAGTTGTGCTTACTGCTGTTACTACACGCACTTGTTACTATTGCTAACTGTGCTTGCTGCTATTACTACACACTTTTACTACTGCAATTACTGGTTGTGCTTCACCTACTGCCGATTGCTGCAAGTCACTAGGTGTGCTACAAGCAACTGGTTATGCTGCAAGATCCTTATTTGGTGACTATTGCACATCCTGCTCTCTCTGGGGTGGTTGTTCAAATTTTTCTCTCCTTGGTGTGACTACTACACGTTCTTCTCTCCCTTAGGGTGGTTGCTATACATTTTCCTCTCGTTGGTGTGGCTACTACAAGTTTTTCTCTCTTTAGTGTGGTCAACTGCTGCCTTTTTCTTCTCCCTTTGGTTTGGCTGGCTACTACCTTCTTCTTTCTTTGGTATGGCTGTTACACACCTTCTACTCTAGTTTGGTGTGGTTGTTGCATGCCCTCTTCACTATTTTAGTGTGGCTTCTGTATGTCTCCTTTGCTAGTTTCGTGAGGCTATCGGCTACTGTAACTCCTCCTTTGGCTTTGTTAAGCCTATCCTTAATGGCTAATGTTGGATTTATTGTCAAAACATCTCATATGGTTATATATGTCAATTTGATGTTGTGAATGCCATTAAGATGTAATGAGGTCTTTAAGAGAAACCGATGATGACAAGTTAACCTTGGTGTTGAGGAGTCAATGTTGACCACTACCTTAAATTTTAGGGGTCCAGATTGACCGTTAACATGCTACTAGTTATGCTTGCACTTGCTACCTTCTGCTGCAAGTTGCTAGTTATACTTACACTTGTTGGTATTGCTGGCTACCCTTACTGCTACTGTTACACGCCCTTACTGCTATTGCTGGTTGTGCTTACTTACTTCACGCACTTGCTACTATAGTTGGCTGCCCTTGCTGCTACTATTGCATGCCCTTACTGCTATTGCTAGTTGTGCTTACTGCTGTTACTACACGCACTTGTTACTATTGCTAGCTGTGCTTGCTGCTATTACTACACACTTTTACTACTGCAATTACTGGTTGTGCTTCACCTACTGCCGATTGCTGCAAGTCACTAGGTGTGCTACAAGCAACTGGTTATGCTGCAAGATCCTTATTTGGTGACTATTGCACATCCTGCTCTCTCTGGGGTGGTTGTTCAAATTTTTCTCTCCTTGGTGTGACTACTACACGTTCTTCTCTCCTTAGGGTGGTTGCTATACATTTTCCTCTCGTTGGTGTGGCTACTACAAGTTTTTCTCTCTTTAGTGTGGTCAACTGCTGCCTTTTTCTTCTCCCTTTGGTTTGGCTGGCTACTACCTTCTTCTTTCTTTGGTATGGCTGTTACACACCTTCTACTCTAGTTTGGTGTGGTTGTTGCACGCCCTCTTCACTATTTTAGTGTGGCTTCTGTATGTCTCCTTTGCTAGTTTCGTGAGGCTACCGGCTACTGTAACTCCTCCTTTGGCTTTGTTAAGCCTATCCTTAATGGCTAATGTTGGATTTATTGTCAAAACATCTCATATGGTTATATATGTTAATTTGATGTTGTGAATGCAATTAAGATGTAATGAGGTCTTTAAGATAAACCGATGATGACAGGTTAACCTTGGTGTTGAGGAGTCAATGTTGACCACTACCTTAAATTTTAGGGGTCCAGATTGACCGTTAACATTGACTTTAAATTTTAAGACTCAAATCTAGCCATTAATTGTAAGGCAACATGTGGGAATTAATGATGACCATTGATGATCGTGTAGCCCTAATCTCAAGGCTCTATAAATACCTCTATATGTCTTGCAAGAAAAGGGTGCACTGCAAAATTTTAAGAGAGTTGGCCAAAGGAGAAAAAATGGCAAACCTAAAGGCAAGGAGAGACAATAAGGCAACTGACCAAGGAGAGTGCAATAGCCACCAAGGAAAGGGCAAGGCAATTAGCCAAGGAAAGAAAGACAAAGGGCAAGGGAATCGGCTAAGGAAAGTGTAGCAACCATTAAGGAGAGGCAGCAAGGCAACCAGTCAAGGAGTGTGCAGTAACCACCAAGGAGAAGCAGCGAGGTGCAGCCAACCAAGGAAAGAAAGAGAGCAAGGTAACTAACCACCCACACTAGCAAACACCGCCAAAGCAACCACCCACATCAGCAAAAACCACCAAAGTAGCCATTTGCACCAACAAACCACCAAGGTAGCAACTGGCAAGAGGTAGAGCAGCAACCGATAGGAGGTAAAGCAATAGCAAAAGGGTTTGGCATTAACAAACCACCAAGGTAGCAGTTGGCAGGAGGTGGAGTAGCAACCAGTAAGAGGCGAAGTAGCAACAGAAGGGTCCTACACCAACAACCAATGTGTTGATAGCAACAGTGTGCAAAGATATCTGTAGCTCATAGGGATAGCAACAATGGTGTGAGAAAATAGCTACAACACACAAGGATAGCAATAGTGACGCGAGAAGAAAACTACAGTGCATAGATAATAGCAATAGCGTGAGCGGACAACAGCAACACAAGTTGACAGCATCAATGGGGCAAGCAGATAGCAAAAATGTGGGCGAATAATAGTAGGCACAAGTATACAGCAATAACCCGATCGGATAGTAGGAACAGCACATGTGGACAGCAGTTGTAACACGTGCAGACAACCATAGCACATGTGGAGTGCATACAGATAGTATTAGTAGCGCAAGTGGACAACAACAGCAACAGACAACATTGGCATTACGCACAGACAACAACAACAGTGCATGCGAACAGCATTAGCAGTGCACACGAACAACAGCAGCAGCACGTGCAAACAGCATTAGTAGCGTGTGTGGATAGTAGCAGTAGCACACTAGATAGCAATGGTAGTGCATGTGGACAGCAACAACAGTCCCTATGGACAGCATTAGTAGTATGCACAGACAGCAACAACAACACGTACGGACAGCATTAGCATCGTGTGCATGCAACACCAGCAGTAGGTAAGACAACACCAGTAACGAAGGAATGAGAAGATCCATATTCTGCTCTAATAGTCTATACACATTAAGTGATCATTCTCTAGGAAAGGTTTCACTACAAACCCTTGATAAACTGACTAAATAAGGGTAGGATACCCTTGGAGGGAGATCAACTCCTTGATCGGGAAATCGTTGTAAGTGGTTAAAGAGTACTCCTTCCGCAAATGGTGAAGGAGTGATTCTTCCATAACATTATTGTATCCCTTGATAGCAAGAGTGGATTGTGTGATTTAGAAGGGATCTTATCACATTATGGATCTAGCTCACACATTATAGGTGAATCACATAAAAATTATCGTATGTACTTAGGTGCTTGTGTATTGATTTTTTAGTCCTACAGTCACGTTCACATAAAGGAGAAAAATAAAAATTTGATCATCAACTCTAACAAGCCACAGATGTTAAATCCGTATCGATTTGTAAAAAGCACATATCCCACATTGATTCACCTCCTACTCAGTGTAAGACCTAAAACGATCCTCATCATGTTGATGTGGCTATCTCCTTCCTTGGTGGTTGTTGTCACCTTTTCTTTGGTTGGTTGCTGATCTCTCCTTGGCCAACTGCACCTTTCTTTGGTGTCTACCTTCTTTGCCTTGGCCGATCACTCTCTCTTTGGTGGTTGTCTCCCTCGTTGCTACTTAACCACTCTTTGCCATTCTCAAAATTTTACAGCCCACATCGGTCTTGCAAGATGTATAGGAGTATTTATAAAGCCTTAAAATTAAGGTTGCATAATTACCAAAAGTTAGCGTCTATTCCTAATGATTGCCCTACAATCAACAACCAGATTTGATTCCTAAAATTTAGGGTTAATAGTCAACATTGACTTCCTAAAATTTAGGGTCAATGGTCAAGGGTTAACAATTAACCTTAACCCCTAAAATTTAGGATCAACAGTCAACATTTACTTATTGAACTCAAGTTGACCTACTATCATCGATTTTGACCAACGACCTCTCCACATCTTAACAACATTCATAACATCAAATCAACACATACAACTATGTGAAATGTTATTGACAACAAATCCAACATTAGCCCTTGAATATGGGCTCAACAATCTCCCCCTTTGAATTTGTTGGCAACACATTAAATCTAACATTTAGCAATGCATATATAACAACCTTTGACATTCACAACTCTCCCTGAAGCATGCATCTCCCTTAAATGAGAACAATCTTTAACTCCATAGCTCCCCCTAAAACATGCATCTCCCCTAACTAGGTAATGCACATATAACAACCTTTAACATTCATAACTCTCTTTGAAGCATGCATCTCCCTTAATTGGGAACAAACTTTAACTCCATATCTCCCCTTGAAACATGCATCTCCATTAACTGGGAACAATCTTTAACTCCCCTTTTTTTTACTTCTCCTCCTAGATAGTTTCTCCCCCATTATTTATCAAGTTACTCCCCATTTTAATCAATAAATACTCTCTTTGGACTTATGCAAAATATCTCCCCCTTTGACAACAAATCTAAAGAACAATAAAAGAAGGAAAGGAAGAAGGGTTAAAGGATACCTTAACCTCTAAGGGTACTGAATACATAAGGCACCATCATTGCCAAATAAAACTAACCTTTTATCATATTTTACTACTTCCTCCAACATCTTAGAGTCTTCTATCATATATGAAGAGCAGCCACTATATAAGATCCATGGCTTTTCATTTTTGGAAACTTTTAAGATGACTTCCACAGCCATAGTCATTTCTCTTCCTCTTCTTCTTCTTCTTCTGGCCAAATTTAGGAGCATATGTAAGTATTGTCCTTTGCACTCCTTGATCAAGTAGCAATGTTTAGCCAAATGTGGGAGCACGTGTAGGTGTTTTCCATTGTACTTTTTAATTGTGCAGCAATGTCAAGCAATCCTCAATAATGTGTCCAACCTTTTCACATCTTCTACAAATTTCTACCAGCAAATCAAATCTATTTCCCAATGGAGTATGCCTTCTTTTCACCTGAGACCATCTCTTTTCTTGATAGAGTCTCCCCCTAAACTCTTACCTCATATTCCTCTTCATTATAGGCCAATTACTTTAACACACATTAGCCTTGTGCCCATACTTACCATAACTCTAGCAAAATCCTTCAAATTTAAATTTTCTTCTTTCACCAAATTCATATCTCTTATCTTCAGCAACTATTATGGTAACCTCCTTTCTATCTTTTCTCAACCTATCTCTTTTAGATGGGAGTTTTCACCATTTCCTAACCCATTTTAGCTTAGGTTGGTTTCTCTTCTCTATAGTGTCATTGTGCTTGCTTTCAAGAACAAATACAATTTCTTCTTCTTTTCTGCCTTCTCACTCAGCTTTTCAATATAGCTAAGTCCTTTTCTCCTCATGGAATGAGGTCTTTAATAGCTTAAACATTTATCCAACTTTTTGGTAGCATTCTCCTTGATGGAATTTGTCGAAGGCAACTCTCTTTTCACTTCTATGGCCTACATAAAGCTTTCTTCATGCTTTCCTAATTTGGACTCAACCTTATGGAGCTTAGTTTGTAGAATTAACACCTCTGGCTCTTGTGCAATCACCTTAGCATCAAGATATACGTGTATCTTGCCTTGCTCTACCTCAAGTATGATCAACTCCTCAATTCTCTTCAAGTACTCCTTCTCTTTTACTTACAAATTAGATTCATCAACAACAGAATTTTCATATAGCTTCCTAAGATGCTTTACCCCAGTTTTTAGCTTGCTACATCCATGGTGTGATAGGATCACTCCAAAATCACACAATCCACTCTTGTTATCAATTGATACAATTATATTATGGAAGGATCACTCCTTAACCACTTACAATGATCTGTCAATCACTTAACAAGTTAATCTCTTAATCACTCGAAGGTTTGATCTCTTAATCACTAGATGATTTGATCTCTCAATCACTTAAAGGACTAATCTCCCAATCACTCCAAAGGTCTCCTACCCTTTTTCAATAATTTTATCAAAAGGTTAATGATTAACACTTTTCTAAGAAAGAACACTTAATGTGCACAAGTTGTTATTGTAAAAAATAGATCTTCTCCTTCCATACTGTCAATCTTTGCTTAGGCTTTGTCGGTCTCTTCATTATAGGTTACCTTCACTACAGGTTATCTTTACTGTAGATTCTCTTCCCCTGCTACAAATGATGCCTCCTTGGGCCTTGGCAGGTTTTCTTCTCTGCTTGTTTCTATCTTGGAAGGTTCCTTTTCCTACTATCAGTGCTACCTCACCTACTGCCTTGGCAGGTTACTTTACCTACTACCAAGGCACATTTTTTCCTCTACTACTACAAGCTGTCAAACCTATTGCTAGGGTATGTTTTCTCCTTTACTATTACCAGCTGCTAGACTTATTGTCGGGACACATTTTCTCCTTAGCTACTAGACTTGTTGCTGGGGCACGTTTTCTCTTCTACTACTGTAAGCTACTAGACTTACTATTAGGGCACATATTTTCCTCCTACTGCTAATGCTACCTGCCCTGCTGCCAAGGCAATTTTTCTCCTCTACTACTGGTGCATGTACTTGTTACCTTCTACTAGTTGTGTTTGCACTTGCTACCTTATGCTACAAGCTACTGGTTATGCCTACTACTAGTCGTACCTACACTTGCTAGTATTTCTGGTTGCCCTTGTTGCTATTACTACACACCCTTGTTGCTATTGCTAGCTATCCTTGCTATTATTACTACACACTCTTGCTATTATTACTAGCTTTCCTTACTGCTATTACTACACACCTTTGTTGTTATTACTAGTTGTAATTCACCTATTGTTGGTTACTACAAGCTGTTAGATGTGCTGCAAGTTGCTAGTTGTGCTGCAAGATCCCTCTTTGGTGGCTCCTGCATGTCCTTCTCTCCTTGAGGTCGCTATTGCATGTTTTTCTCCCCTTGGTACGACTACTGCATGTTTTTCTCTCCTTGATGTGGCTGCTGGATGTTTCCTTGGCTAGTTTGGTATGGCTACCAACTAATACAACTTCTCTATCGATTAGTGTGGTTGCTTCTTTCTTTGGTGGTTATTGTCACTTCTTCTTTGGCTAGCGACTACTATAACTCCCTTGGCTAGCTATTGCTGCTCTCTCTTGGGCCGACTACTACACTTTCCTTAGCCAATTGCACCTCTCCTTAGGATCTGTCTTCTTTGCCTTGGCTGATCACTCTCTTTTTCATGGTTGCCTCTCTCTTTGCCGCTCAACCTCTCTTTTTCATTCTTTCTCAAAATTCTGCAACCTATACGCATCTTGCAAGATACATGGGGCTATTTATAGAGCCTTGAGATTAGGGTTACACAATTATCAAAGGTCAATGTTGATTTCCAATGGTTTCCCTACAATCAATAACCAGATTTTATTCATAAAATTTAGGATCAATAATTAACATTAACTTCCTAACTCTTGGGCCGACTGCTACACTTTCCTTAGCCAATTGCACCTCTCTTTAGGGTTTGTCTTCTTTGCCTTGATTGATCACTCTCTCTTTCATGGCTGCCTCTCTCTTTGCCACTCAACCTCTCTTTTTCATTCTCTCTCAAAATTCTGCAACCTATACGTGTCTTGCAAGATACATGGGGCTATTTATAGAACCTTGAGATTAGGGTTACACAATTATCAAAGGTCAATATTGATTCCCAATAGTTGCCCTATAATCAACCACCATATTTTATTCCTAAAATTTAGGATTAATAATTAACATTAACTTTCTAAAATTTAGGGTCAATGGTTAAAGGTCAACAATCAACCTTGACCCTTAAAATTTAGGGTCAACGGTCAACATTAACTGATTAAACTTAGGGTCAACCTACCATCATCGATTTTGACCAATGACCTCTCCACATCTTAACAGTATTCATAACATCAAATCAACACATACAACAACGTGAGATGTTATTAACAACAAATCCAACATTAGCCCTCAAAGATAGGATCAACACAACTACTGTCTTCTCTTTACTGCAGTTGCTGCCTTCTCCTTGCTACTGCTGCTACTCCTCCTTACTATTGCTATTGTTTCTCTTATGTTTTGCAAAACATACTTATGGTTTTGTAACACACTCTTATGATTTTGTAGCACACACTATCTCTTTTTGTCTACAACATGCCTATTCTTCTAGTCTGCAGAACATTCCCTCTTTTGGTCTTTCACACATCCTCTCTTTCGGTCTACAACACGCCCTTCCTTTTTGTTTGCAACAAACCCTTTCTCTTGGTCTATAGAACATCCTATCTTCTGGTCTACAACACATCCTTTCATCTAGTTTACAATACGCCCTCTCTTTTGGTCTGCAACACACCTTCTCTTCATATTTGTAGAACATCCTCTCTTCTGGTCTGCAAAACATCCTCTCTTTTGGTCCACAGTACATCCTCTTACTGTACTCTTTCTGTCGTGCCCTTAAACTATTCTTTTTGGTAGCTACTCTTTGTCATTCTGCTCCTTTTCTTTATTGTGTTTCTGCAACACATACCTCTCTTAACAGCTGCATAGATATATTATAAGCCTTGAGTTTAAGGTTGATTTATCATCAATAGTCAGCATTAATTCCCAAGGGTTACCCTATAATCAACAATCAACATTGATCCCCAAAGGTTTTCCTATAGTCAATTATTAGCATTAACTAATAAAATGTAGGGTCAATGGTCAACATTGATTCATTGACTTTAGGGTTGACCTACCACCAATGATTTTAACCAATGATCTCTTTGCATCTTGAGCTCTTTAACAAATACAAAATGCACCTGTGGGTAGCAAACACCTCTCGATAAATTTATGAGATGCTGTTAACAATAAATCCAATATTAGTCATCAAATATATGCTCAACAATCTCTCCCTTTATAATTATTGGCAATACATTAAATCCAAAAATTAGCAATTAAGTACAAGCAATAGCTTTTGACATTTATAACTCCCCTGAAACATGCATCCCCCTTTTACATATGGGCATAATACCAATTGGAAATAACCTTTAACTCCCCCTTTTTTCTACTCCTTTTTGACAATTTCTCTCCCTTTATTTAATTTTCCCTTTTGGATTTATCAAACTACTCCCTCTTTTGATCAATATATACTCTCTTTGGATTTATGTAAAATATCTCCTTATTTAACAACAAATCCAAAGAATAATAAAAGAGGGAAGAGGAGATTAGTTAGAGGCATACCTTAGACTCAAAAGGGTGGTTGAACACATAAGGTCAACCTTAACTTCTAAAACATCTCTCTTGACAAAGGTTTGGTGAATATATCTACAACTTGCTCCGTGGTAGTGTCATATTCTAGCTTTACTTCATTTTTGGACAATTTGTTCAGCCCCTTTTATCCAAGATATCCTAATCTCCTATGTCATGATAGATTCTTACCTTTGGTACTCATGTAACATGTGTTTTTGTTACTAGAAATTTGGTATAAGTTTCTATTTGTTCTTTCTCCCTTTGTAAGAACAACAGTATCACTTAATCTTTTTACTATACAACCACTCTTACTAAAAGTAACTTCATGCCTATCATCTCAAACTTGGCTAACACTAATTAAATTATGTTTTAGCCCTTCAGCATAAAGCACTTCCTCTGATATTAGCTTTTCTACACCAATTTTAGCAGCACCAACACCTTTAATCTTCAAAGCACCATCATTGTCAAATGTGACTAACCCTCCATCATATTTACTACTTCCTTCAGCACCTTGGCATCTTCTATCATATGTGAAGAGTAGCCACTATCCAGGATCCATAACTTTTCTTTCTTAGAAGCTTTTAAGGCTGTTTCCACAACCATAGCCATTTCCCTTCCTCTTCTTCTTCTTCAGCCAAACACAAGAGTATATATAGGTGTTCTCCTTTGCACTCTTTGACTGGGCAGCAATGTTAAGCATTCCTCAACAAGATGTCCAGCCTTTTCACATCTTCCATAGATTTATTCCAAGATATGAAATTTGTTTCTCAATGGAATATGGCATCTTTTCACTTGAGACTGTTTCTTTTCTTGATAGAGTCTCCCCTTAGAATCTTATCTCACATTCCTTTTTACTATAGGCTCATTACTCCAGCATACACTAGTCTTGTGCCCATAATTACTACAGCTCCAACAAAAACCTTTAAATCTAAATTTTCTTCTTTCAACAAGTTCATATCTCTTATCTTCAGCATTATGATTATTTCTCACTCCTTTAGCCACCTAATTTTTAAGTGTGGCAACCTTCTTTTCATCTTTAACCTGTCTCCTTTAGATAGGAGTTTTCATCACATCTTTCTTAACCTATTTTAGCTTGGGCTGGTTTATCTTCTCCATCCCTCCTTGTATTTGCTTTTAGGTACAAACACAATTTTCTTCTTCTCTTCTACCTTCTCATTTGACTGTTTAATATGGCGAAGTTCTTTCTTCTACATGGAATGAGGTCTTTATTTGCTTAAACACTCATCCAATTTTTTGGTAGCATCCTCCTTGATAGTATTTGCTAAAGATGACTTTCCTTTCACTTTCATGGCTTGCATAAAGCTTTCTGCATACTTCTTCAATCTAAACTCAACCTTGTGGAGCTTAGCTTGCAAAATCAGCACTTCTTGCTTTTGTGCAATCACCTTAGTGCTAAGATCTTTATGTATCTTGTCTTGCTCTACCTCAAGCACATTCAACTCTTCAATTCTTTTCAAGTACTTCTTTTTCACTTTAAACTCCTTTTCCTTCACCTAGAGATCATATTTATCAACAACATAATCTTTATTCAATTTCTTGAGATGCTTTACCTTTTTTTTTCCAACTTGTTGTTTTTATGCAAATAAGCTCTCAATTCATTCTCAAGTTACTACACCAACTCTTTCTCTTCCTCTTCAATTGATTCCTCATCACTTGAGGATTTTTGTTCAACATCCACCTATACAACCAGCACATTTTTTACAATATCATCATCGAAATTATCATCAACTTCTTCTTCAAAATCTTCTTCATCTAGCTTGCTCAAAAAATTTCTTCTTTTAGATTTAAAGAGTTGCTTTTTCCCATTGGACCTTAAATTTCCAACTTTAGAATAGCTGGATTTAATTATTCTCCTCTTTGGGGCTAGCTCATCATCATCATCACTATTTAATTTTTTTTCTCTTTGGGCAATCTATAGTAAAGGGCCTAATTGCTCCACAACTAAAGCACTTCAAGGGTAATTTTCCCTTGTACTTTCCTTTTCCTTTCCTCATATTTTTGGTAATGCATGTCATAACTTTATCAAGTTTAATATCACCATCTTATTCTTCAGAGCTACTATTGAATTCTTCTTCTCAATCTTTAATCTTTAATTTCTTCATTGCCTTGAAGGTCAACTCCTTCTCTATCTTAAACTTCTTTTATTTCTTAATTGAGGCTATTCTTATTTCATAAGCCACCAATATGCTATATAAATCATCTAAGGGCAATCTATCCAAATCTCTATCTTCTATAAAGGAAACTTTGGCATTAAAAGCTTCTAATAAGGTTCTAAGTATATTCCTTGTAGCATCGTTGATCTCCTCTCCATAGCCTCTAATAGAGCATATAATTTCATTTACTCTTGTAAAAAAGGCATCCATAAATTCATCATTTTGCATCTTTATATCTTCAAATTTGCTCCTCCATATTTGTAATTTAGTTTTTTTTACAACCTTGTCTCCTTCATAAATATTATTTAATTTTTCCCAAATTTATTTAGTTGTGTTACACCTCATCACTTTGGTAAATTCATTATTTGATAAGGAGGCATATAAGGCATTTCTCGCCTTTTCATCACACTCTAAATTCTTCTTATCAATAGGTAACATAGCAACAACTTCAGCAATAGGGTTAAAGCCATTGACAGCAAATTCAAACACATCCAAACCAAGTGACATCAAATATAAAAGCATTCTATTCTTCCATAACTGATACTTTTATCCATCAAAAGTGGGAATGCCTTTGCTATTAATACTATTCATGCTCTCCAGGATATTAAACAATAGTAAATATAAAGATTCACAGCAGCAATAAACAATTTCAAATCAAAGCAGACAAAATTGATCAACAACGGAACCCAAGCACTCATACCACTTGATGAGGACCTTCTAGGGTCTCACACGGAGAGGGGGAAGGGTAAATCAGTGTGAGATGTTTACTTTTGACAAATCTGTCCTGATTAAACCTCTGTGACCTATTAAATTCGATGATACAATTTTATCTTGCTTCTTTAGGCGAGAACAATCGTATGAATATCAAGCAAGTTCAAGCACCTGAGAACACATAAAATTTTTATGTGGTTCACCCACAATATGTAAGCTACATTCACGGTGTAATAGGATCACTCCTAAATCACACAATCTACTCTTGTTATTAAAGGATACAATATAGAAATATAAAAGATTGTCTTCTCCATCGAAAGAAATGCTATTATCTCAGATATATTACATAAAGAATTAACCAAATTTGCCTAATGTAGAGGCAATCAAGAAAACTTAGCCTATTTCTATATTCCTATTATATTAGTTTTAGTTCAACTTGTCCTAAATAAATATCTTCAACATTGGAGAAACCAACGAATCTCTAATTGTATTGTCTTTTTTTTTTAGTTTATCTATATCCATATTTCTAATAATATGAATGAGACTTAAATAACTCTGTTGATCTATAAGAGAACGAACTCCTTGAATATCAGGAGTTGTAGCATCAAGGATTCATTTTTTAATATTCAATGAGCATCTTGTATTTCATAAAACGGTTTTTCTTTATCCATGGGAAATGAGTTTCGATGTATTGGGGGTATCCATATTTATGAAGCTTTAATTTTCATGCTTATCCTTATGTCACCAAAAAAAAAATCCAAGGAATTGATTTTTACTTGGATTCTGATAAACGATAAATAAATATTTGTTTGCCAGAAATTAAAAAACAAAATTAACTAATTGAGTTCAATTTAATATTGATTAATTCAAAACATTCAAGAATAAACTTCTTTTTTCTATTTTATATTTATTAAAAATTAGTTATATCTTTTTATATTTATTAGAAGGAACACTCCTTAATCACTTACAATGACTGATCACTCAAAGGAATGATCTCCCAATCACTCCAAGGGTCTCCCACACTTTTTCGAGAAGTTCATAAAAAGTTTATGACTAAAAATTTCCTTTAAAAGATCGCTCAATGTCCACAAACTAGTGTTGCAAAAAACAGAACTTCTCCTTCCTCACGGTTGGTCTTTGCTCAAACTTTGTCAGTCACTCTTCTATAGGTTCTCTCCTTTTCTTTCTGCTACTATTGGTATCTTTTCTCTTCAAGTTCACTCCTCTATAAGTTCTCTCCTCTACAAGTTATCTCTTTGTTACCAATTCTCTCCATTGATGTAGGTTCTCTCCGCTACAAGTTTTCTCTGATCTTTGTAGTTCTCTCATCTGCTGCAAGTTATCTCTAATCTCTACAGGTTCTCTCCTCTACCAATTTTCCCCTTTATAAGTTCTGCTCTCTGCAGGTTCCTCCTTTGCAAGTTCTCTCCACTATTACACTTTCCTTTTCTTCTGGTGCTACTATTGTTTCCTTCTATTACTACACTCTCTTTCTGCCATGCACTCTCTCTTTCTCTTCTGTTATTGTTGTTGTCTCCTTCTTGTTTCTGCTACCTTCTTATTGAGTTTCTACTCACTGCTCTTTTTTCTCTACTGTCTTAGCAACCATGTTTAGCCTTTTCTCTATTATGCTACATAGCTTTCTATTGTTTCTATTCTACACAGCTCTCTACTATCTTTATACCACACAGCTTTATGTTGTCTCTATGCCATACAACTCTCTTCTCTTTATTGTTGATGCTGTCTCTTCTCCTTGTTGTCGCTACTACCTTCTCCTTGATGCAACTACTACCTTCTCCTTGCTACTACTACTACCTTCTCCTTACTATAGCTACTACCTTCTCCTTGCTACTACAGTTGTCTCTCTTATATTTCACAAAACATGCTTATGGTTTTACAGCACACTCTTTTGGTTTTACAGCATATGCTCTCTCTTCTTGTCTACAACATGCCCTTTCTTTTAATCTGTAAAATGTTCTCTCTTTTTATTTACAACACGTCCTCTCATCTAGTTTGTAACACGCCTTCTCTTTTTATCTATAGCACACTTTCTTCTAGTCTATAAAACATCCTCTCTTCTGGTCTGCAACACGTCTTTTTTTTTAGTCTACATTACACCTTCTTGTCAAGCCCATAACACACCTTTTCTTCTTGTCTGCAACACGCCTTTTCTTCTAGTCTACAGAACATCCTTTTTTCTATTTTGTAGCACGTCTTCTTGCCATTCTCTCTCTGTCGTGCCCTTTACCTATTCTTATTAATGGCTACTCTTCGTTGTTTTGATCCTTTTCTTTATTATGTTTCTATAGCACACACCTCTTTTGATAGCTACATGGATATATTTATAAGCCTTAAGTTTAAGGTTGCCCTATCATTAATGATCAGCATTGATTCCCAAAGGTTACCTTACAATCAACGGTCAACATTGATTCCCAAGGGTTACCTTACAATCAACGATCAGCATTAATCCCTAAAATTTAAGGTGAACAGTTAACATTGACTCCTCAAATTTAGGGTCAATGATTAATATTGACTCATTGACTTTAAGGTTGACCTGTCACCAATGGTTTTGACCAACAATCTCTCTACATCTTAAGCTCTTTAACAAATACAAAATGCACCTATGGGCAACAAACACATCTCGACAAATTTATGAGATGTAAACAACAAATCCAACATTAGCCATCAAAAATGGGCCTAACAGGGCTATTCTCATTTCATAAACCACCAATATGTTTTGTAAATCAGCTTTTCCAAATCACTATCTTCTATAGAGGAAACATTAGCATTAAAAGCTTCTGGTAATGTTCTAAGTATCTTCTTTACCACAGTAGCATCGTTGATCTCCTCTTCATAGCCTTTAATGAATCATATATTTACTCTTGTAAATAAGGCATCCATAAATTCATCATTCAGTATCTTTATGTCTTCAAATTTGCTCCTTTAAATATAGTTTGGCTTCCTTCATAAATATTCTTTAATTTGTCCCAAATTTGTTTGGTTATGTTACACTTCATCACTTTGGTGAATTCTTTGTCTAACGATAAGGCATATAAGACATTTCTAACCTTTTCATTATACTCTAAATTCTTCTTATCAATAGGATTTATGGCAACACCTTCAATAACAGGAAATTCAAACACACCTAAACTAAGTGACAACAAATATGGGAACATTCTATTCTTCTAAAATTGATAATTTTATCCATCAAAAGTGGGAATGTCCTTGCTATTAACATTGTTCATACTCTCCATGATATTAACCAATAGTAGATATAAAGCTTCACAGCATCAATAAAACTTTCAAATTTGAGCAAAATGGATCAATAAAAGAACCATGCTCTAATATCAAATAATGAGGACCTTATTAAGTCTCACACTAAGAAAGAGAGGGGATAACTTAATATGAGATGCTTACTTTTTACAAATTTATTCCGATTAAACCTCTATAACCTATTAAAAATGATAATCCAAGTTTATTTTACTTCTTTATATGAGAATGACTATATGAATATTAAGTAAGCATAAGCACCCAAGAACACACAAAATTTTTTATGTAATTCACCCACAATGTGTGAGTTACATCTACAATGTAATAAGATCACACGATCCACTCTTATCATCAAGGGATATAGCTAATGTTATGGAAGGATCACTCCTTAACTACTATGAAAAGATCACTCCTTAACCATTGACAATGATCTCTTGATCACTTAAAGGGTTAACCTCCCGATAACTTTAAGGGTCTTCTACCCTTTTTCAAGTACATAAAAAGTTTATAACAAACACTTCCCTAAGAAAAATCACTCAATATGCACAAGCTACTATTAAAAAAAAAAGATATTCTCTTTCTCATTGCTGGTTTCTCTCCTCAAGCTTTATTGTTATTTCCTCTACAGATTCTCTCCTTTTCTTTTTGCCACTATTGCCTCCTTCTTTCTACCACTGTTACCCCCTTTGGCCATGCACTCTCTCTTTCTCTTCTACTACTTCATGCTTTCTCTTTCTTATTGTTACCGTTACCTCTTTCTGCAGGTTCTTTCCTTCTGCCTCTATAGGTTCCTCCTTTTATAGGTTCTCTTCTTTGCTACAAGTTCTCTTTTGTCTTTGCAAGTTCCTCCTTCTACCTCTGTAGGTTCCTCCTTTTACAAGTTCTCTCCTCTTACCTCTACAGGTTCTTCCTTCTACAGATTCTCTTCTCT
The DNA here is from genome assembly GCA_037897445.1 of Ceriops zippeliana. Lineage (NCBI taxonomy): Eukaryota > Viridiplantae > Streptophyta > Magnoliopsida > Malpighiales > Rhizophoraceae > Ceriops > Ceriops zippeliana. The sequence continues at coordinate 100,869 of JBAPLH010000135.1, read as the reverse complement.
GCTACCGATTCTCTCTTGTCTCTACAAGTTCCTCCTTTTGCCTCTATAGGTTCCTCTTTCTGCAAGTTCTTACCTCCTTCCTTTGTAAGTTCCTCCTTTTATAGGTTCTCTTCTCTACTACCAATTCTCTCCTATCTTCTACACTGTGGGTATTTACCTTCTGCACTATCGGTCACAACTTCAGCACTACCTCTTTATAGTTTTCCTTTTTCTACTCTACCTCTTTGTAGATTTTCTTTTTTTGTCCTACCTCTCACAACTTCCTGCTACTTATTGTTTTTTATTATGCAACTTTTTCCTTTTACAGTTTCTTTCCTCTATAGGTTCTCTCCTCTATTGGTTTTCTCCTCTACAGGTTCTCTCTTTTGCAAGTTCTCTCTTCTATAAGTTCTCTCTTCTACAAGTTCTCTCCTCTACAAGTTCTCTCCTCTACAGATTCCTCCTTTTGTCTCTGCAACTTTCTCCTTTTGCCTCTACAGGTTCTTGCTTCTATAGGTTATCTCCTCTTACCTTTATAGGTTCCTCCTTTGCCTCTACAAGTTCCTCCTTTTGTAAGTTCTCTTATCTACTACCGATTCTCTCTTATCTCTATAAGTTCCTCCTTTTACCTCTATACATTCCTCCTTCTGTAAGTTCTCTTCTCTACTACCGGTTCTCTCCTGTTCCTTTTGGTGGCTACTTTCTACCATTGAAATCTATTTCTCTATTACATTTCTACAACTAACTCTTTCTTCCTCTGTTATGCCCTCTCTTATTTTCTACAACACACCTACCTTTTGTTTTTAGCTATGCTCTCTGTTATTCCCCTCTTTCTATAACTTACACCTTTTTTTATCTCTATGCTCTCTCTCTGCTATGTTTTTCTTTTGGTAGTTGTATAGGTATTTATAAGCCTCAAGTTTAAGGTTGCCTATCATCAAGAGTCAACATTAATTCTTTAAATTTAGGGTTGCCCTATCATTAATAGTCTGCATTGATTCATTAAATTTAGGGTTAACAATCATCATTAAATTTGACTTAAAGTCATTTACAAAGGCAAGGCCTGTCTAAACAACACACTACCATTCCCACCAATATTGTCTTCCTTAACCCTTCAATGAATCAACTACCAATAATTTATAAATGCAACAAACACATCTCAGTGGCATTCACAAATGAATGAGATGTTGACAACAAATTCAATATTAGCCATAAAAAATGGGCTCACAGGAGGTTGAGAATCTCAACAGTTAGGTTTTATAAGGTAGATTTATAACTAGCGAGGGGTTAGATGTTTATCTTAAATCTATGATTAAAGAGATGGAAGAGGTATCAAAAAATCTCAAGCCTTGAGATCTCCTATTAAAGGCTAGGGTAACCTTCCTATCTTAGTTTTGCTGGACTTTAGTGAGTTTAGTGTTTGGTTCTGCCTAAGGTGGTGGCTCAAGATTTATGGAATTTTTAAGGATCTAGTCCTCTAGTAGGGTGACATCTTTCCACTAAATTGATATCAAAATTATAGTATTAAAATGAGATAAATTAGTTTGTAAAAGAAAGGTTTCTCCTTTTAGGGAACACACTTTGTTTTTTAATGTAAATGCAAATGACATAACTTTATGATAGATTTTGTCAATCAAGGTTACCAAAATTGATCCTTCTAGCATTTTGTAATTATAGGTTTTGATTTGCAATACAACACTTTACAAAACATTTTTGTCTTTCAAAAAAATTGTAAGGTTTGAAATAGTTGAAAGATATCGGACTACTACAGACACTTAACTTTACAGTGCTCAACAGTGAATCTTCGTACTTGAGAAACCTAACATCCTAAAGGAAGGCAAGTATGGAAGTATTCAAACCTTCTTTTGTAAGAGGTTTTACTCTAACTTGGACCAATTCAATATAGATGTTTTTGTATCATTTCCTATAGTGGTTTAGAAGAGTTTTTGAAGAAAGAAGATAAATGGTTTCAAAAGGTTTTGAAAGTTGAACATCTTTGTCATCTATTTTAATTGTAAAATCAATTTTCATAAAATCAAGTTTTGATTTTTTATATATCTAGTTTTTATGAATCTTAGAAATTTCCCAAACATCGATCTCTTTTTGAAAATTTTCAATAGTGATTTCTTTACTATTGATATTTAAAGAGGAAGAAAAAAGAAGAAGGAAAAGAAAAAGGAAAAAAAGAGTTTTCAAAGGTAAAAGAAGATAAATAGGAAGTCATTTTGCAAAAGACTGGGTTCATTTTTTCAAAAGAATAAAAACATTAATATATTGCTTCCTACTATCCAAGGATCAAAGTAGGGAACACAACACCTTCAACATATGATTAAAATCTCAATACACTTTAAGGTCACTTAAGAACACTTGGAAACAATAAGATAATATTTAAAACCTTAAGAAAACCAAACTAACAAAATAAATGAAGAACAAATACCAAATACAAATCACTCCTCTCCCCTAGGCTCTAATACCACTAGCTTTGATACCACTGTGTCTTCAAATAGAAGAATACACATGAAGAAAACAAGAGAACATGAGAAAGAGTGAGAAAACTTAGAGAGAGAGAGAGAGGATAGACACAAATGGTGAAGAAATATTATTGAACTGGCAGAGAATGTTTTACAAGGAAAGTTTACATATAAAGAGAGAAAGAGAAAGAGAGAGAATGCATTTAAAGAGAGAACACTAAGGGATAGTAAGGGACTTCTAACCAAATGCCTTCCTTCTTTATACATGCTCCTTTTTATAGAAGTTTAAGGAGCTTCCTTAGGTGGGGGTCATCATGGTTGTTTTATCTTCTTTTGATATAGTGGCAAATAAGTGGAATTCACTTTTTTGAAAAAAGCCTTTTGAGTTTATGAAGAATCTACTTTCCACCTAAGTGGTTTTGTCATTTTGTGATGATGGTCCTATAAAGGGAATCTGCTTTCGATTGAAAGACATTTTGTCATTTTTTCAAATTTATTGGAAGGAATAGTCTAAAGCAATCATCTTCATTGTCTTTAAGCATGTCTATTAAATTTTCATCTCCATATATGCTTGAGTCCTAAGTTTAGGTAACTTGGGCCAAAGTTCCTTTTAAAGAGGTTTCAAAATGCAATATATATTTCATTATTGTAAAGTATTCTTCTTTAGTTTAGGCCTAGTATAGCCTTGTTGTTGCATAGGACTTCTAGGTTAAGAATAGTGTATTGGCTTTTGCAATAACTAAGTCTAGTTAATGGACCCTCTAGTTCCCCTCTAGCCATTTTTATACAACTTTCTTGGTGAGATTTTTTAAATTTCTAAAGGCATCTCACCATTTTACTCTAAATTTTTTTATCATAATAGGGGTATCTTTTTTAGTTTAGAATTCATAATACCAAGATAATACCTATAATAAAAAAAATTACATGGAAATGGAACAAAAGAGAGAATTTTGATTCGTCCTTTATAGGTTCATAATTAGTTTTGAATTCTTTTCATTTTGGATAAGGAAAGTATTAAACCATGCTTACTGATAATTCTAGTAATTAAAGAATAAGCAATGGTAATACTTGGTTTTGAAATTGGTTAGGAACAATTTAAGTTTTGGAAGGGCTTGTCCCCAATCTAATGGGTTAAGGATTTTTTGGATTTGACATGTTGAATATCCAAGTTTTGTAGGGTTTTCCTCTTGAAGGAAGTATTTAAATTTGGTAGACCCGATGTATTCAATAATGGTCATATAGTATTTTTAGGATTTTATGCTATCAATAGGTATATAATGTCATCTAGTAGGGAAAGCCTTTAATATGGCCTTTGATGGATTTTCATGGAAGAAATCATCTTCCATAAGTAAAAAATTTTGAAAATCACTTTTCTCAAAATATTTTAAGTCTATCACTATGTTAGAAAAAAACAAAATAGTCATGATGACTCCTACTTAAGGAAGCTCTTTAAACCTCTATAAAAAGGAGAATGCATAAGAAAGGAAGACATTTTACTATCCCTTAATGTTGTCTCTCTAAATTCATTCTCTCTCTCTCTCTCTCTCTCTCTCTCTCTCTCTCTCTCTCTCTCTCTCTCTCTCTCTCTCTCTATGTATTTATTACTAACTCTAAATCTGAGCTTACAAGTAGCACAAATAAAGAATTAAAGCAAATAGATGAACTTCAAACCTCTTTATTTGAAGATGAAACTGATCCAAAACAGGTAAATGTGCTTATTAAGAATCAAGAATTATTACTTGATATTATTAAGCATATTACTGATCTTTCCATCTAAAACAAATACCTTGAAAAACATCTGACAACCTTTAAATAAGTATTCTTTATTTTAATGTAGCAGATAAAACTATTAATGCTTTAATTTGAGTTGTTTATGTTGTTTAAATAATGAATATTATGTCATAATATTTGAAAAATTACATAAAGAGTACCCTTTTTGTCTAAATTTTAATTCTATATTTCAATCTATTAATGATGGTCATTAAAGGGAATATGTTGAATTTATGATTCATAATAGCAATTTGTTTAAGGCTAACAATTTATTCATTCCATGTACATCACATCATGACCTTTAGGTTACTAGTCATTTATGAAAGGATAAGACCATTGCATTTATTATGGATAGTTTCTACTAGCCTTCCTTATAAAAGGATTTTTTTTTTAGGATTGTGTCACAGTGTTGCACTTGTCAAGATGTTAAAATTAAAAATTATAACATTGATGTATACACTTCACTTCTTATTATATATGTATTGGCATGATTTGCATGAATTTTGTGCTTAGTTTGCTTAAAATAGTCGTGGTCATGATTTCATTCTTGTTGTTATGGACAAACGTTCTAAAATGGGTCATTGCATTCTATAGAATAAGTCCACTAATGCATCTCATATTGCCAAGTTACTTTTTTAAAGAAATTATCAAGTTGCATGGTTTGCCTATATCTATTATTTCTAATAAAAAGATGTCAAATTTGTTAGTTACTTTTGAAAGACAATTTAAAAATTATTTAAGGCTTGTTTGAGATTTTCCTCTACATTCCACCTTTACATATATGGTTAAACTAATATAGTTAACTAAAGTTTAGGTGATTTACTTAAGAGTCTTATGGGTCAAAAATAAAGCAATTGAGACTTAATCATATAGACTAATGAATTTATCTATAATTATTTTGTTAATAGGTTCATTAGTAAAAATCGTTTTGATATTGTTCATGGCTACACTTCACATATACCCATTGATCTTGTTTTTTTTTTCCCTTAATATTCATTCATTTAAATCTACTAAAAAATTTTCCAAATACATCCATGACATGCATGTTAAGATCAAACACAAAGTTACTTTGAGTGATATTGATTATAAACTTGTGGGTAATGTGCATTGTTGGAAAAAACATTTCAATGTGTATGATTTTGTAATAGTTTAGATTCAACTTAAACATTTTCATAAAAACTTCTCAAATAATTATATACTCAAGCTATTGTTCCTTACTCTATCATTAAAAAACTTTAATCTAATACACATTTACTTGATTTGCCTACTAACTTGAATATTAGTTTTATTTTTAATAAGGAAGATTTATCACCTCATTAAAGCACTTTCAAACCTTTTATTTTTCCTCCTAATCTTTCTATAAGAACTATTATATTGAAAATGTTATCTTTTGCTTTATATGCTAAAAACATTGAAAATATCTTGAAAGATAAGTAAATTGGTTCTTCTTAAGGTAGATTTTGATGTTAACTTGTTTAATGAAAAATACATCCTATTTTTAATGAAAAATAAGCCTTCTATTTTGCTATCTTAACGAAATCAAGTTCTTTTCAACCAAAGAAGAATAATGAAATAAATGATGAGAGAACATATTTTTAGAAGAAGTATTCTAAAAAATTTTGTTTTTACACTTCAATCAGATTTTTTATTTATGATATTTTTATTGACACTCTTATTAACATTCTATTATTCAAAATATTTTCATTATTAGGATTCTCTTATTTAGAATTTTTCATTTGCACACTTGTTAGAATTCCTTTATTTGAAATATTTTCATTTTTTATTCAAGTTATTTTTGGATCTTTTACCTTTTAGTAGAAATTTTCTTTTTAATATCATTTTTACTTTCTTCTTTAATTAGCATTATAAATAAGGTTCATTATTAGGATTATGAATTAGATATGTCTATGAATATTACACTAGTATTAGATAACGAATTTAGTTTTCAAGTGAATTCTCATGTTTAATTTAAATTTCAGGTAAATTCTCATATTGATTTTATATTTTACTCTTAAGTTTATTCTCATCCTATTTCATATATTTTGAGATTATATGTTGTTTATTTGGTTGTAGAAATTGTAAACAAGATGTGTCATATATAACAAACATGTTGACTCATTTGCAATCTTAGAAAAAGCATGTGTTTTAAGTAAGGTTAGTTGTATTTTTTTTAAGAGTTATTAAAGTAATCAAAAGTTGATGGTTAAATGCATTTAACTCTATGGTAATTTGCCTTTTCTATTTTGCTTTCATGTTATTTTAATTTATACTATACAATGTTTATAGTTTATTATTTTGGTAATGGAAACCTCTTTATAGATTTATTAATTTTAAAATTCTTTTATAATTATAAAAATATTTTTAAAAATTTAAATATTATGAAATTTAATCTTTTTTAATTGTTGTGATTATTTTTTAGAACAATTTTAGAAATTATAATTTTTTTTAATTTTAATGTGTTCAATTTTTGTATCTCTAACAAATTTTTACAAAAAAAATAAATTCTAAAAGGTTTCAAAAAAATAAAGAAAAAAATCATGATGACTAAAAAAAATTAAATATCTCATAATATTTAAATTTTGAAAAAAAATTTAAATTAAATATGAACTTTAAAAAAATTAATGAAATTATTAAAAAATCTCCATTATCCAAAGTATAGATCTTAAAACTTTTATAGTGCATATTAAACTATCAAAAATAAATAAAATTCTAAAAAAATAAAAAAAAGTTAAATATATTTAACTCGAAGACTATTTTTTTATTTTTTTTCTTTTTTCTCATGCTGGCATGGATACATGTAAACTGTAATTTTATTTAAAGGAATTTACTTAGAACGAAGTCATATTAGTAATATACATTGTTATACCAAAATTCTTTGAGAAATAAATAATACTTTAAAAAATAATTTTAGTACTAAAGAATAACTTTGTGCACAAGAGTGAAAGGTCTAGAATTATAATATTTTAAGTTATTGTAATGTGACCTAAAGGTTATGCATTTAACTCACAGGAGCAGACTCCTCATATTAGGACTATGTGCGAATGTTATCGTGAGGATATTGTCTACTAAAACTACCTCTTTTTTGTGCAGACCAAATTTTTAACTTTTTTTTTTTCTTCATATGAGCCATCTAGATTTTTTTTTATGCATTGTATTTATTTGTGGATTGTCTTCATTGTAGCAACACAACAATTAGAAGTTAGTAACATCGTAAACCTGATATAGTTAAAATGAAAATTATAAAAAGAAGAAGAAGAAGAAGAAGAAGAAGATAATATAGTTGAGTGTCCTATCCGGCGTCGGTTTTATCATTTTAGTCAAGTTGGCAAACAGCCAGACAGCGGAGCAGAGAAGAAACTTAAAAGGGTATCTCCAAATTGCAAGTATGATTTTTATTTCTAAAGTTCAAGTGGCAAATAAATTGCATTACGCATTTGTTAGAGAAAAAAGCAATATTAGACTCAATCACATTAATTACCAGTGATGGCGTAGCGAGGGGCGGAATAACCTTGGGGGCCAATAACATGTGTGATCACATGCCCTCTCGTCCTCTTCAGGACCATCCTTTGTAAGCTCAAAATAATGATAGTTTGGCGGTGCAGTCCTACAAGGCGCGCAAAACGTGGGAACAAAGATCTTTAGCACAACAAGTTTCCATTTACACAACACTGCAAGTGAACAACTATAATAATAATAATAACCCTGTATGACAATTGATCGGTGGGTTCTGGGGTTATGGGACCTTTGAGTTGGAAAAGAATACCTGGGACTGCTCTTGATTTTTCATCAACGGACATTGATGGTAATCTTTGATGATGCTGGAGAAGAAAAGCGCAAGGTTTGAGCGCATGAAGACGAGGATTGAGGCGGGACTGAAACTTGACTTTGCCATTTGAGAGTGGAGAAAGGAACAAAAATGCTGGATTTTTGCATTTGCACTTCCATCGTCTCCCTAGTTTTGCTCAAGACTTGGTGAATTTTGAGCCTCAATTTTAACCCCGAACTTCTTTAGCTTTCACGAACAATTATGTAATTAATAAATTCGGAAGCTCTATGGTTTTTTAGTTGTTATAACGTCCTAGTAAAAGAAATTAAATATAGATAATTCTAATGTAGATAGTTAGAAGTTGAAGCATCTTACATTAAATTTTAGAGTTGACTTTGGATGAAGAAAAATACTAAAGCAAACATAAAAGGGAGGTGTACGTTGGGTGGGTGCATATATATTGCACGATGTTTCGTATTGTTATAGTGTTGTCGGAAGGATCGGATTAAAGACCGAGCAGGAAGACTTGATGTAACGATTAGAAATGGACGCATCATTATTCACTCAATAGCCATGAACTTGCTCTCGTTATCATTTTGTTCGTTTGTCTACGTTAATTATAATTAGAGAAGGAAGGGAGTGGAGTGTGGGGGGGGGGGGGGGGGGGGGGTTTTTTGTTTTTGTCTTGGGGCGGGGCGTGCAAAGGTTGATCCCCAGTTAAGTAGATAGTCCAAGAATTGTCCGAGCATGTCGAGCTTTATAAGAGCATAAAACCTGGAGAGAATCTGCAAGTTGTAAAACCAGACAGGACATCACTCCAAAAAATTGGACTTAAGTGTATTTTTAAAAACAGAGTGGTTGGTTGGTCATAAAGATTAATATGGGTCCCCCGCATAGGCCTTGCCAAGTTAAAGGCCCATCAACTGGCAAATTTGGGTCCCACATCGTTCCCATTGCAATTGTCTTCATGCCTGTTTCTTACCCAGTAAAAATGTAAAGATGGCCTGCGTTTCTAGGCCAGATATAGGTAAATTCACAGTTGTATTCTCATTTTTGCATGTTCAATAATTCTATCTATACATCTTCTTCTTCTTCTTCTGTTTTTTTTTTTTTTTTTTTTTTTTTTGGCCTTTTGGTAACGCGACCCTTCCAACTTCAGTTTTTCTCCTTGATCAAAAACCTTCCCATGGAATCTTTCACGCGGGAACATGCTTTTGTCGAAGAATTACTGTGTGCTGGTTGCATTGCATCCAAATCCATCTCAACAAAAAAAAAAAAAAAGGTAAAGCCTTCTACAGATGATAAATGGACGGTCTACCGTTACATTGTAAACAAGCACAAATTAATGTGAAATTCAGAACAAATATCTTACAAAAAAAAAAAAAACTGTGGTGGTTAATTGTCTAATTTTAGCTACTAATTAATATATTCAAAGAAAAAACAAATCTTTTTGCTGAATTCAATCCATTCATGTCACGTATTCAGCAAATGAAGTCGAAGTCTATGTTCTACCTAAGTAGCAAAAAATTTATATGTGACATATTAATTAATATAAAGGTCGTCGCATTTTGAGGCGACTTGTGCTGGGAGCCACATTGGCTGCCCAACATTAATGGCTTTATTTCCGCAAAGGTACATCAGCAGTTGAATTTGGCAATTATGAGACAGAGCAGCTGTAAAGGAAAGATGAGGAGGGAGGACTGTGCCAGGCAATTTGGTGGTCCGGACTCTGGAAAGTGGCTTGGCGGTACAATTTATTAGACGTGCAATTAAGATGGGTGAGCCCACCCCAACCGTACGCTCTCACCTTAGACGACTGCTTGGGGACCGCACAAACGCAGATTCGCCGCTCGCTCACCTTGAGACGTCTGGCCGAACGCGAGGAAAGTCAACTCGAATTAATGTCATTTAGAATCATATTTACTTACAAATTAACTTACATTTAGATTGTTCTAAATTTAAGTTATTTGAATTTGAATTTAATTTATATTGATCTATAAATTAACAAATTATTATTTAAATATTAAATTTTATCTTATTAAATATTACAACATTTATACATATTATTTATTATTTATTATGTTAATTTATTTCAAATATATTTTTTATTTTCCACTAATTTTGTTTTATTATTTGAATTGATTTGTTTATATATATATATACTTTGCTTTGTTATTTTGAAAAACAAATCAAGTTGTTTAAATTAAGTTGAGTTTAACCTTAATTTTTCAAATTTTTTTCAACATGGATCATCTTTGAATCAAATTATTTTTAAATTAAGTTTGTATCAGTTTGTCTCCTACATTTAATTATCTATGTGAAATATATATTTAGGATACCGTACTAATGTAAGTCAAATAAAATTTTATATTTAATTTAATGTCATTTAAATCTTATAATAATTTATACATTACATTTTAAAATGTACAAAAATGTATTATAACTAACGATTGTTAGTTAAACTTAATAGAAGTGATTAAAAAAATTACTTATTCTTCTTTCTAATAAGTTTTATAATGCTTCAGAAAATAGTTTTGGATATCAACAACTTGGACAAAAAAAAAAAATGTAATTTTATCTAAAATTTTTAATGGCAAACCGTCATTGAAAAAATCAACGCGATAAACACTCCAACACCAAAACTTGACTTCAAAACGATATTTTTTTTTTTTTTGGCTTTTAATAAACTTAGGTTAATTTAATACATTTAGGATATTTATAATGATGTTTTTTTATTTTTATTAGCAAATATCTAACAAAAGTGGATGATTGTTACTGTACTGAAATATCAATAAGTTTTTGTTATATTTGTGGATTTAGAGTGTAAAGTATTATTGAATGTAAAATAAAATATGTTAAATATAAATTTTGTACTAATTAGGCTAAGAAGCTTGAAATTACAATGACGTTTATGGTCTGAAGAAATTCTCCTAAATGCCCCACGGCTTTTTGCGAATGCAAGTTTTGCTTAGACAGAAATATTACATAAAGAATAGCCAATGTTCCATTATTGCTATCGTTAGTTGTAAATTTCTAATTGTTCAAAGTATTGTCACAAATAAGAAATAGAAGTATAAATTTATAATAAATAATTATAATAATAATATTATTTTACTTTTGTTAGTCTCGTATTGGAAACAAACAACAGACATGGAACTCTTCCTTAAAACGGCACTAGGTTAAAAGATTGGATGTTTGTAGCATGTTGTCGTAACTTTATATAGTACACCTTATTATAAGATTTATTTGTAAAAAAATTTAGTATTTCTTATCTATTTCTTTGTCATAAAAGATTTAAGAGTAAATATTGAAATTAAAGTTTAGGTTAACCCTTATACATGATGATTATATTTTTTTAAAAAAAATAATAATTTATTAAAATATATAACTCTTAAATTTATAAATTTAAAATTTTCTTATTAGATAAAGATTCTTTCTATTTAACGTGGGGGTGAGTTTATATTTAAAAATTTACCCATTTTAGCCGTTACAGTGTGCATTCAGTTTTTCAAGCTGCCGCGGTTTTTTCTTATTCGGACATAAAAAAAAAAAAAAAGACAAAAAAAACAGCCACATTGATTTGATTTGTGCTGCCAGTACTGTTTTTTTTTTTAATGTGCTTTTTAATTCCCTCTCTCTAACCCTCTCCTCTCTTTTTTTTTTTTTTTTCTTCCTCCTAATTAGCTTTCGTTTATTGAGTAATCGTTAGATTTTCAAATCCCACGATTTGATATTGCCTATGCATTGTAGAATAGGAAAAAAAAAAAAAAAAGGAAATTTATGTTGGATTTAGGACAAGGGTATTTAAAGAAAAAAAAAAAAGACTCAACAAAGTACTCTTCCTTTGTTTTTTTTTTTTTTTTATAATTAATACAGCGACTTCAATTTTGCACAAAGTAAATTTATTTGATTTGATATTTTGCAATGGTGGATAGTGTGATAAAAATACAGGTTAAACCAACTTTTGTTTTTTTTTTTTTTTTTAAAAAAGAGTGTAAATCTAATTGATTACGTAACAAAGTGACACCCCCCCCCCTCAACAGATCAAAGAGTAATACAAAAGAAAATACTGAAATCAAGAGAAAAATAGAAACAAACTTGGATAAAATGATGCCTTTTTAGTTTAAATAAAAAGAAAAAGAAGGGAGAAAAAACAATTTGCACGTCGGATTGATAAAACAGAAGCCTACTGCTCGGCCCTCCACCTTGTGCCGTCTAATTGGTACGCACATGCACAGGCATACGCAAAGTGAATTTACGCACTCTTTCATCATCATCGTCATCATCTTATCTCGTCCTCATAAATTCGCGCCTGCAAGATTCACAGAGAGAGCGCAGCACTAGAGTAGCTAGCTGTACCAACCCAAAACAAAACCCCCCCACCCCCCAAAAAAATAGAAGACAAAACTGGAGTGGACGCGCGCGGAAGGGGACAGCCGCGCCAGAGGCGAACCTGATCAGCCCATTGAGACAAAGACAGAAATAGAGAGAGAGCGAGAGAGAAAATGTCGGGGTTGGGAGGGGGTGTAGATGGCCTTGAGATTTGCGCCCATCTACAACGAAGGAGAAAGAGAGAGACGGAGGGAGTTGGCGGGGAAAGGGAGAGAAGGTCATGAGGCCCGGGGGGGGGGGGGGGGGGGGGGGGTTTGGCGGGGGGGTGGGGGGGGGGGGGGGGGGCGCTGATTAAAAAGTAAAGGCGGCGAGAATTTATTACATGATATGATCTAACTACGCCTAACTACTTATGATCGCTCTCCACTGGTCTCTTTTCTTGCCTCTCTCTCTCTCTCTCCCTCTCTCCCTTTTCCATTTTCATCTCTCTCTCTCTCTCTCTGTTGCCATTTGTTTCTTTTTCCAAACAAACCTCTCTCTCTCTCTCTCTCTCTCTCTCTCTCTCTCTCTCTCTGCCTTCCTAGTTTTGGTCTCTGTATTTCCTTTCCTTTTACTTTCTACCTTTCTATTCTGCGTTTCCTTCTCTTTCTAAACCCGTTGTTTTCTCCTTTTAGTTCCTGTAATCACTGTGTTGCTTCTGGGTTGCTGGCTGGCCGTGAACCCAGAGCCCAAGCAAACTGCCCTTTTTTTTTATGGCTTCTGGTTAAAGTTTTATTATTGATGCTTGGCATCAACGGGAACGTAGCGAAATTCGAGGGGTTTCTGTTAAGTCAGAGCTTGTCTCCGTTGCACTTGCACTTGTACAGTATATATTATATTATAGTCTGCTGGTTTACTTGCAGCTTGCTTCACAGAGAGAGAGAGAGAGAGAGAGAGAGCGACACAGAACACACAGAGACAGAGAGAAATTCTGCCCATAACTCCTCTTTAAAAAGGCTCTGACGTTTTAGGGTCCTCCCTCTTATTGCTGATCATCTTTTTAGGGTATAATAGTGATTTGCAGAAAGAGAGTCTCTTAATACGGCGTCTTTTGAGAGGGAGAAAGTTGGGAACTTGGTTGCGGTGATGGTCACCTACGCGTTAGAGTCAGAGGATTTAGAAAAAGAAAACAACGTGGTTTGTGCTCTTGCGTGAAGGGTTTCATTCCGGAGCTTTTATATTTCGTGGGCCTTTCATGTTCCACGCTAAAAATGAAGTTCATGAAGCTGGGCTCCAAGCCTGATGCGTTTCAAGCTGATGGCAAATCCAACAACAGGCCAGTGGTTTTAATTTCTTTAACGTTTTTCGGGGTTCTACTTATGATTCTGAGGCATTTTGCTTGCCTACCCCGGTGGTCGTTGCCACCGGTTCTAGTTTTGTATGATGTCTGTGCTCTGTGTGCATTTTGCGGTACTTTTAAGGTTCGCATGTGAAATTTCTAATGCAAAACGCCTGTTGCTTCTTCTTCTTATTATTTTTTTTTAGAAAAAAGCGACTTTTTGAAATTTTATTCATCCCCAGTTGGAAATTCGGTTAATAAGGCCTAGCCATGAAAGAGTAGATACATCATGTTAGTTTGTTAGTTTGAGCAATTATGTGGAGTGGCAAAGTTTACGGTTTCTTTTACACTTTGTGATATGATATATATATGAAAGAAATGAAATTACAGCGTTGGGGATGCTTCTTCTTTCAGTTTCCTGTTTTTTTAGTTTTTTCCTTCTCTCTATTTTCTCTCCTCTCTCGTTGTTGTTGTTGTTGCTATCATTGCCGTTGCTCACAAAGAGAGGACCGGAGAAAAGTGGAAGTGGACACCAGAAGGTGGTCCTGAGGGTGCAGTGACCATTTTTAATGATCGTCTGGTGTGTGGTCCGAGTATGATAACGTAGGGTATCCAGGGGCGGCTGATGACTAATTTCTTTCTTTCTTTCTTATATCCGCTGACTATTGGTCCCCCAATGGTCCAAAATTACAGACTCTCTCTCTCTCTCTCTCCCTCCCTCCCTCTCTCCTCCTGCAGGACTTTGAAATTTATGTGAGGCTTAGCTAACCGATCCAAAAAGAACTTATTGCGTTGTCTAGTCCTGGAATTTGACGGCAGTAGGTGGAAGATGCGCGTTGACACTAACCCTGTCTTATTGGCGTTTGATCACTGAATGTGGAATTCTAGTTTCTAAGACCTGAGCTTTAGTGTGTAGGTAGAGAATATTGTAATATTTTAGTTACTGCGGAATTTCAAATCCCTAAGCCAATAAAATATGATGTTGGGACGTGCAAGGCCGCACATCACCAAATTAAATAGACCTGCTAATTAGAGTCTGATAATTTTGTGTGATCTATTGGTCCGTAGACAGGCAATGGCTCAGGTATGCTTGCAGAGATTTCCTTTATATAACCAGTGTCTATGGTTGCAGGAGAGTGTGCACTGAATCCCTATAATTTTAGGGAAGTTCCTTGTATCATCAAGGATTGGTTGTCTGCTTCTTAAAATTTATGGGGGTACTGTGTCTGAAAATTGTTATATTTTTTCCTTTTCTCTGATTGGGATTCAAGAGTGTGCCTTGAGATTGTCGAGTAGAAATCGTTGGTTGTGGACAAGATAAGCACCTTTCCTGGTAACCTTTTCATACCATACATAAAGTTTGCTGGACCTTTGATAGAAATCAGAAGATTTATCCCTTTTCTCCCTCCTCTCTGTCATGACATTTTTCGTGTCTTTGCATCTGTTGTTTGCTCATTGCACGCTTAACATTAAGCTTTCCCTTTAGTAAGTTCGTATTGTGAATGTACCCACGCAGGTTTGTGTCATCTGAGCTGGCAACAGACGTCACCATAAAGGTTGATGAAGTTAAGTTTTACCTCCACAAGGTATAGGCTTTGAATCTCTCCTTGTATCTACTGTTTTGTAGATTACAAGCATAATTAGTAAGATTTGCTTTATTCAATTCCTGCATTTAAAGGAACACCCATGGACATTTTCAAATTGAGAGTCCTCTAAAGGAAAGCTACCATGTTACTCCTCATGAGGAAGTGTTGTATTTATGGCTTGACTATGAGCTTGAAAATTTTTTGAACCGGTCATTTTATGTAATCTTTGCATGTGTGATACCACTTGCCCATTGGATAAGAAAAGGGTGGCAGAATAGGTTTATTGTTGGATAGTTGAATAGGTAAAATGCCAATTAGATCAATATGTGGTGTGGTAGCCCAAGTTGGCTTGTGGACATATTCTTTGTCTCACTTCCACATGACAAAGTGTGGGACTGTACATGTGCATGCCCAGGTAGCTACACCATTCAGTTGGGTGCCTTTGATGCAGCTGTTGATTGTTAAAGATGGTTATAGTACTCAAGCCTTAGTTGTTGGTTATGGTCGGTGACTGTGTTTAAAAATTTGGTCCATTAAACAATTTGCTACCTTTTGATACTGTTAACATCTGGCAATGATTATGTTTAAAGTGTCAATCTGGCTGCACATCGTGTAAAATACTGTGCATGGAAGATGAATTTACCTTGCCAGCTTTCATATAACAGTAGAAGAGCTAGATTGAGTTTCAAGTTGACCTTGTGCTAAAATTCTTATTATTGAAATTTCTGCAAATGCATAAAGTGGATTGCATCCAACAAGCACTTCAATTAAGATGTTAAAATGCTTGTTCAGCAAATAGCTGCTACACAATTAGATTTCTAGTTTTTTATTTCCTCCTAGCTTTTCATGATTTTTAATGCACTGCTGTTATACACTGTTGCAGTTCCCTCTATTATCAAAGTGTAATTGCATTCAAAAGCTAGTGTTGAAAGCTAGTGAGGAGAATTCTGATGAAATTAGTATGATTGATTTTCCTGGTGGTTCAAAGGCTTTTGAAATTTGTGCAAAATTCTGCTATGGAATGACTGTTACTCTCAATGCATACAATGTTGTGGCTGCCCGTTGTGCAGCTGAGTATCTTGAGATGACTGAAGATGTTGACAGAGGCAATCTTATTTTCAAAATCGAGGTATTCCTGACCTCTGGCATTTTCCGCAGCTGGAAGGACTCCATTATTGTTCTTCAAACCACCAGGTCTCTTTTGCCATGGTCTGAAGAGCTAAAGATTGTTGGAAGGTGCATAGATTCCATTGCATCAAAAACCTCTGTTGATCCTGCAAACATTACTTGGTCCTACACATGTAATCGGAAGCTCTCAGTGTCTGATAAAGTAGGCAAGGATGGCATGGATTTGCAACAGAAAATTGAAGCTGTTCCAAGGGATTGGTGGGTTGAAGATATATGTGAATTGGAGATTGATTTCTACAAGCAAATCATGGTTTCTGTAAAATCAAAGGGCAGGATGGATAGTACAGTGATTGGGGAGGCACTAAAAACTTATTTTTTCAGGTGGATGCCAGAGTCATATGATGATTTGCTTTTTGATGATCGAACTTGGATGTACAAGTATTTGGTAGAAACACTCATTAGTTTGTTGCCTTCAGATAAGCATGGGGGTTGTCCATGTGGTTTCTTGCTGAAGATGTTGAAAATAGCTGTTTTAGTTGGAGTGAATGATTCCTCTAGAGAAGATTTGGTGTTGAGGATTAGTACACGATTGCATGAGGTTGCGATTAAGGATTTATTGATCTCAGCACAGCGTCCACAAACCACATTATATGATGTAGAATTGGTTCTGTGCATAGTGAATCGACATGTGATTCAAGAAAAGAATAATTGGGATTCAAATGTTGAGAGGAATGAAATTGAAACTTTTGGTACAGGGAAAGAGCATGGATCCTTGTTGATGGTTGGTAAATTGATTGATGGATATCTGATTGAAATTGCACATGATCCCAATCTCAGTGTTGCCAGTTTCATAGAGGTAGCTTGTTCAATTCCAGACTCTGCAAGATCAAGTCATGATGGATTGTACAAAGCTATTGACATCTTCTTGAAGGTAGCCTTCTGCTTTTTGTGCACCAGTTTCATTTACATTTTGGTTGATGTTTTCAGTCATATCTGCTGAGCTCTTAAAAACACATGTGCACATATGCAGACTCACTGATAATAATTTTGAGATGTTTATCAACAAAAATAGTGTGACCCTGCTGTTGTTTGCAGGGTGTGCTTTGGAAGCCAACTTTAGGATGGTGATGCCACTTGTTTAGAAATCCAACTTTTTTTTTTTAAATATTTTGAACAGCATATAGAAACCCAACTACTATACTAAATTGACCTATATTCTCCCCTAGGTATCTGAGATGGGAAATCTTGAGATGTTACAGGTAGTGCACTGAGGATCGATTCATGGTAGATAGCTTAACAGTTAGATGGGTGTTTAGGTTGAGTGAAGAGCACCCTAGATCTATCAATGCTTCATATTTGTGGTGTGAGGTTCATTTTTTATTGTTTGTTATTTCTTTCTAAGTTCTTATTGTGTATTTGCTGTTTGGTAAAGGCAAAAGCACACGATGCACACGATTAAGTCTCATTTTCCAGTGAATTTAAAGGCGAGAGTGCAGATGCTGATGTTTTTTGATTAAAAAAGGCAAGAGAACAATTATGTTATGTACTAATGGGTGGTTGTGTTGCAGGTGCACCCCAGTTTAACGAAGACTGAAAGGAAGAAAATATGTGGGGTGATGGATGTTAAAAGGCTGACAATGGATACATCCATGCATGCTGCCCAAAATGAGCAGCTCCCACTCCGTGTGGTGGTCCAAGTTCTCTTTTTTGAGCAGCTTAGGGCAGCTGCTGGAGTCCAGGCTGTCAACAATAATGCCTGTGATATTCCAAATTCGAAAGCCAACTCAGATGAAGAATGCGAGAAGTCAGTGGCGAATGATCACAAATCTCTCAATAAACACACCAGTTGCCTGAAGATTGATGAACTACCCAAAAATGGAAAGCTAACTAAGAAAAGTAGCAAAAACAGTAAAAGTGGCATCCAATTGCTGCCATCTAGATCAAGGAGGATATTTGATATGTTGTGGGCTGTAGGTAAGGGGCATGGAGAGAACAGAAGCTCAGATACATCAGGTAGTTCACATGGTCCAACTTCCATGGTTCCCGGAGACAAGTCCTCTGGTTCATCTTTGAGAAACCGGAGACACTCTATCTCCTAGAGGAGTGTGGTGGGGGGTTTCATCTTTGAGAAACCGGAGACAACTTCAGTAGATTGAAATTGTTAGTGTAAAATTGTGGTAGGTGTGTTTTAATTGTTGATGCCGTTGGGTTACCATTGATCTTCAGTCAGATAAAGTATGTCATGTAGTTTGTTGATTTGTCTAATGTCTCATTGTGGCAATTGTCAGAATCATCAGTGTATATATGAGATTCAGGTAGATGGATATGGAAAATAGTTCAGGTCGGTCATTTTAGTTTGTTATAGATTATCATGAACTAATATTTTCCTGATTTCAGGATAATATTAGACTTCCACATTAGTTATCAGGCTATAAATATTGAGAGATGGATGGTGAAAATTTGGCTTGTTGAGCTTTGTATACTGATCTAATTTCAATTTTCTTTTAGACGGGACTGTAGAAACATTGAAGAACGAAAGGTTATACGTGGTGTCATATTCTTACCTGAAACATCTTCAGTCATAAAGTTGTGCGAGGGGATAGTGTTTGCCAGATTGCAAATTCTTCTGTCAGGGAGTAGCGTTGACTATGAGTTCATCTGCACGACGTAAATGAATTGGAATCTGATTGGTTCATGTTCATTACATCTAACATTTACATTACACACGCAAAAAAAACAACAGAAAGAAAAAAAGAAAACGAAGCAGAAAACTTAGCGATGAAATGAAATACGATTGCAGTCGTGGGTAGCCTAAGGTAGAGGAGAAAATTTCAACCCTGGCCTCGGAAAAGAGAGACCGATTTGAGAATATCAAGGCCCAGGAGGACTGATTGGCCGTCTGCTGTCGGTCCTTCTGGTCGTCTGCATCAACATGCTTTGCATTTGCTGTTGTTAGACCGCGATCGAATGGTATTACATTCATTTTTAGTATGGTTTGAAAACCAATCAGTCCATGGACGACAATAGTTGCTATTGAGTGCAGTGCAGAAGTTCTTCCGTCTAACAAAATGGTGTCCGCAACTGCAAAGTTCTCAATTCAGTCTTTATGGGGGAACTATCTGAGCTGGTCCTCCTGACAATGTTCCCATGTAAAACTCCACTTAATTATTATGCTGGAAAAATCGTACTTTAATTTAAAACCCCAATTTAGAAAGGGTTTAAGACTTGTGTCATGATTGGGTCTGCTTTTAACGTCAACCCAAAATGGGCGATAAATATGTGAAAATTGAAAGAATGCATTCAACCTGCTCCGTGAGCTTGCCCCCAAGCCGAGTCCTAGGGAAAACGAATATAAAAAATTTCTGAAGTGCTTTAAACTGCTTGGAAGGAACGTGAACCGACCTTTTCAGTGAGTACAAACTACCAATTATATTGTGTTATCTATAAGCTGTAAGCCGTAAAAGTTTCACAATCAGCATTGACAAATTTACATCAAGCCCACTCAACCCTATCGGCAGACATTCTGATATCACCACTTTAAATTCTGTTGGTCAATGGCCTTTATACAGGTGGCAAGATATACTGCTAATCCAAATGTACCATTTCATTAAAGTGGATGGTTTTTACAGGCTATAACGGCTTCTAAATTCCCTAACTACTATATATCACAACCCTTGATTGATTTCCATCCAACGACCCTTCGTTCTCTCGGCTTAACCTCTCCTTCCTATTCTATTGTAACTAATCCTAACAGAATCTTTTGATAATTTTGGAATCCTAGCTTCCCAACAGGTCTTCTCGGGCTGCTACAAAAGACCAATTTTTCCACGTAGCATCTTTAGGTGCCAAATTTGTCCACTGAACAAGAACTTGTGTGACAGCCTTATTGTTCCTCTTGGTAGTCCTGCGATCCAATACAACTAAGGGTTTTATGAGTGGTTGCTCTTCTTGCCCTACAATTGGCAATGTCAACATCAACCTTTATTGGTTCTGAGACCCCACAGAGTGCTTCAGTAACGACACATGGAACACAAGGTGGATAGCTGATCCTGAAGGAAGCTATAACTTGTAAGCCACCTGCCCTGCTTTGGCAATCACTTGGAATGGCCCATAATACTTAGTGGCCAGCTTAAGGTTTCTGCAGAGAGCCACAAATGTCTGTTTGTAAGGCTGAAGTTTAAGACAAACCCAATCACCCACTGCAAAACACCTTTTAGTTTTCTTCTTGTTAGCAAAGTATTGCATTCTCTGCTAAGCCTTGTTCAGCTGCTTCGTAAGTATCCTTGTTGTCCTTTGCCTTTCCTACAACCATGACTCAACCTTAGCCACTTGAGACTTTTGTAAAAGGCGTGGAAAGGTGACATTTTAAGGCCAAAATAATAGTTTGTATTATACTACTATTCTGTCGGGTATAATCAACTGTTGCACTATATTGGCTTTTGGAACACCAAGCAACGTAAATATGTCTCTAAACACCTATTTAGTCTTTCAAATTGTCTATTTGAATAAGGTTGATAAGATCTCCCCGAGTTGAGCATAGTGCCTAAAAGTTTAAACATATTTTGTGAAAATAAACTAAGAAAAATCTTCTCTATCTGATACAATGGAGCAGGGCATTCCATGTAATTTAAAGACCTAGTCTATAAGGATTTTGGCTACCCTTGGTGCAGTGAATGGATGGATGCTGAAGGGCAACGAAGTGGCTATATTTTGTAAAGTGATCAACGGCTACTAATATGGTCTCCTTGCCATCAAATTTATAGAGCCTTTCCACAAAGTCTAAGCAAATGTTTTTCTAAGCTTAATATGGAATAATTAAAGACTATAGCAATTTTGGATAGTTTATATTTTTCCCTTTACATTTCTAATAGACTTTAAAGTTCATGATAAACCTAAAAGCATCTTCTTTTAAGTTTAGACTAATAAAAATACTATTTAAGAGACATTGTTTTCTCTCCAGTTTCAATATAAATAAGCACTTTTTCCATCAGTTCTTTGTGAACTTGTTGATTTGCATGCTTGATTGTGTTCTTCATAATCTTATCTTTTTCAACTTTGTGTTGTATAAGAGTGGTGTCTAATCCTTTTATAATTCTTGTTCGCGATTGCTTTATAATCATTAAGTCAAAATTATTTATTTCATAGTTTGTCTTAAAACAATCCTAGTAACATCAATTTGGATGTTGGGTTCCAGTTTGTTATAATCGGAGTTCATATATATGATAATATATGCAGTATGATTATTGATAATAGAAATTATACTAATATTGCTAATACTTTATTGGTAGAGAAGTTGAATTTAGATACTTTCAAGCATCCTAAGCTTTATAAATTACAATAGTTAAATGATTGTGGAGAAATTAGAGTAACTAAGTAAGTTTTAGTTCCTTTTTTACTAAAAATTACAAAGATAAGATTCTCTATGATACCAATACATTTTGGTCATATATTTCTTAGGCGATTATGACAATTTGATATGGAAGTTACTTATGACCACTACAAGAACAGATGTTCCTTTATAATTAATAATCCGACTATTGTAATAACTCTTCTTAAACCTACTGCCTACTCAATCAAGCTTCCATTTTGATTCTTACAAAACAACTTGACACATATTTGCTAAAGAATATTCATGATATAGATAGATATAGCGCCCCACACAAACCACACTCACTATTTGTCATACGTAGGGTTAAACAAGTAGTAACGTGAAGATGGACTAGAAAATATTGATAGAAATTGCTAGGAGAGATCCAAAAAGTCAATTTATAGTACGACTTATATTTCCAATTTGCAATAAGGTATAGAAGTCAAGCACCCTAGTTACTCCATGGCTTGAGCACAGAACCCACAGGGATAAGAATAAATATGATAGCAATGCACATCCATATCCTAGAGTCCTTTTGCAATGATTTGGCCCTTTCTTGAAATTTATGGGTCTCAGTTGGATCGAATGGAATGAGAAGAGGGGTTAGTCATGTTGGATTGTTCTAGAATTTCTCTTTTTGAAATTCTTATTTCTATAATGCAGGATCTTTCTTTATGCGAATATTAGCATACAAATTGTAATAAAATCAACATATCGTTGTCCATGATGCTGATGTCCCGTAGCGAAGATAAGAATCCTCTTTACGTTTTGTTCCTAAACGTTTTTCTCTTTTCTCCTATTCTTCCATTTCCATTCTTTACATTTTCTCTCTGATGGTTATGAGAAGGAAAAGATCTGTAATGATATATATAATACCCTTTTCCTGTAATCGTTACCTTAAATAGGAAGATTTTCCCCTTCCTGTAACGATTATCTTAAATGGAAAGATATTTCTCTTCTTATAACGGTTATTCTTAATAAGGAGAGTAGAGGGATTTTAAACCCAATGACCTAAATTACCGTTATGTCTAACCGACCATCATATTAGGCCTTTTATTTTGAGTCACACTTTAAATAACAAGGACCACTTATGTTAATTAATTTAACAATCTCCCACTTGGCCCATGTTATGACTTGATGAATCAATAACAAATAAGTGCACACAATCCTTAAAGATCATCAAATCATAATACTTGATTGAATTAAAATGATTGGATTATGGTGGTCACACATCTTTAGCGACATAATTCCTTCCATGTATCACATAATCATCATAATTCATAATAAACTTACTGAGGAACATTGAAACTTTAAATTGTCATTTCCATATATGTTATTAGTTATTTCACAAACTATAATTGTATACAACTAAACGGAGATAACAAAGCATAAGTAAAACCATAACCTTAATTGAATTCATGAGTGTTACAATGATATGAGCCGTACAAAATATTGACTTTCAAGAGAATGAGGACCTATCCAAAATGCCCATCTGATCAACATGTCTAGTAAATATTTTCGGTGGCAAACTTTTAGTTAACGGGTCCGCTATCATCAACTCAGTGCCAATATGCTCAATGGACACTCTTTGTTTTTGCACTTCTTCTTTAACAGATAAGTATTTTAAATCCATATGTTTTGCACTTTTAGAATACCTATCATTCTTAAAGAAGAAAATAGCTGCAGAATTATTACAGTAAATTCTTAACGACTTTTCTATATTGTCAATTAAACCAAGCCTTAAGATAAAATTCTGCAACCATAATGTATGAACAGTAGCCTTAAAGCATACTACAAATTCAGCCTCTATAATAGAAATAGAAATGACAGACTACTTCCCACTTTTCCAGGAAACTGCTCCTCCAGCTAAGAGAAACATGTAACCAAATGTAGATTTCCTCGAGTCTACACATCCAGCATAATCTGAATCTAAGTAGCCTACTACTTCAAGATGACTTGATCTTTTATAAGTAAGCATATAATCTTTGGTACCTTATAAGTACCTAAGTACTTTCTTTCCAGCTTTCCAATGATCTATTCCAGGATTACTTTGATATCGACCTAATATTCGAACAGTGAAACTAATGTCTAGCCGAGTACATATTTGCACATACATCAAGCTTCCAACCAACGATGCATAAGGAATGGATTCCATTTCTTTCCGTTCCAAATCATTCTTTGAACATTGCAGTTTACTGAACTTGTCCCCTTTTTGAATTGTAACTATTCCTATAGAGCAATTTTCCATTCTAAATCTCTCTAATACTTTATCGATATAGCCTTTCTGAAACAATCCTAACAATCCTTGTGATCTATCATGGAATATCTCTATTCCTATCACATAGGATGCCTCATTCATATCTTTCATTTCAAAAGTTTCAGAGAAAAATTTCTTGACATTATGTAACAAACCTATGTCATTAGCAGCCAAAAGAATGTCATCGATATATAGGACTAATATAATGAACTTGCTCCCACTAACCTTAATATAGATACATCGATCAAGGGTGTTCTCTACAAAATCATATGACGTAATGGTATTATTAAACTTAATATACCATTGTTGGGAGGCTTGTTTCAGTCCATATTGATTTCTTTAATTTACACACCAAATTTTCTTGCCCAGTGATGATGAAACCTTTAGGTTGGTCCATATATACTTCCTCTTCTAGGTCACCATTTAGAAAAGCGATCTTTACATCCATTTGGTGAAGCTCTAGATCATTGTGAGCCACCAAAGCTATAATAATTCGTAAGGAGTCTTTCTTAGAGACTAGAGAGAAAATCTCCTTATAGTCAACACCATCACTTTGAGTGAAACCTTTGGCAACAAGTCTGGCCTTATACCTTTCGAGTTTCGCTTGGTCTTAAAGAACCACTTACAGCCAACTCGTTTTGATCTTTCAGGCAACTCTACTAGTTCCCAGACTTGATTTACATCCATCGATTTCATCTCTTCCCTCATAGCATTGAACCACTTTTAAGAATCATTACATTCTCTAGCTTATTTAAATGAGACTGGATCTTTATCAATGCTCAATTCTAATTCATGCTCAAGTGAGTAAACTACATAATCATTAGATACAGTTGGCCTTTTCTGTCTTGTAAACCTCCGTAATGTCATTTCTTTTGGTATCACTTGTTCATTAATAAATTGCACATTGTCACTTGGTTCATCTCTTATATGTTTACTTTGCATATTTTAAGTATCAATTTGTTGTCCTTGTATGTCACGTGACTGTGATGCAACAAAAGGAACAACAACTTGAGTAGAAACACTGGGTGTGGGGATACCAACCTGAGTAAGAGTACTTACTGTGGATCTTTCATTTTATAATTCTTTAATATCCACCTTTCATGATTCCCCACTCCTACTGAATTGGCCATTTTTAATGAACCGAGCATTACTAGATTCAACTATTCTAGTACTATGGTTAGGACAATAGAACCTATACCCTTTGGACTTTTCAGGATAACTAATGAAGTAACCACTAATGGTTCTTGCATCAAGCTTTCCTTTATGTGGATTATATATCCTTACTTCTGTTGAACAACCCCAAACATAAAGGTATTTCAAACTGGATTTCCTTCCTATCCATAACTCATAAGGAGTCTTATGGACAGCCTTACTAGGAACCTTCCTGTCCACAAAGATAAAGGTACAGTACTGTAACTTAACATGCTCCTAACCATATCCATAAGTGTGCGATTCCACCTTTTTGCTATACCATTCTATTGTGGTATACCAGGTATTGTGTACTGTGCATATATGCCTCGACTTTCAAGAAATTTTGCAAATGGACTAGGACATTGTCCACTTTCATTGAATTTTCCATAATATTCACCACCCCTTTCTAACTTAATCACTTTTACTTTTCTATCTAACTGCCTTTCCACTTCATTAATAACCACCTCTAGGGTGTTTACTGACTGAGACTTTTCATGTAGTAGATATAAGTAATAATACAGTGAGTAGTCATCTATAAAGGTGATGAAATATTTTTCACCACCCCATATTGGGATATCAAAGGGGCCACAAATATCAGTGTGTATCAATTCTAAAGGCTTATTACTTCTCATGATTAGGTTCTTTGATGTATGTCTTGTTTGTTTCCCTTTTATACAATCAACACATACATCCCAATTAGTAAAATTCAATTGAGGCAGGACATGACTTTTCACCAACCTCAATATCCTTTCTTTGGATATATGACCCAATCTTTGATGTCATAAGAAAATATAACTATCATTATGCACATTACATTTGTTACCTATACTATGCTCAACAAGAAATAGGGAATCAGCATACATAGCATCAAGATTTAAACGGTATAAATCATTAATCAAAGTATCAGATCCATAATAGTACGAATGTCTATACGATGAACACCGTTTCCAATCTTAAGGTTAAATCCCACTTCATCCAAAGTTGCAATAGAAACTAAATTTCTAGCACATTTAGGAATATAGAAACACTTTTTTAGATCCAGTTGACACTTAGTGTCCAAGATCAATCTGTACGTCCTAATTCCTTCTATTCGTGCCTTCATTCTATTTCCCATATAAAGGAACTTCTCAGTTCTTGTTATGGGCTGGATTGAAAGGAATCCCTGTATAATATGTGACACATGAATAGTAGTTTCAGAGTCTAACCACCAAGTATTATTAGGTATTTCAATTATATTTGATTTAAAACATATTGATATACAGTACATATCTTTCTTTTTTAACCAAGCCTTTCTTTTTGGGCAATCTTTCTTAAAGTGACCTATCCTTTTGCAGAAGAAGCATTTCTGATCCTTTTGGATCTAACCTTTAGTGACTTTTATAGAGGTTTTGTCCTTTTTCTTATTTTTCTTATACGATTTGGACTTGCTACCACTAGCATCATTATGAACGATGAGATGAATGGAGTGATCCTTCATCTTCTTTAATCTTCCTTCTTCCTGAACTAACATGACCTTAATTTCCTGAAAGTTCCATTTCTCTTTAATAGTATTATAATTCACTTGAAACTGGCCAAACTCAGGAGGCAATGAGTTTATGATAAATTGAACCAAAAAGGATTCATTCATATCCATGCCCATTATTTTCAACATTGCTGCTAGATTAGCTATACTAGTCACATGATCATGAATAGGCTGTGACCAATCAAATTTCTTGGTCGTCAGCTCACTCATTAGGGTTTCTACGATGGATTTATCAATTATATCTGATTGAGTGTATTCCTTAATTCTCATCATAAATTCCCTCGCATTTTCTGTCTTAGGCATCGATGGCTTAACGTTTTTAGCTATTGTCATTCATATCAAATTCAAACATAGCCTATTAAACCGTACCCAAGCCTCATTAAGAGACTTATCAAATTCTGTATTGGTCTCGATAATAGCTGCAAGCTTTTTATCCAAAATGACTGCAAACACATAAATGAAACTAAATATGCTCAAACTATTCTACATAGTTCAGCCCATTGAATTTGATTATCGAATTGCCTAAGGCGAATACATTATTGGAAGCTGCAAACATAATCCAAATTTACACGTTAATGCTTTGACTAAACCCAAATGGATTCAGATACATACATTACAAACTTTAATTATGTATTTGAGTTCACCTTTGGGTGATCCTCAAATACATAACTTTAATCAATAATAATGCTAATTTAAATATACTTTAATAGATCAATAAATCATACTAGAGTTAACATGAATGTTATCTTTGGATATATAATCACGTTTACCTAGTATATCAATCAATCCCCTTTAGTGTCATTAATTATAAGCAATGATCCATCTTTAGATGATCTCCTAGTTTCATAATTAATAACCACAATTGTTCATTTTAAATCTGTACAATATTTTATTAGCATCCAAAAAAATGAATAATTTGAAATTCATAATCAACTATTTAAATCCTTTCAAACCAGGCCACTTTGGTGACTAACAAGCTTTCAATATTTGATTCATGTTGATGTGAACTCAATAAATTTTAAAAAATTTTCAATTATGAAGATTTAAATTATCCATTATGTGGGAGTTAACACCGTCCAATGTGCTGCCTCCGTGTGTTGCCTTTGATGAATCAATGGAGACCCGGTGGCGCATATTCTAGTGACCGACGCATACCCCATATCGGCAAGCCCAACATCATAGTCCCTAGACCCATGCCCAACCCGGATCATTGGTCATACCTAGAAATGGGCGCTTGTCGAGAAGCCTTTCTATTAGTGATTCGGGTCCCGACCATACCAGAATTACGATCTCCTTGTTCCGCTGTACCCACCAGATCTGATTCGGATCCATGCCATACCTGGAACCACAGCCCTCACCGGAAGGTCATCCCCTCATATTCAAATCGATTCGGGTCTCCAGCCATACCCGAAAGCATAACTCTCACAGGATCTGGAGTTGTGAAACAGCAACACCATATCTAAACCAATCCGTGTCTTCAGCCGTTCCCAGAACCTTAGCCTCACCAGGATGTCGTTCTACCATATTCAGATCCATTCGAGTCTGACGGCTGTACCCGGAAGCACAGCCTTCACAGTAAGGCCGATCCGCCATACCTAAATCTGTTCGGGTCTAGCAACTGTACATTTTCCAGTGGCCGGCATTTTCCCTTTTGCTTTCGATGTTGGTTGTTTCAGCAATGCAGATTTTCCATGGTCGGCATTTCCTCTTTCAACGCCGGCAGTCATTGTACTCCGTTAAGTGCAGTAAGTAAAATAGAGAAAGAAATAGAAATTGTTTTGCGACCCGCTATACGGTGCAAACAAATAAAAGTAAAACAAATTGTAGTATTCCCTGCCCGTTCTGATACCAATTGTTGGACTTTTTTAGAATTTCTCTTTTTGAAAATTTTATTTCTATAATGCAGGATCTTTCTTTATGCAAATACTAGCATACAAACTGTAATAAAATTAACATACCGTTATTCATAATGCTGATATCATGTAGCGAAAATGAGAATTCTCTTTACGTTTTGTTCATGAACGCTTTTCTCTTTTCTCCTACTCTTCCCTTTCTATTCTTTACGTTTTATCTCTGATGTTTATGAGAAGGAAAAGATCTGTAATAATATAAATAATACCCTTTTCTTGTAAACGTTACTTTAAATAGGAAGATTTTCTCCTTTCTGTAACGATTATCTTAAATGAAAAGATACTTCTCTTCCTATAACGGTTATTTTTAATAGAGAGAGTATAGGAATTTTAAACGTGATGACTTAAATTACTATTATACCTAACTGACCATCATATTAAATCTTTTATTTTAGTCACATTTTAAATAATAAGGATCACTCATATTAATTAATTTAATAAGTCAAACATTGGGTGAGTGAGAGAAAACTGTAAGGCCCTTTAACCAGTTAGGGAGGCGTTGTATTCATTGTTCTGCTCGTGGGACGATAGGAAGTAATATTACAGCTGTAGTCCTTTGGATGATCTACTGGAGATTTGCAAGTTTTATACTGTTATTAAATGATACCAAATGTTTTACATAATCTTTTAAAAAAAATAAACCCAATTTTTTACAAAATAATTTTTTATTCATCTTCTTCTACTGTATATCTTTGTACAATAGAATTAGATGTTTTGGAGATATAACTCAAACCAATCAAAGAAAAAGGTATGAATTTTATACCAATGTACAAATTCATAAAATTACATTTGATTGTGTTAGTATCTATTTACTTTTGTGTCCTCATCCTTGTCTTCAAATTCTTGCTTGTAATTTTATAATACTTTGTTATGTTTACCCTTATAATATTGTCTTTGTTTGTATTTGTGTTCCTGTCTATATATATATATATATATATATATATATATATATATATATATATATATATATATATATATATATTTCAGATTGGAAACGGCATTTTAAGTCTTTAACTTTGCAGGTTGGGGATGGCAGAGTAGCGATGTCGGTTCTAATAGCTGAAAGGCGGCTAACGCACTGGCTCACTGGAAACACTTAGGGCATCAATTTCCGTTCCATTCCCAAGTAGGCGCCATGTAAGAGCATACATTAAGTATAGACATGCATATCTGTCAGCAATTTTTCTTATTATACGCTATATTCTTCAAAATAATCAACGACATCTTCAAAATCCAGTGTTTGGAATGTTCATGATTGCATTAAGAGTCGAGGCAAGACTCTCAGTCCAACCGATGGAGAAGATACTCAACTTGAACCAGCTTGGTAAGTGGCATAACCCATTCTCCGTAGAGGCGTGAAACCACTGACGGATCAACCTTGTACTTTATGTCGTTTACATTGTTGCCAAAGCTCACTTGTTGACCAAATACCATTGCTTTCTTCTCAACCCTCTTCTTCACCATCTCTTCTACACTCTCAAATGTCAACAGTTCCATCAGAACATCCCTGCCCTGACAAAATTGAAATATTAGCCTGACACTATGCTGAAAACTCAAAAAGTCTCATTTCGTTCAACCATCAGCAAGATTCAAACATAGGACCATCAAAACGGACCCCAACATCCTTAATTATAAATTGCATTCCCACAGAATAAGTCCCCAGCTCTCTGTAGATAATTGCCAATGCAAAATTAACCTCAATGATCAAACCATAAAAACTTGCATTTTACCTAGCTGGTAAAGATGCTTGACAAGGCATTGTTATCATAGGCCCCCATATTGAGTAGTGGTAATGTAAGAAACAGACGAGGTATTTAGACAATGTTGAAGCCAGAAAACTGAAAAGCAAACTGAATCTTGTATCTTGATTACATAACATCTAATGTAGAATAGTGCATCCAGTTACACAATTACACTATGAATCTATGAATCTGTAAGGTCAGCATTTTTAGGAACCACTCTCTAGTGCCCAATCACAACAAACAGACAATTCTAGCTAACCTTAAACTGATGGTATTTTGCCATGATACCTGAGAGCGAATTGCAGGTTCATAGTCCTGTGGGGCATCCCTGAACTTAACCTCAGCAACAAATTTTCCATAATGGATTCTTCTAGAGATGGCCTGCCAGAAGAAATTATGCATTAACAGTAAAATACAGACATTGGCTCAGTGTAAAAAGTCCACTTCCATGGAAGGGCATGGCCAGGAGAAACTTCAACCAAAGTAAAGAAATCTCAAATCCCCAATAAAAGCCTTTGGATAAAGGCTGAAGGAGATCTTCCAAATCCCTATAAAGGGAACATAATCTTGTTAAGCAAAAGAATACATCGACTTTTGAAGCGGCCATACCTGTAAACAGTTAAGATCACAGTCAGCAGTTGATGCATAGTTACCGTCATCACCATCAATGACAAACAGTGGAAGAAGTTGGTTCAAATAGATGTCCCATATCTTATCATTTATGTTAACGGAGGCTGCTGGAGGATGCAAAACCTGTAAGTGGGTTTAGACAAAAATGTAACAAAGGTTTTTTTGCTGAGACTGCACAATTCAGTACATAAGAGCAAGTGATCACCTGAGGATAGCTAGGAGACAGCAGTGGCGGCGGTAGTTTATCTGGAAAGAAGGGATTTTCTTCTGGGTTCTCGTATCTTCCACCCTGTAACCAGCAGAACCAAAACAATTCTATAACAATTGTCTTGAGCTCCTATCAAATTTACAACTGGAAGTAGTACCAAATTTAGTGTAATGCTGGTGGCAGCGACGCAATGCAGATGCACCCTCCAATTGGAACCCACCAAATGTCCATTTATTGGATCGAAAAAGAAAAAGAAAAAGGGCAAAAAAAAAAAAGGCAGACTTTACCTTAGCTTGAATAGCCTCTGTTTCCTGAACCATGAAGTCAAAGAAAGAACCAGAAAAGCTAGGGATCAAGTCCAGCGCCCGATTGTACAGTCGAGAATTGATGGGGAACTTTGCTCTCTCAATAAGACAGAAAACGATAGTGTCTTCTTGTCTAATGAGGGACTCTCTCACCTGGTCGAGATTGAACTCATTCGGCGCCCCCGCCGAGCCAGATACAGTATTCCCATCCGCCATTGCGGTATTATTATTATAATTATGATGATTATACCTATGTTAGAGAAACAAAAAAACCAAGATTCAGCACAAAAATTACACGCATACTTTGGGCAAAAGAGAGACAATAAAGAGAAAAGATGGGCATTTTTGTTTCAGCATAATCAATGGCCTTCCTTGATATATAAGATTATAGAGCGACAAACAGGTCGCTAAAGCACACAGAATAAAAATGAGAAATACCCAGAAACCTATATAAAAAAAAAATAAAAAAGAAGAAGAAAGCGCTCCCTGGTCAAATGCAACAATGATTTACTGAGTTTGAGGTGGGAAGGGGTGAAAGGCCCGGGGGGGGGGGGGGGGGGGGGGGGGGGGGGGAGAGATTGAAGATGACGCACCTCGCAGAAACATTTGTTTATCTTTGTCACCCCTTCCTTTTGTTTTATCTTTTCTCCCCTCCACTAGCAAAGAAAGAAAGAAAGAAAATAAGAGCAATGAAAATACTAATTTATTTTAACCATAAAGATAATATTTTTAGATGTGATATACTTCTTCCTTACTTTTATTGGTTATTTGTTTTCTAAAAATAAATATATCGGTGAATTTATCTAACGAGTGACCCACATCTCATTCACCTCTCAAACATTTTATTCAACACCAAGCTAACACGGTATAATTGGCTGGAGATTGGCTTTATCCCTTTCAATCAATTGATCTTTTAAAAAAAAAAAAAACAATTCTTTATCCGCATAAACTCGATCCATGCGCTAATGTAAATGTTGTGTATCTGCAGAGCTGAGTTCTTCATTTTCGTAGTATTGCCTGCTTGCTCTTCGGGCCATCAGAGAACCCCTACGTGAAAACAAATAAAGCTGCCTAGTAGCCCTCGTATCTACTACATACACATCATAATTTATTTTGCCTAATATACAATCCAATGAAGTAATGTTTGCTATTGTTGGGTTTTTGATTAATTTCTTTTTCTTTTTCTTTTTCTTTTTTTGTGCCTGGCGGCGTTCTAACTATATTTTTTCTTTTTGCAGGTTAATGGGTTACTAAAGTAAATCGATATCAATTGACGCACAAAAAAAAAAAAAAAAAAAAAAAAGAGAAAAAAAAATGTAAATCAATATCAAGGATGACAAATTCATGTGATAATTAATCTCTCCTACCATTGTTATTAATCTTATTTTTTTCGATAGCTAAGCACCCTTTATTCTTGTCTTCGACATGGTTCATTAAACATTAGAAATATAATTAAAATTATTCATATGATTATATATATATATATATATATATATAGACAAAAACAAAAACAATCATATTTTTAGTTTTAATTTTTTTATTTTTTATTGTAATCCTAAATATTTTGAGAATTTTAATTTAACCTTAAATATTACAATTTTATTTTAGTTGAGTCCTACTAACAACAAGTAATTTGGCCATCGTATAACTAATTTAATTAAATTAAAAAATAGAAAAAAAATTGAGAAGAAAGGGTTTTTATGGAAGAAGAAAGTATTAATATTTAGATTTTGATGTAAAATACCCTATCCTTATGTATTTTGAATTTTTTTATAATTTTTTAATTCAATAAATATATGAAGATAATTGTTAAATTGTCTTATATTGCTAATTGTTTTTAATTGAAAAAAAATATTTATGACTAAATTAAAATTGAACAATTATTTAGAATTACATTAAAAAAATTAAAAACTTCCAATAAAAAATATATGTATCCTGACACATGTGTGAGCATGTGCTTGATATATGTTAAAAACTGTACCCCCCCCACCAAAAAAAAGCAATTTAAATTAATATATCTATTTTTTGTTTTTAAAAACTTAATAAATAAAATATTTTTAATTTTTTATATTATTATTTACACACATTATTTTTAGCAGTGTTGTGACTTAATTTTTGTAATATATTTACATTAATTATAATTATGATTTCTCACTTTAAATAATAAAAAATTTATACATAAAAGAATTTTAAATTTTAAAAATTTATAAAAATTAATACTAATATTAAATTATAAAAACCCTGCGCGTAATGCTTCCTTCTTCCCATTACACCTTCTTGAAGTTCCCTCGTCCTTTTGACACCGATATCAATGCAGATTTAATGTTCCTTGAGATTAACGTATCGTAGTGAGGTCTTAACTGATAAAATATATATTAATCAAAATAATTATTTATGAATTAAAATAAAATTTAATAAAAGACATAACTTTAGTTATATTTATTAATAAATAATAAATATAAACCTACAGTTATAAAATAAAAAAAAATTAGTATTGATTAAGTCTACAACTTGATAGTTGTTAAAAGTATACATTAATGGATTATAGACTGTTCTTTATATAGGCTAGATTAGATATCACGTTAATTGTTAATTTTTGTCCAACTTTCTTCCATTAAGATAAATGGTTGTGAGTGATTTAAATTCATACTAACTATTATAATAATTAATTAATTATCCTTTTAATTATTACCTTCATAAATAAATAAATAGCTTCATATTTATCTCCAATCATGTAAGTCATTTTAAGAATAATTTTAATATTCTCCCACTTAACCTATAAGATTACAAATAAGTGATACATGGAAGGATATAACAATTAAATTTCACTAAAATAATTTCATTAGCACCTGAAGTTTTCTAAGATAATTTTATCAGATAAAGCATTAGAAAAGATAAGATGAAATATAACATTTAAAATAAGATCATAATCTACTTTAGTTATAATAGTGGTATGAAATAAATTTAATTTAAATTAATTAGTATATTGTGTTTTACGCATATACCTGTAATAAATTTATTATTTAGTTCTTAAAATAATTAATTCATAATTTATTAAAATGTATTATAAATTTCTTAAATTAAATATAATTTATTAAAATTTATTAAAATTATAAATTTTAAAATAATTAATTAATTCATAAAAAAAGTATCACAATGATAGAAAATTTCTAATCATACAGTTTATTGAAACAAGATTTTGTCAAATAAAAAATTTTACGTGTCAATTTATATAAATTCTAAATAAATTTTAGGTAAATAATCTTTATGAATGTAAAATAAAATTTTATTTACAAATGCTCAAAAGTTCTTTAAGATTTTAAATTATTTGGATACATTTTTAATAAATTAAAAGGAAACCCAATAATACTATATAATCATATTTTTAATCACATAAAAAATGATTTGATAACACATCAAGTGAGGAATGGCATGGTTCAACATAATTAACAGTGCAATGATAAAAAGGATTGAATCATTTAATGGTACAAGCATGAAATTTTGGTTATATATATATATATATTTATATTATGTTATATTTATAATTAAACAAAAACCAAATATTGAGATCAATTTAACCTTTTTGACAATTAATAGCAATAAGAATAATAACATGCTAGCATAAGAATTTACATAATATAACATTTATTACATTTATAATAGTTCGTCAACGCCTTAACAAAATAAGAAAAGTCTTGTTATATAAAATTAGTGACATAATTATAAGGGAATGATAAGGATATATTTACTCAAATTGTTATCATATTTATGACATCATATGTTGTATACATTCTTTATTATTATATAACTTAATGTTAAAAAAACATTTATTATATATTCACAACAAATATGATTAGAAAACATTTATTATAAGTCAATACGAAATTTACAAATTGTACATATTATTTCTTGTTATTTAAAATTTGAAGAAAAACTCAAAATCTCTTAAAGTTCTAACTCTTTACTTAAAAAAAAAAATTCTATAGAAATCTTGTTTAATGCATTCAAATAAAGAAAATTATCACTTATTTATAAAAACAAATAATCAACAATGAAAATAGACAAATAATTATCATACATTTAAGTTCTTATTTAGTTTAAATTATTGTTCTTACAGTCTTGTATGAGTTGTAATTGTTATCAACTAAGTTTAAGTATGCAAGAAAGTAAAGCCACCTAGAAAGGCAAGAAGGTAAAAGCCATATGAAGGAGCAAGAATGTAAAAGTCACATAGAAGGGCAAAAGAATAAATTTACTACAAGTAAGTCCTATTAGGATTTTATAGAATAAAGTATATAAAGACTTTAAAAGATAAAATTAGGGTAAAATTAATACAATTGAATACACGGCAAAATACATAAGTGGATGGACGAGAGGACCGAAAAAAAAGAAGGAGAAAACTGGCACACCGCCGACACGCTCAAAACACGATACTAAAGAGAAAAGCAGATTATCGTTGGCAGAATAGGGGAAAAGAGAGAAAACGGGTAACCATCGACAGGAAAAGAGGAGAGGTCGGCAAATTGAGCAAATCATAGTAGATCGGCGGAAGGAGAGAGAAACCTGATTGCCAAATTGGAGCAAACTGGCAGAAGGAGAGAGAAACCCAACAGCCAAAACAAAAGTTGGCAGAATCAAGAAAGAGAGACGGATGAAGAAAAGTTGACCAATGAAAGGAGAGAGAAACCCAACAGCCAAAAACAAAAGGTCAGCAGAATCGAGAGAGAGGGATGGATGAAGAGTGAGACACCACCGGAAGAGTAGATAGTAATTTTGCCACGACATGAGATGACAAGATAACAGTTCTGCGATGGCATGAGACGACAATGAGAGAAAACCGACTGAAAGAGAGAAAACTAGAGACAAAAAAAGAAAGAGCCAACAGAATAGAGGTGGACGAAGAAAAACAGACCACTGGCCAGAAGAAAACTAGAAACAGACAGGTGAGGGCAGGCTGTGAAATAGTAAGACCGTGGAACTAAGAGACGGTGAAAGTAGAAATTGTGTGAAACAACGAAGAGAAGAAATTTAGTGAAACATTGAAAAAACTCAACGTATTTCCAAATTTTTTCAAGAGAGGTTAGAGAGTATTGTGGTGAACTTCTAAGCGGTAGTGGAGCAGCCAGAGGCAAGACAAGTTAGAAGAAGAGTAGACACAGTAAGTGACACTCTTTGTATTGTATTTGCTTAATAATTAGAATAGTGAAAGGAACAGAGGATTAAGACATTCATTATAACTGGAATTCTTAAGTATAGTGGGTAGTTTCAGTAAGGGAGAATCTCTACCATCCTAGATGTATGTCACGTTAACGAAACTACGTAAATCTCATGTGTTCTTAATTTGTTTTACGTTCTATATTTTGAATTGAGTTGTAAATGCAGCTAAAGTATTAGCCAACTCATAACCTAACGAAGACTTAAACAAGAACATCTGAATTGTCTATTAGGCAAAGTGTTTGAAAGATTACTTTGGAAACTATTATGATTAGTAGGTAGCAATAAATCTACCTTAATTGAGTATAAGAAAGAATTCGCTTTTAAGAAGAAGTTGAAGTTGTTTACTTATCTGCGAATTGCAAATTGTGATGATACTGATTCACCCCATTCTTAGTATCACAAACTAATAGATCTTAGGGTGAAGTCAAAAACTTCAAAACTTTACATACAAATATTAAATGATTTGTGTAAAGGGATAAACAATAAAATTGATGTTTAATCTTTATGGATTTTTAAATGTAGGTTTAAACCCTCTTATACTTTTATTTAAATTTATACTTTGTAAATTTATTTAAAAGTAATCTTTTTAAAAGAAAAGTTATTAAAATTATTAGAAATTATATATTGACTAAATATAAATTATTAAAAATGCAATTATTTTTTATTTAAAAAATTAATTCAAAATAAATATAAAAAATGTTATTATAAAAATTTTAAATTAATTTTTTGAATTACCTATTAGAGAGAACTATGCTAAACGTGCATGCTTACCTAAGTTTTGTCATTAGAGACAAATGCATCACCTTTGCCTTGGCTTCGTGATGATCGGATGAGGTAATGATTAGAAGATTTGACCTTAATTATTTCGCTAGACTTTTGTTTTTAACATGTGCATGGAGGCGATGGCAGATCGCACACCACTTGTTCTTTTACTTAAGCCAAGTCAACAACACATTTTGCCACAATGCAGAATATAACTTTTAATTTGGGTATTAAAAACAATAAAATAAAAAAAAAGTCACGTGCATAAATTTTAGCGGGTGTAAAAATGATTCGTGTGTTTCTGACATTGAAATATAATAAATAGAATTAATTATTTGCCTAATTATCGAAACCCAAAATTGTGCTCCACATTTTCCTGTGAATAGCTAGCAACGACGAGGCCGGTAGAGGTGGGCCCAACACTAAACACGAGGTTCAAATATGATGTTAACAAGTAATAACAGGGCCCATCAGGCCTAACCCATTAAGTTTATTTTAATTTATTATTATTATTTATTTAACATTATATATATATATATATCCATCGACAGGCTATTCTTCGACGGACGGACCGATAAAATCATAAAAGAAAAAGGAAGACAGCGACAGCAGCAGCAGCAGCGGCATTTGGTTTTCGGCGGTGAGAAATAGGGTTTCAATTTGCTTGTTGTTGTTGTTGTTGTTGGAGAAGAAGAGAAGATGGACGAAGAACAAGTGGTGAAATTTGTGGAGGCGTACCTGAAGAAGAAGGGTTTCAAGCAAGCAGAGCTCGCTTTCCAAGACGAAGTTCAAAACAACTTCAGCTCCAATTCCCTCGATATCCGCTCCGATCCCGATCTCTCTCCTCTTCTTCTCTCCCTCTCCCAGTATCCTTCTCTCTCTCTCTCTCTCTCTCTCTCTCTGTCTTTCTGTCTCCGCACGGATACACACACACACACACACACACACACACTCTTTAATTTTGATGTTTTTGTTGAATACGAGTTTTCTGGCCTTTGATCAATTTTGGAATCGAAGTCCACGTTATGAGTATTTCTGTCATGTGAAGAAGGATGTGTTTGAGTTTTAGGTTCAAACTGTTTCAAAGTTAAGTCGAGGCCCACACGCTGGGCCTTCTTCTTCTTCTTCTTCTGCTGCTGCACCTGTTATTTTGGCTGGCCATCTTTGAGCAGAATAAGTCCATGCCTAAGTCTTGTAGCGTTCAAAACTAACTACTTTTTGCAAAAGTAGCTGGTGCCCTTACACTTCATATGATTGGATAAGTTAGCTGCTTTTGGAATTATTGAAGTGTGCTCATAGTTCTCTCGAATATGATTCTGGATTTATCTGTCTGAGCCCCAAAAAATGGGGACCAACTTGTTTAGGAATTTTGACAATAGAAGAACAAGCGTGCTCTGTTTGCCTAATGTTTTAGAATTGCTAAACGTGCATATTTTTAAAGAAAACCAAATATACTCTCTGGCTGAAGATTTTATTATGGAGCATGTGATACTTAGTTCTTCTCTCGAATTAATCTTTGTTTCCTTCAGGTCAGAGGATAGTCCAGCGCGATACCACGATGAGTATGGTAAACTAAGGTCCTGGGCAGACAGTTCTCTTGATATGTACAAGGTAATAAGTTACACGATTTTATTTATTTATTTATTTATTTTTGAAAATTTCTTTCTTCTTTTTTCCCTTCTATTTTTTTTTTGTTAGTACGTAAATTCTGGTTTTATTATTTTGGGGTTTACACTATACTTTGTTTACACAGTTCATCTTTCTACCATGCAGCATGAGTTATTTCGTGTGCTTTATCCCATATTTATTCATTCTTACATGGATTTGGTGGCAAAAAGCCATATCCAAGAGGGTAAGAGTTGGTCTCCTACTCTTTCACACGTCTTGTTTTTATATTACATATTTTAAGTTCACCGTTACTGCAAAACACATAAGATATTTATTAGATCTTTGAAAATTTATCTCACCAGCTAGAATCTTTTTCAATACCTTC
The DNA here is from genome assembly GCA_037897445.1 of Ceriops zippeliana. Classification (NCBI taxonomy): domain Eukaryota; kingdom Viridiplantae; phylum Streptophyta; class Magnoliopsida; order Malpighiales; family Rhizophoraceae; genus Ceriops; species Ceriops zippeliana. Next base: position 61,414 of record JBAPLH010000135.1, on the reverse strand, counting down.
CGTGAAGACCATGAATTGATGCATTTGCGAGACCTTCAAAAGCTGGAAGGAGTCCTTTCTCCTTCTCATTTAGAGGTTAATGCTTCTGTAGACTCTTGTATCTCATTTACCTCTCATGATACAGTGGAATCACTTTTCATTCATGGAGAACCTGGTGATAATTTTTTCTCTATCAGGAAATGGAATTTGCTCATTATCTTAGGCAGTGCAAATTCAACATCAAGATATGTCAGGTAATGCATGGTGTATGACCTATGACTCTGCAAGAGTTCAGTGGCTATGTAAATGCTCTTGGAATTTTCTTTTAAGGTAGCCTCCCAATAGCTTTGTTAGAAGTTTTCTAGGTGAACATATAGTTAATAATCACACTAGTGTGAGTTTGAGTGGATGGGTGGATATGCATTTTTTAATGCTTATGTTTTCTTTTCTGATTCTGGACATTATACCTCAATGTCATGTTCTTTTTGTTGCTCATTGACTTTTGACAGTTTTTAAATAACATAAAATGATTGTAACACTGCTCACACATGAGAGCTCAACACTGCTTGGTGACGTGCAATTTGATACCTGCAGACATGCTTTGCTTGAGAGTATTGTAGGTCATTCATTTCATTTGGTTTTTATGGTTGTTGTGTTGAAAATATTTGCTTCTTGTGAATTCTGGAGAAAAAAAATTCAAGAATTTTGTACATTTTCTCATGAGTTGATTGTTATTCATATTGCTAGTACTCCAATGAGCTTCTGATGGAGTATCTACGAAAGACAAAATCCATTATGATGCTTGGGATTGTCAATGAGCGTATCAACTTCCAAGGTATAATTAAGTTACTTTGAAATTAGTTGTGTATCCATTATTAGCATGAGTTTTATGAAAGAAACTGGCACATGCTTGAAATAATAAGATGTATTCTTTTGTTGGCAGTTTCTCCTGGACAGCCTAGCTCAATTTCTGATGATGCTGAGGCCATAATGCTTATTGAAAGAGGCCAGGATGCAGCCAGTTTGATAAATAAAAAGGAAATACACTGGGGGGTGAGTACTAGAAACCATTATGCTGCACAAAAATCTGTTATTTGTAAGGAACTTTGAGAGAAGCACTTTCTTGCCTTTAGATCTGAACAATCCTCTAATTGCATCTTGCAAAATGAATGAGGATTTTAAATTGTAAATCATGAGTTTATGTTCTACTTGTGCCTTCTCTGTTGGTCTGTGTATCTGATTAAATTTCACCAAAATTTGTGGATATTCATATGTTGAGCATTCACTGATAGAAGTTCTTTGTAAGGTCACTTCGAAATTTGTTTTGTGCAGTTCCAAACAGAATCATTTGTTCACCTTTCACCCACCAAAATTATTTGTTTAACGTTACCATTGGAAACTTCATAGGATGAACTATCATACTCTGTGTTGGCTGTTTTTCCAATACAGCTTATTCTGTTGGTGATATAGAATGAGTACTATGAAGTGTAGTTATTCTTATTGGACATGGTTTATGTACATTTGGTGCTGTTATTATTAGCTTGCTTTCTCAAAGAATGATGTCAAAACTTGTTATTACCCGTAACCTTCAATTTATATTATGTTACAATTGTTATTTGCAGGGGACTGTCACTATGTTGATAAAACTCTTAAACAGCATAGGGAGAGGATATTTGTTGCCTTTTTTACTTTCTTTTTGGACAATTATTTGATTTTAGATTTAATTGTTATGTTTTTTAAGTTACTGGAAGATTCTTTGGAAGAACGATTAGAGAAGGTAGGGGGTCTGCTTTCAGATTCTGAGAAAACAGGAGAACATGTGAAAGAGGCAGACACAGATGAGAACAAGGTAGATATGCTCAAGTTCTTGCATTTTTTCACAGTTGCATTTTTTTCCTGTTTTCATATTTGTGTTTATCGAGGACAAGTGTTTCCTTACCATCTATTCACAGTTTCTGAATTGCCTGTTACATCTATAATTTTCATTCTGTTGATGTTTCTATCTTGGTTTTGTACCATCCAGAAGAGATCAGCAGAAGGTGTAAAGCAAGGTGCTTCAGTTAAAAAGTTGAAAAAGGACAAAGCCACTAGTGCAACAGCAAAAGCTGTGCGTCATGAGGCTAATACTACGCCTATGGCACCACGAGTCAAACCAGAGCTTCCTTTGCCTGTAATGTATGTCCTAGCATGCCCTGTTCTACTTCCTGCTTGAGAAATATTGCATTTGAGCCAGACCTTTTGGCTTCCTCTAGAAATCTGATGGGAAAATGGGTTTCATCTGGGATCAAACAAATGGATGTAGAGTAATGGAATAGTGATAGAACCAGTTGTTACAATAATACTAGAACTAGTCCCTATGAGGTGATGGATAATAATATAATTAATTGTTACATATAAAGAAAAATGTAATGCCGTAGTAGTTTGTAATGTATTGCACTCACTCTTTGCAGAGATCTGTGGTATGAAATGCCCTATGCTGGTGGTGCATATTCACCATGTTTTTAAACCATCCTGAAAATGGAACATTAGTGAGCTTTGGCCCTTTTCCATGTTTCCCATAGAGTATGAATGCTCTGTTTTTTATTCTGACTTATATGGTCTTCTGTCTGGTGCCCCCATGCACTCATGCTGGGTGGGGGGATTTAGTCATTCTGTGTCTTTCTGTAATTGTATTGCTATTTTGTTATCTGCAATGAGGCTTTGCCACGACTTGTGTCCTACAGTTTGGTAACACAAGGATTTAGAAGCTTGTAATGTAATTGTTACTGGTGCATCTGATACTTTCATCATTGCTCCAGGCCAACAGAGGTGGAACAGTCTATTCTTGAAGACTTGAGAAGCCGTGTACAGTTGAGCAGTTCAGCATTGCCATCTGTCAGCTTTTATACATTTATCAATGCACATAATGGGTAATGTTTGTAGTGGATGGTTCTACAATTATTATTTTTATTTAGCTTCTCTTGTATCATGATTTGTTCTCGGTGCTTATTAATTTCTGTGGGATGTCTTACAGGTTGAACTGTTCTTCAATATCCCATGATGGATCCTTGGTTGCTGGTGGATTCTCAGACTCCTCACTGAAGGTTCCATGCCATCTTACCTCATTAACCTAATGTGCACCATCTCATTAGCTATTGCAGTCACTAATTCTGAACTGTGCCTTCACAGGTTTGGGATATGGCAAAACTTGGGCAACAAGCTTCCAATTGTAAGTCTATGCAAGTAGGAAATAGATTTTGTATTATAACTTGTTGCTAATTTGCATATCAAGTTCATTGGGACGTATGGCATTTTCTCTATTAGGAGGGTTACTCTTGTTTTGGGGATATGCTTGGGATTGTCTGCTTTATGCATTATTGGATAGGAAGTTGTGTTATCTATGGAAATAGCACCTGTCAATGAGATTCAATGAAAAAATTTTCCGCATGTTTTGTGCTCATCAAGATTGTGATGTCCCTGCATTTTTGTTTTTCATGTTTAAAGGACTAAGGTTTTCTGGTTATACTGTTTCATTGAATTCAGACCTGAAATAGTTTGCTGACTATTAGTTGTTTTCAAGAGCTCAATGTTGCCACTCACAGCATTCACTTGGTCTTTGATATGCTTAGGCCACCTATGGACATTCACTTGTAGTTTCAATATGGTTGCACACAGCAGGTGTAAATTTTATTGTCATGCTGCGAGAGTTGCTTCCAATTAACAGGTTGAACATCAGCTGTTTTGCAGAGTGAAAACGATTCTATACCAAGTGGCCATGTACTGTGGGCAAATGGTGACAAAAGATTGTATACATTGTTTCAGGGTCATTCAGGTCCTGTTTATTCGGCCACTTTTAGTCCCTTTGGGGACTTTATTCTTTCCTCTTCAGCAGATACAACGAGTATGTTCTAGGCTGTCACTGTACTCCTAATCACTGTGTGAATTCTCTTATTTCTTGTTTGGTTTGTGAAACTTATTTGTAAGATGTTAAATTACTCTGCTGCAGTTCGGTTATGGAGCACAAAGCTAAATGCTAATCTAGTTTGCTACAAGGGCCATAATTATCCAGTATGGGATGTTCAGGTGCAAATTTGTTTGCCCTTTGTCTCATTTTTATTATAATTTTATTTTTACTACACCCTTTGTCTTTTTATTGTAATACCAGACACAGAGCACTGTATCAGAATTTTTATTTTTCCTTTTAAAGAATTATTCTCACCTTTTAATGAACTTTTTCCCCCTAATCTACAATTGCAGTTTAGTCCTTTAGGACATTATTTTGCCAGCACATCACATGATAGAACAGCAAGGATCTGGTCTATGGATAGAATACAGCCTTTAAGGATAATGGCAGGTCACTTGTCTGATGTTGATGTAAGGGCTCCTGGCTCTCTCCTCCCCTCCCTCCTCCCTTCCTTCTCCCATGTGGTCTATAATGTTTTTCATCAACTTTCTTCTGAAATATATGGTTTACCTGTTAATTGCATGTTAGTAGTTTCATGCAGATTTCCGAACTCCTAAGTAAAATGTGGTAATGCTTGGTTGAATTGGGACAGAGGGTAGTTAAGTTGAAAATAGATCTTTTGTATGGCATAGGGAACTGACCATGTTGGACTTAACTGATATGGGTTTGTCTATTCAACCAAGTGGTTCACAGTCCTTACTATGTGGACGACTGTCTTGAAAACCTATTTTATTGTGCTTGGTCAGCTTGTATTAACTCTCCAAGGAGATCTTAAGTTGGATGTTATTTTGTCACAAAATGTACATTCGACATTATTAGGGTGATTAAACAGTAAGTACAATATAATCCCTACATATTCATGTGAAGTGACTTAGCATAGTAGATTGATCTTGTGACTAACTTATTCTTTCTAGTAAATTCCTGTCAGATAAGTCTAGTTCAATTGTTTTGGCTCCTGTCTGATCATATTTGCTATCAAATTGGCCAAATCTATTCGACTGTTTGTCTGCCATCTCACAATAGAATTAGCATATCTGCTAATTTTAAAGAGACGGGCTTCATCCTATTTGCTCTAAGGGCAAGAAGTGCCATAAAAGGCAACAAATTACTTAAAAGATTGTTTGCTGCTACAAATGTTTTATTTCTTGAAACTTAGGATAATTTATGTTCTTATATTGGTCAATATATGATATGAAGTCAGCACATATATTTTCTGAAATTTACTTGACTTAACATGTTAACCCTCAAAGACATTCATAAAATTTCAGTGTGTTCAATGGCATGCCAACTGCAACTACATTGCTACTGGCTCTAGTGACAAAACGGTTAGACTCTGGGATGTACAGACTGGGGAGTGTGTTCGAATTTTCATTGGTCATAGGAGTATGATTTTGTCATTGGCAATGTCACCTGATGGGCGTTATATGGCCTCTGGTGATGAGGATGGTACAATCATGATGTGGGACCTGTCAAGTGGCCGCTGCATTTCACCTTTGATGGGGCACAATTCATGTGCATGGACACTTGCTTATAGGTGCTAATCTTTTATTGCTTGTAAATGCCAAAGTTCTTGGATATGATAAAAGTGCAAGTTAGTGAGGCACTGCTAGATAACTGGAAGAATATCCAACATTGTTTTGTTCTCTCTGTCAGTGGCGAAGGTTCACTTCTTGCATCTGGTTCTGCTGATTGTACTGTAAAATTGTGGGATGTAACTAGTTGCACAAAAGTGATGAAGATTGAAGATAGGTAAGTCTTTCCATGTGAAAAGCTCATAGTATGGGAGTCTTTCCATGTCAAAAGCTCATAATATGGGTTTCTTATTTTTGAACTGTTTTTGTTTGGCTGGATTTAATAATCACATTACCTTCAATCAGTAAAAGTGGAAATGCGAACAGATTGAGATTATTGAAAACTCTGCCAACGAAGTCTACTCCAGTGTACACTTTGAGGGTAATTGTTTGTATCAAAAGTTAATTTCAATGGTTTCTTATCCGTTTGTTCTTTGATATAGTTGTACAATAATCTCATCTGATGAATGTATGTTCTTGGCTAGCAGTTTTCCCGAAGGAATCTTTTGTTTGCTGCTGGAGTGTTTGCAAAGAGTGCATAAGGTGGCAAATGGCTGCATTCTTATAATGACCTGTTGGAGAATAGAATACCTTATCAGAAGGTGGCGTAAATTGCCTCCACCTTAATAAAACGGCCTTGGAATTGAGAAGGGACGGCTAGCATTCAGCTTTCCCCAATTTGTAAGCAACATCTGCTAAAGTCCTGCCTTCGGGAAGCAAAATTTGTTGTGTATCTTCAGACGGTTACCGTCTTGTTAATTGGCGTGTACTTTTCAGCATATTTACCCCCGATGTCTTCTTCTCAGGATGCGGTGTTAAGATATTTTTCCTTATCATTGCTGAAAGGCAGCCTGTGTATATTTTACACGCCTTTATTGTTTAACGAGTTCGAGTTGTTCTGGTCCACAATTTAATGTTTCGAGGTAGATTTCTGTGCAATCCTGGTCGGTATTACAGACAAGAGATGGTTTAATCGTTACGACAAAGGTGCAAGTAAAAGAAGGTGTCTGTTGTATGGTGAAAACCTGGAGAGTAGATCGGGAACTGCCTGGAATTCAAGAGTTGAGCCACGGTGGCTTAACTCAATATATTTTTCGTGAAAGCCAGTGGCAAGCAGGTACGCAGCCAACTGTGGCTTACATTGTTAGACGACGGCAAGGAGTAGAGCTTACGGAGGCCGGCCCAACAAAACGGCAGCTGCTAACAAAATGCTATGATCGTTTTTCGATTCAAAATTACTTCCTTGACATCGTTGGTTCAAAGTAACTATCACTCATACTTATAATTAGTTGTTCTAGATTTTTATGAAATTTTTTAGATTTAAATTATTTTAAATATTTATAAGACAGAATTTTAAAGACTTAGACATTTAAATATGTATCTAAAAGGTTTTAATTAAGTGTTTGGGGGCAATAATTAGGTTACGCGTTCAATGACCTTGCCACTGTCTTTTACAAAAAAAGTATTGAGTTAAGCCACCGTGGCTCACATTGTTTGACGACGGCAAGGAGTACAGCTTACGCAGGCCGGCCCAACAAAACGGCAGCTGCTAACAAAAGACTTCGGCTTAAATCAAGAATTGCTATGATCATTTTTCGATTCAAAATTACTTCCTTGACATCGTTGGTTCAAAGTAACTGTCACTCACACTTTTTCTTTTTAACTCCATTGCGTGATTTTTAATCAGTTGAGGTAGATAATTTTAAAATGTCTTTTAATTATTAAATCAATTTATTGAAAATATTTATTTTTTTTAAATAAGTAAACTCTGTTCTTTATTCAGTACACAATTTGAAAACAACGTGAATAAGAGGATTTGAAAAATAATTTTAAAATATTAAAAAAATTAATTTAGTAATTAAGAATATATGTTTTAGAAAAATTAATTTTTTATAAAAAAAAGACATTAACACAGACAAAATTGCTAATACATAATGTTATACAATTTATTTATTTATTTTATCAAAATAGCTCCCTTAACACCATAAGAAATGTTCCTCACTCTTTTAACTTTTTTATCAACTTTACCACATGATTTTGAGTTAGTAGCTATATGAAATTTAGGATCTTAATTAACATGACACATCACAATTGACGCGGATATTTAAAAAAATATATTTTTTAATCATTAAATTAATTTTTTCAAGAAATTTTTTAAAATAAATGAAGAAATTATAATATATATTTGCAAATGATGCGAAGAAGAGGGTTTAGAAAACGATTTGAAAAGAAAAAAAAAAAATAATGTGAGGAATAGGAACGACTATGCAGCCTCTTACGGTAAGACCAGGGGGATTTTAGAAGAGAAACCCTCTATTTTCAGCCAGGCCCAGTTTTCAGTTCGGTCACGACAGAAATTGCGGCTCCTTATTCTTCTTTTCCTCGCATCTGAGTATCTATCTAATTGGAGAGTCGGCTAGCAGAGAGAAAGTGAAGACCCAACAATTTGGTTATGTAGTCGTTTTTTGTTAGAAATGAATTAGGATTACGACAAAGTAAGCTACAACTCTATAAGCGTTTTGCAACCTGCCATGACCCCCCCTCTCTCTCTCTCATCTACAGCAAACAGTCAGATCAAATAAAGGCAAGAGTTGAGCGCACATGGAGAGCATCATGACCTACGGCTTTTGGGGCTTTTGGGTCCTCACATGCACGCGTAAACCACCTTTTCTCACTTAAGAGTTTTCTGTCACATGCTTTATACGTGGTATTCCGCGTGTTATTTAGATAATCTTACGAGAAAAGATACTAAGTAAGTATTAGAAAATTTAAAAGAATCAGTGAAAAATGAGTGAGAGACAAATAAACGAATAGGAAGACCTTTAGAGCACGAAAGATAGAGTACAAAAGAATTTTACAAGTGAACTTGTATTGATTGAAAGAATGTGTGCTTTACAAATGAAATGAGTAATCTATTTATACAACTCAAAAAAAGGATCTAAAAAGAAATATTCTTTAACATATGTAATGATTATTTTAGATAAGAAATATTCTAAGTATATATATGGATTATTCTAAATATGGTTCATTCTAGAATTTTCTTAGTCAATTGTGGACTTCTGGAACCTTTCGTAGCAAATGAGCTGGACAGCTCTTGGAGGTTTGGGTCTTGGTCCAAATTTGTACCTTAATTATACATGAATGAGTCGGATCAATGTATCCTTGTGACATCTTCCCCCACTTAATTTTGCGACGTCCTCGTTGCATTTTTAGCCTTAAATTGCCGATTGTGATCAGCAAATTGACAAAGCTGGTCTTCTCGTTCCCAACTAGTCTTGTGGTTTGGCAAAACTTTCCATTTCACTAAGTACTCGGTGTAGTTGGGAACTCCCCTTCTCCGGATCACTCGGTCAGCAAGGATGCATTCCACCTCCTTGTTGAATTCGGTGACCACAGCCGTTGGTGTGCGCTTTGACTCGTTTCGGCTTGGATCCTCTTCATCTCCATAGAAGGGTTTCAGAAGACTTACATGGAAAACGTTGTGGATCTTCAACTTTGGAGGGAGTTGGACTTGATAAGCGGCCTTTCCCATACGTTTGATGATAGGAAATGACCCTTCGTACTTCCGTACGAAGCCCTTATGTACCTTGCCTAGAGACTTGAACTAGTTGAGCAGCAACTTCACCATCACCATGTCTTCCACAGTATAGTCTTTTGGGCGTCGCTTAGCATCAACCCATCTCTTTATCTTCTTGGTCGCTTTGTCAAGGCAAGCCCTCGTTATATCCGCTTCCTCATGTCATTCCTTTGTAAACTTAAAGGCAAATGGGTTGTTGCCAGTGTAGGGAGAGGCAATAGCACTTGGTGTTAGCGGTTGTTGTCCCATGACAATCTTAAACGGGCTTTTGGTTGTGACCTCACTCCTCTGAAGGTTGTATGAGAATTGGGCAGCATCAAGTAGCTTCGCCCAATCTTGTTGGTGAGCATTGACATAGTGCCTCAAGTATTGCTCGAGCAAGGCATTGACTCGCTTAGTTTGCCCATCCGTTTGAGGATAGAAGCTTGTTGAAAAGTTCAGCTCAGTTCCCAGTAACTTGAATAACTTGTGCCAGAATTTACCTGTAAAGTGGGGCTCTCTGTCACTGATGATGCTCTTTGGCACACCCCATAGCTTTATTACATTTTTGAAGAACAAGCGAGTAGCATCGTCCACCTTGTAATCAATAGGGGTTGGAATGAAGGTGCCATACTTGCTAAACCAATCAACTACAACCATAATGCTTCTGCATCCTTCTGACTTTGGTAGAGCCATAATAAAATCCATTGAGACACTTTCCCAAGGCTTCTCAAGAGTGGGTAATGGCTCGAGTAGGCCGGCTGGTGGCTGCTGTTCTACCTTATCTTGTTGGCATACTAAGCAAGTCCGCATATAGGCTTCGACATCTGTATGTATATGCGGCCAAAAGTAATATTGTTGGAAAAGAGCAAGGGTTTGTGTCATACTTGGGTGACCAGCCCATAAAGAATCGTGGCATTCCTTGAGGATTTTCTTCCGTAAGTTTCCCTACTTCGGCATGAAGATGTGATTTCCAACCATCGTTAGGATTCCATCGTTCACCCAAAATCGATGAGTCTTCCCTTCACTAGCCAATCTTAACAGGTTGTTGGCTAGTTTTTCTTGTCCAGTACCTTCCTTGATCTGTTCAAGGAGGTTGCTGGTAGAAGTACTAGTAGCAAGAGCCACTAGTTCTGCCTTTCAATTCAACACATCAGCAACTACATTAGCTTGACTCGGCTTATATTGTAGTGTGTAGTCGAATTCCGCTAGGAAGTCTTACCAACGAGCTTGCTTAGGGATGAGTTTCTTGTGTTTGGAAGTAGCTTGTAGCAACATTGTCAGTCATAATTACGAACTTACTCCCGAGGAGATAATGTCTCCAAGTGCGCAAGCAATGGATGACGACAGTCATCTCTTTGTCCTGGATGGTATATTGTCTCTCTGTGTCGTTCAGCTTGTAGCTTTCATAGGCAATAGGATGCATCTCTTGCATTAAGACTCCTCCAATCGTGAAGTTGGATGCATTAGTGTGGATTTCGAAAGGCTTTTTGTAGTCTAGTAGCCCCATAATGGGCTCTTCGGAGATTGCTTGCTTTAATCTCTCGAAGGAAGCTTGGCATTCCACCGTCTAATGCCAAGTGCGGTTCTTCTTGAGTAGGTCGGTCAAGGGTGCAGCTTCGGCAGAGTATCCCTTGATAAACCGATGATAGTAGTTGACAAGTCTTAGGAAAGATCGCAATTCTGGGACTTTAGTTGGAGGCTCCCATTGTTGGATGACTTGCACCGTTGTTGGATCCATCAAAAGTCTACCATCCTTGATTCGGTGACCAAGGAAGTCCACCTCTTACTTCGTGAACGAGCACTTCTCCTTTTTGACAAACAACTTGTTCTCCCGTAGAACTTGGAAGACTTGCTTGAGGTGCTCAATGTGCTCCTCAAGTGTGTTGCTGTATACCACAATGTCATCCAAATAAACTACCACGAATTTTGTCAAAGAAAGGATGTAGTACCTTGTTTATGAGGGTGCAGAAGGTGGTTGGTGCATTGGTGAGGCCAAATGGTATGACCAAGAACTTGAATGCTCTGTAGCGTGTCACACAGGTCGTCTTTGGCTCATCACCTTGTGCTATGCTAACCTGGTAGTATTCCGATTGCAAATTCAGCTTGGTGAAGTACCTTGCCTTCCCGAGTTGGTCAAAGAGATCAGCTATCAAGGGGATCAGATACTTGTTCTTGATAGTAACCTTGTTCAAAGCTCGATAGTCAATATACATGTGAAGCGATCCATCCTTATTCTTCTGGAAGAGGATTGGAGCACCGAATGGGGCTTTTGATGGTCGAATGTAGCTCGAATCAATCAGATCGTGGAGCTGCTTCCTTAGTTTAGTGAGCTCTGGAGGTGCCATGTGATAAGGAGCCATGGCAGGGGGTTTGGCACCGGGTTTTAGCTCGATGTGGTGATCCATATCTTGCTTTGGTGGAAGCTTCTTTGGCAATTCGGAGGGCATGATGTCCTTGAACTTAGTAAGGATAGCCTGAATCGGGTTGCGGCAGTGCGGGAGTTGGTGTTGCTACATCTTCCCCATCGCTTAGCTCTCGTATGGTAGCAACATAGCCAGGACCCGACTTGAGACCCTGCTTAAATTGCAAGGCCGAGATCATTGATGGTTGAGATCTCTCCTTACGCTTCAAGGGAACTACGCGGATCTTATGGTTATCGACAACCACAAGATAATGTGAAGCAGGCACAGGAAAAGCCAAAGTTTAAAAGAATGCAAGACCTAACACCACTTTGAAATCATCCACGGGAATGACAGTAAAGTCTAACTTACTAGTCCATTCGCCAATTTGGACAGCAACTCTGTGTGCCATCCCTTAAACAAGCTTTGCTTCCGAGTTTACCACTTTGATGGTGCCGTTTCCTTTTGTTAGTTTGAGACCTAGACATTTGGCCTCTTCGACATTCATGAAGTTGTGTGTTGCCCCTGTATCCAGCATCGCACAAGCTGATTTGCCCTCGATGGCAAGATCAGCATACAACAGTCCTTTCTCCTTGGTGACTGTTGGGGAGAAATGCTTCTAGAGATTACCCAATCGTTGGATAGATCCCATGTCTACTTGGACTTCTTCATCGGCCTTTTCTGGGTCGAGTGCTGCCATCATAGCATTCATGGCTTTGCATTTGGGGCAATCCTTCACCCAGTGCAGTCCATCACAAATAAAATAGGTTATAGGAGGATTAATCGAGTTGTGCTTACCTCTAGACTTCTTCCTATGCTTGGGGCGGTCATTTGAGGGTCTCTGTTGTCCACCGTCGTTACAACCAGAATCCTGCTTCTTTTGCCTGATCTTCTCTCCCCCATTTTTACCAGAGTTTGGCTTCTTGGCCTTGGAGTGAGCTGAGTAGTCAACGAAAGTTTCAGCAGGGGTAATGGTAGCATTTAAGGTTTGCACATTACGCCTCTCCAGCTCGACTTTTGCCCAATCCTTCAAGCCGTCTTTGAAGTAGAAGAGCAACTCCCTATCAGATATTTCGATTTCAAGCATGAGGGTAGTAAATTCCTTAATGTAGTCAGAAATACTACTTGTCTGACATAGGCATCGCAACTTTCCTCTATCTTTGTTGTCCGCATTGTAAGGCACGAAATACTTACGCACTTCAGCCTTGAATTGTTCCCAAGTATTGATGATGCATAAGCCTTTCTCCCGTTTAGAGTGCTTCCGTCTCCACCAAAGTTGGACAACATCTCTTAGAAAGATTAGGGCATTGCCTATCTTGGCCAGATCATCAACAACCCCCATGACCTTGAAGTACTGTTCAAGGCCGAATAGAAAGTTTTCCACGGTAGTGGCATTTTGTGTGCCATTGTACATGACAGGCTTCGGGACCTTCAAGCCATGTATTGCAGTGGAAGTGTTAGTAGTGGCAGCCGTACTAGCAAGTGAGTTATTTCGACGTAGAGACTCCATTTCCCTATGAAGGTCATGAATCTCTCCCTTAACAAACTCATGAAGGTTGCACATACCTTGATTTAGGGAACGTATCTCTCCCCTGAATGAGCGGCCAAACTCTTTAATCATGACTTTGGCAGCATGCGTGATCTTCACATTCTCGTGGATCAAGTTATCGACTTGATCACTGAGATCTCCCATAAAGGAGTTTATGTCGATGATGCTCCTTTCCAAGTTCCTAACACGTGAGTCCATGGTTTCCTTTACTGGAACCTTCGACTAGCCATGTTTGGCTGGAGCACATTGCTCCTTACGCCCACGAGCTTCTTTCTCCATTTGTTGCTTATCGAAAGCGGTCTCAACAAATCCTTCCTCACCTGTCATACTTACAACTCAAACAAGAATAAAGTAGGGAATAGGATTAACTTACTCTAATACCACCTGTCACGGAGTTAGGCTTGGACATGCTTTAGACGTGCTAACTCGCGTGACACTTAGACAATCTTGCGAGAGAAGATGTTAAATAAGCCTTGGAGAGTTTGAGAGAACCAACGAAAGACGAGTGAGAGGCAAGTGAATGAATAGGAAGAGCTTTAGAGAATGAAAGAAAGAGAGAGTACAAGAGAACTTTGCAAATGAACTTGTATTGATTGAAAGGATGCATGCTTTACAAATGAAATGAGTAGCTTATTTATACAACTCAAAAGAATGACCTAGAAAGGAATATTTTTTAGCATATGTAATGACTATTCTAGATAAAGAATATTCTAGGTATATATATGGATTATTCTAGATATGGTCTATTCTAGAATTCTCTTAGTCAATTGTGGGCTTCTGAGACCTTTTGCAGCAAATGGCTTGGACAGCCCTTGGAGGTTTGGGTCTTGGCCCGAATTTGCACCTTAAGAATATATGAATGGGCAGGATCAATGTATCCTTGTGACATTTTTGTTATTTCTCCTCCCATGTTTTGGTCGTTGGTGGTTTATTGTAATGCATGGTTGCTGTTATTATTATTTTTATTACCTTAAGAAATGGAAAATCGTTTTTTGTGCTTTTCTAGGTTATAGAGATGTTGAAACTATAGGAAAAAGTCTTGTCTCTTGAATTTTATGTGGCCATGGCACTTAGTTACCTCTAATTAAGAACTCAATTGTCGTCGAAATGTTTCGTTACCTCAAAAGTCCAATGAAATCAAATGTCTTTTTTTTTTTTTACCTTTTACAATTATAAAAATATTTACCAAATATATTAATAACATAAATAAATATTTAAATATTTAATTTTTACAATTAGATATATTATTTGTTCAATATAATCATAACCCAACCTAAAAGAGAGAATTATTATTGAAATAATCTTTAATAACTTTTCTTTTTCAAATCTAATTGGTAGGTGTTGCAAATCAATACATTGTAAATATCTGACCTCTAATGGTGAATCTACACAAATAAAGAGAAAATAAAATTTACAATCTATATTTCTTCTTAGTTTAAGAGAACGAGAGAATAGTAATAATAAATTATCAATATAAATTATGACAGTTCAAAATACTCCCTCCTATGTCTTATATCAATAATTAAGAGTACGTACTGATTTTATGGTGCACACATTGATCAATAGTATTTTTTTTTTAATTTAAAAGATATTATGATATCATCAAAATTTAATATATTATTGTTGGTAAGCATGACTTCTTGAATTTACACACTATTTGATCTTTAGCTTTTATAGAAAAATTGTTAAGTTGATCTATATAAATTTCCTTTTTATGGGATAGTGTTGATTAGGTCATTCCAATGAAATTAGAGTCATTAGGTTACATAAAGGTGGTTACTTGGATCCATTTAATTATGAATCATATGAACATATAAATCTTGTCTATCAAGAAAGATGACCATGTCTCCTTTTGAAGAAAAAGGACATTGTGCTAATGAATTTTTATGACTAATACATTCAAATGCATATGGTCTAATGACAATTCATGCAAAAGTTGTTTCTCTTATTTCATTATATTCACTAATGACCATTCCATTAATGGTTATATGAATATAATGAAATAAAAATCTAAATCATTTGAAAGAGTTCAAGAATGAAATATAGAAACAAATTGAGAAAAGTCGTGAAGTACTTTGGTCAAATTGAATTAATGAATACTTAGACCAAAGTTTCATGATTATTTAAAAGAGAACAAGATTCTCTCACAATGGACTCCTCTCGGAACCCTACAACACAATACTAATTCAAAGATTTCTAATAGTATTGACAAGACGCCATGTGTTATATAGACTAGTAGTAATAGACCAAACATTTCTAATTTAAAGATTTGGGGATGTGATGCTTATGTAAAGTATTCAATATTTGAAAATTTTGGATTTAAGTAAGATAAATGCAAATTTGTGGGAAATCCAAAGAAAACTATTGGATGCTACTTTTACCACCCAAGTGAGCAAAAGACTTTTGTTTAAAAGCATGCTGCTTTTTTAGAGAGAATTTGTTCTTTAAAAGTGTAGCGAAAATAAAGTAAATCCTAAAGAGTTTTAAGGTCCATAAAAAAGCATCTAATTGGAACCTGAGTTAAAGGATGATGCAATCGTTGTATAAACCAATAATCAAGTAACATAAAAACTTTCTAAATTTATAAGAATAAGAGAACATCTTAAATGTTACTAATTACTTATTGAGAAAGAGAGTGATGTAATGCTTATAGAGGATGTGCTTACTAGTTGTGATAAAGCAATATATGATATTAACTCATCTAGATAATTGGAAAAGATGAAGTTTGAAATAGATTCTATGTACATTAACCAAATTTGGACCTTGGTTGATCCACCTAAAAGGATTAAACACATAGGGTGCAAATGGGTCTTTAAGAGAAAGACTAATATGGATAGACATATTTAGACTTATAAAGGAAGGCTAGTTTCTAAAGGTCACAAACAAAATTAAGAAATTGACTTTGATGAAAACTTTTTACCTATAATTATGTTTAAATCCTTTTGAATACATCTAGCCATTAGAGCATACATAATTATAAAATTTAGCAAATAGATGTCAAAATAATGTTCCTTAATGGGAATTTGCTCAAGGATACGTAAATGACACAACTTGAGAGTTTTGTATTTGAGGAAAATGCCAACTTAAGTAATTTTCAAAGAGTTGGAACATACTTTTTGATGAGACAATCAAGTAGTTTGATTTCATTCAAAACATAAATAAACCTTGTGTTTACAAGAAGGCTAATGGTAGTGCAATCATTTTCCTAGTTTTATATGTAGAAGACATATTACTAATAGAAAATGACATACCAATGCTTTAATATGTTAAGATATGATTTCCTAAGAGCTTCTCCATGAAAGACATAGGAGAACTAGTCTATATTTTGGGAATAAACATCTCTAGAAGTAAATCTAATTGGTTACTTAGTTTGTCTTAGTTAATATACATAAACATAGTGTTGAAAAGGTTTAGCATGAAGGGATCCAAGAAAGAATTTTTGCCTATATCACATGATGCGTATCTTTCTAAAGACATGTGTCTTAAGACATAAAAAGAGAAAGATTGGATGGATAAGATCTCTTATGCATTAATTATAAGATCTATCATGTATATAATGCTATGTACAAGGCCAAATGTCTCTTATGCTTTAAGTATAGTGAGTAGATATTAAACTAATCTAGGTGAACATCACTATATTATAGCCAAAAACATCTTAGGTACTTAAGAAGAACTAAGAATGTCTTTCTAGTTTATAAAGGAGGTGAATTCAAAGTATAAGGATATTCAAATGTAAGCTTTCAATTTAATAAAGTTGATAATAGTTCACTAGGTGGATAGATCTTTACTTTTAATGGTAATGTTGTCAATTACAAAAGTTTCAAACAAGAGACAACTATAGCTTTTACAACCAAAGTTTAGTACATTATTGTATTTAAGGCAACAAAGGAAGTAGTTTAGATCAAGCAGTTTGTCATTAAACTTGGTATGGTTCTTAGTATTGTTGAGTCAATAGTGGTATTATGACAATAACAAAGTCATTATGCAATCAAAAGAATCAAGGATTCATTAGCAATCTAGACATATACTTAATTAATTTCATCTCATTAGATGGATTATTTATAGAAAATATATAAAGTTAGAGGGAGTGCCCATTAAAGAGAATCTAATAAACCTTTTAGAAGCCATTATCCCAACAAAAATATAATCATTATATAGAATTTTATAATATTAGATACATAAGTGATTATTTATCATGCAAGTGGAAATTTGTTGGTATGTACTCTAGTAGCCAATAAGTTGGTATTTGAACACATTAATATTGTATTCATGCACTTTTATTAATAAATTTATTTTTATCTTTAGTATTGTTTATTAAATAACTTAATTATCAATAAATTGTAGTTTATGTAATAAATGCACTTTACAAAAATAATTATGATTGAATTATAATTATAAGATACCTATTGTATAAAAGTATTATTCCTAAAATGTTTAGTTAATACACTATTAAGATAAGACATTGATAGAGTCTTAAGACTAGTACATAATATGATTTTTTTCTAATAAAAAAGTAACTCATCTTATAGATTGAATTATAAAAATACTTAAACAAACTTATAGGTAGTGAAAAAGTTTATTGAATTAACTTATTATAAGATTTTTCAAATGACACATTACTTATGTGTTTGCAGAATTGTTCATGTAATGGCTGCATAAATAATCCTTAAACGTGAGATTATCAAGATATCTCATATAAGAATTATTATGCTTTAATCTAGCCTTTGAGTTATCCTAATTAAGGATTATTTATGAAGGCATGCATTTAGTATAATATAAATTGTATAAAGATAATTAAGTAATCAATAAAAGATTTATCAATCTAAAGTAATTATGAGTGAATATTCCACTATTTTCAATGGATATTGATTTAAGAAATACCCAAATATTAAAACTATCAAAGGTAGTTTAATGTATCCTTTCAGTACACAATCACTAAGTGTAATTAAATCATTTTATCAAATTAATATTCCAATTAAATATATAATATAGAAATAGTAACCACCTTTTTTTTTTCCTTAATTATATTCATTTTCAAATATCTATCATTTCTTCCACAAATGAAATTATAACTTTTTATAAATATTAATTATACCTTATTAGTTAAGGAATTCATCTTGGTTTGTATTTTGTACTAATGTTAAGTGATTTAATTCCTAAATTATAAGACTTTTAATTTGCCTAAAGCTAATTACGCTTTTCTTTTTATTCCAATGACTATTTTTCATGCAATGACTATGAAATTATCTTTTATGTCATACTTAACAATAATATTCACTATAAAAACAATATCTATGAACCATTTATACCATGAATTCTTTCAATTTCAACAAACAATTCTGAAAGAAAGAGTCCCTTCATAATTTCTGGTTACCAAGGCTCCTTTTTTAGTTTCAAACACACTTTTTGATATTGTGATCATGAAATTAATATTTGTGGCTAAACTACCTAATATATTAATTAAAACAAGCACGTCTAAATACCATTAAAACTCCAAATGTGTTTACATCCATCAACCAAAGGAGTCAGTTATCTTGGTTTGCATTTCATACTAATGTTTAGTGGTTTAATTCCTAAATAATGAGACTTTCCATTCACCTTATGCTAATCAGTCTCCTTTTTTTTGTTACAAGGACTATTTTTCATGCAATGCACATGAAATCATCTTTTGTGTTTTTTTAAGTGACTATATTCATTGTTAAAACAATGTTCTTGAACCGTTTATACCATGAATTCATTCAATTCCAACAAACAATGGAGTCTTTGAACTTGATTCAAATTTCTTATTCAAATTAATTGGTTGATTTCTAAAAGAAAGAGTCCATCTCGTCATTTTTGGTTAGTAAGACTCGTCTTTTGGGTCTAAACACACTTTTTGATACAATGAACATAAAATTAATATTTGTAGCTAAACTACATAGTATATTAATTTAAACAAACAAGTCTAAACACCATGAAAACTCTAAATGTGTTCACTTCCATCAACCAAAGGAGTCATTCATTTTGGTTTGCATTTCATACTAATGTTAAGCCGTTTAATTCCTTAATAATGAGACATTCCACTCACCTTATGCTAATTAGGCTCCTTTTTTTTTGTTATGAGCACTATTTTTCATGCAATGTACATGAAATTATCTTTTGTGTCTTTCTTAACAACTATATTCATAGTAAAAATAATTTTCATGAACTGTCTATGCCATAAATTCATTCAATTCCAACAAACAATAAACTCCTTAATCTTAATTTGCATTTCTTATTCAAATTAATTGGTTGAATTCCAAAATAAAGAGTCCATCCCATCATTTCTGGTTTACAAGGCTCCTCTTTTGGGTCCAAATACACATTTTAATACAATGATCATGAAATTAACATTTGTGGCTAAACTACCTTGTATATTAATTAAAACAAAAAAGTCTAAACAATATTAAAACTCTAAATGTGTTTACTTCTATCAACCAATAGAGTCATTAATCTTGATTTGCATTTCATACTAATGTTAAGTGGTTTAATTCCTTAATAATGAGACATTCCATTCACTTCATGCTAATCAGGCACCTTTTCTTATTACAAGGATTGTTTTTCATGCAATGTATATGAAATTATCTTTTGTGTCTTTTTTAATGACTATATTCTCAGTGAAAATGATTTCCATTAACCATCTATGCCATGAATTCTTTCAATTCCAACAAACAATGAACTCCTTGAACTTGATTTTCATTTCTAATTTATATTAATTGGTTGAATTCCAAAAAAAAAAAAAAGTCCATCCCATCATTTCTGGTTAGTAAGGCTCCTCTTTTGGGTCCAAAGATACTTTTTGATTTAGTGATCATGAAATTAACATTTGTGGCTAAACTACCTTATATATTAATTAAAACAATCAATTATAAACACCATTAAAACTCTAAATATGTTTACTTCCATCAACAAAAGGAGTCATTCATCTTGATTTGCATTTCATACTAATGTTAAGTGGTTTAATTCCTTAAAAGTGAGACTTCCATACACCTTATGCTAATCAGGCTCCTTTTTTTGTTACAAGGACTATTTTTCATGCAATGTACATGAAATTATCTTTTGTGACTTTCTTAATGACTATATTTATAATAAAAATGATTTCTATGAACTGTCTATGCCATGAATTCATTCAATTCCAACAAACAATAGAGTCCTTGAAATTGATTCGCATTTCGTATTCATATTAATTTGTTGAATTCCAAAATAAAGAGTTCATCCCATTATTTCTAGTTAGCAAGGCTCCTCTTTTGTTTCCAAACACACTTTGTGATATAGATAATGAAATTAATATTTGTGGCTAAACATCATAGTATATTAATTAATGCAAACAAGTGTAAACACCATTAAAACACTAAATGTGTTTATTTCCATCAGCCAAAGGAGTCATTCATCTTGGTTTGTATTTTGTACTAATGTTAAGTGGGTCAATTTCCAAATAATAAGACTTTTAATTCACGTGAAGCTAATTACACTTCTCTTTTTGTTCCAAAGACTATTTTTCATACAATGATCATGAAATTATCTTTTGTGTCTAACTCGACCACTATATTCATTGGGAAAATAATGTCCATGAGCCATCTATACCATGAATTCATTCAATTCCACCAAATAACGGAGTCCTTGATTTTTATATGCATTTCTTATAGATATTAATTGGTTGAATTCCAAAATAAAGAGTCCCTTCCATCATTTCTTGTTAGCAAAGGATCTTCTTTAGGTTCGAAGCACACTTTTGATACAGTGATTATGAAATTTACTTTTTTGGCTAAACTACCTAATATATTAATTAAAACAAACATGTCTAAACACCATTAAAACTCTAAATGTGTTTTATCCTATCAACTAAAGGAGTCATTCATCTTGTTTTGCATTTTGTACTAATGTTAAGTGGTTTAATTTCTAAATAATGAGACATTCTAATCACCTCATGCTAATTAGGTTCTTCTTGTTGTTACTAGGACTATTTTTTATGCAATGACCTTGAAATTATCTTTTGTTTCCATATTAACGACTATATTCATCGTGAAAACAATTTCCATGTACCATTTATACCATGAATTATTCAATTCAAACAAACAATGGAGTCCCTGATCTTGATTAGCATTTTTTATTGATATTAATTGGTTGAATTCCAAAAGAAAGAGACTCCCACATCATTTTTGGTGAGCAAGGCTCCTCTTTTGGTTCCAAACACACTTTTTAATATTGTGATCATGAAATTAACATTTGTAGCTAAACTACCTAGTATATTAATTAAAACAAACAAGTCTAAACACCATTAAAATTATATATGTGTTTACTTCCATTAGCCAAAGGAGTCATTCATCTTGGTTTCCATTTTATACTAATGTAAAGTGGCTTAATTCCTAAATAATGAGACTTTCAATTTGCCTGAAGCTAATTATGCTCCTCTTTTTTTTTTTTTTTTCCAAAGATTATCTTTCATGCAATGACTATGAAATTATCTTTTGTGTCATACTTAAAGACTATATTCTTTGTGAAAACAATGTCCATGAACCATCTATACCATGAATTTATTCAATTCCAACAAACAATGGAGTCCTTGATCTTAATTAGCAGTTCCTATTGATATTAATTGGTTGCATTCCAAAAGAATGAGCCCCCATCATTTCTAGTTAGCAAGGCTCCTCTTTTGGTTCCAAAGACACTTTTTCTTATTGTGATCATAAAATTAACATTTGTTGCTAAATATCTAGTATATTAATTAAAACAAACAAGACTAAACACTATTAAAACTTTAAATGTGTGTATTCCATCAACCGATAGAGTCACTAATGTTAACTGGTTTAATTTCTAAATAATGAGACTTTCGATTTACCTCACGCTAATTAGGCCTCTCTTTTTCTTACAAGTACTATTTTTCATACAATGTACGTGAAATTTTCTTTTGTGTCTTTCTTAATGACTATATTCATTGTGAAAACAATGTCCGTAAACCGTCTATACCATGAATTCATTCAATTTCAACAAACAATGGTGTCCTTGATCTTCATTTCCATTTCTTATTCATATTAATTGGTTGAATTCTAAAATAAAGAGTCCATCCAAAATTTCTTGTTAGCATGACTCCTCTTTTAGTTCCAAACACACTTTTTGATATAGTGATCATGAAATTAACTTTTGTGGCTAAACTACCAAGTATATTAATTAAAACAAACAAGTTTAGACATAATTAAAACTCTAAATGTGTTTAATTCTAGCAGCCAATGGAGTTATTCATCTTAGTTTCCATTTCGTACTAATGTTAAGTGGTTAAATTTCTAAATAATGAGACTTTCAATTTGCCTAAAGCTAATTACGCTCCTCTTTTTGTCCCAAAGAATATTTTTCATGCATTAACCATGAAATTATCTTTTGTGTCATACTTAATGACTATATTCATTATGAAAACAATGTCCATGAACCATCTATACCATGAATTCATTCATTTCCATTAAACAATGGAGTCCTTGATTTAGTTGAATTCCAAAATAAAGAGTCACTCTGATATGAACTCTGATTATATGTAAATGGAACCCAACACCAATGTTGGCATAGGATCGTTCTAACAAAGGTTATGGGATTTTGAGTTCTGACCCAATGATTATAAACAACCAAGAACCAGAACTGTAAGATTCAAACGCCACTCCTAACAACAACAATGTTGAAGAAGATAAGTCTATTGAACCAACACACTTAAGAATGAAAGTTTAGAATTAGTTCTCAAAGAACCAAAGAAATAGCTCATACACTCATGAAAATAGGTCTACCCCTTCCAGCCACCCTTCTTGCCCTTTTTATATGCTAACCCCTAAAAATCCTAGCTAATAAGATGGGCTTATTAAGGAAATTCGTCCAACCCATTAAATAATATAAAAACCGATGAAAATAACCCATTAAGATGCTGAAATTCATTCAACCCGTTACAAAACAATATAACCCATGAAAATAGTCCATTTTGCCCAAACATGGGCTCCGAAATCCAACTTCCTTCCCAAGCCCATGGTTCTCAAATTCCTCCATAAGTGACACATTTGCAAGCCCTGGTGAAGCCTCCATCATCCTTAACTCGTACCTAGCAAATTCTTGATAGTAAATATCACACAAGAAGTTGTTGAGAGCTTCCTTATTTTCTTTGACTTTGCCCTTGTCATTGGTCCTCCAAGATTTTGCAAAGCATCAACTCCCTTGTTGATTTGAGCTGGTACAATATGGCTTCCATCATTCCTGCTCTCCTCAAAATGATTTGTCCTCAAATCAGCACCTACATCATGAAAGAGAAAAGGAGAAAGGTCAGAAACATTAAATGTTGCACTTATATTACACTTACCTGGCAAGTCAAGTTTATATGCACTATTGTCGACTCTTGCCACCACTTGAAAGGGAGCTTCTACCCTTGGTTGCAACTTTGATTTCCTTTGCATAGGAAATCTCTCCTTCTACAAATGTACCCAAACCTAATCACCAAGTTCAAAAGTGATATACCTACAACCTTTGTTGGCTTGTGTTTCATATTGTTTGGTTTTTTCTCAATGTAAAGCCTAGCTTTCTCATGAAGTTGCTTAACTGCTTCAGCCTTCATTTTCCCATCTAAATTAACCCTGTCCAATATAGGCATAACATCACAAAACAACTCATCCTTATATCTACCAATGGAAAATGGAACCATAACTTGTTTAGTCACATTCACCACTCCACTGTCATTCAACCATTGCAAATTATATGACCTAGTATATTAATTAAAATAACCAAGTCTAAACACTATTAAAACTCTAAATGTATTTACTTCCATCATCAAAAGGAGTCATTCATGTTGGTTTGTAATTCGTACTAAAGTGAAGTGGTCTAATTCCTAAATAATGAGTCTTTCTCATCACCCCATGCTAATTAGGCTCCTCTTATTGTTACAAGGACTATTTTTTATGCAATGACCATGAAATCATCTTTTGTTTCCATATTAACAACCATATTCATTGTGAAAACAATTTCCATAAACCATCTATACCATGAATTCATTCAATTCCAACAAACAATGGAGTCCCTGATCTTGATTAGTATTTCCTATTGATATTAATTGGATGAATTCCAAAAGAAAGAGTCCCCCCTATCATTTCTGGTTAGCAAGGCTCCTCTTTTGGTTCCAAAGACACTTTTTCATATTGTGGTCATGAAATTAATACTTGTGGCTAAACTACCTAGTATATTAATTAAAACAAACAAGTCTAAATACCATTAAAACTCTACATGTGTTTGCTTCCATCAACCGATGGAGTAATTCATCTTGGTTTGGATTTCATACTAAAGTTATGAGGTTAAATTCCTAAACAATGAGACTATCAATTCACCTAATGCTAATTATGCTCCTGTTTTTGTTCCAAAGACTATTTTGCATGCATTGACCATGAAATTATCTTTTGTGTCACACTTAACGACTATATTCAGTATGAAAACTATGTCCATGAACCATCTATACTGTGAATTCATTCAATTCTAACAAATAAGGGAGTCCATGACCGTGATTTTCATTTCTTATTGATATAAATTGGTTGATTTCCAAAGTAAAGAGTTCATCTTATCACTTCTACTTAACAAGGATCCTCTTTTGCTTCCAAACAAATTTTTTGATATAGTGATCATGAAATTAACTTTTGTGGCTAAATTACCTAGTATATTATTTAAAACAAACAAGTCTAAACACCATTAAAACTCTAAATGTGTTTACTTCCATCAACTAAAGGAGTCATTCAACTTGGTTTGCATTTCATACTAATGTTAAGTGGTTTAATTGTTAAATAATGAAACTTTCCATTCACCTCATGCTAATTAGGCTCCTTTTTTTGTTACAAGGAATATTTTTCATGCAATGTATATGAAATTATCTTTTGTGTCTTTCTTAACAACTATATTCATGGTGAAAATGATTTCCATGAACCATTTATGCCATAAATTCATTCAATTCTAACAAACAATGGAGTTCTTGAAATTGATTCGCATTTCTTATTCATATTGATTGGTTGAATTCTAAAATAAAGAGTCCACCCATCATTTCTGGTTAGCAAGGCTCCTCTTTTGGGTCCAAACACACATTTTGATATAGTTATCATTAAATTAGGATTTAGAGCTAAACTACCTAATATATTAATTAAAACAAATAAGTTTAAACACCATTAAAACTCTAAATGTTTTTATTTCCATCAGCCAAAGGAGTCATTCAACTTGGTTTACATTTTGTACTAATGTTAAATGGTTTAATTCCTAAATAATGAGACTTTCAACTCACCTTATGCTAATCAGGCTCCACATTTTGTTACAAAGACTATATTTCATCCTATGATCATGAAATTATCTTTTGTATCTTTCATAACAACAATATTCATTGTGAAAATAATGTCCCTACACCATCTATTCCATGAATTCATTCAATTCCAACATATAATGGAGTCCTTGATCTTGATTAGCATTTCTTATTGATATTAATTAGCTGAATTCCAAAATAAAGAGTCCCTGCCATTATTTCTGGTTAGCAAGGCTCCTCTTTTGGCTCCAAACAAACTTTTGGAGATAGTGATCATAAAATTAACAATTTTGGCTAAACTATCTAGTATATTAATTAAAACAAACAAGTCTATACACCATCAAAACTAAAAATGTGTTTACTTCCATGAACCAAAGGAGTTATTCATCTTGATTTGGATTTTATACTAATGTGAAGTGGTCTAATTCCTAAATAATGAGTCCTTCTTATAAACACATGCTAATCAGGATCCTCTTATTGTTATAAGGACTATTTTTTATTCAACGACCAAGAAATTATCTTTTGTTTCCATATTAACAACTAAATTCATTGTGAAAACAATTTCCATGAACCATCTATACCATGAATTCATTCAATTCCAACAAACAATGGAGTCCTTGATCTTGATTAGCATTTCTTATTGATATTAATTGGTTGAATTCCAAAGGAAAGAGTCCCTCCCATCATTTTTGGTTAATAAGGATCCTCTTTTGCTTTCAAACACACTTTTTGATACAGTGATCACGAAATTAACTTTTGTAAAATACATAGTATATTAATTAAAACAAAAAAGCCTAAACACCATTAAAACTCTAAATGTGTTTACTTCCATCAACCAAAGGAGTCAATCATCTTGGTTTGCATTTCATACCAATATTAAGTGGTTTAATTTCTAAATAATGAAATTTTTGATTCACCTCATTTGGTTTCCATTTCGCACTAACGTTAAGTAGTTTAGTTATTAAATAATAAGACTTTCTAATCATCTCTTTATAGGCAGGCTCCTCATTTTGTTAGAAGGACAATTTTTCATGCAATGACAATGAAATTATCATTTGTATCTTTTTTAACTACTATATTCATTGTGAAAACAATGTCTATGAACGATCTACATGACGAATTCATTCAATTCCAATAAACAATGGAGTCCTTGATCATGACTAGCTTATCTTCTTGATATTAATTGGTTGAATTCTAAAATAAAGAGACAGACCCATCATTTATAGTTAGTAAGGCTCCTCTTTTGTGCAAACACATGTTTTCATACAGTCATCATGAAATTAACTTTTGTAACTAAGCATTTGAGTATATTAATTAAAACAAACAAGTGTGTCTTCTTCTATCAACCAAAGGGCTCATTTATCTTTGTTTGCATTTCGTACTAATGTTAAATGTTTTAATTCCTAAATAATGGACTTTCTAATCTTCTTATGCTAATCAGGCTCCACATTTTCTTGCATGGACTTTTTGTTTTCGGACACCCTTTTTGACACAATAATTATGAAATTCACATTTATCCTTAAACTACCTAGTATATTAATTAAAACAAACAAGTCTAAACATCATTAAAATTTTAAACGTGATTACTTCCATCAACCAAAGGACTAATTCATTTGGTTTGCATTTCACACTAATGTTATGTGGTTTAATTACTACACAATGAGACTTTTTATTCACCTCATTCAAGTCAGGCCCCTCATTTTCTTAAAAGGGTTATTTTTCATGCAATGACCATGAAATTATCATTTGTGCCTTTTCACATGACTATATTCATTGTGAAAACAATGTCCATGAACCATTAATATGATGAATTCATTCAATTCTAACAAACAATGAAGTCCTTAATACTGATTAATATTTCTTAGTGATATTAATTGGTTGAATTCTCAAATAAAGAGTCCCACCCATCATTTCTATTTAGCAAGGCTCCTCTTTTGTTTGCAAATACACTTTTTGATATAGTGACCATGAAATTAACTTTTATGGCTAAACTACTTAGTATATTAATAAAAACATAAAAGTCTAAACACCATTAAAACTCTAAATGTGTTTATTTCTATCAACCAATGGGGTCATTCATCTTTGTTTGCATTTTGTACTAATGTTAAATGGTTTGATTCTTAAATAATAGACTTTCTAATCTCCTTATGCTAATCAGGCTCCAATTTTTCTTACATGGACTATTTTCCACATAATGACCATGAAATTATCATTTTTGACATTTTTAATGACTATATTCAATGTGAAATCAATGTTCACGTACCATCAATACCATGAATTTATTCAATTCCAACCAATAATGGAGTCCTTGATCTTGATTAACATTTCTTATTGATATTATTTGGTTGAATTCCAAAATAAGGAGTCCGACCCATCATTTCGGGGTTGTAATGCTTCCCTTTTGGTTCCACATAAACCTTTTGACATAGTAATTATGAAATTAACATTTATCGCTAAACTACCTAGTAGATTAATAAAAGCAAACACGTCTAAACACTATTAAAACTCTAAATGCGTTTACTTCTATCATCCAAAGGTGTCATTCATCTTTGTTCGCATTTCGTACTAATGTTAAATGGTTTAATTCCTAAATAATAGATTTTCTAATCTCCTTATGCTAATCAGGCTCCACTTTTTCTAACATCGACTATTATTCATGCAATGACCATGAAATTATCATTTTTGACATTTTTAACGACTATATTCAATGTGAAATCAATGTCCATGTACCATCAATACCATGAATTTATTCAATTCCAACCAATAATGGAGTCCTTGATCTTGATTAACATTTCTTATTGATATTGTTTGGTTGAATTCCAAAATAAGGAGTCCGACCCATCATTTCGGGGTCGTAATGCTCCCTTTTTGGTTCCAAATACATTTTTTAACATAGTAATTATGAAATTAATATTTGTCGCTAAACTAGCTAGTATATTAATTAAAAAAACAAGTATAAATGCAATTATTACTGTAAACGTGTTTACTTCCATCAACCAAAGAACTAATTCAACTTGATTAGCATTTCACACTTATGTTAATTGGTTTAATCACTAAATAATGAGACATTCTATTAACCTCATTCTAGTTAGGCTCCTCATTTAGTTAGAAGGACTATTTTTCATTTGTAACTTTTTTAACGACTATATTCATTGTGACAACAATGTTCATTTACCATTAATACCATGAATTTATTCAATTCCAACCAATAATGGTGTCTTTGATCTTGATTAATATTTCTTATTCATATTATTTGATTGAATTCCAAAATAAGGAGTCCTACCCATCATTTCTGCTTCGTAGAGCTCCCTTTTTGTTTCTGAACACACTTTTTGACATAATAATTATGAAATTAACATTAGTCACTAAACTACCTAGTATATTAATTAAAACAAATAATTCTAAATGCCATTAACAATGTAAATGTGTTTACTTCCATCAACTAAAGGACTAATTCATTTGGTTTGCATTTCGCACTAATGTTATGTGGTTTAATTACTACACAATGTGACTTTCTATTCACCTCATTTTAGTCAGGCCCCTCATTTTATTAGGACTATTTTTCATGCAATGACCATGAAATTATCATTTGTGCGTTTTCTAATGACTATATTCATTATGAAAACAATGTCCATGAACCATCAATATGATGAATTCATTCAATTCCAACAAACAATGGAGTCCTTGATATTGATTAATATTTCTTATTGATATTAATTGGTTAAATTCCAAAATAAGGAGTCCTACTCGTCATTTCTGCTTCGTAAAGTTCCCTTTTTGTTTCCGAACACACTTTTTGACACAATAATTATGAAATTAACATTTGTCGCTAAACTATCTAGTATATTAATTAAAACAAATAATTCTAAATGCCATTAACAATGTAAACGTGTTTACTTCCATCAACTAAAGGAATAATTCGTTTGGTTTGCATTTCGCACTAATGTTATGTGGTTTAATTACTACACAATGTGACTTTCTAATCACCTCATTCTAGTCAGGCTCCTTATTTTGTTAGAAGGACTATTTTTCATGCAACGACCATGAAATTATCACTTGTGTCTTTTTTAACGACTATATTCATTGTGAAAACAACGTCCATGAACCATCAATACCTTGAATTTATTCAATTCCAACCAATAAGACAGTCCTTGATCTTGATTAACATTTCTTATTGATATTATTTGGCTGAATTCCAAAATAAGGAGTCCTGCCTATCATTTATTCTTCGTAAGGCTCCCCTTTTGTTTTCGAACACACTTTTTGATACAGTAATTATGAAATTAACATTTGTCACTAAACTACCTAGAATGTTAATTAAAACAAACAAGTCTAAATGTCATTAAAACAATAAACATGTTTACTTCCATCAACTAAAGGTCTAATTCATTTGGTTTGCATTTCGCACTAATGTTAAGTGGTTTAATTAGTATACAATGAGACTTTCTATTCCCCTGATTCTAGTCAGGCTCCTCATTTTATTAGGACTATTTTTCATGCAATCACCGTGAAATTATCATTTGTGCCATTTCTAACGCCTATATTCATTGTGAAAACAATGTCCATGAACTGACTATATGAAGAATTCATTAAATTCCAACAAACAATGGAGTCCTTGATCTTGATTAGTATTTCCTATTGATATTAATTGGTTGAATTCTAAAATAAAGAGTTCTACCCATCATTTCTAGTTAGCAAGGCCCCTCTTTTGTTTGCGAACACACTTTTTGATACAGTGATCATGAGATTCACTTTTATGGCAAAACTACTGAGTATATTAATAAAAATAAAAAAGTCTAAATACCATTAAAACTCTAAATGCATTTACTTCTATCATCCAAAGGGGTCATTCATCTTTGTTTGCATTTCGTACTAATGTTGAATGATTTAGTTCTTAAATAATAGACTTTCTAATCTCCTTATGCTAATCAGGCTCCACTTTTTCTTACAGGGACTATTTTTCATGCAATGACCATGAAATTATCATTTCTGACATTTTTAAGGACTCTATTCATTGTGAAATCAATGTTCACATACCATTAATACCATGAATTTATTCAATTCCAACCAATAATGGAGTCCTTGATCTTGATTAACATTTCTTGTTGATATTGTTTGGTTGAATTCCAAAATAAGGAGTCTGACCCATCATTTCGGGCTTATAATGCTCCCTATTTTTTTCCAAATACATTTTTTGTCATAGTAATTATGAAATTAACATTTGTCGCTAAACTAGCTAGTATATTAATTAAACAAACAAGTATAAATGCAATTAAAACAGTAAACGTGTTTACTTCCATGAACCAAAGAACTAATTCCACTTGATTAGCATTTCACACTTATGTTAATTGGTTTAATTACTAAATAATGAGACATTCTATTCACCTTATTCTAGTTAGGCTCCTCATTTAGTTAGAAGGACTATTTATCATTTGTAACTTTTTAACGACTATATTCATTGTGAAAACAATGTTCATGTACCATCAATACCATGAATTTATTCAATTCCAACTAATAATGGTGTCTTTGATCTTGATTAACATTTCTTATTCATATTATTTGGTTGAATTCCAATATAAGGAGTCCTACCCATCATTTCTTCTTCGTAAAACTCCCCTTTTGTTTCCGAACACACTTTTTGACACAGTAATTATGAAATTAACATTTGTCGCTAAACTACCTGGTATATTAATTAAAACAAACAAGTTTAAACATCATTAAAACAATAAACGTGTTTACTTCCATCAACCAAAGGACTAATTCATTTGGTTTGTATTTCGCACTAATGTTAAGTGGTTTAATTAGTACAGAATGAGAATTTCTATTCACCTGATTCTAGTCAGGCTCCTCATTTTAGTAGTACTATTTTTCATGCAATCACTATGAAATTATCATTTGTGCCTTTTCTAACGACTATATTCATTGTGAAAACAATGTCAATGAACTGAATATATGAAGAATTCATTCAATTCCAACAAACAATGAACTTTTTGATCTTGATTAGTATTTCCAATTGATATTAATTGGTTGAATTCTGAAATAAAGAGTCCTACCCATCATTTCTAGTTTGCAAGGCCCCTCTTTTGTTTGCGAACACACTTTTTGATACAGTGATCATGAAATTAACTTTTATGGCGAAACTACTTAGTATCCTAATAAAAACAAAAAAGTCTAAATACCATTAAAATTCTAAATGTGTTTACTTCTATCAACCAAAGGGGTTATCATCTTTGTTTACATTTCGTACTAATGTGAAATGGCTTAATTCCTAAATAATAGAATTTCTAATCTCCTTATGCTAATCAGGCTCCACTTTTTCTAACATGGACAATTTTTCTTGCAATGACTATGAAATTATCATTTCTGACATTTTTAATGACTATATTCAATGTGAAATACAGGTCCACGTACCATCAATACCATGAATTTATTCAATTCCATCCAATAATGGAGTCCTTAATCTTGCTTAACATTTTTTATTGATATTATTTGGTTGAATTCCAAAATAAGGAGTCCCACCCATTATTTTGGGCTCATAATGCTCCTTTTTTGGTTCCAAATACATTTTTTGTCATAGTAATTATGAAATTAATATTTGTCGCGAAACTAGCTAGTAAGTTAATTAAACAAACAAGTATAAATGCAATTAAAATAGTAAACGTGTTTACTTCCATCAACCAAAGAACTAATTCAACTTGATTAGCATTTCACACTTACGTTAATTGGTTTAATTACTAAATAATGAGACATTCTATTCACCTTATTCTAGTTAGACTCCTCATTTACTTAGAAGGACTATTTATCATTTGTAACTTTTTTAATGACTATATTCATTGTGAAAACAATGTTCATGTACCATCAATACCATGAATTTATTCAATTCCAACCAATAATGGTATCTTTGATCTTGATTAACATTTCTTATTCATATTATTTCGTTGAATTCCAAAATAAGGAGTCCTACCCATCATTTCTTCTTCGTAAAGCTCCCCATTTGTTTTCGAATACACTTTTTGACACAATAATTATGAAATTAACATTTTTCGCTAAACTACCTAGTATATTAATTAAAACAAACAAGTCTAAACGTCATTAAAACTGTAAACGTGTTTACTTCCATCAACCAAAGGACTAATTCATTTGGTTTGCATTTCGCACTAATTTTAAGTGGTTTAATTAGTACAAAATGAGAATTTCTATTCACTTGATTCTAGTCAGGCTCCTCATTTTATTAGGACAGTTTTTTCATACAATTACCATGAAATTATCATTTGTGCCTTTTCAAACAACTATATTCATTGTGAAAACAATGTCCATGAACTGACTATATGAAGAATTCATTTAATTCCAGCAAACAATGGAGTCCTTGATCTCGATTAGTATTTCCTATTGATATTAATTGGTTGAATTCTGAAATTAAGAGTGCTACCCATCATTCCTAGTTAGCAAGGCGCCTCTTTTGTTTGTTAATACAATTTTTGATACAGTGATCATGAAATTAACTATTATGGCTAAACTATTGAGTATATTAATAAAAAGAAAAAAGTCAAAATACCATTAAAACACTAAATGTGTTTACTTCAATCAACCAAAAGGGTTATCATCATTGTTTGCATTTCGTACTAATGTGAAATGACTTAATTCCTAAATAATAGACTTTCTAATCTCTGTATGCTAATCAGGCTCCACTTTTTCTAACATGGACTATTATTCATGCAATGACCATGAAATTATCATTTCTGACATTTTTAATGACTATATTCAATGTGAAATCAATGTCCACATACCATCAATACCATGAATTTATTCAATTCCAACCAATAATGGAGTCCTTGATCTTGATTAACATTTCTTATTGATATTGTTTGCTTGAATTCCAAAATAAGGAGTCTGACCCATCATTTCGGGTCGTAATGCTCCCTTTTTGGTTCCAAATACAATTTTTGACATAATAATTATGAAATTAACATTTGTCGTTAAATTAGCTAGTATATTAACTAAACAAACAAGTATAAATGCAATTAAAATTGTAAACGTGTTTACTTCCATCAACCAAAGAACTAATTCAAGTTGATTAGCATTTCACACTTATGTTAATTGGTTTAATTACTAATTAATGAGACATTCTATTCACCTCATTCTACTTAGGCTCCTCATTTAGTTAGAAGGACTATTTTTCATTTATAACTTTTTTAACGACTTTATTCATTGTGAAAACAATGTCCACGTACCATCAATACCATGAATTTATTCCATTCCAAACAATAATGATGTCTTTGATCTTGATTAACATTTCTTATTCATATTATTTGGTTGAATTCTAAAATAAGGAGTCCTACCCATCATTTCTTCTTCATTAAGCTCCCCTTTTGTTTTTGAACACACTTTTTGATACAGTAATTATGAAATTAACATTTGTCCCTGAACTACCTAGTATATTAATTAAAAAAAAACAAGTCTAAACATCATTAAAACCATAAACGTGTTTACTACCATCAACCAAAGGACTAATTCATTTGGTTTGAGTTTCGCACTAATGTTGAGTGGTTTAATTAGTACACAATAAGACTTTCTATTCACCTCATTCTAGTCAGGCTCCTCATTTTATTAGGACTATTTTTCATGCAATCACCGTAAAATTATCATTTGTGCCTTTTCTAACGACTATAGTCATTGTGGAAACAATGTCCATCAACTTATATGAAGAATTCATTCAATTCCAACAAACAAAGGAGTCCTTGATCTTGATTAGTATTTCCTATTGATATTAATTAGTTGAATTTTAAAATAAAGAGTCCTACCCATCATTGCTAGTTAGCAAGGCTCCTCTTTTGTTTGCGAACATACTTTTTGATACAGTGATCATGAAATTAACTTTTATGGTTAAACTATTGAGTATATTAATCAAAACAAAAAAGTGTAAATACCATTAAAACTCTAAATGTGTTTACTTCGATCAACCAAAAGGGTTATCATCTTTGTTTGCATTTCGTACTAATGTGAAATGGCTTAATTCCTAAAAAAATAGACTTTCTAATCTCCTTATGCTAATCAGGCTCCACTTTTTCTAACATGGACTATTATTCATGCAATGACCATGAAATTATCATTTCTGACATTTTTAATGACTATATTCAATGTGAAATCAATGTCCACATACCATCAATACCATGAATTTATTCAATTCCAACCAATAATGGAGTCCTTGATTTTGATTAACATTTCTTATTGATATTGTTTGGTTGAATTCCAAAATAAGGAGTCTGACCCATCATTTCAGGGTTGTAATGCTCGCTTTTTGGTTCCAAATACATTTTTTGACATAGTAATTATGAAATTAATATTTGTCGCTAAACTAGCTAGTATATTAATTAAACAAACAAGTATAAATGCAATTAAAACTGTAAACGTGTTTACTTCCATCAACCAAAGAACTAATTCAACTTGATTAGCATTTCACACTTATGTTAATTGGTTTAATTACTAAATAATGAGACATTCTATTAACCTCATTCTAGTCAGGCTCCTCATTTAGTTAGAAGGACTATTTTTCATTTGTAACTTTTTTAACGACTATATTCATTGTGAAAACAATGTTCATGTGCGATCAATACCATGAATTTATTCAATTCCAACCAATAATGGTGTCTTTGATCTTGATTAACATTTCTTATTCATATTATTTGGTTGAATTCCAAAATAAGGAGTCCTACCCATCATTTCTTCTTCGTAAAGCTCCGCTTTTGTTTTCGAACACACTTTTTGACACAGTAATTATGAAATTAACATTTGTCGCTAAACTACCTGGTATATTAATTAAAACAAACAAGTCTAAATGTCATTAAAACTATAAACGTGTTTACTTCCATCAACCAAAGGACTAATTCATTTGGTTTGCATTTCGCACTAATGTTAAGTGGTTTAATTAGTACAGAATGAGAATTTCTATTCACCTGATTCTAGTCAGGCACCTCATTTTATTAGGATTCTTTTTCATACAATCACCCTGAAATTATCATTTGTGCCTTTTCTAATGACTATATTCATTGAGAAAACAATGTCCATGAACTGACTATGTGAAGAATTCATTCAATTCCAACACACAATGGAGTCCTTGATCTTGATTAGTATTTCTTATTTATATTAATTGGTTGAATTTTGAAATAATGAGTCCTGCCCATCATTTCTAGTTAGCAAGGCCCCTCTTTTGTTTGTGAACACACTTTTTGATACAGTGATCATGAAATTAACTTTTATGGCTAAACTACTGAGTATATTAATAAAAACAAAAAAGTCTAAAAACCATTAAAACTCTAAATGGGTTTACTTCTATCAACCAAAGTGGTTATTCATCTTTGTTTGCATTTCGTACTAATGTTAAATGGTTTAATTCCAAAATAATAGACTTTCTAATCTCCTTATGCTAATCAGGCTCCAATTTTTCTTACATGGACTATTTTCCACGTAATGACCACGAAATTATCATTTCTGACATTTTTAACGACTATATTCAATGTGAAATCAATGTTCACGTACCATCAATACAATGAATTTATTCAATTCCAACCAATAATGGAGTCCTTGATTTTGATTAACATTTCTTATTGATATTATTTGGTTGAATTCCGAAATAAGGAGTCCCACCCATCATTTCTGGCTCGTCATGCTTCCCTTTTGGTTCCACACAACCCTTTTGACACAGTAATTATGAAATTAACATTGATCGCTAAACTACCTCGTATCTTAATAAAAAAATAAAAGTCTAAACACCATTAAAATTCTAAATGCGTTTACCTCTATCATCCAAAGGGGTCATTCATCTTTGTTTGCATTTCGTACTAATGTAAAATGATTTAATTCCAAAAGAATAGAGTTTCTAATCTCCTTATGCTAATCAGGCTCTAATTTTTCTTACATGGACTATTTCCCACGTAATGACCATGAAATTATCATTTCTGACATTTTTAACGACTATAATCAATGTGAAATCAATGTTCACACGTACCATCAATACAATGAATTTATTCAATTCCAACCAATAATGGAGTCCTTGATTTTGATTAACATTTCTTATTGATATTATTTGGTTGAATTCCAAAATAAGGAGTCCCACCCATCATTTCTGGCTCGTAATGCTTCCCTTTTGGTTCCACACAAACCTTTTGACACAGTAATTATGAAATTAACATTTATCGCTAAACTACCTAGTATATTAATAAAAACATAAAAGTCTAAACACCATTAAAACTCTAAATGCGTTTACTTCTATCATCCAAAGGGGTCATTCATCTTTGTTTGCATTTCGTACTAATGTTAAATGGTTTAATTCCAAAATAATAGACTTTCTAATCTCCTTATGCTAATCAGGCTCCAATTTTTCTTACATGGACTATTTTCCACGTAATGACCACGAAATTATCATTTCTGACATTTTTAACGACTATATTCAATGTGAAATCAATTTTCACGTACCATCAATACCATGAATTTATTCAATTCCAACCAATAATGGAGTCCTTGATCTTGATTAACATTTCTTATTGATATTATTTGGTTGAATTGCAAAATAAGGAGTCCCACCCATCATTTCTGGCTCATCATGCTTCCCTTTTTGTTCCACACAACCCTTTTGACACAGTAATTATGAAATTAACATTGATCGCTAAACTACCTCGTATCTTAATAAAAAAATAAAAGTCTAAACACCATTAAAACTCTAAATGCGTTTACCTCTATCATCCAAAGGGGTCATTCATCTTTGTTTGCATTTCGTACTAATGTTAAATGGTTTAATTCCAAAATAATAGACTTTCTAATCTCCTTATGCTAATCAGGCTCCAATTTTTCTTACATGGACTATTTTCCACGTAATGACCATGACATTAACATTTCTGACATTTTTAACGACTATAATCAATGTGAAATCAATGTTCACGTACCATCAATACAATGAATTTATTCAATTCCAACCAATAATGGAGTCCTTGATTTTGATTAACATTTCTTATTGATATTATTTGGTTGAATTCCAAAATAAGGAGTCCCACCCATCATTTCTGGCTCGTAATGCTTCCCTTTTGGTTCCACACAAACCTTTTGACATAGTAATTATGAAATTAACATTTATTGCTAAACTACCTAGTATCTTAATAAAAACATAAAAGTCTAAACACCATTAAAACTCTAAATGCGTTTACTTCTATCATCCAAAGGGATCATTCATCTTTGTTTGCATTTCGTACTAATGTTAAATGGTTTAATTCCAAAAGAATAGACTTTCTAATCTCTTTATGCTAATCAGGCTCCGATTTTTCTTACAAGGACTATTTTCCACGTAATGACCATGAAATTATCATTTCTGACATTTTTAACGACAATATTCAATGTGAAATCAATGTCCACGTACCATGAATACCATGAATTTATTTAATCCCAACAAACAATGGAGTCCTTGATATTGATTAATATTTCTTATTCATATTAATTGGTTGAATTATAAAATAAAGAGTCCCACCCATCATTTCAATTTAGCAAGGCTCCCCTTTTGTTTGCAAACACACTTTTTGATATAGTGATCATGAAATTAACTTTTATGGCTAAATTACTTAGAATATTAATAAAAACATAAAAGTCTAAACACCATTAAAACTCTAAATGTGATTACTTCTATCAACCAATGGGGTCATTCATCTTTGTTTGCATTTTGTACTAATGATAAAGGGTTTAATTCCTAAATAATAGACTTTCTAATCTCCTTATGCTAATCAGGCTCCAATTTCTCTTACATCGACCATTTTCCAGGTAATGACCACGAAATTATCATTTTTGACATTTTTAATGACTATATTCAATGTGAAATCAATGTTCACATACCATCAATACCATGAATTTATTCAATTCCAACCAATAATGGATTCCTTATCTTGATTAACATTTCTTATTGATATTATTTGGTTGAATTGCAAAATAAGGAGTCCCACCCATCATTTCTGGCTCGTAATGCTTCCCTTTTGGTTCCACACAAACCTTTTGACACAGTAATTATGAAATTAACATTTATCGCTAAACTACCTACTATATTAATTAAAACAAACAAGTCTAATCACCATTAAAACTTTAAATGCGTTTACTTCTATCATCCAAAGGGATCATTCATCTTTGTTCGTATTTCGTACTAATGTTAAATGGTTTAATTCCTGAATAATAGACTTTCTAATCTCCTTATGCTAATCAGGCTCCAATTTTTCTTACATGGACTATTTTCCACGTAATGACCATGAAATTATCATTTCTGACATTTTTAACGACTATATTCAATGTGAAATCAATGTTCATGTACCATCAATACCATGAATTTATTCAATTCCAACAATAATGGTGTCTTTGATCTTGATTAACATTTCTTATTCATATTATTTGGTTGAATTCCGAAATAAGGAGTCCTACCCATATTTCTGCTTCATAAAGCTCCCTTTTTGTTTTCAAACACACTTGTTGACACAGTAATTATTGAATTAACATTTGTTGCTAAACTACCTAGTATATTAATTAAAACAAATAAGTTTAAATGCCATTAACACCATAAATGTGTTTACTTCCATCAACCAAAGGACTAATTCATTTGGTTTGCATTTCGCACTAATGTTATGTCGTTTAATTACTATAAAATGAATGAGACTTTTTATTCACCTCATTCTAGTCAGGCTCCTCATTTTATTAGAAAAGACTATTTTTCATACAATGACCATGAAATTATCATTTGTGCCCTTTCTAATGACTATATTCATTGTGAAAACAATGTCCATGAACCATCAATATGATGAATTCATTCAATTCCAACAAACAATGGAGTCCTTGATATTGATTAATATTTCTTATTGATATTAATTGGTTGAATTCTAAAATAAAGAGTCTCACCCATCATTTCTATTTAGCAAGGCTCCTCTTTTGTTTGCAAACACACTTTTTGACACAATGATCATAAAATTAACTTTTATGGCTAAACTACTACTTAGTATCTTAATAAAAACATAAAAGTCTAAACACCATTAAAACACTAAATGTGTTTTTATTTCTATCAACCAATGGGGTCATTCATCTTTGTTTGCATTTTGTACTAATGTTAAATGGTTTGATTCTTAAATAATAGACTTTCTAATCTCCTTATGCTAATTAGGCTCCACTTTTTCTTACAGGGACTATTTTTCATGCAATGACCATGAGACTATCATTTCTGACATTTTTAACGACTATATTCAATGTGAAATCAATGCTCACATACCATCAATACCATGAATTTATTCAATTCATGCAATAATGGAGTCCTTGATCTTGATTAACATTTCTTATTGATATTATTTGGCTGAATTCCAAAATAAGGAGTCCCACCCATCATTTTTGGCTCATAATGCTTCCCTTTTGGTCCCACACAAGATTTTTGACATAGTAATTATGAAATTAACATTTGTCGCTAAATTACCTTCTATAGTAATTAAATAAACAAGTCTAAATACCATTAAAACTCTAAATGTGTTTACTTCTATCAACCAAAGTAGTCGTTCATCTTTGTTTGCATTTCGTACTAATGTTAAATGGTTTAATAAGAAAATAATAGACTTTCTAATCTCCTTATGCTAATCAGGCTCCACTTTTTCTTACAAGGACAATTTTTCATGCAATGACCATGAAATTATCTTTTGTATCATTTTTAACAACCATATCATTTTTCTTACATGGACAGTTTTTCATGCAATGATCATGAAATTATCTTTTGTCAAAACAATGTGCACGTACCATCAATACCATGAATTAATTCAATTCAAATAAATAATGGAGTCCTTGATCTTGAGTAACATTTCTTATTGATATTATTTGATTGAATTCAAAAATCAAAAGTCCTACCCATCATTTCTTCATCGTAAGGCTCTCTTTTTGTTTCCGAACACACTTTTTGACACAAAATTATGAAACTAACATTTGTCGCTAAACTACTTAGTATATTAATTAAAACAAACAAGTCTAAATGCCATTAAAACTGTAAATGTGTTTACTTCCATCAATCAAAGGAATAATTCATTTGGCTTGCATTTCGTACTAATGTTAAGTAATTTGATTACTAAATAATGAGACTTTCTAATCACCTCATTCTAGTCAGGCTCCTTATTTTGTTAGAAGGACTATTTTTCATGCAACGACCATGAAATTATCACTTGTATCTTTTTTAACGACTATATTCATTGTGAAAACAATGTCCATGAACCATCAATACCATGAATTTATTCAATTCCAACCAATAAGAGAGTCCTTGATCTTGATTAACATTTCTTATTGATATTATTTGGCTGAATTCCAAAATAAGGAGTCCTGCCCGTCATTTATTCTTCGTAAGGCTCCCCTTTTATTTTCGAACACACTTTTTGATA
This sequence comes from Ceriops zippeliana, assembly GCA_037897445.1. Taxonomy (NCBI): domain Eukaryota; kingdom Viridiplantae; phylum Streptophyta; class Magnoliopsida; order Malpighiales; family Rhizophoraceae; genus Ceriops; species Ceriops zippeliana. The sequence continues at coordinate 20,679 of JBAPLH010000135.1, read as the reverse complement.
CAGTAATTATGAAATTAACATTTGTCGCTAAACTACCTAGAATATTAATTAAAACAAACATGTCTAAACGTCGTTAAAATAATAAACGTGTTTACTTCCATCAACCAAAGGACTAATTCATTTGTTTTGCATTTTGGACTAATGTTATGTGGTTTTGTTACTACACAATGAGACTTTCTATTCACCTGATTCTAGTTAGGCTCCACAATTTAGTAGAAGGATTATTTTTCATGCAATGACCATGAAATTATCTTTTGTATCCTTTTTAACAACTATATTCATTGTGAAAGTAATGTCCACATACCATCAATACCATGAATTTATTCAATTCCAACCAATAATGGAGTCCTTGATCTTGATTAACATTTCTTATTGATATTATTTGGCTCAATTCCGAAATAAGGAGTTCTACCCATCATTTCTTCTTCGTAAGGCTCCCCTTTTGTTTTTGAACACGCTTCTTGACAGTAATTATGAAATTAACATTTGTCGTCAAACTACCTAGCATATTAATTAAAACAAATAAGTCTAAATGTCATTAATGCTGTAAACATGTTTACTTTCATCAGATAAAGAACTAATTCATTTGGTTTCCATTTTGCACTAACGTTAAGTAGTTTAGTTACTAAATAATGAGACTTTCTAATTCATCTCTTTATAGGCAGGCTCCTCATTTTGTTAGAAGGACAATTTTTCATGCAATGACCATGAAATTATCATTTGTATCTTTTTTAACTACTATATTCATTGTGAAAACAATGTCCATGAATGATCTACATGACAAATTCATTCAATTCCAATAAACAATGGAGTCCTTGATCATGACTAGCTTATCTACTTGATATTAATTGGTTGAATTCTAAAATAAAAGAGACAGACCCATCATTTATAGTTAGTATGGCTCCTCTTTTGTTTGCAAACACACATGTTTTCATACAGTCATCATGAAATTAACTTTTGTAGCTAAGCATTCGAGTATATTAATTAAAACAAACAAAGTGTGTCTTCTTCTATCAACCAAAGGGGTCATTTATCTTTGTTTGCATTTCGTACTAATGTTAAATGTTTTAATTCCTAAATAATGGACTTTCTAATCTTCTTATGCTAATCAGGCTCCACATTTTCTTGCATGGACTATTTCACATTTCTAATTAGCAACACTTCACTAATTCATCTTAGTTTGCATTTTGCACTGATTTTAAGTGGTTTAATTACAAAATAACGAGACTTTCTATTCACCTCATTCTCGTCAGGCTCCTGATTTTGTTAGAAGGACTATTTTTCATGCAATGACCATGAAATTATCATTTGTCCTTTTTAAGGACTATATTCATTGTGAAAACAATGTCCACGAACCATCTATACGACAAATTCATTCAATACCAATAAACAATGGAGTACTTGATCATGATTAGTATTTCTTATTCATATTAACTGGTTGAATTCTAAAATAAAGAGTCCTATCTATCATTTCAATTTAGTAAAGCTCTTCTTTTGTTTGCAAACACACTTTTTGATACAGTGATCATGAAATTAACTTTTATGGCTAAACTACTTAGTATATTAATAAAAACATAAAAGTTTAAACACCATTAAAACTCTAAATGTGTTTACTTCTATCAACCAATGGGTTCATTCATCTTTGTTTGTATTTCGTACTAATGTTAAATGGTTTAATTCCTAAATAATAGACTTTTTAATCTCCCTATGCTGATCCGGCTCCAATTTTTCTTACATGGACTATTTTCCACGTAATGACCATGAAATTATCATTTCTGACATTTTTAACGACAATATTCAATGTGAAATCAATGTTCACGTACCATCAATACCATGAATTTATTCAATTCCAACAAACAATGGAGTCCTTGATATTGATTAATATTTCTTATTGATATTAATTGGTTAAATTCTAAAATAAAGAGTTCCACCCATCATTTCTATTTAGCAAGGCTCCCCTTTTATTTGCAAACACACTTTTTGATACAATGATCATGAAATTAACTTTTATGGCTAAACAACATAGAATATTAATAAAAACATAAAAGTCTAAACACCATTAAAACTCTAAATGTGATTACTTCTATCAACCAATGGGGTCATTCATCTTTGTTTGCTTTTCGTACTAATGCTAAAGGGTTTAATTCCTAAATAATAGACTTTCTAATCTCCTTATGCTAATCAGGCTCCAATTTTTCTTACATGGACTATTTTTCACGTAATGACCATGACATTAACATTTCTGACATTTTTAACGACTATAATCAATGTGAAATCAATGTTCACGTACCATCAATACAATGAATTTATTCAATTCCAACCAATAATGGAGTCCTTGATTTTGATTAACATTTCTTATTGATATTATTTGGTTGAATTCCAAAATAAGGAGTCCCACCCATCATTTCTGGCTCATAATGCTTCCCTTTTGGTTCGACACAAACCTATTGACACAGTAATTATGAAATTAACATTTATCGCTAAACTACCTAGTATCTTAATAAAAACATAAAAGTCTAAACACCATGAAAACTCTAAATACGTTTACTTCTATCATACAAAGGGGTCATTCATCTTTGTTCATATTTCGTACTAATGTTAAATGGTTTAATTCCTAAATAATAGACTTTTTAATCTCCTAATGCTAATCAGGTTCCAATTTTTCTTACATGGATTATTTTCCACGTAATGACCATGAAATTATCATTTATGACATTTTTAACGACTATAATCAATGTGAAATCAATGTTCACGTACCATCAATACAATGAATTTATTCAATTCCAACCAATAATGGAGTCCTTGAGTTTGATTAACATTTCTTATTCATATTATTTGGTTGAATTCCAAAATAAGGAGTCCCACCCATCATTTCTGGCTCGTAATGCTTCCCTTTTGGTTCCACATAAACCTTTTGACACAGTAATTATGAAATTAACATTTATCGCTAAACTACCTAGTATCTGAATCAAAACATAAAAGTCTAAACACCATTAAAACTCTAAATGCGTTTACTTTTATCATCGAAAGGGGTCATTCATCTTTGTTTGCATTTCGTACTAATGTTAAATGGTTTAATTCCAAAATAATAGACTTTCTAATCTCCTTACGTTAATCAGGCTCCAATTTTTCTTACATGGACTATTTTCCACGTAATGACCACGAAATTATCATTTCTGACATTTTTAACGACTATATTCAATGTAAAATCAATGTTCACGTACCATCAATACCATGAATTTATTCAATTCCAACCAATAATGGAGTCCTTGATTTTGATTAACATTTCTTATTGATATTATTTGGTTGAATTCCAAAATAAGGAGTCCCACCCATCATTTCTGGCTCGTCATGCTTCCCTTTTGGTTCCACACAAACCCTTTTGACACAGTAATTATGAAATTAACATTTATCGCTAAACTACCTCGTATCTTAATAAAAAAATAAAAGTCTAAACACCATTAAAACTCTAAATGCGTTTACCTCTATCATCCAAAGGGGTCATTCATCTTTGTTTGCATTTCGTACTAATGTTAAATGGTTTAATTCTTAAATAATAGACTTTCTAATCTCCTTATGCTAATCAGGCTCCAATTTTTCTTACATGGACTATTTTCCACGTAATGACCATGAAATTATCATTTCTGACATTTTTAACGACTATAATCAATGTGAAATCAGTGTTCACATACCATCAATACAATGAATTTATTCAATTCCAAAAAATAATGGAGTCCTGGAGTTTGATTAACATTTCTTATTCATATTATTTGGTTGAATTCCAAAATAAGGAGTCCCACCCATCATTTCTGGCTCGTAATGCTTCCCTTTTGGTTCCACACAAACCTTTTGACACAATAATTATGAAATTAACATTTATCGCTAAAATACCTACTATCTTAATGAAAACATAAAAGTCTAAACACCATTAAAACTCTAAATGCGTTTACTTTTATCATCCAAAGGGGTCATTCATCTTTGTTTGCATTTCGTACTAATGTTAAATGGTTTAATTCCAAAATAATAGACTTTCTAATCTCCTTATGCTAATCAGGCTCCAATTTTTCTTACATGGACTATTTTCCACGTAATGACCATGAAATTATCATTTCTGACATTTTTCACGACTATATTCAATGTGAAATCAATGTCCACGTACCATCAATACCATAAATTTATTCAATTCCAACAAACAATGGAGTCCTTGATATTGATTAATATTTCTTAGTGATATTAATTGGTTGAATTCTAACATAAAGAGTCCCACCCATCATTTCTATTTAGCAAGGCTCCCCTTTTGTTTGCAAACACACTTTTTGATACAATGATCATGAAATTAACTTTTATGGCTAAACTACTTAGAATATTAATAAAAATATAAAAGTCTAAACACCATTAAAACTCTAAAAGTGATTACTTCTATCAACCAATGGGGTCATTCAGCTTTGTTTGCTTTTCGTACTAATGCTAAAGGGTTTAATTCCTAAATAATAGACTTTCTAATCTTCTTATGCTAATCAGGCTCCAATTTTTCTTACATGGACTATTTTCCATGTAATGACCATGAAATTATCATTTTTGACATTTTTCACGACTATGTTCAATGTGAAATCAATGTTCACGTACCATCAATACCATGAATTTATTCAATTCCAACCAATAATGGAGTCCTTGATATTGATTAACATTTCTTATTGATATTATGTGGTTGAATTCCAAAATAAGGAGTCCCACCCATCATTTCTGGCTCGTAATGCTTCCCTTTTGGTTTGACACAAACCTATTGACACAGTAATTATGAAATTAACATTTATCGCTAAACTACCTAGTATCTTAATAAAAACATAAAAGTCTAAACACCATTAAAACTCTAAATACGTTTACTTCTATCATACAAAGGGGTCATTCATCTTTGTTCGTATTTCGTACTGATGTTAAATGATTTAATTCCTAAATAATAGACTTTCTAATCTCCTTATGCTAATCAGGCTCCAATTTTTCTTACATGGACTATTTTCCACGTAATGACCATGAAATTATCATTTCTGACATTTTTAACGACTATAATCAATGTGAAATCAATGTTCACGTACCATCAATACAATGAATTTATTCAATTCCAACCAATAATGGAGTCCTTGAGTTTGATTAACATTTCTTATTGATATTATTTGGTTGAATTCCAAAATAAGGAGTCCCACCCATCATTTTTGGCTCGTAATGCTTCCCTGTTGGTTCCACACAAACCTTTTGACACAGTAATTATAAAATTAACATTTATCGCTAAACTACCTACTATCTTAATGAAAACATAAAAGTCTAAACACCATTAAAACTCTAAATGTGTTTACTTTTATCATCCAAAGGGGTCATTCATCTTTGTTTGCATTTCGTACTAATGCTGAAGGGTTTAATTCCAAAATAATAGACTTTCTAATCTCCTTATGCTAATCAGGCTCCAATTTTTCTTACATGGACCATTTTCCATGTAATGACCATGAAATTATCATTTCTGACATTTTTAATGACTATATTCAATGTGAAATCAATGTTCACATACCATCAATACCATGAATTTATTCAATTCCAACCAATAATGGAGTCCTTGATATTGATTAACATTTCTTATTGATATTATTTGGTTGAATTCCGAAATAAGGAGTCCCACCCATCATTTCTGGCTCGTCATGCTTCCCTTTTGGTTCCACACAACCCTTTTGACACAGTAATTATGAAATTAACATTGATCGCTAAACTACCTCGTATCTTAATAAAAAAATAAAAGTCTAAACACCATTAAAATTCTAAATGCGTTTACCTCTATCATCCAAAGGGGTCATTCATCTTTGTTTGCATTTCGTACTAATGTAAAATGATTTAATTCCAAAAGAATAGAGTTTCTAATCTCCTTATGCTAATCAGGCTCTAATTTTTCTTACATGGACTATTTCCCACGTAATGACCATGAAATTATCATTTCTGACATTTTTAACGACTATAATCAATGTGAAATCAATGTTCACGTACCATCAATACAATGAATTTATTCAATTCCAACCAATAATGGAGTCCTTGATTTTGATTAACATTTCTTATTGATATTATTTGGTTGAATTCCAAAATAAGGAGTCCCACCCATCATTTCTGGCTCGTAATGCTTCCCTTTTGGTTCCACACAAACCTTTTGACACAGTAATTATGAAATTAACATTTATCGCTAAACTACCTAGTATATTAATAAAAACATAAAAGTCTAAACACCATTAAAACTCTAAATGCGTTTACTTCTATCATCCAAAGGGGTCATTCATCTTTGTTTGCATTTCGTACTAATGTTAAATGGTTTAATTCCAAAATAATAGACTTTCTAATCTCCTTATGCTAATCAGGCTCCAATTTTTCTTACATGGACTATTTTCCACGTAATGACCACGAAATTATCATTTCTGACATTTTTAACGACTATATTCAATGTGAAATCAATTTTCACGTACCATCAATACCATGAATTTATTCAATTCCAACCAATAATGGAGTCCTTGATCTTGATTAACATTTCTTATTGATATTATTTGGTTGAATTGCAAAATAAGGAGTCCCACCCATCATTTCTGGCTCATCATGCTTCCCTTTTTGTTCCACACAACCCTTTTGACACAGTAATTATGAAATTAACATTTATCGCTAAACTACCTCGTATCTTAATAAAAAAATAAAAGTCTAAACACCATTAAAACTCTAAATGCGTTTACCTCTATCATCCAAAGGGGTCATTCATCTTTGTTTGCATTTCGTACTAATGTTAAATGGTTTAATTCCAAAATAATAGACTTTCTAATCTCCTTATGCTAATCAGGCTCCAATTTTTCTTACATGGACTATTTTCCACGTAATGACCATGACATTAACATTTCTGACATTTTTAACGACTATAATCAATGTGAAATCAATGTTCACGTACCATCAATACAATGAATTTATTCAATTCCAACCAATAATGGAGTCCTTGATTTTGATTAACATTTCTTATTGATATTATTTGGTTGAATTCCAAAATAAGGAGTCCCACCCATCATTTCTGGCTCGTAATGCTTCCCTTTTGGTTCCACACAAACCTTTTGACATAGTAATTATGAAATTAACATTTATTGCTAAACTACCTAGTATCTTAATAAAAACATAAAAGTCTAAACACCATTAAAACTCTAAATGCGTTTACTTCTATCATCCAAAGGGATCATTCATCTTTGTTTGCATTTCGTACTAATGTTAAATGGTTTAATTCCAAAAGAATAGACTTTCTAATCTCTTTATGCTAATCAGGCTCCGATTTTTCTTACAAGGACTATTTTCCACGTAATGACCATGAAATTATCATTTCTGACATTTTTAACGACAATATTCAATGTGAAATCAATGTCCACGTACCATGAATACCATGAATTTATTTAATCCCAACAAACAATGGAGTCCTTGATATTGATTAATATTTCTTATTCATATTAATTGGTTGAATTATAAAATAAAGAGTCCCACCCATCATTTCAATTTAGCAAGGCTCCCCTTTTGTTTGCAAACACACTTTTTGATATAGTGATCATGAAATTAACTTTTATGGCTAAATTACTTAGAATATTAATAAAAACATAAAAGTCTAAACACCATTAAAACTCTAAATGTGATTACTTCTATCAACCAATGGGGTCATTCATCTTTGTTTGCATTTTGTACTAATGATAAAGGGTTTAATTCCTAAATAATAGACTTTCTAATCTCCTTATGCTAATCAGGCTCCAATTTCTCTTACATCGACCATTTTCCAGGTAATGACCACGAAATTATCATTTTTGACATTTTTAATGACTATATTCAATGTGAAATCAATGTTCACACATACCATCAATACCATGAATTTATTCAATTCCAACCAATAATGGATTCCTTATCTTGATTAACATTTCTTATTGATATTATTTGGTTTGAATTGCAAAATAAGGAGTCCCCACCCATCATTTCTGGCTCGTAATGCTTCCCTTTTGGTTCCACACAAACCTTTTGACACAGTAATTATGAAATTAACATTTATCGCTAAACTACCTACTATATTAATTAAAACAAACAAGTCTAATCACCATTAAAACTTTAAATGCGTTTACTTCTATCATCCAAAGGGATCATTCATCTTTGTTCGTATTTCGTACTAATGTTAAATGGTTTAATTCCTGAATAATAGACTTTCTAATCTCCTTATGCTAATCAGGCTCCAATTTTTCTTACATGGACTATTTTCCACGTAATGACCATGAAATTATCATTTCTGACATTTTTAACGACTATATTCAATGTGAAATCAATGTTCATGTACCATCAATACCATGAATTTATTCAATTCCAACAATAATGGTGTCTTTGATCTTGATTAACATTTCTTATTCATATTATTTGGTTGAATTCCGAAATAAGGAGTCCTACCCATATTTCTGCTTCATAAAGCTCCCTTTTTGTTTTCAAACACACTTGTTGACACAGTAATTATTGAATTAACATTTGTTGCTAAACTACCTAGTATATTAATTAAAACAAATAAGTTTAAATGCCATTAACACCATAAATGTGTTTACTTCCATCAACCAAAGGACTAATTCATTTGGTTTGCATTTCGCACTAATGTTATGTCGTTTAATTACTATAAAATGAGACTTTTTATTCACCTCATTCTAGTCAGGCTCCTCATTTTATTAGAAAGACTATTTTTCATACAATGACCATGAAATTATCATTTGTGCCCTTTCTAATGACTATATTCATTGTGAAAACAATGTCCATGAACCATCAATATGATGAATTCATTCAATTCCAACAAACAATGGAGTCCTTGATATTGATTAATATTTCTTATTGATATTAATTGGTTGAATTCTAAAATAAAGAGTCTCACCCATCATTTCTATTTAGCAAGGCTCCTCTTTTGTTTGCAAACACACTTTTTGACACAATGATCATAAAATTAACTTTTATGGCTAAACTACTTAGTATCTTAATAAAAACATAAAAGTCTAAACACCATTAAAACACTAAATGTGTTTATTTCTATCAACCAATGGGGTCATTCATCTTTGTTTGCATTTTGTACTAATGTTAAATGGTTTGATTCTTAAATAATAGACTTTCTAATCTCCTTATGCTAATTAGGCTCCACTTTTTCTTACAGGGACTATTTTTCATGCAATGACCATGAGACTATCATTTCTGACATTTTTAACGACTATATTCAATGTGAAATCAATGCTCACATACCATCAATACCATGAATTTATTCAATTCATGCAATAATGGAGTCCTTGATCTTGATTAACATTTCTTATTGATATTATTTGGCTGAATTCCAAAATAAGGAGTCCCACCCATCATTTTTGGCTCATAATGCTTCCCTTTTGGTCCCACACAAGATTTTTGACATAGTAATTATGAAATTAACATTTGTCGCTAAATTACCTTCTATAGTAATTAAATAAACAAGTCTAAATACCATTAAAACTCTAAATGTGTTTACTTCTATCAACCAAAGTAGTCGTTCATCTTTGTTTGCATTTCGTACTAATGTTAAATGGTTTAATAAGAAAATAATAGACTTTCTAATCTCCTTATGCTAATCAGGCTCCACTTTTTCTTACAAGGACAATTTTTCATGCAATGACCATGAAATTATCTTTTGTATCATTTTTAACAACCATATCATTTTTCTTACATGGACAGTTTTTCATGCAATGATCATGAAATTATCTTTTGTCAAAACAATGTGCACGTACCATCAATACCATGAATTAATTCAATTCAAATAAATAATGGAGTCCTTGATCTTGAGTAACATTTCTTATTGATATTATTTGATTGAATTCAAAAATCAAAAGTCCTACCCATCATTTCTTCATCGTAAGGCTCTCTTTTTGTTTCCGAACACACTTTTTGACACAAAAATTATGAAACTAACATTTGTCGCTAAACTACTTAGTATATTAATTAAAACAAACAAGTCTAAATGCCATTAAAACTGTAAATGTGTTTACTTCCATCAATCAAAGGAATAATTCATTTGGCTTGCATTTCGTACTAATGTTAAGTAATTTGATTACTAAATAATGAGACTTTCTAATCACCTCATTCTAGTCAGGCTCCTTATTTTGTTAGAAGGACTATTTTTCATGCAACGACCATGAAATTATCACTTGTATCTTTTTTAACGACTATATTCATTGTGAAAACAATGTCCATGAACCATCAATACCATGAATTTATTCAATTCCAACCAATAAGAGAGTCCTTGATCTTGATTAACATTTCTTATTGATATTATTTGGCTGAATTCCAAAATAAGGAGTCCTGCCCGTCATTTATTCTTCGTAAGGCTCCCCTTTTATTTTCGAACACACTTTTTGATACAGTAATTATGAAATTAACATTTGTCGCTAAACTACCTAGAATATTAATTAAAACAAACATGTCTAAACGTCGTTAAAATAATAAACGTGTTTACTTCCATCAACCAAAGGACTAATTCATTTGTTTTGCATTTTGGACTAATGTTATGTGGTTTTGTTACTACACAATGAGACTTTCTATTCACCTGATTCTAGTTAGGCTCCACAATTTAGTAGAAGGATTATTTTTCATGCAATGACCATGAAATTATCTTTTGTATCCTTTTTAACAACTATATTCATTGTGAAAGTAATGTCCACATACCATCAATACCATGAATTTATTCAATTCCAACCAATAATGGAGTCCTTGATCTTGATTAACATTTCTTATTGATATTATTTGGCTCAATTCCGAAATAAGGAGTTCTACCCATCATTTCTTCTTCGTAAGGCTCCCCTTTTGTTTTTGAACACGCTTCTTGACAGTAATTATGAAATTAACATTTGTCGTCAAACTACCTAGCATATTAATTAAAACAAATAAGTCTAAATGTCATTAATGCTGTAAACATGTTTACTTTCATCAGATAAAGAACTAATTCATTTGGTTTCCATTTTGCACTAACGTTAAGTAGTTTAGTTACTAAATAATGAGACTTTCTAATTCATCTCTTTATAGGCAGGCTCCTCATTTTGTTAGAAGGACAATTTTTCATGCAATGACCATGAAATTATCATTTGTATCTTTTTTAACTACTATATTCATTGTGAAAACAATGTCCATGAATGATCTACATGACAAATTCATTCAATTCCAATAAACAATGGAGTCCTTGATCATGACTAGCTTATCTACTTGATATTAATTGGTTGAATTCTAAAATAAAGAGACAGACCCATCATTTATAGTTAGTATGGCTCCTCTTTTGTTTGCAAACACATGTTTTCATACAGTCATCATGAAATTAACTTTTGTAGCTAAGCATTCGAGTATATTAATTAAAACAAACAAGTGTGTCTTCTTCTATCAACCAAAGGGGTCATTTATCTTTGTTTGCATTTCGTACTAATGTTAAATGTTTTAATTCCTAAATAATGGACTTTCTAATCTTCTTATGCTAATCAGGCTCCACATTTTCTTGCATGGACTATTTCACATTTCTAATTAGCAACACTTCACTAATTCATCTTAGTTTGCATTTTGCACTGATTTTAAGTGGTTTAATTACAAAATAACGAGACTTTCTATTCACCTCATTCTCGTCAGGCTCCTGATTTTGTTAGAAGGACTATTTTTCATGCAATGACCATGAAATTATCATTTGTCCTTTTTAAGGACTATATTCATTGTGAAAACAATGTCCACGAACCATCTATACGACAAATTCATTCAATACCAATAAACAATGGAGTACTTGATCATGATTAGTATTTCTTATTCATATTAACTGGTTGAATTCTAAAATAAAGAGTCCTATCTATCATTTCAATTTAGTAAAGCTCTTCTTTTGTTTGCAAACACACTTTTTGATACAGTGATCATGAAATTAACTTTTATGGCTAAACTACTTAGTATATTAATAAAAACATAAAAGTTTAAACACCATTAAAACTCTAAATGTGTTTACTTCTATCAACCAATGGGTTCATTCATCTTTGTTTGTATTTCGTACTAATGTTAAATGGTTTAATTCCTAAATAATAGACTTTTTAATCTCCCTATGCTGATCCGGCTCCAATTTTTCTTACATGGACTATTTTCCACGTAATGACCATGAAATTATCATTTCTGACATTTTTAACGACAATATTCAATGTGAAATCAATGTTCACGTACCATCAATACCATGAATTTATTCAATTCCAACAAACAATGGAGTCCTTGATATTGATTAATATTTCTTATTGATATTAATTGGTTAAATTCTAAAATAAAGAGTTCCACCCATCATTTCTATTTAGCAAGGCTCCCCTTTTGTTTGCAAACACACTTTTTGATACAATGATCATGAAATTAACTTTTATGGCTAAACAACATAGAATATTAATAAAAACATAAAAGTCTAAACACCATTAAAACTCTAAATGTGATTACTTCTATCAACCAATGGGGTCATTCATCTTTGTTTGCTTTTCGTACTAATGCTAAAGGGTTTAATTCCTAAATAATAGACTTTCTAATCTCCTTATGCTAATCAGGCTCCAATTTTTCTTACATGGACTATTTTTTACGTAATGACCATGACATTAACATTTCTGACATTTTTAACGACTATAATCAATGTGAAATCAATGTTCACGTACCATCAATACAATGAATTTATTCAATTCCAACCAATAATGGAGTCCTTGATTTTGATTAACATTTCTTATTGATATTATTTGGTTGAATTCCAAAATAAGGAGTCCCACCCATCATTTCTGGCTCATAATGCTTCCCTTTTGGTTCGACACAAACCTATTGACACAGTAATTATGAAATTAACATTTATCGCTAAACTACCTAGTATCTTAATAAAAACATAAAAGTCTAAACACCATGAAAACTCTAAATACGTTTACTTCTATCATACAAAGGGGTCATTCATCTTTGTTCATATTTCGTACTAATGTTAAATGGTTTAATTCCTAAATAATAGACTTTTTAATCTCCTAATGCTAATCAGGTTCCAATTTTTCTTACATGGATTATTTTCCACGTAATGACCATGAAATTATCATTTTATGACATTTTTAACGACTATAATCAATGTGAAATCAATGTTCACGTACCATCAATACAATGAATTTATTCAATTCCAACCAATAATGGAGTCCTTGAGTTTGATTAACATTTCTTATTCATATTATTTGGTTGAATTCCAAAATAAGGAGTCCCACCCATCATTTCTGGCTCGTAATGCTTCCCTTTTGGTTCCACATAAACCTTTTGACACAGTAATTATGAAATTAACATTTATCGCTAAACTACCTAGTATCTGAATCAAAACATAAAAGTCTAAACACCATTAAAACTCTAAATGCGTTTACTTTTATCATCGAAAGGGGTCATTCATCTTTGTTTGCATTTCGTACTAATGTTAAATGGTTTAATTCCAAAATAATAGACTTTCTAATCTCCTTACGTTAATCAGGCTCCAATTTTTCTTACATGGACTATTTTCCACGTAATGACCACGAAATTATCATTTCTGACATTTTTAACGACTATATTCAATGTAAAATCAATGTTCACGTACCATCAATACCATGAATTTATTCAATTCCAACCAATAATGGAGTCCTTGATTTTGATTAACATTTCTTATTGATATTATTTGGTTGAATTCCAAAATAAGGAGTCCCACCCATCATTTCTGGCTCGTCATGCTTCCCTTTTGGTTCCACACACACCCCTTTTGACACAGTAATTATGAAATTAACATTTATCGCTAAACTACCTCGTATCTTAATAAAAAAATAAAAGTCTAAACACCATTAAAACTCTAAATGCGTTTACCTCTATCATCCAAAGGGGTCATTCATCTTTGTTTGCATTTCGTACTAATGTTAAATGGTTTAATTCTTAAATAATAGACTTTCTAATCTCCTTATGCTAATCAGGCTCCAATTTTTCTTACATGGACTATTTTTTCCACGTAATGACCATGAAATTATCATTTCTGACATTTTTAACGACTATAATCAATGTGAAATCAGTGTTCACATACCATCAATACAATGAATTTATTCAATTCCAAAAAATAATGGAGTCCTGGAGTTTGATTAACATTTCTTATTCATATTATTTGGTTGAATTCCAAAATAAGGAGTCCCACCCATCATTTCTGGCTCGTAATGCTTCCCTTTTGGTTCCACACAAACCTTTTGACACAATAATTATGAAATTAACATTTATCGCTAAAATACCTACTATCTTAAATGAAAACATAAAAGTCTAAACACCATTAAAACTCTAAATGCGTTTTACTTTTATCATCCAAAGGGGTCATTCATCTTTGTTTGCATTTCGTACTAATGTTTAAATGGTTTAATTCCAAAATAATAGACTTTCTAATCTCCTTATGCTAATCAGGCTCCAATTTTTCTTACATGGACTATTTTCCACGTAATGACCATGAAATTATCATTTCTGACATTTTTCACGACTATATTCAATGTGAAATCAATGTCCACGTACCATCAATACCATAAATTTATTCAATTCCAACAAACAATGGAGTCCTTGATATTGATTAATATTTCTTAGTGATATTAATTGGTTGAATTCTAACATAAAGAGTCCCACCCATCATTTCTATTTAGCAAGGCTCCCCTTTTGTTTGCAAACACACTTTTTGATACAATGATCATGAAATTAACTTTTATGGCTAAACTACTTAGAATATTAATAAAAATATAAAAGTCTAAACACCATTAAAACTCTAAAAGTGATTACTTCTATCAACCAATGGGGTCATTCAGCTTTGTTTGCTTTTCGTACTAATGCTAAAGGGTTTAATTCCTAAATAATAGACTTTCTAATCTTCTTATGCTAATCAGGCTCCAATTTTTCTTACATGGACTATTTTCCATGTAATGACCATGAAATTATCATTTTTGACATTTTTCACGACTATGTTCAATGTGAAATCAATGTTCACGTACCATCAATACCATGAATTTATTCAATTCCAACCAATAATGGAGTCCTTGATATTGATTAACATTTCTTATTGATATTATTTGGTTGAATTCCAAAATAAGGAGTCCCACCCATCATTTCTGGCTCGTAATGCTTCCCTTTTGGTTTGACACAAACCTATTGACACAGTAATTATGAAATTAACATTTATCGCTAAACTACCTAGTATCTTAATAAAAACATAAAAGTCTAAACACCATTAAAACTCTAAATACGTTTACTTCTATCATACAAAGGGGTCATTCATCTTTGTTCGTATTTCGTACTGATGTTAAATGATTTAATTCCTAAATAATAGACTTTCTAATCTCCTTATGCTAATCAGGCTCCAATTTTTCTTACATGGACTATTTTCCACGTAATGACCATGAAATTATCATTTTTCTGACATTTTTAACGACTATAATCAATGTGAAATCAATGTTCACTGGGTACCATCAATACAATGAATTTATTCAATTCCAACCAATAATGGGAGTCCTTGAGTTTGATTAACATTTCTTATTGATATTATTTGGTTGAATTCCAAAATAAGGAGTCCCACCCATCATTTTTTTTGGCTCGTAATGCTTCCCTGTTGGTTTCCACACAAACCCTTTTGACACAGTAATTATAAAATTAAAACATTTATCGCTAAACTACCTACTATCTTAATGAAAACATAAAAGTCTAAACACCATTAAAACTCTAAATGTGTTTACTTTTATCATCCAAAGGGGTCATTTCATCTTTGTTTGCATTTCGTACTAATGCTGAAGGGTTTAATTCCAAAATAATAGACTTTCTAATCTCCTTATGCTAATCAGGCTCCAATTTTTCTTACATGGACCATTTTTCCATGTAATGACCATGAAAAATTATCATTTCTGACATTTTTAATGACTATATTCAATGTGAAATCAATGTTCACATACCATCAATACCATGAATTTATTCAATTCCAAACCAATAAATGGAGTCCTTGATATTGATTAACATTTCTTATTGATATTATTTTGGTTGAATTCCAAAATAAGGAGTCCCCTACCCACCCATCATTTCTGGCTCGTAATGCTTCCCTTTTGGTTCCACACAAACCTTTTGACACAGTAATTATGAAATTAACATTTATGATCGCTAAACTACCTAGTATCTTAATAAAAAAATAAAAGTCTAAACACCATTAAAAATTCTAAATACGTTTACTTCTATCATACAAAGGGGTCATTCATCTTTGTTCGTGATTTCGTACTAATGTTAAAATGTTTAATTCCTAAATAATAGACTTTCTAATCTCCTTATGCTAATCAGCTCCAATTTTTCTTACATGGACTATTTTCCACGTAATGACCATGAAAATTATCATTTCTGTGACATTTTTAAACGACTATAATCAATGTGAAATCAATGTTCACAATACCATCAATACAATGAATTTTATTCAATTCCAACCAATAATGGAGTCCTTGAGTTTGATTAAACATTTCTTATTGATATTATTTGGTTGAATTCCAAAATAAGGAGTCCCACCCCATCATTTTCTGGCTCGTAATGCTTTCCCTTTTGGTTCCACACAAACCTTTTTTGACACAGTAATTATGAAATTAACATTTATTAATCGCTAAACTAACCTAGTATCTTAATGAAAACATAAAAGTCTAAACACCATTAAAACTCTAAATGTGTGTTTACTTTTATCATCCAAAAGGGTCATTCATCTTTGTTTTGCATTTCGTACTAATGCTGAAGGGTTTTAATTCCAAAATAATAGAATTTCTAATCTCCTCCTCATGCTAATCAGGCTCCAATTTTTCTTACATGGGACCATTTTCCATGTAATGACCATGAAATTATCATTTCTGACATTTTTAAATGACTATATTCAATGTGAAATCAATGTTCACAGTACCATCAATACCATGAATTTATTCAATTCCAACCAATAATGGAGTCCTTGATCTTGATTAACATTTCTTCATTGATATTATTTGGTTGAATTTGCAAAATAAGGAGTCCCCACCCATCATTTTTGGCTCGTAATGCTTCCCTTTTGGTTCCACACACAAACCTTTTGACACAGTAATTAATGAAATTAACATTTATCGCTGAACTACCTAGTATATTAATTAAAACAAACAAGTCTAAACACCATTAAAACTCTAAATGCGTTTACTTCTATCATCTAAATGGGTCATTCATCTTTGTTCGTATTTCTTACTAATGTTAAATGGTTTAATTCCTAAATAATAGACTTTCTAATCTCCTTATGCTAATCAGGCTTACATGGACTATTTTCCACATAATGACCATGAAATTATCATTTCTGACGTTTTTCACGACTATATTCAATGTGAAATCAATGTTCACGTACCATCAATACCATGAATTTATTCAATTCCAACCAATAATGGAGTCCTTGATTTTGATTAACTTTTCTCATTGATATTATTTGGTTGAATTCCAAAATAAGGAGTCCCACCCATCATTTTCTGGCTCGTAAAGCTTCCCTTTTTGGTTCTTCCACACAACCCTTTTTTGACATAAATAAATTATGAAATTAACATTTGTCGCTAAACTACCTAATATATTAATGAAAAAAAAAAAAGTCTAAATGACCATTAAAACTATAAATGTGTTTTACTTCCATCAACCAAAGGACTAATTCATCTTTGTTTGCATTTTCGCACTAATGTTTTAAGTGGTTTTAATTCCTAAATAATGAGAACTTTCTAATCACCTCATTCTATTGAGACTCCATTTTTTTTACAAGGACTATTTTTCACAGCAATGACCATGAAATTAACATTTCTGAACATTTTTAACGACTACATTCATTGTGAAATCAACAACGTCTACGTAACCATCAATACCATGAATTTATTCAATTCCAACCAATAATGGAGTCCATGATCTTGATTAACATTTCTTATTAATAATTATTTGGCTGAATTCCAAAATAAGGAGTCAAACCACCCCTTCATTTCTGGCTCGTAAATGCTTAAAGAAATTGGTTTATCCAAATACACAATTTTTGACACAGTAAATTATGAAATTAACATTTGTTTCGCTAAACTTACCTAGTATATTAATAAAAACAAACAAGTCTAAACAAAAACCATTAAAATTCTAAAACGAGTTTTACTTCTATCATCAACCAAAGGACTAATTCATCTTTGTTTTGCATTTCACACTAATGTTATAATGGTTTAAATTACAAAATAATGAGACTTTTCTAATCATCTCATGCTAATGTCAGGCTCCCCTCATTTATCTTTAGAATGGGACTATTTTCCAAGCAATGACCATGAAATTATCATTTCTGACATTTTTAACGACTATATTCATATGTGAAAACAATGTCCCATGTACCATCAATACCATGAATTTATTCAATTCCAACCAATAATGGGAGTCCTTGATCTACTGATTAATATTTCTTATTCATATTATATTGGGTTGAATTCCAAAATAAAGAGAGTCCCACCCATCATTTCAAATTTATCAAAGGATCCTCTTTTTGTTTGCAAAACACCTTTTTGACATAGTTGATCATGAAATTAAACTTTTATGGCTAAAATAAACTACTAGTATATTAATTAAAAACATAAAAGTCTAAACACCATTAAAAACACTCTAAATGTGTTTTACTTTCTATCAACCAAAAGGAACTCATTCATCTTTGTTGCATTTTGTACTAATGTTAAAGGGTTTAATTCCTAAATAATAGAACTTTCTAATCTCCTTATGCTAATCAGGCTCCAATTTTTCTTACAAGGACCATTTTTCCATGCAACCGACCATGAGAACTTAAATTTTATGCACATTGTTTAAATGACTATTATTCAATGTGAAATCAAAAGTTCACAAAACCACATAAAACGACCATGAATTTAATTTTTATAGTTGAATTCCAACCAATAAATGGAGTCCATGAATCTTGATTACATTTTCTTATTGATATTATTTGGCTGAATTCCAAAATAAGGAAGGCCGCCACCCCATCAGATTTCTGGCTTCGTAATAGCTCCCATTTTTTGTTTCCAATTATCAATTTTGTGACACAGTAAATTATGAAATTAACATTAGCGCTAAACTACCTAGTATATTAATAAAAAAACCAAAACCATGTCTAAATGGCCATTAAAATTTGTAAAACTGCGTTTACGCTCTATCAACCAAAGAACTAATTCAATATATGTTTTGCATTTCACACTATATGTAAAATGGTTGTAATTACCAAAAGAATAAGACTTACTAGAACACATATAAACTAATCAGGCATCTCATTATTCTTAGAAGGACTATCGATTCCACCTAATGAACCTACTGAAATTATCAACTCTGAAATATTCTAAAACGACTATAATCATTGTGAAAACAATGTCACGGTGGTACCATTCAAATATAACGAATTCATTCAATTTCCAACCAATAATGGAACTCTTAGATATTGATTAAACAATTCTTAATTCTGATATTAACATTGGTTGAATTCCAAAAATAACCAGAGTCCCACCCATCATTTCGTAATTTCGCAAAGCTTCCCTTTTGTTTCCAAACAAACTTTTTGACACAGTAATTATGAAATTAACGATTAATATCGCTAAACTACTTAGTATATTAAATAAAAACATAAAAGTCTAAACACCATTAAAACCACATAAAATGCGTTTACTTCTATCAACCAAATGGGTCATTTCATCTTTGTTTGTTGCATTTTGTTACTAATGTTAAATGTTTTAACATTCTAAAATAATATAGACTTTCTAATCCACCTTATGCTAATCAGACTCCAATTTTTTCTTCAAATACATGGAGACTATTTTTCCACGTAATGGACCATGAAATTATCATTTCTGACATTTTTAAACGACTATAATCAATGTGAAATCAATGTTTCACATGTCCCCATCAATACCATGAATTTTATTCAATTCCAACCAATAATGGAGTCCTTGATCTTGGATTAACATTTCTTATTGATATTATTTGTTTTAATTCCAAAATAAGGAGTCCCACCCATTCATTTTTGGCTCGTAATGCTTCCCTGTTGGTTTCCACACAAACCTTTTGACATAGTAATTAATAAAATTAACATTTATACGCTAAGGTCACCTTATATCCCTTAAATAAAACACCAACAGTCTAAACAATATTAAAAACTCTGAATGTGTTTTACTGCTTCTTATCCAAAGGGGTCATTCGATCTTTGTTTGTCATTTCAGTACTAATGCTGAAGGGTTTTAATTCCAAAAGTAATAAGACATTCTAATCTCCTCATGCTAAGTCAGGCTCAATTTATTCTACATGGACCAATTCCATGTAATGAACCATGAAATTATCATTCTGTCATTTTTTTAATGACTATATTCAATGTGAAATCAATGTTCACATACATCAAACCATGGAATTTAAGTTCAATTCCATCCAATAATGGAGTCCTTGATATTGATTAACATTTCTTATTGATATTATTTGATTGAATTCAAAAAAAAAGTCCACCCATCATTTCTATAAGGCTCCTCTTTTTTTCCAACACACTTTTTGATAAACATGAAATTAACTTTGTGCTAAACTACTTAGTATATTAATTAA